>OY728161.1:1642770859-1643409429 GCA_963277665.1 Viscum album
CAGCCCACCCCCACCCCCACCCCACCCCCTGATAGCCCACCCCCCTCCCTGGATAGCCCACACCCCCCTCCCCCACACCCCTACAGCCCCCCTACCCCCCTGAAACCCCCTGGATAGCCCACCCACCCCCCACATGGACAACACCCCCCCCCCACCTGGACAACCCACCACCCCCAACCTGGATAGCCCCCCCCCCCCCCACCCCCACCTAGACAGCCCACCCCCCTCCCTGGACAACCCACCCCCACCCCACCCCCCACCCCCACCCCCACCCCCCTTGATAGCCCACACCCCTTCTCCCCCACCTAGACAACCCACCCCCACCCCCTGGATAGCCCACCCCCTGGACAGCCCACACCCCTACCCCACTTGGATAACCCACCCTACCCCCCCCCCCGACAACCCACACCCCTCCTTGGACAGCCCACACCCCCCCTCCCCCACACCCCTGCATCCCCCCTACCCCCTACCCCCTGGACAACCCCCACCCCCCCCCCCACTTGGACAGCCTCCCCCCCACCTGGACAACCCCCCCTACTCCTCCCCTGCATCCCCTCTTAGGGTAATTTTATTTAAAACCATTTTATTAATTAAGAAAGGAAAAACATCATGCATTATCCATTTCATTCAAAAAAACCCATTCAATTTATCAAAATAGGACAAATTCAGTTTATAAGGCTCTATGGGCCACTTAGGAAATGTCATTGGGGAAAGGGGAAATCACCTACATGGTTAATTCTAATTTAAAAACTGGGCCAAGCACTTAGGAGGTGCGGTGGTGTCCAGGAGGTTCGGTGGTGTCTAGGGGGTTGTCTAAGGGGGTGGGGGTTGTCCAAGGGGGTGGAGGTTGTCCAGGGGGTGGGGGTGTCCAGGGGGTGGGGGTTGTCCAAGGGGGTGGGGTGTCTAGGGGGTTGGGGGGGATTTCCAAGGGGTGGGGTGTCTAGGGGGTGGGGGTGTCTTGGGTATGGGGGTGTCCAGGTGTGGTGGGGGTGTCCAGGGGGTGGGTGGGGGTGTTCAAGAGTGGCAATACCCATATAATACCTTAAAAATTACCTATACCCAATCCAACCAAAATCACAATTCCAATCCATCACCCAACCAACAACCAATTCATCCTCAATATCACTACCCTTACCATTATTCCTTGAACAAAAACTATAAATAAAAAATCCAAATCCAATTTTCAACTAAACTAAAGTCCATAGAAACTACCATATCACCCCACTAAAAGAATGGAAAACCACCTACACCACTACCCCAATCATCCCCAATCTCTTCACATGGACTATACTTATATCCATTACCCACCTCAATACCATATTAATAAACAAACCCTTTACCATATTTGAATTTTAGAACAAAAAATAGAAAACAAATGAAAGTGTTCGGTATACCATGCCACAAACCGCACGGAACTCTGATTTAGGACAAATCAAAATAAAAAATAGAAAAAAATAGATGCAGAACATTAAAACTAAGGTAGCACTTACTAATTTTAAATTTAGAAATAAAAAAATCCTTGATTGAATATGGATCTATCGGGTGGAAGGAGTTTCACAGCCTAGGTTAAAGAGAGACCTTTGGGAGCTTTGGATTAGGGTGCCTGCAATCGGGAAGACTGGGAGCTAGGATGTTGTGTATTTGGGAAAAATATTTTCCAATGGTTTTTAAAAACTATTGGGAAATATACTCTTTACCAAAAGTTTTAAAAAACTATTGGTATACATAAATATTTCCCAATGGTTTACTCAAACCATTGGAAAAACTTGATTATAAAAACAGAATGGAAACAGTTTGAATAAACCGTTGGGAAATGTTGTTGTTTTTATAGTATACCAATAGTTTCTTCAAAACGTTTGTATAAAACCATTGGGAAAACATCTATTCTGAGTAGTGACTACGACTCCCCCTCTGACTCACTCTCTTCCTCCTTCACCTCCGACTATGACTCCCCCTCCAACGAGGACCTTCTCCACATCGGTCTATGCCTCCTCTGCATTGGTCTCCACCTACAACTCCTCTTTCACATTAGAATCTAATTTCTCATTTCATTTAGGGTTTCATTGATTTCAAATCCATCCTTTGAGCTCCTCTTTTCTTCCTATGCCTTGTTCCATCCACTGGAAGCAATTATTTCTTCAGGAGTAGTATCCATCGAACTGTTGTGTTATTCTTGTCTATTCCAAGACATTGCAAATAGAGATTCAAAATCCTCTATGAATCCTACTACAGTTTTCTCCATTATTGGTATAAATTATTTCCATATATGGCCTTCCTAGATGAAGTAGTTTCAATGTTTTCTTTTCCATTTCATTTCACTATGAAAGAAAATTTCTCAATGGTTGTTTATCTGCAGTCATAGTAAGATAGTTATTTGAGTATATTGGCTCCTCACAATTAACTATGTGTTTGATAGATGAATCAAATGTCCTCATATGATGCACTAAGGGGGGTTCTTATAAGCATCTATGGATGCTAGGTTCATGGAATATCCAGGGTCTTCATTTTTTCATTCAAAAATGGTCTCTGTTTATCTATGGGGAATTCGATGCTCTTATTTCTCTGGTTTCCATCTATTCGGTTGGACTTCCTATTCATCTATTCCAACTAGCGGCCTCAAATGCAATTTTTATCATTTTCAGCACCCCTATAAAGACTAATTCTATAATAATTAATCATTATCATTCATCAATCACCCGATTTTTCATAGAGGTAGATGTTTCATGGCATCTCCTTTGATAGGTTTGTATTTAAAATGGGATACTAGTGATTTTTTCATACTTTTCTTCAATACAAATTAATTGATTTTTGTTTCTCTAGTTTCCATTCCTATATTTTCTAATATTCATTTCTTCTTTTTTGTTGAATGGATATCCATTAAAATAGCTTAGGCAACAAATTATACACCCCCACCGCCGCAACCCCTTCCATATAACCCTATCCTCTCTGATCAGGTTATTTTTTCACACTTCTTTGATACAAATTAATTTATTTTTTTCTCTATTTTACATTATTATAGTATATTTTGTAAATTATATAATTATCTCATGCCTCCCATGTCTCTTTTAGATTCAAAAAGTATGCAATTGAAGTATGCATACATTGTATACTATATGCATCTTAATGTATGTATACTTTGTATATTTTATTCAATTAAAATATGCATAACACATCAACAGATTAAAAAAGAACCATATTTATAAAATTATGCATAGTGATTCAATTGGTGAAATTTTTTAAGTGTAGTGCATGACCATAAAGTCATTCCAATACTGTTAGTGATGTGCTTCTTTTCAGAATTTTTTCTAATGCCAGGAATTATTTTCCAAGATTAAGCTTCTATCAAGGACATGATTCAGCTACCTCGAGAAGGTAGTTATACTAATATATGAAATTTATGCTACCTTGCCTTTTTATTCCACTATGGTTCTCATTAAATAAATTTGTAACCTATTTCTTCATATTTTTTTCACCCACTGTATCATAATTTCTCTATCATTCTATGAATGTTTCCATAAAGTAATTTTATGAAACTATTATGTGTAAATCAAAGCCATCAAATTTCTAAGAACCAATTGTTGACCAAAAAACTAGAGTGAAAATTAACAAATCCCAAACTCAAATAAACATGAAATATGACCATGGGTTTCATTTTTGAAGATTATATCAAATAAAAAACACAACTAGGGATGCAATTTTTCTTTGGAAAAGGATAATGATTGACCTCAATCTATTTGAGCCACACTTGTGTGAGCTGTTGAATTATTGAAATTTAGGCACTTAACCTTAGATGATATTCAATTTCCAATACCTAAGATATGTTTGATGAATCTATTTTGGCTGAAGTAGTCGACACGCTGAGCACTCTTAAATACATCTTAGGATGTGGTGCATTAAGATTCTATTGAGGATTAAATGATTGGATTTGGGTTGTCAAAACTGATATGCACAGAAGGGGATGAATGTGAAACCATATGATTGAGGAAGAGGGAACTCAAATTAACCATGTATCAAATGAAGAGGATGGATTACCATGATGAAAATAGGTTTATAGGGAGAGATGAATTACTGAGCATTTATGAAGTTGATTTGCAATGAGACATCCCATTCGAAAATTCAAATTATTGATTTATTGATTGATAGAAGGTTAAACTAATGAATAATTGAATTATATATCTTTTCTAAGACATTGGATGAGTGATTTAGCTTGATTATTGAGAATTCTAGGACTTTCAATTTTGGTTCCAATGTTCAGGAAATTTAGCATGGCTAAAGTTGTGTGAATCCAGTTGGACACAAAGAGGATTGATTATGAATTTTATTAAATACTTCAAGTTAATATGAACATATTATTAATCTTCAGTTTCATATAATTGAAAAAACATGTTGGAATAATAAGAATTTTGAGAATAGTTCTAGAAATTTCAAGTTAAGACAATGAAGATTTAATTGGGACAACATGTGTTTCTAGGTTTACTGGTTATTTAAGTGCATGTGAGACTATTAAAATTGGTTTATGAAATATTTTAGGAGTTTTTGTAGTTACCAAGGTAGTTAGAAAATAAAAAATTAAAATCCAACATGTATTAAGTTTGATGTAGAGATGGGGTTAATATCATTGAATTGTTTCTTATTATTGGGGATAATAATAGAGAGCTTGAGAAATTGCATACTCTCTCCAACTAGGAGACTACAAATTAACATCCAGAAGGAATGAACTCAACTAAAATATTCTTGGAGATCTAGAGTATAGGTTAAGTGGATGATTTCAAGGTAAACATTAATAGAAGATTCAATTGGGGTGATCATCGATGATAAAATAGGGATAGATAAACATTGAAACAAGAGAGAAGACATCTCATTTATCATATATTGTCTTCCTCCATTTCACTTAAATTTTTGTTCATGTATTTTTTGAAAACAAGCATTATTCACACTTAATTTAATTGAGGGGGGATTTTACTATTGTTTTATCTTTTTCTTGATACATATAATTCTTTATCTTCTTCATTTTATTCTCTTTGATCATGCATTTTAAGGAAGTTCATGATTTAACATGGGAGTAGTTATAATTATTAAGGGATATTGTAACACTTACAAGCAGTCAATTAGATCTTGAGATGAATTTATTTTCTTGATCATTCACATTCCCTATGCATCCTCAGTAGTTTCCCCCTAAAAAACATAAATTAATGTCTCTTATCCTTGATATAAATAGTATTAACATTAATAACACAACATTTATCAATTATTATTTCACACAATGCACACCCAATATTCCATCATTTACATTTATTTTTCATAGGATAGGATATTGGAAAATATCTTCAATAACTTAGCCACCTCTAATTAGATTTTTTACTTCACTATTATACCAGTGTATGGGTTATAAAAATATATTTTATAGATTCATTTTTTTTATTTATGAATATAATTTTATGATTTTTCTCCTGGTATATGCATTCCTGACTTATCAAGGTATATTATTTTTTTATAATATTAATTTTAATAGGTTTTAGAAGTTTTATTCATCTATTGCCGGTATACAACATACATGGTCTTCCATCACAGTTACTCTACATTCTTTAATTATAGTTAAATTCAATGTTCAATTTTTTTAAATTACTGTTGTATATTTGTATACATAGTTATAGGATCTATAAAATTATGGTTTCAATGATCTATCATGTTTTTATACACTAAAGTTATTTTTTATCATTCAAAATTGTTAATTTATTACATATACTCACAATAAAAAAATCATTCTAAATCAGTTATTACATTTTTTTTCATTATTAATTCACAAAATTATTAGTTTTTACAGTGATAGATCTGGAGGGTGATAATTGGATCATGAAGATATATATTTTTATGGTGAAATAAAAATCACAAAATCATTATTGGATCATTCAGTTATTCATTTTCATTATATATATTAATATTTCTCTAACTTTATAGCTCCATTTCAAGTCTTAAATCTCAACTATTTATTTATGTTCATCTAAAATTTATTATCTCACAGATAATTTTCATTTCATCTTAAATTTCCCTTTTACATTTAATGTAAATTATTTTAGGACCCATATAAGCATATATGGTCTTGGTATAATGTGTTATACAAATGAAATGCATTACTAAAAATAAACCAAATGAAGAACCTCCATGGAAGAACCACCTTTTAACAGATGATAATGATTGTCATTAGGAAGGTTTAGAGTCATGGATTCAAATGAGGAATCATCAACTTGAGAGTGGAAGAAAAATATTTGGAATGTAGTGGTGATATCTTTGTGGTATTGGAGGGTCATATTCTTTAAAAGAGATGGATTTTGTAAGATAGGGATTCTCCTATGACAAACTTGTTCTTTATAACAAACTAAATCGTGATTTATTACATAAAATTCACTTGTTACAACATAAAAGATCGAGTGGTGTAGTTTCTTTGGGGATTAGGATCATTACATAACAACTTAAAACATTAAATACAACATCTTTATTGAAAACTTCCTTTACATGACCACTGCATTCCCTCGTACTTAGCATTGCATGGGATAACCTGAGGACATGCATAAGAAAAGGGTGAGCTATAAATCCCAGTAAGGGAATAAATATGGAATAACATGAGGGATAAAATACACGTTAGACAATAGGCATGTCAATGGATCATAAGAGAAACATGAACATAAAGGCATGATAAATCATGATAATCATAACATGGAAATGTGGCAACAACACTTAACATGGAATTAGCATGAGCCAAGGATCATTGCACATGGAGCATGAGTAAACCCTCATTGCACATGAAGCACGAGTAAACCCTTGTTTCACTTGAATTAGAATGAGTCAAAACTCATTTCACATGAAGTATCATGATACTATACTTTTCCAAATGCATTAGAGCGCTATCAGGGCACAGCCTTCTTAAACATTTCATTTCATGCATAAGTGTGCCACATTGATCAAATTACATGGAATCAATCAACATCATAAGTTATTCTAAGATTAATTAATGTGGAATAAATACATGAAATTATCATTCAATATATATTTGTCCATAAAGGTGAATACCCTTGATAGAGACATGGGTATGGTATTCACTACACAATGATCTTGGCTTGGAAAAACGCGGTGCAATTTCGGCAGCATAATGGCGTGAAATAAGAACTCATAAAAAATGGTTTATGAGAGATAAAGGGGTGTCTCATAATATTTACATGAAATGGACAGTAATGGGGTCATATAGATACATTTCCCAACGAACATAATATAATTTAGATGCATAATACCAAAGAATTACTTGGGTGAAAAAGAGGAGAGAGAAATATCTCATGGAATTTCGGCATGGTAACGGGTGTACATGGGAGGCATTAATGAGAGATAAAGGGTTCTATCATCATAAAAAAATAAATATGAAAGTATGGGGGAGATGAGAAATCATACCCCAACACTTTTAATTGAAAAAAAGGGCATAACAACTTAAAGAAAATTGGACAAAAATGAGAAAGGAAGAAATCCCTTACTTGGAAGTGTGATCCCAAAGGCTTGGGAAAGGCTTGAGAGAGACTTATTGGGAGCTTGGGGAACCTTGGGAGGATTATAGAGAGATAAGGGAAGGGTTTGGTCAAACTAAAAATGCTTTGAGTGAAGAGTAAGTGGGAGCTTGGGTGGGTTTATATAGGAAAGGAGAGGGAATTCTTTATTATTTTGGTTTGGGACACCTCACATTAAACTAATCAAAATCACAAACCATCCCATGGTTTTTTCCCATGGTTTTTGAAAAAGGGGAGTGGAAAACAATATTTTATGATTCCAATTTCCTAACTTCTTAAAATAATATGGTTTCTTATGTGAAGGTGAGTCACACTCTTAAGGAAAACAATTTAAAAAGACAAAATGTTTTATAAGCCTTGAAGGGTCCACTAAGGATTTATAAAATAAATAAAACAAACCAAAAATCACATTATTTTAATGGTAAAACATATATTTGATGAACATAATGTTTATATTATTTTATTACATCACTATTGGGTCATTATGATGTCATAAAATACATTATATATTTAAAAGGTATTTAATTTTTACCCAAAAAATCGATTGTCTCGGAAAATTATGAAAAATTCACCATTGGATAATTTCAACATCCGTATTCAAAAAATAATATTCATTTTATCTAAATAATTTTCTAAATATGTGAATTTTTATTTTTAAAATAAAAACTGACATTTATCGAAAATTCATCGGTTTTGACAAAAACAGCTTTCAAACCTTAATAAAAATTACAATTGCATTCATAAAATTATATGATCATTTATATTTAATAAAAATTAATTTAATAATAATAATAATATATTAAAATATTATTTAATTCAAAAATATATTAATTCATTAAAATAGATTTCTTAGTTGAGTATTAACTAAAAATATTATTTGTGCTTTAAAAACTATTTACAAAATAAAATGAATGCACATTATTTATACAAAAATAATGTACATAGTCATAGTGCTAGGGTCTTGTTACATAACCCCTTATAACACCCGCATAAGATCTAAGGGTAAGGTGTGTGATGGTGATAGACTCTTGGGGTGGCTTGGATAACATCGCTCGGGTGGTAATCTCTATTAACTTCCACTTCTCTCGTAGTTGGTTATGCTCAAGCTTAATGTGTTCAAGATTAGATTGGGCTTGGTCAGGAGCAAATCCCAATGATTCCACCTCCTTTCTGAGCTCTAACAAATGGGATTCATATGGGGAAAGTCTACTGGATGAGGCCATCGCATCCCTTGTTTGAGTAAAATGGATTTTTTAAAGCCCTATATTTATACTAATCAGGTGATCACTGTTCAACGGCTATATTAGCAATGGTCAAAATTCTTAATAGTATTTTAAAATACAAAAACATAAAACCAATGAAGTTCACATTTTATATAACCATAATAATACATTTAATTGGATAAAGAAGAATTTCCATTAATGAAAGTTTGGGTCGTTACAATCTTCTCCCCTTAAGAAATTTTGCCCTCGAAATTTCCTTTTCCCATAATAAAATAGATGTGGGTAACTCTACTTCATCATTTACTCTGATTCTCACATCGCTTCTTCAAACTTGTGGTTTCACCACAACACCTTGACGAGGGGAATTGTCTTATTTCATAAAACTTTTTCTCTACATTCTAAGATCTTCACTGGTTGCTCCCCGTAAGAAAGATTATCCTCTAGCTATACTTCCTCTGAAGAGAGTACATGTGAAGAGTTTGGTATGTACTTCTTTACGAGGGATACATGAAATACATCATGTACTTTGGCCATGGTAGGTGGAAGTGCTAGTCGATAGGCCACAGCCCCAGCACGATCAAGAATCTCGAAGGGGTCGATGTGCCTAGGACTTAACTTCCCTTTCTTTACAAACCTCATGACCTTCTTCCATAGAGATATGCATAGAAATACCATGTCTCCAACTTTAAACTCAATGACTTGTTGACAGTTATCTGCATAACTCTTCTGTCGACTATGGGCTTCCTTGATATGTTGTTGAATGGTTTTCACTTTCTCCACCATTTCTTCGACCATTTATGGTCTTAGGAGCTTATGCTCACCGAATTCATCCCAACATGATGGTGTTCTACACCCCTTCCCATACAGGGATTCATAAGGTTCCATTCGGATGTTCAAGTGGAAACTGTTATTGTAGGAGAATTCAACCAGTGGATGATGTTGGTCTCACCCTCCTTTGAAGTCCATAGAACATGATCTTAACATATCCTCCAGTGTCTGAATAGTTCGCTCATATTGTCCATCAGTATGAGGATGATAGGCCGTATTGAAGTTTAGTTCAGTATCTAGAGCATGTTTAAGACTCTTCCAAAACTTAGAGGTGAATCTTGGATCTCGACCGGATACAATAGATAGTGGTACTCCATGAAGCCTTACCACTTCCCTGATATATATCTGTGCCAGTTGATTCACCGAGAAATCCTCCCAAATTGCAATAATGTTTGAAGACTTTGTAATATGATCCAAAAAAACCCAGATTGCATTGTTTCCTTTGGATGTCTTCAGAAGTCCGGTGACAAAGTCCATGGTGATGTTCTCCCATTTCCATGCTAGTATGGGCAATGGTTTTATCATCCCCTTAGACTTCTTCCTCTCTACCTTCACTTGCTGACATACTAGGAACTTTGATTTATACTCAGCGATCTCCTTCTTCATATTATCCCACCAATAATTCTCTTGGAGATATCGATACATCTTTGTGTTTCCTAGGTTAATAGAGAAATTTGAACAATTTGCATCATCCAAAAGTTCCTTCTTCAGCTCTAAACTTGATGGAACACATAGTCTTTTCCCAAATCTCATAATTCCTTATTCATTAACATTGAACTCCGAGGATTTACCTCTTCTGATAGCTTCCATTTTCTTTTGAATTCCCACATCATCCCTTTGAACATCCTTTATCCTTTCCAAAAGAGATGGTTGAGCAATCATTTATGAAAGGATTAATGATGTTCCCTTCTTTATGATTCTCATGTCTATATTCATCAAATCTAAGAATATTTGATCCTTATCAATTCTCATTAGTGATAGAATTGTTGGGTCCTTTATACTTAGAGCATATGACACCTTGTTCGTTTTCCCAGGGTGGTAATTGATTGAGAAGTCATAGTCTTTGATCAGCTCTAACCATCTTCATTGGCGCATGTTCAACTCTTTCTATGTGAATATATACTTGAGGCTTTTTTGGTCTGTATATATTTCACACTTCTACCTAAATAGATAATTCCGCCAATTTTTTAATGCGAAGATCACTGCAGCCAAATCCAAATCATGTGATGGATAATTCTGCTCATGAACTTTTAATTTCCTTGAAGCATAGGCAATGACTTTTTCATTTTGCATCAACACACAGCACAGACCCTTCTTCGATGCATCACTATATACCAAAAAAAGTTCTCCACTTGTGGGTAAAGTGAGCATGGGCATAGTGATAAGCATCATTTTTAACTCCTTAAAGCTTTCTTCGCATTCATCACTCCAAGAAAACTTTACTCCCTTCCGAGTTAGCTTGGTAAGAGGGTTGGACAATCGTGAGAAATTTCTCACAAATCGTCGATAATATCCAGCTAACCCTAAGAATCTATGGATATCGATTATCGATGTTGGGCTTATAAATCCCTTTATAGCAACTGTCTTGGAGGGATCCACAGATATCCCATTTCTTGTGATGATATGACCCAAGAATGAGACCTCATTCAACCAGAACTCACACTTGTTGTACTTTGCATAGAGATTCTCCTTTCACAAGGTCTCTAGTATAGTTCTTATATGCTCCTCATGATCCTCCTTGGTTTTGGAGTATATGAGAATATCATCTATAAAGACTACCACAAATTTTTCAAGGTAATCTCTAAAGACTCTATTCATCAATTCCATGAAGATTTTTGGAGCATTATTGAGTCCGAAAGGAATTACTATGAATTAATGGTGCCCGTATCTTGTACGAAAAGTAGTCTTGGGGATATCTTCTTTCTTCACCCTTACTTGATAATATCCTGGCCGCAAATCCACCTTGGAGAAGTATTGTGCTCTACGCAGCTGATTGAACAAGTCATCAATTAGTAGGAGAGGATACTTGTTCTTTATCGTGATTTTGTTAAGCTAATGATAAACGATGCAAAGGCGCATTGACTCATCCTTCTTCTTGACGAAGAGGACTGGTGCACCCCATGGTGAAGCACTTGGGTGTATAAACCCTTTATTCAGATTCCCCTGTAGTTGTTTCTTCAGCTCATCAAGCTCCACAACATCCATTTTATACGGATTCTTGGATATTGGCAACTCCCCAGGTATAATATCAATTGAGAATTCAACATCTTTTCTAGGAGGAAGACCAGAAACTTCCTCAAGAAACACTTAAGTGAATTCCCTTACAATATGCATGTCTTCAAGGATTTTTTCCTCCTTAGACTCAATCATCTAAGCCAGATACGCATGTTCATAGGGTAGTAATATCCATGCTTGAGATGATGGATCTAAAGAAGACTCATCTTCCTCCTTGCACTTGTACAAAATCGGGGGTTGATTCTCCACATGGAGAGTGATTTCCCTCTCACGGAAATTTATGTTGGCTCTATATAAGGAAAGCCAATCCATGCCAAGAATTTCATCAAATTCCACTAGAGGGAGTATGATGAGGTTCTCCGGGAAGTTCAATCCACGGATTATGACAGGGGATGAGTTATATTCATGGGATGTAATTATTTCCCCATTTTCCATACTCACTGACATCTTTACTTCCATGATTTGTGGTGGTGCTGGGATTGTTCTACTAAAAATTTGGGATATAAAAGAATGTGTAGAACCTGAATCAAAAAGTACGTTCTCTATTCTTGAATGAATAACTAGATTACCTGTCACCACTTCATTTTCAGGGTTCACTTCAGTAGCAGTGATGGAAAAATCTTGCCCTTGATGCCTTGGAGGTTGTTGGTTGCCTCCAAAAACCCTTGTCTTAGGGCACTTATTTGCAAGATTCCCTGGTTCTTTGCAATTATTGCAATGAACAATGTGTTGAGGTTTTAACGGAGCATTCCTATCTTATGTTGCAGCAGTGGGTTTTTCTTGCCAGTAGTTAATAGACAGGTGACCTTCTCTTCCACACCTAAAGCATTTCCTCGTACCCTTCAGGCAATTTCTAGGGTGCTTCTTTCCACACCTTTGGCATATGGGGTGCTGGATCTTCTTAGCACCGTTGGATTTATCCATTGGACCACTAGCATTGAATTCCACCTTACACTTCTTATCCCCATGATACCCCAGAGATTCTCCAATATCCATTTAGACCTTAAGGTCACATCAGACAATTTCCTCATAGTTTTCAAAGTCACGGATCGCTAGTGCTTTCTATAGGATAGGTTTCATCCCACCAAAGAAGTGATCAACCTTACATTCAGGGGTAACGACAAATCCGGAGGCGTATCGTGCAAGCCTTGTGAAGTTTTCCTCATATGCTCTGACAGATTCATCATCTTTTTTCTTAAGGGAAAGTAAGTCCATTTCCATCTTAAGTCAGATGGTGCGCGGAAAATATTTATTGAAAAAAATCTTCTAGAAATCCTTCCATTCCAATGCCTTGATCTCCTCAGGCTTCGTATTTTTTATCAACGTCCATCATTGATCAGCTTCACCCTCCATACGATAAGCAGCCAGGAGAACCTTCTCTTGTTCAAAACATTGAAAGATGGAGAAGATATTTTCAATGGACTTGATCCATTGTTCAGCGATTGAGGGATCAGATGATTCATTAAAAGTAGGAGGCCTTTGTCTCATGAAGCTCTCAATAGCGACTTGTTCTTTCTTAGGGGGGGTTGAATGTTCCTCTTGACCCATGTTTCTATTCAAATCTTGAGTTAATTGATATAGAAGTGTGAAAAAGTTCACAATTCATTCTCCCATTAGATTGGGAATATCATTAGCACAGTCATCACATTGATATTCACATCGGTTGTTAGCCCGAGTCCTCCTATTACCAGCCATTGGTTGGAATAAAAGAAAAGTTAGGGGTAACACATAAAGGTTTATCCAAGGAAAAAACTAATGACTTATAAATAACTTTTATTTCCTTAATTTATGAATCCATAGGCTTCAATATATTCTATTCATGATCTACTTTCTAACATATATTCTCAGGGGCACTTTTTTTCAATTCCCTTAAAAATGGTTCATACTAAGCTTGTGAATTTACCAATGCATATCCCCTAGGAGTATTGTAACCAAGAGTGTAGAAAGGCCCATTTTTGTGTACCAGGATACCCCGGGTCAATCCCTAAACTCCTTTTAGGGGTTTTCACCCCTAGGTACATCTGTGCCAGAGCTGCCTCTACCTGCTCGTATCCAAACCGGGATGTATTTTCTTGATAAACCACTTAATAAATACCCGAAAAAATATAGGGATGTTTTTATTATACTTAGTCTTGTATCTAAGGCTTCACTAGGGTTTTCTAATCCTAATCCCAAAAATAACTAAACCTATCCTCTGATATCAACTATGACAACCCTATTCTTTATTACAAACTAAATCATGATTTATTACATAAACTTCACTTTTTACAACAAAGAAGATCAATAGGTATAATTTCTTTGGGGCTTAGGATCATTACATAACAACTTAAAACATGAAATACAACATCTTTATTGAAAACTTCTTTATATGACCACTACATTCCCTCGTACTTAACATTGCATGGGATAACCTGAGGACATGCATAAGAAAAGGGTGAGCTATAAAGCCCAGTAAGGGAATAAACATGGAATAACATGAGGGATAAAATACATGTTATACAATAGGTATATCAATGGATCACAATAGTAACATGAACATAAAGGCATGATAAATCATGATAATCATAACATGGAAATGTGGAAACAACACATAACATGGAATTAGCATGAGCTAAGGCTCATTGCACATTGAGCATGAGTAAACCCTCATTGCACATGAAGCATGAGTAAAACCTTGTTTCAATTTAATTATCATGATTCAAAACTCATTTCACATGACATATCATGATACTATACTTTTCCCAATGCATTGGAGTGCTATCAGGGCGCACCCTTCTTAAACATTTCATTACATGCATAAGTGTGCCACATTGATCATATAACATGGAATAAATCAACATCATAAGTTATTCTAAGATTAATTAATGTGTAATAAATAAATGAAAGTATCATTAAATATGTATATGTTCATAAAGATGAATACCCTTGATAGATAATTGGGTATGTTATTCACTACACAATGATCTTGGCTTGGAAAAACGTAGTGCAATTTCGGCAGCATAACGGTGTGAAATAAGAACTCATAAAAAATGGTTTATGAGAGATAAAGGGGTGTATCATCATATTTAAATGAAATGGATAGTAAGGTGGTCATATATATACATGTCCCAACAAACATAATGGAATTTAAATGCATAATACAAAATAATTACTTGGGTGAAAAAGAGGAGAGAGAAATCCCTCACGGAATTTCGACATGGTAACGGGTGTACATGAGAGGCATTAATGAGAGAGAGGGGGGTATACTACCATCAAAACATAAAGAGGGAAGTATGGGGGAGTTGTGAAATCATACCCCAACACTTTTAATTGAAAACAAAAGGGCATAACAACTTAAAGAAAATTGGAAAAAAATGAAAAAGGAAGAAATCCCTTACTTGGAAGTGTGATCCCAAAGGCTTGGGAGAGGCTTGAGAGAGACTTCTTGGGAACTTGGGGAACCTTGGGAAGATTATATATAGATGAGGTAAGAGGTTGGTAGAACTCCAAAGTCTTTGAGTGAAGTGGAATTTGGAGCTTGGGTGGGTTTATATAGGAAAGGAGAGGGAATTCTTTATTATTTAGGTTTGGGACCCCTCACATTAAACTAATCAAAACCAAAAACCAGCCCATGATTTTTGCCCATGGTTTTTGGAGAATGGGATTGGAAAACAATATTTTATGAGTAAAATGGCCTAAATTCTTAAAATAATATGTTTGCTTATGTGGAGGTGAGTCACACTCTCAAGGAAAACAATTTATAAAGACAAAATGTTTTATAAGCCTTGAAGGGTCCACTAAGGTTTTCTAAAATAAATAAAAAAACCCAAAATCACATTATTTTAATGGTAAAACATATATTTGCCTAAAATAATGTTTATATTATTTTATTACATCACTATTGGGTCATTATGATGTCATAAAACACATTATATATTTAAACGGTATTTAATATTTACCCAAAAATTCAACTGTCTCGGAAAATTATGAAAAATTAACCATTGGATATTTTAGACATCCTGATTCCAAAAATAATATTCAGTTTATATAAATAATTTTATAAATATTTGAATTTTTACTTTTAAAATAAAAAGTGACATTTATCGAAAATTCATGGGTTTTGACAAAAATAGCTTTCAAACCTTAATAAAAATTACAATTGCATTAATAAAATTATATGATCATTTATATTTAATAGAAAATAATTTAATAATAATAATAATTTATTAAAATATTATTTAATTAAAAAATCCATTAATTCATCAAAATAGATTTCTTAGTTGAATATTAATTAAAAATACTATTTGTGCTTTAAAAACTATTTACAAAACAAAATGAATGCGCATTATTTATTAAAAAATAATGTACATAGTCATAGTGATACGGTCTTGTTACATAACCCCTTTATAACACGTGCATAAGACCGAAGGGTAAGGTGTGTGATGGTGACAGACTCTTGGGGTGGCTCGGATAACATCACTCGGGTGGTAATCTCTATTAACTTCCACTTCTCCCGTAGTCGGTTCCACTCAAGATTAACGTGTTCAAGATCAGCTTGGGCTTGGTCAAGAGTGAATCCCAATGATGCCACCTCCTTTCTGAGCTCTGACAAATGGGCTTCGTATGGGGCAAGTCTATTGTATGAGGCCATCGCTTCCCTTATTTGAGTAAATTGGATTTGTTAAATCCCTATATTTATAATAATCAGGTAATCATTATTCAATGGCTATATTAGCAACGGTCAAAATTCTTAACAATATTTTAAAATCCAAAAACATAAAACCAATGAAGTTCACATTTTATATAACCATAATAATACATTTAATTGGATAAAGAGGAATTTCCATTAATGAAAGTTTTGGTCGTTACATCTCCATTCTTCTTTATCAATATTTGCATCATGTTTTGTATTAGCTTCCTCAAATGTCTTATCGATGATGCTTTCTATAACATCATCTGAAAGATTCATACCAGATTCATAGATAATAGCAATGACCATTCATTTTGCCTCCTTCCTCTCAATAAAACCATGCCAATCAGAAAACAAGCTTTCCTTTTTGTCTGTCTTAAATAATTCAAGCTGAAACTCTTTCTTATTTATCATCCCATCATCAATCATGGCACTGGTAATCTTCTTAAACAACTCATAGTGTGATTCTATTTCACTAACACTAAACATTGTCTCCCTTGCAAGCACTTCATGATCTTTGAGGCCTTTTGATTATTTATGCAAATCAAGAACACAACACTGCAACATGGAATCAGATAGAGATTTGACTCCCTCCAAGCACTACAATATGATAGTTATTGTACTTTAAAACACTCCATGGCTATAGAAAAAGCATTTCCTGAACGAGCAGACAAAGTGGTTCTTCTACAACATTTTATGGAAGAGTAGAACAATTTCTACTATTGAGAAATAATTGGCATTCTAGATGCAAATCTAGAAGAATATACACCAGTGATAGTGGTGATGCTATCAGGATGATTGGAAAATGAGTTTTCAGATAAGTTTTCTTAATGAAAGATGATAATGAAACTTCAGTGCAGAAGTTTTCCCATTGGAATGGGCCCTCGCTTTTACGACAGAGGACATGGTATAATTTTCAAATAGTGTAAAATTGGATGAACGGTGATCTCACCCTAGATAAATTCTTGCTTTTTATATTAGAATATTGGTTTAGGAATTTTGTTGTATAAGATTTAGGATCCATTTCAACAAACTGATTTAGGTAATTATTATTGAAATTCCATTTTTCTTTTTAGAAATAAAATCCAAATAGGTATGTGTATCTATATTCTAACATTTGGATGGATTATACATGGGTTTTCATGATTTCCTATCATTTTTAGCAAATTTACTCTACATCTGGGGTTTTAATGTCAATCATATTTAATGAAATATATTATTTTTATATTTAACTTACATTGTAACAAAATCATTTTTTAATGATAATAGAGGATTGAAAAATAAAAATTGCTTCTATTTGCAAATGTTATTGTGTAATGTAATAACATAATAAACCTATTAAATAGTTGAAGTTGGAGCTCATTCCAATTCATAGATTATGCTATCTGGTCGAGGAAATTAAAATTATTTGTGTTTTCAATTCTTTTCTTTCATATTTTTTTCTCCTACGAGTTATTAGGATGTGCTGAATTAAAGCATGATTAGTAAGGTACTTGAAAGTTTTCTCAGGGAGGACCCCAAAGGAACCATATTTGTGTATTTTCTATCACAATCTAGGGTCATTTATTTTATATCCATTTTAATCTCCTTCGATTAATTTATGTGTTTCAAACTCTTAAATAGTTGAAGTTGGAGCTCATTTCAAATATTAGATTATTCCATCTGGTCAAAGAAATTAAAATTCTTTATACCTTTTATGCTTTTCATTCATATTAATGTTCTTGAATTATATTCATTAATCTATAATAAACTTTGGGCAGTACAATGAATGGTCATGAAACCATTATTGATATACCAATTTTTATACCAAGTTTATATAAATACATAATGTACATTAAAATTAATGCAATTTCAGTTTCAATATATGTAAAATTCACTTACATTAATGAATTTTCAGTTTACTTCAGTTCCAGTTTAGGCATTACTTAATGTATTTTTAATTTTTTTTATCTGTATGATAATGTTAAGAATTTATTCAGTATACTATTTCACTATACATTTACAATTCACATTCAATTTATTAATATTGTAAAAAATATATTTAGATTTATCTTACTTTGTTTAAAAATCACTACAGTTTCAGTTTTCAAATATTATTTTATCATTGTAATTGTTAACACTAAAGAAGGAACATGTTTTCATTTTTTTCTGTATCATTTATTCATTAGTAAAGAAAAAACATGTTTTCCTTTCATTGGGATCTCCCCAATCGGTACTTCCTCCCATTTCTCCATCGATATACATTGCTACCACCCCTCATTCTACCTCATAGTCACCACCAATGTGGGAGTTGACCATATCAACCTCCTGCAATGTGACTGTCGTGATGTTGCAAAAATGATCTTCTCCTCAGGGATTCTTATGGAACTACTTTGTATGGTGTCATATGAAAATGGGAACATTCGAATCGTCTCAATTTCCTCTTTTATAGGTTTTCGTACTTTAAATTCCACCATTAACATAAAGAGAAAATAGTCAACAGGAAAGGCATGAGAAGGTTGTAAAAAGAAGTTGCAATAGTGACTGCAATCATATCTTTCTGTTGGCTCAAAGGAGACTGTTGACCACCCTCTCTAGTATTAATGGTTTTAATAATCACAAATCATGTCAAATATTATTAATTATGTCTAATCATTTCATACATGTTTATTTAAGTTTCAATTTATGTAATTATGATTATCTATGGTCACATATAAGTTTAACACATTCTGTTAATATTTATGTCGTAAGACAATCCAAGTAGAAATATTTCCTAAGTATGACAGACTGACACTGATAGTTAAATTGAGTCACCAATGATGGAAAGACTGACAAAATGATACACCAGTAGTTCAAATGAGTCATCTTCAGCTCAATTGACCTACCGATGCATGTTGTTACCGACGCATGGAGTTACCGATGCAAGGACCTACTGATGAAAGTACCTACGGATGCAAGGACCTACTGATGTAGGGACCTACCTATGTAAGGACCTACTGATGCAAGGACCTACCGACGCAAGGACCTACCGATGAAAGGACCTACCGACGCATAGACAGGCCAATAGAAGGAGGCACTGATGGAATGAGTCAATGCAAGAAGGAGATACCAACCGAGGACTCACCGATAGACTATTTAAATTTATTTTATTTAATATTACTCTAAAGGTCATATTTTGAGTGTTTTAATGTAACTAATTAATTTAATGTTTTTTGCAGACATATTAAATGAGGATGTCAGAAGTATGAGGTACATCATCTATCTTAAAACATACATATTGTTGGGGATGTAAGAATATATATATATATATATATATATATATATATTTATATAAGATCACATAAAATACACATATACACAAGAAGATACACATAGACATAGTAGCAGACCTATGTGAGCAACATACAGAAAGGAAGAACAGACGAGGAACTCTTTATTCCTTCTTGTTGTGAACCAGAGGACTGTTTTCCATCAAAGTTCCATCATTTTTGCAACATTCAACTGAACCTAAGGATAAGAACATCTCACCCTCCTGGAATATAGAACACAGTGCTCCACGACACTTTGTTTTTAGTGTCTGCTTCCAGAATAGGACTCCAGTTTCAACTCTAATACATCAAAGAGTCCAGAGCTGAACTGCATAACACTCAGAGCCTTCTAAACTCTATCTAATACTTATTGATCTGTTGTGTACCTTTTTATTACATTTTCGAGTAGCGTGTTCATCTGTTTGTAAAACACACACTATCTCCTTTACTAAATTGGAGGATACTAGATATCCTCAAACAAATATCTTTTTACACTTGTTCATCCCATGTAGAACTATGGAAGAGTTCCTGTGTGAGCTGGTTGCATTTTTTTCCATGAAGAACTATGGTAGAGGTCTTGTGACTTGGAAAGTTTTTGTACTATTGTGTAAACCCCGATCCAGGGTGTGGATCAAAACCTTTATCTATATAGATTTCTTGGTGTCAGGTGATCACCAAGTGGAGAGGACTAAGTCTCAGCTTGAGACTGAACCTCTTTTTTTATATTTGCTATGTTTTCACATTTAGTTTTCTCTATTTTTACCTGCATTTTAGAAAACTGAATTTCTCTTTGATAGTTAGCCTTGGCTAGTGTTTATAAATGTCTTGTCTTATTAGGTTAGTTTCAAAAGTTGTATCAATATCTCATATTGTTACAACTGAGAAATAATCAATCTTCTGAGAAATTAGTTGTACAGTCAAACTATTATAAACTCACTACTTGGATTAACTGGCCTATTTTGTTTTAAATAGGGGGGATTTTTAAATAAAATTTTTAACAGAAATTCTTATAGGAACTCAATTCACCCCCCTCTTGAGTTTCCTACTCTGACCAACATTTTCCAAATAGAAAAACAAAGAAAAAATATACAATGTCAACATGCAGATAAAGCAGCCAGTTGACAAAAATTCTTTGAACTTAGAATAGAATAAAAAAACATGATATTTAATGCATCCAAATAATTGGACAAGATATGATCAGCTTCAATATCCACCTAAGAATTAAATAATATATTTAACAGCATATCAAGTTTGACCAGTTCTTGATTATGAATATGTTTGGGAGGGTGATAGTTGTGCTTATAATCATACCATCATACACTTAACATAACCCAACTAAAAACTCTAACTCTCTTATTACACTCCTCTCGGTAGCCACTTTAATTTTTTTAGCAGCAATTATCATAAATCATACCAAAACATGTCAATCATCAATTTTCCAAATCACATACATATTCAAATGCTAAACTGAAGCCTGAGGGAACATGACAGCCATGGGTAATCACCACTAAGGGTATCACTTACTCGGGAGTGGACTATTACCCAACAATTTTCTGACATCCCCATCAACCATGATGAGGAAACAACATTTAAGTGGGAATTGGAATCTTGTCAATCCCAAAAAGGCACCTATACCCAATTAGGGTTTTTCAACCTATGTATAAGCCCTTGCCCAACCATCCCAAGCAACAAAAACTGCAATATCATCAATCATGCAACACAATGAAACCTATAACAATAATATCAAAATTCACTTTAACATTCCCCCCACATTTTCAGAAAGGAAAACACACACACCCAGAAATCAAACAATTTCATTTTTTCCCAAAAACCACTCAAACAAGAAACCCTTTTAAATATCATCATTAAATCATTTCACACATACAAAACAATTAAATGAAAGCATTACATTCAATCTTGAGAGATTTATTTGAAAATCGAGTGTAGAATAATCCACCTACCTCAATCCGGTGATGATGCGGAATCACATTTCCAAACTCAAGATATTAGCCCCCCTATGCCTTCTCAAATCCCTAAAACCAAAAGCTCCAATTTTATTCAAGATAAAACCTCTAATTTCATCCAACCCCTTCCTGATAATGGTTTCACCAAGAGAAAACCATAAACAAAGATAAGGGAGATATGAATGGAACTTACCTTAGATCCAAGCTCCAACCACCAAATAATCTAAGATAGATGAGTGATGGAGGGATAGTGTAACACCCCAACCTAACCCACTGGCTTGGGAAGAGAGTAAAATGGGTAAGAAACTAAAATGTGTTTGAACTAATAATGGCGGTGAGAACTGTGGTATTTTTTATGACTATTGTAAGCTTCAAGTTATTTGACACTAGATGGGGTCTCCTTAGACACCTCAGTTTAATGGTGTAGCTAAGAAAATGAATATGACTTTGATGAATAGTGTATGATGTTTAATTTCTGAAACAATGTTGTCTAGACACTTTTGGGGTGAGTAATTATTCAATGTTACTTATATTATCAATTTATCACCCACCTTTATTTTGTAGCCTAATACTCTAGACAGATTTTGGTATGGTAAAACATATCAAATACGATCACTTGCATGTTTTCAATTGTATCTTTTTCATGTGTTGAAGGAGGAAAATCAAAATATGATGGTAAGACTCAACTATGTGTTTTCATTGGATATAGACATAATAAGTTTGAGTACAAATTTTATGATTCTGTTTAAGAGAAACATTCCAGAAGTAGTGATGCAATTTTTTTGGAGGATTGGGCTATTGTAGACATTGATAAGAGATAAAAATATACATCTTTGAATTATGATGGTTCTATTAATCTAGGCCCAATCTCAAATTCACATTTACCTCGTGGTTTTATTCGGATGATTGTTTTGATATGAAAAATGATTTTCAGGGTAAAAGGGTTAGAGATGTTTCATATGCTCATAATGTTTTTGATGATCCAGTTCCAGGGGTTACTAATGAACCTGTTGATCCACATTGGAGATCATCTCAAAATCATACTACTTTTACTCGATATTCACCTGATAAGTATGTGCTCCTTACTGAAGGAGGTGGTGCAATTTTTTAATGAGGTGATGGAAAATGATCCAAAAGATAAATGAGTTTCAACAATGGATAATGAGATGAAATCCCTACATAAAAACCTTACTTTTGAACTAATAAAGATACCTAAAGGTAAGAAGGATTTGTAAAATCAATGGATTTTTCATATTGAAAATGAATAATCACGTCTTGTTCCATGATGCAAGGCACAATTAGTTATTAAACATTTTCATTAGAAGAAAGGTATTGATTTTGAAAAAAAATTCTTACATGTTGTTAAAATGTATCAATTCAAGTTTTCCATGGCTTGTCAGTTAGTTTGGATTTTCAGTTTAACCATATGGATGTGAAAACAACTTTCTTCCATGGTGATTTAGAGGAGATTTACATGGATCCATCAAAAGGCTTTTTTAAAATTGGTAAAGAATATTGTGTCCACGGGTTGGAGAAGAGAATTGTGGTGTGAAACAAGCTTTGAGTTTGTGGCAAAAGAAGTTTGAGTGTGTTATATTTCATCAATGATTAAGGAAAACCCATTTGGATCTTTTTGTTTTTGTTAACAGTTTTTATGACTATGATTTTATCATATTATTTTTTTATATTGATAAAATGATTATTGTTGGTTATGATGCGTCTGGAATTGGTAGATTGAATGAGTTTTGTCAATCTTTTGTTATAAAAGACTTGGATCCAACAAAACAAAATTTGGGCATGATGATCAGTCATGATAGGAAGTCCAATAAATTAAGGCAATCATGGGAAAGGTGTATTAAAAACTTGGAGAGGAGATGCATTATAGACCTTATTATTCTACAATTGTTTGTTTAATTCACGTTATGGTATGGACTAAACCTGATATAACCCATGCAGTTGGTGTGGTTGGTCATTTTCTAACAAATCCACATAGAAAACATTGGAGAACAGTGAAATATATCTTTCAATATCTTCATGGTACTAATGATCTAAGATTGTCTTTCGAAGGTGGAAAACTTTTGTTTTGTGGATTTATAAATTTAGATATGGCAAGAGATATTGATTTGATGAAGTCAACTCCAAGCTATTTGATCACATTTATTGAAGGAGTTGTATCTTAATAGACCAGATTGCATGAGTGTGTTGCTTTATCTACCACTGAGTTTAGGTTTATTACAACTACAGAGATGTGCAAGGAGTCATTGTGGATGGAGATTTTTATTCACATGCTCAATTTTAATTTGTTTTATTTTGTGATTGTATTTTTAATGGTGAAAAAGCAGTGCTGTTTTTTTTTTAAAAGAATCCAACTTTGCATGGCATATCAAAAAATATTAATATAAAAAATCACTAGATACGTGATATCCATGATTCTAGAAAGTTGGAGCAAAAGAAGATTCATTCTAATGATAATGGGTTAGACATTTTGATCAAAATTTTACCAAAAAGATAAATTTTAAAGTTGTCAACAGATTTCAGGGTTGACAATAATCATCACTTAAGTTGGAGGGGAAGATTGTTGTGGGACATCGTCAATTGAGGCCCAAGTGAAGAGAGAGTTTTTAAATTGGATTGTGATATTATGTTATATCCTCTGTTGGTTTCTTTTTTAAAATTGATACATTTATCTCTTGCTTTTAAAAGGGTGTGTGCATCGCATATACAATGGAGCTAACATTTTGATTTCGTGTATGTGACAGTTTTTTATAGGAAAGAACAGGCAGCTTCTATTCGATGAAGAGTAATTATTTGACTTTAATCAATTTGATTAGAAAACATATTTTCTTTGATACTAGTGATTTTATAACACTATTATTCATATGATGATCTTCAGATCCATATGGTCAAATCTTTATTTTGTTCTTCTTTCTCAGGTTGTGTTCTTTACTTCAAACTGAATTTGGCAAACGTTTGTTTTCTTGTGGTGGTGGTTCAATTTTATTGGGTGTATTATTCTTGAGAACCCTTTCGTTTTGAAGAGTTACTTCTGGTCACACTTTGATTATCAGTAGCTTGAATATGTGGTCACACTTAAGTGTAGGATCTCCACCTCTCGTCTCTTGTAACTTGGTAGAGGCATATTTCTAGGTATTGTAGCAGTACTGTAACAGTATTGTACTCTGTGTGGGTACTGTAGCAGAACTGTACATTGTGCGGGTACTGTAGCAAACTATACACTGTACAAGTACTGTAGCAGACTATACATTGTGTGGTACTGTAGTATGCACTATAGCAGTGACAGTAGCAGGTATTGTTCAGTACTGTAGCAGCTAGAACTATTCACCTTAGGCCACCGGTTTGGGCTTGGAGTCCTTAAGCCTTTCGGGCCACCCAGGCCTTCGGGTCAGTAGGGCTTTCAGGTCAGCTCAATACCTTTGGGCCACATGCAGTTGTCCCAGACACACTACAAAAAAAGGAGCAGCCCTAGAAGAAGATTCAGAGCATGTGCACTCACTAGAGCAAAGTCAAATGGATTTGTCAGAATGAGAGGATATGACTATGTCATCGGGACCAGCATGCGCTTGCATGGAAAGCCTAGCCAGACTGTCATGCGAAAGTAGAGAGCTACCATCATAATGCAGATGCTGGAGGGGGGCAGTTCCTTGTGGATAGTTTGGTTGAATTCCCTAAGACGTTCGGGTCATGTAATCTCCTAAACGTACGATTCATGTAATCTCTGAACCTAAGAGGCTTGTAAGGGTTCTCCATCATCCTTTGAAAAAGGGTTATCAAAAACCAATAAAAATGAAGACTTTCAGGACATTCGGGCTCTAGACCTGAGAACTTCACCCCGTCGGTTGCCACTTTCCGATATATGCATTTATTTTATGTGCATATAATATTTTTTTGCATCTTTTTATTTATTACTTCCAAAATTGATTGCCCCATCCATTTTCAAGACCAAAATCATGTTTTAAAAAAGCACTTATCAAAAATTATAACGGTTTGATTAAGATATATTTAAAAAGCAAATCTAAAAATATCACGTCAAAGTTTTTTTTAATGGCGTTCGCTACTGATCCGACAATAAAACGTCGAAAGTTATTCGTATAGGAAGAAGCAAATTTGAATGTTTAATAAGCAATGTTTTGAAAGTCGAATTGAACCTTTCAAAAGTATTTTTATAAATTTATAAAACCCTAGTGCTCTTATTATCTCCCCTCCTTATGTTTGATTGATAAAAAATATACAGTAAAATGAAAGAATATAAAAGAATTAAAAATTAAAAATATATACTTTAAAATAAAAAATATTTAATATCATGAAAATAATCGTATGATAGTAAAAATAAATTATGATTAATTAAAATATATGATAAAAAATAAGATTTTATTAAAAATTAGAAAACTAACAAAACTGAATAGACTACCGACATAATCGAGGTGCCGAACACTGATAATAAAACAGTGTATCAGCAAATATTCCATGGAGAAGGGAATTTGGGCGTATAACAACAGTGACTATTCAAGTTGCATCATCAGCAACGACATGTGATTGCTTTGCAGAAAGTACCATGCCGAGTACTCGGTCTGAAACTGTAATTCCACTGGATTCCATGTCCGCAACTACTGCAACAGCTACGTCACGCTCCTCAAGATCCAGGCAGAGGGAAACCACTTCCTCGTAAAGGGGACTGCCACCAAGCACAACAGCAGCTGATAAGTAAGGATAGCAAAAGCAAACAGGCCGGTGTGATGTGTACATAACAAGTTATAACTTTACAGGGAAACCACTTGCTCAAAAATTCCAGGCGTCACCACAAAAAATTGTGGATATGAATTTATGTCGATAATCCCAAATAACAAATAAATGCTGCCTTACACATACACAATAATACTCTCCTGTCATTAACAAAAGAGCTTTTTTCAAAAACATGAAAAAAAAAATCTGTCTTCATACTATTCAGAAAGAACTCATAAGAGGTTTATCATAAAATGGTATAATAATAAAAAATTTAAAAAAAAAACATTTTGCTAAAAGGGTCATTTGGCTCTAGTGATCCAATCAATAAGATTTCATTAATTACACAAATGAATGCCTAAAACAGCGAAGTTGATATGTAAATAGATGCAAAATATGTAAATAGATGCAAAAGTTAATTTACCTCCCAAATACGTAACCAAGACTATGTGATGTTGAAAGAATTGTTAAGAAGGAAGATGGCAAAGGTGAATTTATTGCCGCACGAAGTATCATAGCACAGTCACTGATAGTCGGTGCCCCCCCTAATCTGATCACCTGAAATAGGTCAATCACATTCAGTTCAAATGAGCAGATGTAAAGCAATTTAATTATTCTGGTGAACAAGGGAAGCCCGGCATCAGGTACTTCAGGGCAACAAACCATGCAACCACTGAGAATACAAACAATATTAGAATTTGACATGCTAAGAAGATTTATGGAACGTCTTAGCCTGTAACATGGGATAACAACGATTTACACTTTTTACTCTAAAAACAGGATGGCTAAACTCTCATGAATACTTCCTCGTTCAATAAGAGAAAACTCAATTTGAATGCACGATTGGGTCACTCGAAAAAAACAAAGAAAAATAAGAAACTCAAGTAGCATTCGGTTTTGGAAAACAATTTTTTATTTTCATTTTCCAAAAAGGTAATAGAAATGTATTGAATTATGTAAATGGAAAACATTTTTCAAAAATCAAAAAGAAAATAAGAGAATTTAGAGAGAAAAAAACTTAGTCCCATACTTCATTGCTTTCTCTTCATATCCAAAACACTTTAAACATGTTTTCTAACAGATTATTGAAAAATGAAAACATGAAACATTTTTCAAAACCAAACGCAGCCTTAATCTTATTATTATAATTCATTTTTTAAGACAACATAATTATAGCTATAAATTTTTGGTCATTATGTCATCTATGTCAGCTTACAATCAGAGCTTTGGAAAGATACTACTCCATGTTAGTATAAAATTCGAACAAGTTTTAAAAACAAGTTACTTGGCTATCAAGTTCTTCAGTTTAAAGAGATTAAATATCACTAGTGCAGATATCATGATCTATCATTCCATTCTCCCTTCTTCTAATTCTTTCCATCTATGTTTTTCCCACTTCATTGCCATGCTATAGACACATCAGGAAACTGAAGCCGCCATAAATTGCAAAATAAAATATTCTAGATTATTAATACTGAAAAGAGAGAACAGAGCATAGAATGTGCTGCCAAACAATGACTCTGGTCAAAAAAATGACTCCAGATTTTGATAAAAGATCAATAACAAATGGGAAAGAAGAGCAATGCAATGATCCCAGACCACATCCATTCATAAGTAACGATGCATGTGCCATTGAAAAAAACTGACCGGTCAATACATTAAAAGCAAATTATATCTGATCCATTTTGGACCCCATTTATCAATAACAAAACCTCAATCAGTGTGGATGTGTAAATATACAAATAAGAAGAATGGAAGAGGAGAAAGAGTGGGGAAAGAAGAAGAAGAATGGAAGAGGAAGAGTGAGAGAACCACCCAAGAGAGCCCCAACTCTACCCGCCCAAGCTAGCGGCCGAAATTGCTAAGCAGCCCACAAAAGAATAAAAGAATACCCCCCCCCCCTCTTACCCTCTCCAGCCTTCCCCTTTTAAACAGCCATGGACCTCCCAGGATCCCAACATATTCCCCATGGCCCCCCATGCAATTACAGAAAATTCTCCAGCATAATAGCAGCCCCCTTGCATTCCTATCACTGCCACCCTTCAAAATGTCATCTTGTCCTCAAGATGGTGGTTGTGCCCCTTAGTTTGAAGGCACAATGCAGAAGCTGCTACAATCTTTCCATTGCGGTTGAAGCATAAAGAAGTTATTGCTAGCAGGTCACCCCAAGTGGAAGGACTGACATAGGCTTCCATATCTTCATATTCCAAATCACCAATGAAGCAAATCTCAAACTGTCAATATTAACTTTGTTCTGGTCATCACCAAATGCTCGCGAGGAGAGGAGCAAGTCTTTGTCAAAGCAGCTGCCCAGTACAAAGGAACATTGCAACGCGTATTGTACACCGACCCGACAGGTAAGCCATACAACTTTGACAACCTGTCTGCAATGTCGCCCTTGTTATCATCATTGACCATCAAAATACCATCCAGAGGTGTCGCACAATCAAACTTCGGTTGCAGTGCCTCCTTGCCCAGCTCCAAAGCGTGCACAACATCACCGCGCATTTGGTCTGTGGTACAGCCTTTTCTAGCATTGAGGGCGTTGTTCCCTGCCCTCACCTCACTACATTCGCCTCAACTCATACTACTTACCCACGGACAGTGATGGTGATGAACTAGAAAAAGGATGATCATCAGAAAACTCAGTCATCGCAGGCGAGACTTGTGCAGCTGGTGGTAACACAGCTTGAGCCAATGTTTGTGTCGGCCCATTTTGTAGCATCTTTTGCTCTAGCATTACGGACCTGGAAGTGTCCTGCTCCTCCTTGACCATTGTCAGTTGAACATTGCCCACATTCCCTCCTGACGCAGTTGAGTGCGCCTTAGTGCTCCACACAGCCAGCGAAGGTTGCTCCTAGTGCAGCAGCTCTTTCAGCTCAAACATGGATAGAGGCACACTTCGCGCTACCATATACCGGTTGAAGGTAGTATCGTCGGGGCTTTTGATCAGCCCCTTGCTCCGGCTTTGCATCCCATGTTTGATAGGCTCCCCTGAGTGCAATGTGAATAACTGTGTCACCATCGACAGGAACTCGGTCGAAGACACAAGGTCTTTTTCGGCAGAACTTCCAAAATCCTCAAGTAGCACTTCTTTGAGATGCGCCCAGTCGATAAAAACCAAAGTTCAAACATACCCAGCATGCAGAGTCGCATCATTGGTATTTTTATCGCTTCCGAAATTTGACGGATAGAGAAATAAGTCTCATCTTTCTTTATCCATGTTTCAGGATCTGTTCCAGAAAATTCCGGTATCATCAGTTGGCTAAAGCGCTTGTCCAAGGATCCGTCCAGCCGGGCTAGTGACGCCCATATCTCCGGCATGTGTAACTCTATGTGTGCAAGAAGCAGAAGCAGGATCAGCTTCAGACACAGCAGTGTCTCCGACAAAGATTCCTTCTCATGAGGATGGTACCAACATTGTTTCTGGGCGAGTGTCCCTCGCTCTGTCTGATGCAATCCGGCCATGCGTGCCTCCCTTGATAAGGTGGTGAAGAAACGACAATAAGGAGGGAGAAGAAGGCCGACGAGGAGCGTTGTTGCTGACGCAAGTCAGTGGTGCGCATTTCATTTGGCAAGTTTTCTTGCAGCGTGCCCTTCTGCAGTGACCGGTCATGCTCCTCCTGGGTGAGAAATGAGCAACGGGCGTTTCCAACAGTGTCACCCGACTGTAAATGCTTTCCAACTAGATGCACCTCCTCAGAACCGGTGTTGAAGACGAATGACAGAAATGAGAGATGATGAAGATCCAGCAGGTCGGACCAATTGATAAACCCATGGACCAAATTACTTGTATTCCATAAAATATAAACCAGAATTACAGAGTAGGGGAAGAAGAAGAATGGAAGAGGCGGAAGAGTGAGAGATGAGAGAACCACTCGAGAGAGCCCCAACTCTTCTCGTCCAGGCCAGTATATTCCCCTTGGCCCTCCCATGCAGTTACAACTTCCCCCCAGGATCCCTGTATATTCCCCCCGGACCCCCATGCAGTTAGAGCATATTTCCCAACATAACAGCAGTCCCCTTGCATTCCTATCACACACCAACATCAACATTCTTTCTAGTACAATCTTCTTTTTTATGCGAACCAACATAAATACATCCAAGGAAAATTCTGCTACATAACCACCGGAACAAATCATTAACAGAGGCACAAATAAGTTCCCAATGACCAAATGCTGTCTCTTTTAATTAGAAATCACATGTGACAGAGGAAGAGAGAGGACATTGGGTGGTTCAGCCAAAGATAAAAGGGAAAAGAAAACAGAAAGAGGGGGGAGAAGTGCAATGCGGGTGTGGGGAAGGAGGTTAATGCAAATAAAGGGATAGTGTTAGGGTTTTCTTTAATTCTGTAGAATGATAGAAAGTGAACTCAATACCCAAGATGCCTCTCTAAGGGAGTAACTTTGTGTCAATTTATAATGAATAATAAAGATGATGCGGGACATAGACTCCAACACGCCCCCTCAGGTTAGGTCTACCTAGCTTGGATACATGATTTAAGGAAAAAAAATCAAACCAAAACAAAGCACAAACACTTCTAACACTCCCCCTCAAGTTGAACATACTCAGCTTGATGACGTAACAAGAAAAAACATAACAAAAGATAAGTTGTCATGGCTACTACTCCCCTTCAAAAAAATTATAAATGATGTCGCTGAAAAAGATCGTGTCAACCAAGAAACAATGTTCGTCATGTAGAACCAGCAGGAATAGCTGGAAAGAGGATGCACCAGCAGGAATAGTCATATCAAGAGCATTTAGGCATGCAGGAACAACATACTACCAAACCATGATTGGATGTCCAGCAGGAACAGCCGGATTACATCAATGGTGTGGCCAGGCATAATGGGCGGAGGAGAGGGTCGAACAAAGCAAAATCTTTTGAAAAAAACAACAGCATGGGACAACGGAAGTTGGGAACAAGGGCCATGGCAGATTCATCCAGCAGGGGCGCGCAGGAGGGGAGTCATGTCTGAAGGTGTCGTCGCGGCCGACAGAGGAGGGGCGGCGAGATCACTACTTGGGTGCGCGTCTAGTGCGGCTCCGTCTCGGGAAGTGGGGCCGCGGCTGCTAGAAGACGAAGGGAGGGGGACGCCAGGGGCCATCGCACAGGGGTGAAGGGTGGAAGAGGGTCGGTCGGTAGGGTCTGACGAGACTGGTCGGGGAGGAGAGTCGACGCAAGGAGGTGGTCGCTCGGTGCAGGGCAGGGGCGACGCACAGAGAGCGTCGCAGGGATGCGTCGCACAAGGAGGAGCGTACGTGCATGGATGGGCGGCGCGGGAAGGCGACGGCCGAGACTGGCCAGGTAGGCGCGTGCAGTGCCCGACGATGGCGGTGTGTTGGTCAGACGGATCGACGGCCAGGAGCAGCACGACGGCACGGGAGGGCAACAGCGGCACGACATGGGCCGTTGTGGGAGGCCACGGCTCGTGAGGCTGCGGATGAAGGGGCAAAGGCTTGGGTTTTCGCCGGCAGGCTGCAAGAAAGCAGAGTGGTTCGGACTAGGGCGTAGCGACGGTTTGAATGAGAGGGGAACTGGCAGCATCGGTCTGGCCACGGTGTAAGAGGATGCCCGGACGAGGGAGTCAACGCTAGAACGAGTGGCCAGATCCAGAGCTTGCGCGCAAAGACAGAGGGGGGCGACTCGGAAGGAGCAGTCGTGGAGGCATAGGGGTTGTCGTGCATAGAAGAGTCGGAGATGGCGTCCGCCAGAGATGGGGTGTTGTTGCACAGGAGCATCGCGCCAAGAGGGGTCGTCGCACAGGAACTTGGGGCGGACAGGAGTTGTCGGGCCAGCGAGGGATGCGCAACACGGAGGGGGGCGGGGTTTAACCGTTGAGAGGTGCCACCAGATTTGATCGAGGGGCACCGGCTGGAAGCCATTCTTCACGGGGCGCCGATGATGGTCAACGGCACGGCCAGCCATGGATCTCGAGGCGGCGCGACGGGTGGGGACGGGGCGGACAGGAGTCGTCGCACAGGGCGACGCGCAAGAATCGGAGGGAGGGGCGGTAGATGACTTATGGCTCCCTGGCCATGGAGGTCGCCGCCCCTTTGTGGGGAAATCGTAGGTTTTTTTCGAGAGAAAAGAGAGAGGGACGGGACTGGGAGGTTTTGGGTTAAATCTCCATTGATACCATCTAGAATGATAGAGAGTGGACCCAATACCAAAGATATCTCTCTAAGAGAGGAAATTTGGAATTTATGGGGCGCTGCTGCTGACACTTCATTGGCCATGGCCCATGACCTCCCATCCTTCCTGTTGAGATGGTGCTCCTCCTTCTCGCCGGCTAAAGCAGGTTCACTTTGCACCTTGGCATGGATCATTTGGGTCTATCGCAATGAGGCAATTTTTAAGCACGTTCACAGACCCCCCGTTTTTTGGACCGAACGGGCCTCTTCGTGGGTTGAGGGCCGGAAGCACCACAATGGCCACAAAAAGCCCGTGGGTCCCCCATCCTTTCCCTCCCACTGGTGTCCGCCAAGAGAAGGGATTCTTAAGATTAATGTGGATGCGTCTCTCCCCAAGGATGGGCATGTCGACCTTGGCATCCTGGCCCGGAATCATCAGGGGCAAATTGTTGCAGCCAACCATGAAGCACACTACGCTTTCTGGGAACCTGTAGTGGCTGAGGCTACTACCATACTTGCAGGTCTGATACTCGCCATGGACCGCGGTTGGGATAAAATCAACCTCGAATCAGACTGTCTCACCATTATCAATGCTATCAACTCCAACGACGGCGGCCTCCAGTCTTTTGGATCCCTCGTCAGGCGAATCCTGTCTATCCGTCAAGACTTCTTGTTGGACCCCATTTCATTTAATTGGGTATTTCTGAGTCCCACATCGGACTTACTCTCTCTGTATTTAGTTTTACTCATCTATAAAAGAACATCCTCACCTCACATTGAGGTAAGGGGAATTCTCCCACAACATGGTATCAGAGGGAAATTAGTCCCGACCCTCCCTCCCTGCGGATTCTCGGTTCTGTCTGGCCCCGCCTCTCCCCTCCTTCCCGGCTAGGGTTCCACCCGACGGCCCTCCTTCCTGCGCATCCCCCCCCCCCCCCCGCGGCTCCCGGCTCCCCTGCGGCTCCCCGCTCCCCGGCGTCCCGGCTCCCCGACGTCCCGCTCGCATGTCTGCCGCCTCCGTCGGACCCTCTATGGCCTCAAGCAGTCTCCTCGAGCTTGGTTTGGCCGCTTCAGCACTGTCGTCACGGCCTTTGGCCTCTCCCGAAGTCTGAAGGACCACACCGTCTTCTTCCGTACGACACCGCACGACTGTATCTTGCTCATGGTGTATGTTGATGATATCATCATCACAGGAAGCGACTCCAGAGGGATCGCCCGCCTCAAGGCGCACCTTCACCAAAACTTTCATACCAAAGATCTTGGTCCCCTGACTTACTTCCTTGGCATCGAGGTCTCCCGTTCTGAGGACTCGATCTCTCTCTGCCAGCGTAGGTATGCTCTTGATATCTTGCAGGATGCTGGTCTGAGCACCGCCACTGCCGTGGACACCCCACTTGAGTCTGACGAACGTTCTCTCCATTCCGACTCGGAACCATTTCCTCATCCCGAGCGCTATTGACGTCTGGTGGGTAAACTGAACTACCTCACCATGACGCGACCCGACATTGCCTGCGTCGTTGGCAAAGTCAGCCAGTTCATGGAGCATCCAACCCAATCTCAGTGGGATGTTGTCTTTCGCATTGTCAAATACATCAAGCGAGACCCTGCACGTGGCCTTCAGTATTCACGTCATGCTCACTTGGATGTTGAGGCCTTCTGTGATGCCGACTATGCAGGTTGCCTCGCGACCCGCAAATCTACTTCGGGGTTCGCCGCGTTCTTCGCCGGTAACCTCATCTCTTGGCGCAGCAAGAAGCAAACTGTCGTCTCCAGATCGAGCGCCGAGGCTGAATACCGCGCCATGGCCACCGTCACCACTGAGCTCCTCTGGCTTCGTCATCTCCTACATAAGCTCGGCTTCCCGGCACACACCCCTGCTCATATCTGGTGTGATAATCAAGCCGCCATGAAGATTGTCTCGAATCCCGTCTTCCATGAACGGACGAAGCATATCGAGGTGGACTGCCACTTCCTCCGCCACCATCTGGAGCAGCATTATATCAGCTTTGGCCATGTACCGATGGCAGATCAGCTTGCCGATCTATTCACCAAAGGCCTCCCAGGGGCTCGCCTTGACTCTCTCACTACCAGGCTGGGTATTCACAGCCTCCATAGCCCAGCTTGAGGGGGAGTATGAGTTCGTCTGTCTTGTCTTCTATTTTTTCTTTGTGGGACTCAACCCAATCTGGGCATGTCCAGCTTGAGGGGGAGTGTTGGACCCCATTTCATTTAATTGGGTATTTCTGAGTCCCACATCGAACTTACCCTCTCTGTATTTAGTTTTACTCATCTATAAAAGAACATCCTCACCTCACATTGAGGTAAGGGGAATTCTCCCACAACACTTCTCAATCTGCACTTTCTCCTTTACTAAACGAGAAGGAAACAATGTTGTTCATCAGCTTGCGGCGTCAGGACCCTTTGATGTTGACCAGCTCTGGCTGGACCATTTCCCTTCATGGCTTTGCATTTGTACGTCTGCTAATTTTCGACATTAATGAACCTTTTCTTTCAAAAAAAAAAAAAAAAAAATCTGCACACTGCTCAAAGGAAGAAAGAAGTTTCAGGTGTAGTCAGTCCAGACTTGTGAGCCAGAAAACAGTGGAATTTTGTCTGATTCAAACCCAGTTGTTCAAATAGCTACGCAGCTACAAGATAATAACAGAACATGACAACCATATGTACTTGAGGTATGAAAGGTGTGCATTGTAACATACAAAAATGATATTATTTTATGTAGGAAATATGCAAGAGAGATGGCAACATACCTTTAACATTACTTCAACAGCTAATTCAACTTCCCATTTCTGAGACCATCTCCGAGGAGGTTTATTTTTCAGCTCCCTCTCCCATGTCCATCTCCAAGCATCAGCAATAGTATAGATGTCAGATACATCAAAATATTGTCTCTCTCTCAACTCCTTGAATGCCCCAATAAGGTCCACAGGGAACCAGTCATCGTCATCATCGTTCTGCACCAATGTGAAAACAAATAAATTTATAACAATTAAAAAAAGGATATTCGGTGCACATGATATAAGGTGGACATTCAAAAGGAACACTGCTCTTTATGGATGATTAACAAGAAGAGCAAACAGCCAACAGGAAAGACATGAGAAGGTTGTAAAAAGCAGCTGCAGCAGTGACTGCAATCATATCTTTCCAAACAAAAAAAATAAAGAAAAAATATATAAGGACAACATACAGATAAAGCAGTCAGTTGACAAAAATTCATTGAACTCGGAATTGAATAAAAAAACATGAGATTTGTTGGAGTCTGCATCCCACATCGGACTTGAGGTCCGGTGTGGTCTTAATTATTCATTATAAAATAACCCCAATGGCTCCTTTAGAGAGTACACCTTGGCGGTTCGGGTCATTCTATTTTATCATTCTACATGGTATCAGAGGGAACCTAATCCCGACCCCCCTCCCATCTATTTTTTTCCTGTCGGCCTTTAGGGTTTCTCCCAGTTGGGGGGCGGCGACCTCCATGGCCAGCGAGCCATAGATATTCTCCGCCGCCCCCCTGCCGGCTATCCCTCTCGAGCGCCGCTCGGCCACTATCCCAGGCAGCTTCCCTGCTTCGGCTTTCCCGGCAGATCTCCCCGCCTCCCTCCCTCCCAGCAGGTGCCTCTGTCCGACGGTTCTCACCCCCTGCCGGCGCCTGCATCCCGCGGCAACCTCCCTTTCTTCCCGGCTCTCCGGCGTTCCTCCCGCGGCGATCCTCTGCCCCGTCATCCCGTGCGGCTCCCAGCCGAGGCTCTTCCCAGTGGAATCTTGGCGCATCTCCCAACCGCTGCGGATCCCTCCCGCCAATGCTCTTCCCGGCGAACTCCTGGCGCCCGTCGGCTCTCGGCCCTCCCGCCTAGGTCGCGCCACCCGCCCTCCCGCGCGACTCCCGACTCCCGCATCTCCTGCTGCGCTCCGCCCTGACGGCCCGACATGCACCGGCTCCCGTCTCTCCCGCGGCTCTTCCTCCATGCTGGCATCATTCCAGCCCCGCCTCCCTCCCTCCGCGATCGGCTCCCCTTGCTGGATCTCCTTCCCTCCCGGCGGATTTCTCTCCCTGTCGGCTCCTCCGACAACCGGCCTCCATCCCTGCCAGCTCCTCCAGCAGTCGGCCTGCACCCCTGCAGGCTCCTCCAGCAGCCGGCCTCCAACCCTGCCGGCTCCTCCAGCAGCCGGCCTCCACCACTCCTCCAGTAGCCGACCTCCATCCCTGTCAGCCTCCCGTGCCGCCTCTGCAAAGCCGCTCCGTCTGCGTCGGCCTCCTGTGACAGTGTTGCCTCCTCGCCGGCCCCTCCTGCGGAATCCTCGACGACTCTCGGCAGCCGCTTTCTGTCTGCTGGCACGCCTTCGGACTTCCTCCACCGTGGCGCAGCAGCTCGACCACCTTGGATTCGGGCCCTTTGGCGCCGCTAGATCCCGCAACACTTCTGCGGAATCCCCGGCTCCCGTCACCGGCCCTGCAAGTGCGGCTTTCCCGGTGCTAGTGTGGATTTCCCGGCGTCTCATCGACCGGCCCCACTAGTGCGGCATTTCTGGCGCTCCGTCAACCGGCCTGGTCTATGTGGTTTCTTCTGCTGCCCCCGCGACATCATCCATCCATCATCCTGCGAGGGAGCTTCGATCGTGAGGGGGAGCAGCAGCCTTGAAGTTTTATCTTTTATTCTGCTTTGTCTTGTTTTGTCATCAAGCTGGGTATGTCCAGCTTGAGGGGGAGTGTTTGCAGTCTTTCGATTGCTTTATTTTTTTTCTTTATGTGTCCAAGCTAGGTACACCTAGCTTGAGGGGGGTGTTGGAGTCTGCATCCCACATCGGACTTGAGGTCCGGTGTTGTCTTAATTATTCATTATAAAATAACCCCAAGGTCTCCTTTAGAGAGTACACCTTGGAGGTTTGGGTCATCCTATTTTATCATTCTACAAGATTTAAAGCATCCGAATAATTGGACAAGATACGATAAGCTTCAACAGCCACTTAAGCATGAATTAAGATATTTAACAGCACATCAAGTTTGACCGGTTCTTGATTATGAAGATGTTTGGGAGGGAGACAGTTGTGCTTATAACCATACCATCATACACTTAACACAACCCAACTAAAAACCCTAACTTGCTTATCACACTCCTCTTGGTGGCCACTTTAATTTCTGTTTTAGCCACAATTATCATAAATCGTACCAAAACATGTCAATCACCAATTTTCCAAATCACACATATATTCAAATGCTCAAACGAAACCCGAGGGAACACAACACCTATGGGCAATCACCACCAAGGGTATCACTTACTCGCGAGTGGTCCATTACCCAACCATTTTCCGACATCCCCATCAACCCCGATGAGGCAACAACACTGAAGAGGGAATTAGAATCTTGTCAATCCCAACAAGGCACCTACACTCAAGTAGGATTTTCCAACCTATGTCTGAGCCCTTAGCCAACCATCCCAAGCAACAACTGCAATATCATCAATCATGCAACACAATGCAACCTATAACAACAATATCAAAAATCACTATAACATTTCCCCCACATTTCCGGAAAGGAAAACACACACACCCAGAAATCCAACAATTTCATTTTTGCCCAAAAACCACTCAAACAAAAAACCCTTTTAAATATCATCATTAAATCATTCCACACATACAAAACAATTAAATGAAAGCATTACATTCAAGCTCAAGAGATTTCTCGCAAAATCAAGTGTAGAAGAAGCCACCTAACTCAACCCGGTGATGACGTGGAATCACATAGCCAAACTCAAGATCCTAGCCCCCCTAACCCTTCTCAAATCCCTAAAACCAAAAGCACCAATTTTATTCAACCTAAAACCTCTGATTTCATCCGACCCCTGCCCGGTAAGGGTTTCGTCAGGAGAAAACCGCAAACAAAGAGGAGGGAGATCTGAAGGGCACTTACCTTAGATCCGAGCTCCAACCACCAAATGATCCAAGATAGATGAGTGCTAGAGGGAGAGTGTAACAGCCTGACCTGACCCATCGGCTTGGGAAAAGGCGAGGGTGCTACTGACCTTAGGTAACGTCCCCTGAACACCAAAGGCTGACAATAAATGACAAGAGTTTGACCAAACCGTGGGGGACGATTTTCCCTTACATAGAGTACAACCTGTAAAGGATAGGCTATAACAATATACAATGAACAAACATGATGGATGATATAAAGAGCCCAACCAAAAGCCAATCAACATAAGAAACTAGAACCATAATCAAAGTCACAACAATAAAACAGACACCAACAAGTCAACATCAATGAAAAACCCAAAGACTCCAAAAGAAACCACGGTACCAACGTGGCACCAAGACAAACTCCACTGCAAGACCTTCAAGCACCAACTCTAAACCAACAAGATTGCAATGTCACGGTGCTTCACTAGTAAAGTACGAGATCCATCCCTTACCTGTATTACGATAAACAACGTTTGCATATGCAACAGGATACATATGCATGGGGTGAGTATATCAACTAAGTAGACAATCTCCAAGACTTCCCACCACTAGGACAATGACAAGTTAGCTAACATTTCATATAAAATAGGAGTGTGCAAAATAAAACAATTGGGCAAACTATACATATAAATAAGCAGTGATAAAACTCATACTATGAAGGTCTCTCATGCCATGAATGCAAACTCATGCAACTCACACACCCAATGCACGTCCTGTCAATGCAGGCCCACCAAACGACTCATACTCAGGAGCGGTACCCGTCCCTCAGAACCCAAGCCATTGTTTGGCGGTAAATCCCTTGAGTCCAAATTGACCCCTCGACCGCGTCTAACCCGACAAGGCCCTTTCCTTGTGCATTATGAACTCACACACCCATCTCCATACCAAGTTCATCATACCCCAAACAAATTTTGAAAACTAAACCTCATTTAAGCAATTTTAGCAAACGCCTTGTGGGTGAAGCCCACAACCCATATTTTCAAAACCCAGTTGTAAGATCCCGACCTATGTAGAGATACGTTTTTATTTTAATTTTGGTTAACCTCTGTGTTAAATAGTTTGTGGAATGCTTTCTTGGGAGTGAGAAAGGTCTTGGCAGCCTTCTGAGGGTTCAGGACTTGAAAACGTGGAAAATGGGCCTTACAGCACATGGCGCATGGTTAGCGCTAACTGTGCACCATAACAGTTTTGCACGATTTAACGAGGGGTACGGTTTTAAAAATCATGCGAGGAGGCCTAGAAACCGTGCGGGTTGGGTCTAGAGTTGTTCGCACGGCTTCCGAGTGGTTTACCAAACCGTGCGGCATGTGTTAGCCTTGGACAGAGAAGCTTGCACAGTTAGCACACAGTTTGACAAACCATGCGATCAAACCATAAGCCTCATTAAAAAGTGGTAAATTACCGCTTTGCCCTCCCAACTTTTATACGAACTCATTCGGATTTCTCCCTCATTTCACTCCTAGCAGTCTAAGGTGAGCTCCAAACTCTCCCTCCACTTCCAAGGGTGTACCTCCTTCAATTCTAGGGCGTTTACAGTGTTATTTCTTGCAATTTGATGCCCCGGGTAAGTCTACGAGTTTGTTTCCTTCTAGTCTATGGATGATTCATTGCATGGTTGTCCCTCGTCTTCTATGTCTCATAAGCCCTTTTTCCAGGGAGTTGTTTGCTTTTGTGGTTGCGGCCGTTTTAGCTCGAATCAAAGGTCAGGGTTGGATGAGTGGTTATCTACAAACCTAAGGTAGGTGGTCTTAAAGCCTATCCATAGTCTTGATAGTTTTCATGCGTATGTAGCTATGCCATAACACCGATGTGTTGTGCATTTGTTTCCTCAATTTAATAAAATGGTTATGGGCCTTTAATTGATGTCTTAGACCCTTCATGGATCCCGTTGGGTTTGTTGATGACTATGAGACCGGATCTACAACCACTCATGGGGTGTGTCAATTCCTTGAAAATTGTAAGATGGGGCTATAATGGTGGACTCGGGGTTTTATGAGTTTAACCCAGTTAGACTTGTTGCTGGCTTGTGCGCAAATGTTTTATGCTATGATAAAGGGAAGAAATGGCAAATAGTTAAAGGAGCATGTTTAAGTTGTTAGATGGTTTTAAAGAACATATAACGATTATGTCATATCATTAAATGATGAAATGGTTTAATTGTGGAATTGTATTTAAAGATGTTGAGTATGATAACCCTTGATGAATAATGAATGCGGGAAGGAAGTATCCTTGTTATCTTAGTGTTAAAAGGAGGTCAAGTATGTTGCACCTTGAAAAGTGGTACATTATGGAATGGTTTGAAAATGATGGACATGACGCTCCACATCTATGAATTGGAAATGGTGGACAGGACACTCCACATCTATGGATTGGAAATGGTGGACATGACGCTCCGCATCTATGGGTTGGAAATGGTAGATATGACACACCACACCCATAGGTTGGAAATGTTGGAGATGATGCTTCGAAGTACCATGAATCGAATTTGATGAAAAGCATTTTTCCTTTCACTCGACACCCTATGGTTTATGACTCATACCGGCGTTGGCCAAAGCAGGTTTGGTTGGCTCGGGTGTCATCTTTGAACCCAAGGCCAAGAGGTTTATAAACAACTGTTGTTTTTAAAACATGTTTTCATTTAATGTCTTGTCTATTATTTCATTAAATTTCTGCATACATTGTTGCTTAGACTGATTATTGCTCTAGACACCATTGGTACCTACTGAGTTTTACTCACACCCTACTCAGGTCGTTGTTGGCACCCGAGCAAGCTTCATGGTTGTAGGTTTGGATAAGAGCAAAGACCCTGCGATAGATGGCTGATTTGGGACAAAGCACGGATGAGGGGGTCGGGCTAGATGTCAGGACCCGTTTTGGGGATTGTTAGTGTCTTTTTTTGTTTCCTTTTGGCACATGAGGTTATCATGACATGACATGTTTAAATATTGGCTTGTAGGCGCTTACCCAGTTTTGGGAATTTGTTATGTGATGTGTGGTTACTTGTTTCATATTGTTTCTTACGATTTCTGCTATTGTTCTACTCCGATAGAGGGTATAGTCATCTAGCATTTCTCATTGGACTCTCGCTACTAGTCGGCAGCCTCTGACGTACAGGGGAGCGCGCCTACCGTCATGTGGTGAATCGGTTCAACTACTAGTTAAAGTGAGCCGAGTCGAGGCGTTATAAAGTGGTATCGGAGCCACATGTCTTTTTTGTTGTTTTACTATTTAGGGTAGGTAGATACAAGACTAAAATGTGTCAGGACTTAGTAATGAACACATGCATGGGAGTAGCTAACCCACGTGCAGGGGAAAACCCAAGTGGCCAAGGGATGAGATAGTTGTTCTTGAGGTTCGCTTATTAATGTTGAAATGTTATTTCACCTTGGGTTATACAATTGTTGTGTGATGTTATTGATTTATGAGATTTTACTCATGGACCAGTATGACACAAGATTGTGCATGCATGCATCATTTTAGGTACTCAGAGGTTATGTGACATATATCATATTAGGCACACATTGAAAAACATGTTATGTTATGATATGTTGCTTTTAAATAGAAAGTTTGGGGCGGCGGTCGCGAGATCGAGTCCCCGAACCGATTTTCTTCCTTGCGTGCCTTGTACAGAAAAAACGTTTTAAATAAATGGTAGCTAATAAAGAGGGTTTGAACTATTTTAAAATTGAAAGACGAAAAATGATTTCTGTTAAAATAGTGTTAAACATAAAGACTGTAACTTGAAAGATTACTCTTACCCTGAGTTAGTTAGTGGCCCTGGATAGGGATGGTTGGGTGTCGTGACAGTGTTGTGGTCATATTCGTTGGGAGTGTATGAGTGGCTTGATTATGGCTAGTTGTGAACCTTTTGTGTGACCATGTAAATTATATGTTTTGTACCCAGAAACGTGTGTTTAACATTGTAGAGGTATGCCTTCAAGATGGCATTTACCGATAAGATGATGGGAGGACATTGCTGAAAATTCACCTCTGGTAAAAGGACTGGAGCCTCCGTTAGCTCCGAGTGATAGGGTGGAAGAGCAATTCGGTGAGAATTTCAACCACTTTATGCAAAATATGGAGAGAGATCAAGTGCGGGGTGCACCGACTACGTTTGATCTGACTAGGGAGTTCCAAGTGCAGTATCATCCGACATTCGTCGGAGAGGGTGGTCCTGAGGTAGCCGAGTTCTGAATTGAGTCTATCCAGACGATCTTTGACCACTCGGAGACTCCTCCGAAGAGGAGGGTTCGGTTGACAGCTTACATGTTGCGGGGACCAGCAAAACGCTGGTGGGATATTTGGGTCCAAGATGAGCAGCTTGGGGGGATGACTTCGAAGGACCTCCGGGAGAAGTTCTTGGAACAGTTTTACCCAAAGACCTTGAGATAGGAAAGAGTCGTTGAGTTTATGCGTTTGACCTAGGGGAATATGTCGATGATAGATTATGTTGGCTGCTTCACCAACCTGTAGCGTTTTGTTCCGACGTTGGTAGGATATGAGGTGACTAGAGTGAAACGGTTTCAAAATAAACTCAGGTGTGAGATTAAACCACAGTTAAATATTTTACGGTTGCAAAACTTCGTTGAGGTGGTAAATCAGGTTCTCATTACTGAGGGGAGCTTGAAGGAGGCCTCTAGTGGCAGGTAGACAGTTTCAGCTGGGCGAACTAATAATACATCCTCGGATAGTAGAAAGCATCATTATGAGAACTTTCGTCAAGACGGTGGCAGGCAGAGTAGTCAAGGGAGTGGATCAGCCTCTCAGGGCAACAGTCAAGTGATCTGTTATCAGTGTGGGGTATTTACACACCGTGTAAATGAGTTACACGCCATGTAATGTTCGGGCGAATTCAATATTCAGCCGAGGCGACGAGTTTTTCGGCATATCCCTCTAAAAATAAATACACAACGTGTAACTGAATTACACAACGTGTATTTTCCCGACCTGCAGTTTTAAAAGGTGTCGTGTGGATGATTAGTTATTCATTCATTCATGCAACCTCCTCCTCTCGACCCTAGGTAGATTTCCTGGCAATTTTGGAAGCCTTCCCTCCCTTTTGGACGTCCCATTTGAGCAATCAATCCCTGGTAAGTCGTTTTGTTTAGGTTTTCCCTTCTCTCCTGTTTGTTCTTCCTTGACCTGGTATACCCATTTGTTTTGCAATGATTTCTTCCCTTGTGGCAGATGTATAACTCCCAAGTATTTTTGTCATATAGTGAAAAAATTTCTTCCTTCATGGCCACCTCTCATTTGCTCAACTCCTTCAACTGCATTGTCTTTTCAAAACATTCTGGTTCGCCACCGTCAGTCAATAACAAATAATATAAGGATGATGAATACCTCTGCATGGGCCTTTTAACCCTTATTGATCTCCAAAACTCCACTTGAGGAGTATGCTCTACTGGTTCTGATTTCTCATGCTCAGGTACACTTTCAAGCTCCACTTGTTTTTTGCACTCTGATTCTTTGTTCCCATTTTCATCTTCTGTTGTATGGCAATCCTTATACATGACACCTCCATTAAATACCACGTTCTGGCTCCTGATGACCATCTTGTTAAGATCATCCCAAAAGCGGTAACTGAATTCCTCAGCACTATAGACAATAAAGAAAAATGGCTTAGACTTAGTATCAAGCTTGTCCCTTGCAGCAGCATCAATATGTACATACGCCAAACAGCTAAAGACTCGTAAATGTGAGAGTTTTACATCCTTACCAGACTAGAGCCCCTCGGGTAGACATTCTCTCATTAGTACAGATGGACTACCGTTGATAAGATATGTTGTCATTTTCACTACATCAAACCAAAAAGTCTTGGGTAACCCTGAATGCAGCCTCATGCTCCTGGCACGTTCATTCAATGTCGTATTCATCCTTTCATCTACACAATTTTACTGTGGTGTTCCTGAAATAGTCTTCTCCCACCAAATTTCATTATTTGAACAGAATTCCGTGAACTCATTGCTGTCGTACTTTCCACCGTTGTCTGACCTCAAACATTTCAGCTTTGTTCTCAACTCATTCACCACAATGATTTTCCACTTCCGAAACACCTTAAATACATCGGATTTTCTTTTCCACAAAGTAAACTCATACCTTGTTGAGTCATTAATAAATGTCACATAATATTGTGACCCTCCAAGAGAATGTAATGGTGCAGGCCCCCAAACATCAGTGTGCACCAAGTCCAGCTTCCCAGCATTTGGTGTTCTGCCTCCTTTTGCAAAAGACACATTCTGCTTTCCGAAGATACAATCTTCACATAGGCCAACATCCACTAACTTCAACTCTGGTAGCAATCCTTTTGTTGTCAACACCTTCATCCACTTCTCACTCATGTGGTCTAGCCTGTAGTGCCACAATTGTGAATCTCCGACAGCTTTTATTGAAGAAACCATGTCCATGTAAGTTTCTGTCATGTTGTACAAGGTACAATTCTTTGCTCTCCGAGCTATGACTATATCTCCTTTGGTGATCTTCCATGCACCACCAGTGAACGTGGTACTAAAACTTGCGTCATCAAGCTGTCCGACAGAAATAAAAATTCTTCTCAAACCAGGGATATGCCTCACGTTTTCCAGAACCAGCAAACTCCCACCGTTGGTCTTGATCCGTGCATCTCTTTTCCCCACAATCTGCAAGGGTTCATCATCAGCAAGACGTACCATACCAAAATTTCCAGAAACAAAAATGTTCAGGAAACCCTTCTCTGAAGTGGAATGGAAAGATGTCCCAGAGTCTAAAATCCAAGACTCCATAGGGCTATCCACGCTCAACAGCAACGCATCATCAGTTCCTTCAGTCATCATATTTGCTTCATTGGTTTCAGGTGCCTTATGTTTCTCTCTGCACACTTTCTTGACATGTCCTTTCTTCCAGCAAATCCAAGAGGTAGTACCAACCCCCTTTGCCTTGCCTCGGCTCTTTCCTCATGACTTTGATCGTCCTAGGCGATTGTCCCACTACGCATATCTTCCTCTTCCTTCAACGTTCATAGCCGAACCAGAGAATTTGTCTGATTCTCTCCTTCGAATATCCCCACTGAAGATTAGGTTCCGCACATCCTTCAGAACCAGCTTGGTATTCCCCGAAGGACTGCTCACAGTTGTTACAGTCGCTTTCCAACTGTCTGGTAATGAAGACAGTAAAACCAATGCACATACCTCATCGTCAAGTGCAATTTCCATCGATATCAACTGACTTATAATGGTGTTGAATTCGTTGACGTGATCTGCAACAATTCTCCCTTCAATAATTTTCAGATTGAACAATCGTCGCATCAAGTGTACTTTGTTTGACGCTGAAGGCTTCTCGTACATATTCGCGAGAGCTTTCATCAGCCCAATCGTCGTCTTCTCCTCTCTGATGTTGAACGCCACGTTTTCAGCCAACGTAAGATGCACAACTCCTAGAACCTGTCGATCCAACGGCTCCCACTCCGTCTGCTCCATGTCCGTTGGCTTTAAACCTAGAAGCGGCAAATGCATTTTCTTCTGGTAAAGATAGCATTCGATCTGCATCCTCTAGTAGCTGAAGTCAACTCCATCGAAGCGGTCAATCTTCACCTTGCCTTCTTCCATAGTCATCGTTCAATTCGAGAAATCCGAACTCAACCTTTGGTAACAGTTGTTGCGGAAACGTCGGGAGTCACAACAACAGACAACTGACAGAAGAGTAAAAGGGAAAAAACAAAAGAACGAGAAGAAGATCTTGGAACACATAGATTTACGTGGTTCAGGAATAATCCCTAAGAGGCAGAAATATCACTATAATCGGGTAGCTGAAGTCAGTTCCATCGATGCGGACAATCATCACCTTGCCATTTTTTATAGTCATCGTTTAATTCAAGAAATCCGAAATAAAACCTCTGATACCAGTTGTTACAGAAACGACGGGAGTCACAGCGACAGACGATTAACAGAAGAGTAAAAGGAAAAAAAACAATTGAATGAGAAGAAGATCTTAGGACATAAAGATTTATGTGGTTCGGGAATAATCCTTACGTCAACGGAGAGGCAGAAATATCACTATAATCGGGAGCACAAATTACAGGGAGTGTCTCAGAATTTCAAGCACAAAGAAACCCTAGCCCGAAATGGGTTAATAAAGAAGATGAAACATTATTCCACCAACCGCACAGAAAGTCCGCTTTGCAACAATGAATGGTGGCTGGAAGCCCACCCTGCTACAATGCTGCGACCATCCAAATTCAACCTGCTACAGTGGTTGGTGGCAAGAAATCCGCAGAGCTACAATACCGCTGTCTTCGAAATCCAATATGCTACGGTAGTCATGCCAGAGTCCACACTGCTATAGTAATTTATCGGTATCCCCCGATCAACTCTGCTACAGGCGGTCAGAGTTGCTATAGTGCCCCCAAAATTTTGGTCGGGGACCTTCGGCCCCCAAAGCAGAGGCGCGTTACCCCTTGCAACCCCCAACGAGCTCACCGAAAAGCTCGACCCATGGAGTTTCAGTCTGCTGCGCAATATGGACCGCAAGCATTCGGCCCAACATCATAAAAAACGGATTGGGCTACACCAATCCAACAGTGGGCCCCTTCTCCCCCTGCGGGTATACACTTGCCACGCGCCTGGGTTATCCCGGGCTCTATTACTCGCCCCACCCTAAAGAAGAGTCTTGTCCACAAGACTAAAAGAAGAAAATTGGTTGCTAAGGACGAACCCGTCTTCCCAGGTCACTTCTTCTGCTGGACGCCCTACCCACTGAATGAGGTACAGTGGTTGAGTCGTGTCATCCTTCAAATGGAGTCGGCAGGATAACACTATCTGGAGCGTTGGATAATCAAAGGGATCACAGCCCATTCCAAGTGGGAGGGTTGTTTGCATGACTTGGGAGCCCACTACATGTTTTAATTGTGACGTGTGGAAGACTGGGTGGATTCTAGCCGAAGCAAGTAGATTAAGGTGATAGGCGACCTGTCCAACTCGTTTTAAGATAGTAAAGGGCCCGTAGAAACGTGCATCCAGCTTCCGGTTAAGCCGTTGAGTCACCGATTACTGTTTATTGGGGCGGAGCTTCAAGAAAACTCGGTCACCCAATTGAAATAAGACTGGGCGTTGGTGGTGGTCTGTCAGTCGTTTCATATAGTACTCCGATCGGGCAAGATGACGTTTGGGCTGCTGTAAGACCTCGTCACGCTCCTCCAAAGCTAGGGTCACTGTTGCAACACAGATTTTGGAGGGTAAAAAATTGAATACAGAGTGCGGTTTTCGACCATAGATCACCTCAAAAGGTGTGGAATTGATGGAAACATGTCAGGTGGTGTTGTGGCGCAATTCGACCCATGAAATCCAGAAAGACCAGGCATCTGGTTGGTCCCCCGCAAGGCAGCACAAATATGCTTCGAGGCATCAATTAACAACCTTCGTCTGGGCGTCTGTTTGGGGGTGATATGCAGAACTGGGTTTCAGTCGAGTTCCATGCGAGCGAAACCATTCTGTCCAAAAATTACAGAGGAAAACAGAATTGTGATTGCTTACAATCGATGTCAGCACACCATGCAACCAAACCACCTCTCGTAGAAAGAGTTATGCCACTGTCCGAGTTGTGTATAGGTGTTTCAGTAACAGAAAATGAGCATATTTGGACAAACTATCACCAAAATCACATCAAATCCTTTGGATTTTGAAAGCCCCAAAATGAAGACCGTAGAAATGTCATACCAAACCGTAGTCAGTATCTCCAGCGATTGTAGCAGTTCGGCAACTGAAAGAGCCGAATATTTATAACGCTGAAAAACATCACAGCTGAACAAAGTCCCGAACTATATTTTTCATGCCTACCCAATAAAGGTTGGCAGACAATTTTCGATAGGTTTTGTAGTAACCAGAGTGCCCCCCCCCCCCGAGAAGAGGGATGGAATTCAGGCAAAAACTTAGGCACCCAAGGGGATGCACCCGGGATCGCCAAACGTTCATTAAACAACAGAGTTCCTTTTGTGTAAGAAAAAACTCGAAAAACTATTTTGTCCTGCCCCGACAGCCTGTAGGAATCTACCAAGGTACAGATCGGTTAGTACACCCGTGGTCAAGTTGCGTTCGTCCTCCCAAACTGGGCTGGATTGTAGTAAAAGGTCGGATGCTTCCTCCCTTCGAGATAAAGCGTCTGTGACTGTTTTTTTTTTCTGCCTGACTTGTACTTCACATCGAATAGATATCTTAAGAGTTTTGCAATCCAATACTGCAGGTCAGCTGTAGTTATTTGCTATTGCAACAAATACTTCAAGCTCTGGTGATCGGGGAAAATAGTGAATGAACGTCCCAACAAATACGATCGCCAATGTTGGATGGCAATCACTAGCGCCATAACCTCCTTTTCATAGGTAGATTTAACAAGGTTCTTTTTTGTCAGTGCCGCACTGAAGTTGGCTATGGGTCGCCCGCCCTACACGAGGACTACTCCCACTCTCTACCCCAATGTACTGCATTCAACTTCAAATCCCTTTGAGAAATATGGCAAGGCCAATACAAGAGCCTTAGTCATAAGCTATTTCAAGTGATCGAACGCGTGTTGAGCATCAGTTGTCCATGTGAAGCCATCCTTGCATGTTAGGGCTTTGAGCGGTTGACCGACCATTCCATTCCCCTTAATAAATTTTCTATAATACCCTGTGAGGCCTAGAAAACCCCAGACCACTTTTGCAGATACCAATGGTGGCCAATTCAACATGGCCTGTATTTTGGAAGGGGGTCCATGGAGACTCCGGTTGACGAAATTATGTGTCTCAAGTATTTTACCTCTTTCTAACCGAAAAGGCATTTTGCGGTTGGCAAAGAATTGTTCGCCTTGTAGGACCCGGAGGACAGCTTTTATATGGCGTATATGTGCCTCCCAATCACTGCTATAAATCAAAATGTCATCCAAAAAAATTAGAACAAATTTGTGGAGGAAAGAGCGAAATAAATCATTCACAACAACATGGAACGCAGACAAGGCATTGTTTAGGCCAAAGGGCATCACCAAATATTCTTAATGACCGCTATGAGTGTGAAAGGTTATTTTAGCGATGTCTTCCTCCCACATTTGAATCTGGTGATAACCCGCCTTGAGGTCGATCTTAAAGAAGTAAGTCGCGTTGTGCGGTTCATAAAGTAATTCTTCCACTATGGGTATAAAAAACTTATCTAGTATAATCGCCATGTTTAATGCTCAATAGTCCACACAATCACCATGTCTCATCTTTTTTTTTATCAACACCAAACTAGAATAAGCACTGGAACTGGACCTGATAATGCCTTGGTCCAGCATCTCTTGCACTTGCCTCTCGATTTCATTCTTCTGAAAATGCAGGTATCTATAGGGCCTGACCATTACCGATCCTTCACCTGGCTTCGGATTGATGGCATGATCCCCCAGCAGCCTGGGGGAGTCCTCGAGGACCATCAAACACAATGCCAAGGTTTTGGAGCATCAGTTGTAATTCTTGGTTCAGCCATTTAGCCAAAAGACTTGCCTACCGGCTCTTCTTTCCCCCTACTGAGCACCGATATCGACCTTCAGGGTCCAACTAATAGGTCCTCCTATCCCAAGATGATACAACTTTGCAGCTTGGGCTAGCACCATGAAGGGGGAATTGTCGTTACCCTGCTGCAAACTTCATCCGCATGGTCTTCCAATTAATTTTAATGTCTCCAAGAGTCCATAGTCAAGCAATGCGCCCAAGAAAAGATCTAGTCCTCTAATGTCCAGGACCAGAGCATCAATCAGAAAAACATAAGCCCTTGATGGCACACCCCCATGGTTCCAATGTTATGTCCATCCCCTAATCCAACGATCATTCTCCAAGAGTCAGTAACCGGTAATTTGAGAAATTGGACCAACTTGAGAGCGATGAAATTGTGAGAAGCCCCACTGTCTTGCAACACTAATATGTGAACTCCCCCCATACTGCCCTCAATCTTCATAAATGTCATGTTTTCCTTGTTTTGTTTCCGGCCGTTGTAATAGGTTTCCAAACACTGTAATTCGGCTACTCTACACTTGGCTTCATGGCAAGCCTCCGCCGTCTCAATCACCTCCTTCTGCCCCATCGAGTCATCGTCTTCGGTAATCAATTCACCTTCCCCCAACAACACTCGCAATTTAGCATTTAAACATTTGTGCAGTGGGTTGTAAAGCATACTGCACCGGAAACACAAGCCCCTCCCCCTTTCGTCTTCCCACTCCTGACTCGTTAGGTGGCACACTCATTTGGCTCTTGCAGGATTTTGTTTTGGCAAATCCTGATTAAACCCTCTCGGCGGCTCCCCAAGCTTCCTAGTGGGTCGAGGGGTAAAAGCAAGCAGTTGCGTTGACCCCGACGGTGACAGTGGCTGCCGAGCCTCGCGTCCATAGACACGCAATCCCCCTCCCTAAGACTGTGGACCAATCCCTTTCCTAACGGTGAGCTCCACATGTCTAGTCAGTCGCATCACCTGCAATCGAGTCTCCAAATTGTGAACGCGGACCCAACTTCGGATATTCTCCCGCAAACCGTGCAAGAAATAGTTGACATATTGCGATTCAAGTTGTTGCGGAATCAGAGACGCCAAATACTCAAACTGCTCGATATACTCCTAAACAGTCCCTTGTTGTCGTATCGCCGCCGGCTCTTCATATGGATTTTGGATTTCTAGTCCGCTAAAGCGCTTAATGAGATCCTCTCTGAAAATTTGCCAAGATAATTTCGGATGCAACTCCTGTAAAACAGTAGACCAATGTATAGCTACTTCCTCCATATTGACTTGAGTTAACGTGATTTTAGTCTCCTCTGTCGTCTAATTAATTTTGAAGTACAGCTCAGCTCGATTAATCCAACCGTGCGGGTCTTGAGCATCCAACACTGACAATTTGACCCACCTTAGAGCGATCATTGCATCTGGGTTGCCACCAGAAGCTACGTCGATCCCATTCGTTCCGCTGTAGGCCTTATCAGGGCCGACCACTCCCGACGCGCACTTCCATTTCGTCCATGAAGTCTAATGGCGTCACCTCAAGCTACGTCGACAATTTTTCCATGAACCTCACCATAGTAGCCATAGATTACTGAAGGTTCGCTCGGTCTGATATCTCTTGCTTGAATGTTCCCACTAATGTCGCTAGTCCCATCACAATCGATTCCAGACGTTCCATATGTTGATTCATCCCTTCCGATCAAGCTTGAAGCCTTGTTTCCCTTGTCATCGTTAATTTCTTTCCTCCCAACTCCCGACAATGAAGGAATTTGGCAGGTCAGACCAAAAGTGATAAGTCACCAATCCACCAAAACCAATGGACTACTATGTATGTATTTTTAGGTATGTAAACGAATTACAAAAGAGTTAAGAAGGGAGAGGAAACTGGATGAAACTACATGAGGAGGATTTCTCCCGCTCTCCCGCCTAAGCATGAAGGCCGACTCACAACAAACCAATAAAAAAAAAAGATTCCCCTAAGTCACACTCCCTCTTCCCCCCTTAAGAAACTAGACCCCTTTCACACCCCCCGTGGGCCACTCCTCCCCCTGCAGGTATACACTTGCCACGCAGACGCTTATCCCGGGCTCTATTACCATCACATCACTTCGTCATTACCGGCCCCAACACCCAAGTGCGAGTTCATTGACTCATGTCTAATCCCTCTTCAAAATCAAATCAACAACATCAAGCCAACAATAACCCAACATTACTCAACCACCAGCAACTCAATGTCACCCTTTAATCGTTTCCAACAACAACAAAACATTAATCAACACAACGCACCAATCGTCAACTCAATGCCACCCTTTAACACCAAAAATAATATCAATACAGAACAAAAATCACAACCAAACAACTGGAAACCCAATGCCACATGTCAACCAATAATTAAAATTTTCACTCAAAATTACCATTTTTCATAAAACACCCATGCCCGGGGAATCAACACTTTGTAATTACGCCAAAACACGCACATCAAACCCTTGATTTTGACATTCCAAAATCGCATCATCATTAAATCATTTTAAACACATAAAATCATTTAATGAAAACATCACATTCAAGCCACAAGCATTTCGCATATCAAGCGTACAAGAGAAGACAATTACCTCATCCCGGCGATTTCAGAAATCCACGCCACCATACCGAAGATCCACCATCTTCTTCCCTTCCTCAAGCTCCTAAAACCAAAAGCCCTAAATTATTTATACCAAAATCCTCCATCTCTCCCAAACCCTACCTGGTTAAGGTTTCCATCGAGAGATAGCCAAGAACAAGAAAAGATGAGATGTTGAGTGACTTACCTTAGATTCAGACTTCCATCACACCAAGATCCAAAAGGGAGGAGATCCAAAGGGAAGAAATCACCCAAATTGAGAGCCCCCCACGAGGGGGGAGAATGGGACCGGAATCACTGAAATCAGATTTAAAATGATGGTTTCATGGGTATTTTTAAGTGGTTGCATGACCTGACTAAACAATCCCAACGACCATGCAGCAGCCACTACTATCCACTCCCCCTCTAGTTGTATGGTCCCAATCGACTATACAGCAGCCACTGTCTCCCAACACCCCTTGCACGGTCCACCTAGGCAACCCGCATGGTCCCAATGACCGTGCAAGACCCCAAATGCCTCCAAAGGCAACCAACTTCACCTTCAAACACTTCCCATACCTTCGCACCACTTCCCAAGGCCCAAAAGGTACCTCTCATCACTGTCAAACCTGATTAAACTAGAATACTTCCTTTTACCCCAAAACCTAGGCCTTACAAAAATGTCTCTCTGAAATCACATGGTGGAGGGATTTCACCTCCTAAATCCAAAACGTACATTTGGAGAATTTTGCATAGACACGACGGTTCTGCAATGTGCTCATAACAATCTCCAAATGTCATTCATTATCATCTCATGATCATGAATACACAAGTATGTTGTTGATAAATACCAAGACAAAAGAGTTAAGATATTGACGAAATATATGATTCATAAGCACCATAAAGACAGTTGAAGCGATAGTAAAGCCAAATGGCATGACCAAATACTCATAATGGTTGTACCTGCTTTTAAAAGTTGTCTTTGGTATGCCCTCTTTCTTCAACCTGAGTTGATGGTATCCTAACCTCAAGTCGATTCTGAAAACACACTATGCACCTTTCAATTTATTGAACAAATCATTAATTCTAGGAAGAGGATAATTGTTCTTAATGATAATTTGATTCAACTTCTTATAATCAACACATAAGCACAATGTGTCATCCGCTTTTTCACAAAGAGCACCGAAGAAACTCAAGGCGAGGTGCTCGGTCTAATCATCCTTCGTTCTCCAAATTCTCTAGTTGAACTATAACAACCTGCATATGGGGAGGTAAAGAATAGTTTAAAATTTTGTCAACCATGAGTAGTTTGGTGATTTTGATTTGTTGGAGTTGACTATTTTAATTTCGAAAGCAGTAGAACATCACACCATAATGGGAAGCATCAAGGTTGTCAGAATCAAGATCCTACCCTAGGATCGTAATGAGGGGGGAATCAAAACTCGTAGGATCGGATTGGGATTGTAAGAGTCAACTTTAGGTCAGTACATATATTATATACATATATCTATAATGTGAAAACAATAAAACATAAAATGGATACCATAATATCCACTAAACCTGACAAAAAAAACTATCAAAAAAATTGGAAAAGCAAAAAGATGACTAAATTGGACAAAGAAAACGAAGGGAAAAAATCCTAATTGGAAAAAAAAGACCCTAGACAAAAAAACGTAAATATTAAATAAATAAATAAAAGAAAATGAAAAAAATGCACAAACTGATAAAAAAAAGATGTGTGGACCCAAAACGAAACAAAAAAAATAGAAAATTTGGGGTGGGTTACGGGGGCTAGAAAGATAGACAAACTTCATTTCCTTCCTAGTAATCGATCGAACCCCCTACTTCCAGCAACATAGGTGTCAGCAATCGATGGCTTGGTGTTGGAAGGCAACGCAGCGAGCAAGAAAAGAATTTCCTGAAGATACTGACTACGGCGAGGGTTTTATCTTAATTTAGCCCGTTCAATAGTCGGGTTTTTATGGAAAACCCAAACCCAACACATGCTCACTCGTGATCCTCGCATGACCCGACGATCTAACAATCCCATCAAGCCGCCATATCTAGCTTGGTGATCCTACCAAGGTAATGAATTTTGATTGCACGGCAGCACGGAGGAGGGTGGGATTGTAGGATCGTACAATCCTACAATCCAACTCGCAAGTTTGATAACATTGGGAGGCATTGCACCAAGAAGGGAGGCCTTGGGCTGTGAAGAGAGGCCCTGCGCCGTGAAGGTATGTATTGCGCCGTAACGGTGTGCATTGCGCCTTAGCCCTGCAAAAGAATAAGTTCTTGGATATCGGGGAAGGTACCACACAACAACAGGAGGATGTTGTGCCGTGAAGCACTTCATCACGCTGCAGTGTGTTAGTCGTGGTAATTTCATGTTGCTCTAGAAGAGGGAATTGCGCCGTGAAGCACAGTCATACCACAACAATTAGCTGAGAGTTTTGTCAGGTTGCCCAGTAGTCAGGCATTGTGCCATGACTATACAGTTCTTTTTAAGTAAATTAAATGTTAAAATTTTTATAAAAACTGGGAACTCATTTTTTTACCAACAACCGTACAAATCGCCCCCGTCTCGCTTCTTGAATTCTTCGACGATCGATTCCCTCTTCCTATTTTCTTTCTCTCTCTTTTCCTCTAATTTCGGTGAAATGAAATTAGGGATTTTGTGTTGATTCCATTGAAGCATGGTGGAATTGGGTCAGTGCAGTGGGGTTTTTGCTTGACATGGCTAGAGAAGAACGCACACGGTTGCACGCCATTTCATTTGAGGTAAGTCGTTGCGCTGATTTATTTGTGGATTTCATCAAATTGAGATGGAATTGGTTGACGAATCGGTTTTGGTTGATGAGGCTTTTGTTGGCAGTGGACTCGGGGGTGTGTTAGGTGTAGACTATGTTGGATTGGTGTAGTCCGATCCGGTTGGGCCGAATGCTTGTGGCCCGCAACTGTTGTGAGTCGAGCTCCGCGATGAGCTCGTTGGGGGGTTGCAGAGGGCAACGCGCCCCTGCTCCGGGGGTCCGGGGGCCAAAGGCCCCCAGCCCAATTTTTTTGGAACTGTAGCATCTCTGACCACTGTAGCAGAGTTGACCGACCGACACCGACAAACACTGTAGCAGTGCGGACTTCAGAGTCAACTGTACTGTAGCACTTTTGACAAAGCCGGTCGCCTTTCACTGTAGTGACGCGGACTTCCTGTGCAAACAGTGGATTGTCTTCTCCATTTTATAGCTCATTTTCAGGCTAGAGTTACTACTGCAAAACTCTATAATTTGTGCTCTCGTTTTATAGTGAGAATTCTGCCTCTCCGTAGACGAAGGGATTATTCCAAAACCACGTAAATCATTGTGTTCCGTGTGTTTTCTTTTCTTCTGCATTTATCTCGTTTCTCGTTTCTGTCGTTGCGAATCTCAACAATTCCGCAACAGACTACATCATGTTGTTTGAGGTTTTAGTGATAATACGTCGCCCGATAAGCTTTACCTTGTTTATGCCTAAATAAAAAGTGTTGAATTTATTAGGTAAATTGATTTGAAAGTAACCACAGACAAACACCAAGATATCACTAGAACATAACAAAATAAACAGCACAAGAAATGATGCCATGCAAACAATCACGAACTAAGGATACAAAGTATATAATGGGATCCCCTTAATAATCCTCAAAAGGAACGAGGCATCATGAGAAAATCCCTAGGAAGTAATACAGACCTGGACTGGGAACTGGAATCCTAGATTGACACTACAGAATTCCTCAACATCCCGACAGTCCTACAGAACTAACCGGACTATAAAATCCATCTCAGGAGCACTCCAACTACCGCAAGCCATGTAATTCACCCATTAGAACTCATCTTGTCTAAACAGTCAACATTCCCTAGTCAGTGTACAATCTACACTAGGGCTTTCACTTATCTTGGTCATCTAATGTAGAATGATAAAGAGAGGTGTGCTGAATTCCCCTTCCCTCGATGTGAAGCGGAGACATTCTTTTATAGATGGGTAATATAGATTAAAAGGTGAGATATTCCGATTTGGGACTCAAAAATACTCATTATAATAAAATGGGGTTCAACACTCCCCCTCAAACTGGACATGCCCAGCTTGGACCAAGAGTCCAACAAAAAGAAAGGCGACATCGAACAAGACCATACACACTCCCCCACAAGCTGGGTCGCTGATGCTGTGGATACTCAGCTTGGTACTGAGAGAGTCCAGATGAGCTCCTGGGAGGCCTTTGGTGAAGATGTCGGCAAGCTAATCTGCCGTCGGAATGTGGTCGAAACTAATATGGTCTTGCTCAAGGTGATGACGAAGAAAGTGGCAGTCCACCTCGATATGCTTCGTTCGTTCATGGAAGACGGGATTTGAAGCAATTCGTGGCTGCTTAATTGTCGCACCAGATATTTTGCAGACGTTTGCGATGGGAAACCAAGCTCATGGAGGAGATGACAAAGCCAAAGAATCTCAGCAGTGACTATGTTCATGGCACGGTATTCAAACTCCGCACTAAATCTGGAGACGACAATCTGTTTTTTACTGCGTCAAAAGATAAGGTTACCTGCCAAGAAAACGGCAAACCCAGAAGTATATTATCGGGTAGCAAGGCAACCGGCATAGTCAACATCACAGAAAGCCTCAACATTCAGATGAGCATGATGTGAGTACCGAAGACCACGGGCAGGGTCTTTCTTGATGTACTTGGCAATGCGGAGGATAGCATCCCACTGAGATTTGGTTGGATGCTCCATGAATTGGCTTACTTTGCCAACAGCGCAGGCAATATCCGGTCGTATCATAGTGAGGTAATTGAGTTTGCCCACAAGACGACGGTAAGTCTCTAGGTGAGGAAAGGGTGTTGTGTCGTCATAGAGAGAACGTTCGCTAGGCTCAAGAGGAGTGTCAATGACAGTTGTCTTACTCAAACACGCATCCTGCAAGAGATCCATGGCATATTTTCGTTGGCAGAGAAAGATGGTGTCTGTAGAATAGGAGACCTCGATGCCAAGGAAGTATGTGAGAGGCCTGAGATCTTTGGTGTGGAAGTGGTGGTGAAGATGCCCTTTGAGTTGAATGATTCTAGTGGAGTCGCTCCCGGTAATGATGATATCATCAACATATACCACCAGCAGGGTGCAGTTGTTGGACGTCGTCAGGTAGAAGACGGTGTGGTCCTTCATACTGCAAGAGAGTCCAAATGAGGCGACGACAGTGCGGAAGCGGTCAAACCAAGCACAAGGAGACTGCTTGAGACCATAGAGAGACCAACGAAGTCCGCAGACATGAGAGTCGGCTCCTGAGGCACGAAATCCGAGGGGCTGCTGCAAATATACCTCTTCTTCAAAAAAGTCATGGACAAGGGCATTCTTGACATCCATTTGATGAAGCAGCCAGGAATGATGAGCGGTCAGAGAGATGGATAAGTGGACCGATACCATCTTGGCAGCCGAAGAGGTCTCAAAATAGTCGATGTCATAGATCCGAGCAAAGCCCATCGCCACAAGTCGGGCTTTGAGGCGATGGAGAGTGTCATCAGCATTGAGACAGGCCGTATAAATCCATTTGCAGTCGACCGCCTGTTTGCCTTCTAGAAGGGGGACCGGATCCCGAATATGGTTGTCTTCCAGAGCCTGCAGTTCATCCCGCATCACTTATAGCCACCCCAGGTGAGATTTGGCATCGCCAACCGTGCGGGGAATAGATATCGTCTCCAAAGCTGACAAACCTCTATATGAAGATGTATAGATGAGTATTCTGACAAGAATGAGTACCTTTCCAGAGTGCAATGTGCAAGTTGTCTGGTACTGGGGCAGGAGCATCGGACGAAGCTGGAACGATGGTTTCCTCGGTCTGGACGGGGGGCACAGTCAATGGGCGACGGAGTAGACTGTACCAAACCAATGATCAGCAGGGGGAGACACCAGAGGAGGGTGGATGATGAGAGGAAAACAATGATCGATGGTGATGTCTAAATGGAGAGATGAAAGAGTGAAAGGAGAGCTCTCAACAAACGACACATCAACAGAGATGATATAGCACCATAAGTCGGGAGAGAAGCACCGGTATCCACACTGAGTGCGGGAATATCTGAGGAAAATGCAACAGAGGAATTGGGAGAAAGTTTGGAGAGGTTGGGCCGAGTATCCCGAACATAACACAAGCACCCAAACACACAGAGTGGGAGTGAGTGAGGAGGGAGAGAGGAGAACAAAGTTTGAAAAGAAGTCTCCCCCTCAAGAATAAAAGAAGGGAGTCGGTTTATGAGGTAGGTAGCAGTCAGGATGGCATCGGACCAGAAAAAGAGAAGCACCTTCATGTGAAATAGGAGGGCACAAGCAGTCTCTAGAATATGGCGATATTTCCGCTCAGCCACTCCAATCTGATGAGGTGTATCGGGACAGCATGTCTGATGAATGATGCATTTATCCTTGAGGAACTACTAAAAAAAAGTGGATAAATATTCACGTCAATTGCCGGAGTGGAGACATTTAAAGGAAGTGGAGAATTGAGTATGAATTTCATTACAAAAGGTCTGAAAAGAAGAAAAAACTTCAAACCGATCATGAAGAAGGTAAAACCAGGTCATGCGCGAGTAGTCATCAATAGCTGAACTTAGACTGGCTAGGAAGCCCTGCAAAGACCCCATACATCGGAATGAACAAGGTCGAAAGGATTCGCTGCACGCGGTTCCAGTCGAGGAACATACGTCACCCGATGATGTTTAGCAAACTTGAAGAATTCACAATGGAAAGAAAGTTGGAGACTGAATTGGGGGCAAAGCTTATATAGGACGGAGACCGGTGGATGACCAAGAAGAGAATGTAGGTCAAGGGCATGGGCTGAGGTGAATGAGCAAGCAAGAGATGGTGGGGTATTTAACATGTACACTCCAATCCGAAGATGACATCAACCAAGTTCCCGATTCGTCGTCCGCTCTAGAAAAACAACACCAAAGGATGTAAAAGTAGCAACACAATTTAAGTCTCTGGTGAGTTTGTTGATGAAGATAAGATTAAATAGACAATGAGGAACATGAGCGACCGAAGGCAGGTGAATAAACGAGGTTAGGGGGCATGTGCCAAATCTGGTAATGGGGATTGTTGATCCATCAGCCACAGTAATTGTAGAGGCCCCAGTGTACGGATGATAGGTAGTGAACATACCAGAGTCTCCTGTGAGATGTTCCGACGCACCAGAGTCAAGCATCCAAGCTGTCGGTCGATGAGATACACAGGCGGTAGAGTTGTCAGTCTGAGCAATGGGGGCTAGAGAAGAGGACGGTGGCAGAGCAGCCCGATAAGTTTGTATCAAGGCAATCTCCTCCTGCGAAAGCGTCATTCTGTAATGGGTATTGGATGAAGGGGGACCGCTTTGCGGGTGAGTCGATGACGGAGCATAGGACAACTGCTCAGGCGGGCGCACAGACGCACAGATGAAGCGTGGGGCTGCCGTGCAGGAAGGCCGGCAACGGCGGTATGGGGGCGGCCTTGCAAGAACGCTGGCAATCGGAGGTTGTGTTGGAGAGCTGCGGGCGGTTGAGCCAACCAGTGAAGAGTTGATGGGTCGGGAAGCACCGAGGCATAGCGGGTCGGGAATCGCCGAGTAGGGCGGGGGCTGGGATGTCACAGCAGGAGGCGGGTTGGGAAACCGCGAGGGAGGCAAGGGTCGGGAGACCATGGGAGGCGGGCCAGGATGCAATATCGGAGGCGGGCCGAGCGGGAAAATGTCATTGGGAAGGACGGAGGGCCGCGGTGGGACCGGGAGACATCGGGAGATGCGGTCGGTAGTCGTGAAAGAGGCCGCAAGAAAGGTGGGTCGGTCGTCGCAAGAGAGGCCGCTGGAGGGCAGGCCAGGAGTCGCGCCGGCAGGCCGCTGGAGAGCGGGCCGGGAGTCACGTCGGGAGGCTGTTGGTAGGCGGGGGCCGATCGCGAAGCCGGGAGGGGCGTCGGAGGCAGGCGACGCCGTAGGAGGGCGCGAGCGAGCGGGGACCAGGAAGCCTCGTGAAGGCGGGCGGTGGACGGTCACGAAGCCAGGAGGGGCGGCTTCAAGCAGGAGTCGCGCACAGAGGCGGAGCGGAGGGTTCTGCTTAGAGCTAGGAGGCGCCGGGAGAGGCAGGCCGGTTGTTGCGATGGAGGTCGTAGGGAGGCGAGTCGGACAACACCGGGAGAGCGCTGCGTCAGAAGCGGGGGCGTCGGGATCTAGCGTCGGGACCGGGAGACGCCGGCACAGGGAGCAGACGGGGAGGGCGGGGCCGGACAGAACCGGGAGACCGGAGGAGAGGGCGGGGCAAAGAGCGCCGCACGGGAGGGATTCTCCACAAGAAGGGAGGGCAGCGAAAAGTATCGGGATTTTCCCTCTGATACCATGTAGAATGATAAAGAGAGGTGTGCCGAATTCCCCTTCCCTCAATGTGAGGTGGAGACATTCTTTTATAGATGGGTAATATAGATTACAAGGTGGGATATTCCGACGTGGGACTCAGAAATATCCATTATAATAAAATGGGGTTTAACATCTAATATCTTCCTAGGATTCCCATGATAGAACTAAAAAAGGAGGTAAATTACGAGCAAGTCAAGAAATCATCACATGACCAATAGCAAAACACAGTAAATAATTCCCACATCTCACCTCAAAAACCTTCACAAGAAACAACTCCTTTAACATGCATAGGCATCCCAATAAGGTATAGCAATGTAAAACATCCCCCAAGAGGGGCCACAATCTGTTGGTAGGTGGGGGCCGATCGCGAAGCCGGGAGGGGCGTCGAAGGCAGGCGACGCCGTAGGAGGGCGCGAGCGAGCGAGGACCAGGAAGCCTCGGGAAGGCGGGCGGTGGACAGTCACGAAGCCAGGAGGGGCGGCGTCAAGCAGGAGTCGCGCACAGAGGCGGAGCAGAGGGTTTTGGTTAGAGCTAGGAGGCGCCGGGAGAGGCAGGCCGGTTGTTGCGATGGAGGTCGTAGGGAGGCGAGTCGGACAACACCAGGAGAGCGCCGCGTCAGAAGCGGGGGCGCCGGGATCTGGCGTCGGGACCGGGAGACGCCGGCACAGGGAACAGACGGGGAGGGCGGGGCCGGACAGCACCGGGAGTCCGCAGGGAGCCGACGGGAGGGCGGGGTCGGACAGAACCGGGAGACCGGAGGAGAGGGCGGGGCAAAGAGCACCGCACGGGAGGGATTCTCCACAAGAAGGGAGGGCAGCGAAAATTATCGGGATTTTCCCTCTGATACCATGTAGAATGATAAAGAGAGGTGTGCCGAATTCCCCTTCCCTCAATGTGAGGCGGAGACCTTCTTTTATAGATGGGTAATATAGATTACAAGGTGGATATTCCGACGTGGGACTCAGAAATATCCATTATAATAAAATGGGGTTTTAACATCTAATATCTTCCTAGGATTCCCATGATAGAACTAAAAAAGGAGGTAAATTACGAGCAAGTCAAGAAATCATCACATGACCAATAGCAAAACACAGTAAATAATTCCCACATCTCACCTCAAAAACCTTCACACGAAACAACTCCTTTAACATGCATAGGCATCCCAATAAGGTATAGCAATGTAAAACATCCCCCAAGAGGGGCCACAATCCATAACAGGCATATCGATTCAAGGGGCTCAATTGGGGGTCGCGCATATTTTAAAAACAACCACTTTAAAGGTGTCAAACGAGCCTGCGAAAACAGGCACGAGATGCCAAGCTATTTCACACCACTTAAAGTCACATTTCAAAACATCTTTCAAAGAAAATTATAAAGAATCATACATAAAATCGTTTAAAACCAAAACCCCGCTTCATTCTAAACCATTTAGGAAATCTAACCATTTCCTTTCCAAACAACTCAGTATAAACCATGTTTTCCCTGTTTTCAGGACCCAAACGGGGTCAAAAGCCTTTAATCATCAAATTCCATTTAAACAAGCCTCTTAAGCATCTTTTAAAACACTTGGCATTGAAAAGCACACTTTAGAAAACTAGAAAACCATAAAACCATAAAACGCCTTTACACCACTATCACATATGGACTTAATTTAACAAAATAAAGCATTAAAAAATATCAAGCATTTAATGACACGTCATTTAAAGAAAATACACAAAAACACCTACCTCATTCCAAGCGGAACAACGTCGCAATGTGTCGCCTTCAATGGGAAACGCCCAACTAAGCAAGGACACATCCTCTACAAGCCCTAACCACCAAACCCCCCAAGATTAGAACCACCCCCGAACCCTATTCCTGGCGGCCGAACAGCCCTTAGAGTTAGTGGGAGGAGACCACACCATGGAAAAAGAGGTGTAGAGGAGAGAAGGGAGGAACAAGAGAGAGGAATTACCATAGCCAAACCACATGGAATTGGAGGGAGGCCACAAAATCACCAAATGAGGGAGGGAGAGCTCCCTGGGTTGCGCAAGGGGGTCAGTCGAACAGGGAGAAAAAGGGGGGTCCGGACCCTTAAAATCGAAGGAGAGAAAATCTAGAAAATCATAAAATTAAAAGTCTGCCAAGGTCACACTGCAGCGTGGCGACCTGCAGAACCCGGCACGTTGAGGTGTGATGCCTCACGTCGCAGCGTGAACAGTTAAACACAAGATCAAGGGGCTACTACCAAGGGGTCCTTCGCAACATGACGCCCCGCATCGCGGCATGAACAGTTGCAGTCCAAGACTGCAGCTTCCCGAGACTCCTCAAACACCCCCCAAAATATGGGAGAACTCCTAGAAAAGTTAAGATACCACAAAATCTCATTAAATATACAACCATGGTGACCTGAGGGTGCCACAACCTAAATGGTGGAGTCATCAGTTGGAAGAGTTCCAAACAAGTCACCATAGCGGACTTGACAATAGAGGCAGAGTACATCACTGCATCAAATGCTGCAAAGGAAGTTATTTGAATCAGAAAGTTCATCTATGGACTAAAAGTGGTTCCTTGCATTGAGGGAGCAATTGAGCTTTAGTATGACAACAATGGAGCTATTGCTCGGGCTAAGGAATCTCAGTCTCACCAAAGGACCAAACACATCATTCACAAATACAATCTCATACGAAAGATCATTGAGAAAGCCGATGTAAAGATCTGTGGGGTGGCTACGCAGGAGAACATAGCAGATCCATTGATGAAACCATTACCGCAACAGCAACATGAGGGTCATATAGAATCTTAGGGTGTTAAACACAAGAAATTGGTTGTAATAGTTGTAAATGTATCATGATTTTATAATAAAGGCAATCTACATTTATCATTCATTAATGTGTGTTGCGATTTACTTTACACGAACGGTCGAATGGTGATAACATCTCAAAGTACGACTTTGAGTTGTCCTTATTCAATGATCATCACGAGGTATAATGAGTTGTGATGATATATTAAGGCCAACATGAATAAAATATTGTACTCGTTACAAAGGGTTGTATATGAGATAAGAAGAATGGATTCATGAGGTAATAAGTAGACTTATTACTTACACAGAGCCGCCAAAATAAATCTCTTGAAATGTTATACAGTCATCGATATACTTAGGGGCATATATGCTTATTATCAATCCTTCTTAACTGAGCCTAACGAAATACCTCTCATGTGAATCTTCATACTTTGATACTTTAATCTCGCAAATCAAAAGTGATTTACCTAATCAGGGAGTGGTTGGTATGTTGTTGATCATATCGTTGGTTGGAGCACAACCAAGAAGAAATTTATCCACTTGTATGACGAGTAAAGACATTTTCCCCTTGATTGAATGGGACTGAGGAAATGCATGGACATGCTTAGTTGAGTCACATATGATGTATTCAACTACTTGGATGAGGGACATGTGATGTACTCATCTGTTAGATGAATGATATGTGATGTATTCATCAACCTGATCAGTCTATTTCGGAAAATTAAAAAAAGATGAGTTGGCATATGCTAGATTAACGTGTTCCATGTCTAGTGGTCACTCGAAGTCATCGAGAAAGAGATTATATCGGTGTACATATGATGTATATGATACATCATGTGGTGGAAATGTTCGTATAAAGATATGAGTGTGTTTGATGGAGATCACACCAGACCCCTTAGTAGCTTGAGTAGCATTGACGTTTTGCTAAAAGACGTTCTTTGCTTGCATCAATGAAATAAGAATTTCATATTTGTTGTCAACACTATTAAGGCCTGCAGGGTCACACAATTGGGCCCTTGAATAATGATAAAGTATTAGACCAAGTGTTTGTTCCAAAATAAAGAGAGTTTGATGAAACCGTATCCAAAAGAAGTTTTGGATAAATTCACAGAGTTGTGAAGTTTTGCCTAAAGTCCTTGGGGATTTAAGTGCAAGTGAGATTATTGAATGTGCAGAGACCGTTGGATGTGCTCTTAAATTATATGCATGTGATGCGTATAGCTTAAGGATACGTTGCTACCAACGCATTCTTAATCAGGAACCCGAGACTACGTTGCACCAAACGTAGTGTCTGCATTCGGCTGGCACCGCCATAGCGACATCTCCAGCGTGGTTTCTTCGGTTTAATCCATTATGAATTGATTAAACACTACATGAATGTCCATTGAATAGGTTTGATGAATCTACCAATAGGAAGAAACGCATCTGAAGCATTGAATATGACTGATGCGTTTCTACATTAAAAGGGTGTGATCCCTTCTATTGGTGAGAGTGTGCGAGATGGTGATTGTGATCATCAGTTTCATGCAAAACTTTTTATAGCTCCCTTCGATCTCAAAACGGCGTTCATCGCTCATTTGTGAAGGCGCTAGCACCCCTTCGGTGTTCGAGAGTCATCCAGTTACAAACTAGGATCCATCAGCCGGTGTAATCCCTCGGAGGCAGAAGACTTTTGTTCTGTTGTTTTGGTGTTCGACATCAAGCGTTCTCCTTCGACAAAAAAAGGATGGAGGCCATTGATTGCGATACACAGGTACACATATCTTTATGTTCTTCATATTTCATGCACGTGTTGATTTTTTCGAGGATAGAGCGCACAAATATGGGTTTGTTTCCGCTGCCAAGTTCATAAGATAAACCCCATAAAACCCATCACTACAACCTGTGTCGCAATAAATAAATGAGTAGCACCAATATCAAATAATGCGGAAACGATGGTAGAATCAAGCAATAAGGTACCTCTACCTGTAGATTGTCCCGTATCTCCTCTAGCGAATCCCGCCATGCTACAAACATATAACCCCAAATCTTGTCAGACTGGGATCTTCCACCCTACTGTGATAGTGTCAGCTGCGATTCTCGAGCAGTCATAGAGTCAGTTCGTGTAAAGCGTGAGCCAGTTTGTTGAGATGTGCCCGCCTGGTTCTGTGATACTTGTGTCTGACTGGAGCCCACCACCATCGATGTACTAAGTGGGTTCCTGCAGTATAGTTTTAGGTGTCCAAGTGTCCCTCACCTAAAACAATTCTGAGGTTGTCGTATGCAATCCCTCATCAAGCAGTCAAGTGAACCACATTTGAAACATTCCGCCTGAACACCATTCTGTCATGTACAGGAACGCAATGGTGTATCTCACCCACATGATGCTCCCATCCCACAAGAAGAATCGTTTCGCGTTCGATTTTTCCCACTACTGGAACTACTACCTATGCTCAGCTGAGCGAAAATACTCCCCCGCCTGGTGGATTCCCAAGAATATCCTTTTCTGCCACAACCTCTTTATTTACCATCTCGGCATATGAGTCGATGCAAAACATTACTATTAATCATATGTTTGGTCGCAATCCTGACTCAAATCTCCTAGCCTTCAAAGACTCACTAGCAAATATTTCTGGTGCAAATTGGGCTAAAGTTGTAAATTTAGCAGCAGCCCTTCATGTAGCTTCGCTTGCTCAACCAAATTCCATCATTCGCTTCCAAGCCCATCAAACATATACGTTGTCAACTTAACTTTAACATTCGTTGGGGTATGTTAGGAGTGGGGGTGCGGGCTGCTCGTGCTTGGCTTTGTGGCTGTTAGGTGTGGGTTGGCTTGGGCCGCTGTGGGTGGGCCTGTGCCAAGGGGCAATGTTGTCTATTGTATTTTAACAATGTGTTGTTGCCAGCTGTTGTTGGTAGGTGGGGTAATAGATAGGGGGGGTCAGCTGCTCTGTGAGGATAGAAATGATTTTGTATTTCCAGCTGGGAAGCTGTGGCGGTTTGGCCCTTGGGAGGTGTCGACGGCTCTGGAAGAGTGGTCTTCTTCCTCGAGATCTTTTTCTTCTTCTTCTTTCATCTTCACCTCGGCCCTCTTCTCCTTCTACACCTACTATATTCTCTTTCCATTACCATTTGCTGTAAAGATTCAATCATTCTAAATAAACAGATTTTGTGGTTTGGACAGTTCTTCTTGTGTCCATTTTGGCGACTCCGATGGGGAACTCAAGCGGGGGAGACGAACGAAGAGGAAGCACATACGGTGGGGAACCGATCGTCGCTAGAGAACCGTGATCGCTGCAGAGAGACTCCGATCATTGGCTGCTGGTTTGGACGGTTGAAGAGTGGATGTCGAGAGCTGTGTTAGCTTGTTTGCAGTCACTGCTGGTATTGGCCACATTTGGTGGTGGGTTTTTGTTTTGCTGAGGCTCAGATACTGCTCTGCTGCATGTGGAGGTGGTCCGCCAGGAGTTTGGAGGTTGTGAGTGTCCACCTCGGCTGGACTGCTCACTTGCAAGTTTCAGTGCTGTTTGGAGTGATCCCTCTGGCCTTCAACGGTTTCCTTGCAGCTGCTTGATGGTCAGGTGGATTTGTGTCAGTTTTGATTGTGCCTGTTGCCTCTGGTGCTCAATTTTGTTGGGAGATGCAGGAAAGTTTCCTTGCTTTGCCAGTGTTGATGCGCGTCAATGGCAGGGTGCAGATGCAATTGTTTGGGCCGGCTTCTCCAGTGCCAGTGGGTCAGGTGCTGCTATGTTCGGGGTTGTTGGTCCATGCAGAATGATCGGCTTCGTCTTAACACACTGATCATTGTCTGCGTCTGTCTTGAAGTGTTTTTGGGGCTGCTGGATGTTGTTCATTGGGGCGGGGTTCTGCTGGCAGCGGGTTTTGTTCTTGTATGGGATGGGGTGTTTGGTGTTCCAGTCCCGGTGCGGGTTGGGTTTCCTTGTAAATTATATGTATATAATTCTGCTGATGGCAATGATCAAGGTCCTAAAAATGAGATGTGTCCTGAGAAGGGGGTGAATGAGGATAGTGATCAATTTAAACTTTTTAGCCCTTAAAATTTAAACCTTCTTCCTTTAAACAAATCTTGTTCCCAAGTGGTCACGAACACTGTTCAGTTTTTCTGATCAAATCTGAAGCATATAAAACAAGCACAACAACGATTTATCATAGTGTACGACAATAGTTCCTTTTATGTTTGTAGAACGATAAAATGAGGAAGACCCGAATCCCCAAGGTTCTCTATAAAGGAGGTCTTAAGGTTCTTTTATAACAAATACTAAAGACCACACCGGACCTAAAGTCCGATTTGGGATGCAGACTCCAACACTCCCCCTCAAACTAGATGTACCTTGCTTGAACACATAAAGAAAAAACAAAACAATCAACAGACTGCAAACACTCCCCCTCAAGCTGGATATACCCAGCTTGATTACAAAACAAGATGAAATAAAAGAAACAAGTGACGTTTGTAGCTCCCCCTCAAGATCGCAGCTCCCCCTCAGGATGATGGATTGATGAAGCTGTCGCGGGCACAGCAGAGGAACCACACAGACCGGGCCGGTTGACGGAGCGCCAGGAAATCCGCACTAGTGGGGCCGGACGATGATACGCCGGGAAAACCGCACTAGCACCGGGAAAGCCGCACTTGCGGGGCCGACGACGGGAGGCGGGGATTCCGCAGAATCGTTGCGGGATCTGGCGGCACCAAAGGGCCCGAATCAAAGGCGGTCGAGGTGTTGCGCCACGGTGGAGGAAGCGCGAAGGTGTGCCGGAAGACAGAGAGGCTGCAGCCGAGAGTCATCGGGAGATGCCGGCGAGGGGAGGCGGGGATTCTGCAGGCGGTGCCGGCGAGGAGGCAGAGCTGTCACAGGAGGCTGACGCAGAGGGAGTAGCTTTGCAGAGGCGGCGCACAGGAAGGCGGAGCCGATTGTTGCCGAGAGTCCGCAGGAGGGACGCAGGGGGCCCGGCCGGTGCGAGCAGGTGCGAGCAGAGGAGGCTGACAGGAGGGCGGAAGGCAGGAGGGGGTGGCCAGGTAGGGAAGACCCGATTGGCCGCAGCGGGTCGGGAGCCGCGACAGGAGGCCAGCAGGGGGGGAGATCCGCGAAGGAGTCCAACCCGGACAACGACGGGAGAGCGCTGCGTCAGAGGGGAAGGGGCGTCGGGATCTGTCGTCAGGATCAAGAGTCACGACATTGGATGAGTGTCTCACGCAGAATGAGCCAAGATCTCGTCGGGAGGACGCCGGGAAGGGAGGGCCAGACGTCCGTGACGAGCGGAAGCTGGGAGCCGCACATGAAGCGGGATGGGAGGGGTGGTTGCCTAGAGTTGCGGGAGCCGACAGTGGTGGGAGCCAGGAAATGCGGGATCCGGGAAGGGTGCCGCGTAGGGCTGGTCATCGAGACGCCGCGAAAGGAGATGCCGGCAGGGGGGGAGATCCGCCGGGAGGGAGGGAGGCGGGGCTGGAAGTCCGCACAGGAGGCGGGCCGGGAGATACGCGAGGATGGATGGGGGAATTGCGCGCAGCGGGGAGGAGAGCTGGGGAAGCAGGCGCCGGCAGGGGCAGGGATCCTCCGGGAAAGCACAAGGAGGCCGCCTGGGAAACTAGCCCAGAGGGGCGGCGGCAGAAAATAAACCTAGCCCTATATGGGGGCCGCCGCCCCCCACGGGGGAGAAATTAATGAGAAACCCTAGACGAGATAAAATAAAAATGAGAGGGAGGGTTCAGGATTAATTTCTCTCTGATACCAATGTGGAATGCAGACTCCAACAATGTTGTACACTGCCCCAATACAGATCATATAATATAATTGTTGGAGTCTGCATCCTATATCGGACTTGAGGTCTGATGTGGTCTTTCTTATTCCTTATAAAATAACCTCAAGGCCTCTCTTAGAGAGAATCTTGAGGATTGGGTCTTCACTCTTATATCATTCTACATGGTATCAGAGGGTGTTCTCTAATCTGAGTCCTCCCATTTTTTTATCAATAAAGATAATTGTAGAAAGGTGAATTCTCCCTACCTCAATGTGAGGTGGGGACATTCTTTTATAGAAGAGTAAAAAAGATTACATGATGGGATATTCCGATGTGGAACTTGGAAATACCATTATAATAAAATGGGGTTTAACACTCTCCCTCAAACTAGGTACACCTAACTTGAGGGGGAGTGTTGAAGTCTGCATCCCACATCGAACTTGAGGTTTGATGTGGTCTTTATTATTCCTTATAAAATAACCTCAAGGCCTACCTTAGAGAGAACCTTGGGGATTGAGTCTTCACTCCTATATCATTCTACATGGTATCAGAGGGTGTTCTCTAACCCGAGCTCTCCCTTCCATTTTTTTATCAATAAAGATAATTGTAGAAGGTGAATTCTCCTTACCTCAATGTGAGGTGGGAACATTCTTTTATAGATGAGTAAAAAGGATTACATGGTGAGATATTCCGATGTGCGACTCGGAAATACCCATTATAATAAAATGGGGTTTAACACTCCCCCTCAAACTAGGTACACCTAGCTTAAGGGGGAGTGTTGGAATCTGCATCCAACATCGGACTTGAGGTCTGATGTGGTCTTTATTATTTCTTATAAAATAACCTCCAGGCCTCCCTTAGAGAGAACCTTCGGGATTGGGTCTTCACTCTTATATCATTCTACATGGTATCAAAGGGGGTTCTCTAACCCGGGTCCTTCCATTTTTCCCCCCGGCTAAGGTTTCCAGCAATTCCCCCCCGATGGGGGGTGGCGGCCCTCAACCCTTTGACCGCCATCACCGCTGCCCCCTGCTATCTTCCGGGTGCCCCTGCGCATCCCTTTCCGGCGGCATCTCCCATCGCGCAATCCACTCGTGCGCCCTTGTGTGACGGCCCCTCGCGCGATGGCCCTATCGTCAGCCGCTCACTGTGCGTGATCGCTGCGCGCAACTCCCTTCTGGCAGAACCCTCCTGCGTGTCGCCCTCCCGACGGGCCGCTCCTCCCTGCGCATCGGCTCGGTTGCTTCGCCCAGGATCTCAAAGGCCACGGCCAATCTCACGGACTAAAGGCCTTCATCCCCGACATATCCCACCCAGAGGCCCCCTCCCTGTGCGCAACGTGCGACTGCGCTCCGTCCTCCGCGGCCCTCCAGGCGCAGTCCTTACCCCCGATGCCAGAACTGCCTCCTCCAACGAAACCCTCCCAGCGTTACCCTCCAGGTCGACAGTCCTCTCGCACAGCGACCCCCCTGATCAGCTTTCCTCTCACGCAGCGACCCTTTCGCAGCGACAACGACTCTACTGCTTACCTGTGCGTGCCGGTGGGTTCCAAGCGCTCCCCAAATTCGGCTCGTCTCCCCTATTCGCCACCCCTCCAGTTGGTGGCCCTCTTCCTTGTGGTGGCATTTTTTGCTTTGTTTTTCGTTGCTTTTTTTTGTTCGTCGGAACTGTTGCTGCCCAAGCTCCTGCATTTTCTCTGACATCTTCTCCAAAGAATTCGCCTTCCACTCTATCGTTTGGCACTGCCAATGCGGCTTTCCTGGTGCCTCGACGACCGACCCCAACAGTGCAGCTTTCCCGGCGCTTTATCAACCGGTCTGCCAGTGCGGCTTTCCCGGCGCTTTATCGGGTTCTTCCATCATCAATCACCTTTCTGAGGGGGAGTAGCAGTCATGGCGATTTATCTTTTCTTTGTTTAGTCTTGTTTTGTAATCAAGCTGGGTATGTCTAGCTTCAGAGGGGGTGTTTGCGGCGTCTATTGATTGTTTTGTTTTTCTTTATGTATTCAAGTTAGGTACACCTAGCTTGAGGGGGAGTGTTGCAGTCTGCATCCCACATCGGACTTGAGCTATGATGTGGTCTTTATTATTCCTTATAAAATAACCTCAAGGCCTCCCTTAAAGAGAACCTTGGGGATTGGGTCTTCACTCTTATATCATTCTACAATAATATTGCCATATCGGGATACACGGTTATCTCGTTGGTCAGCTTTCTTCTCAATCCCCTTATACAATTCATATCAGATCATACAATATCTCTGTGTCAACTCCAATCACCCTGTACAATATCTCCATCTCGCTGGCTGCTGTTCCAATCACATATTAAGATATAGTCATATTGATGGATGCGGCTCAGTTCAACTCATACAATCACTTTGTTGACTCCAATCACCCTGTACAATATCTCCATCTCGCTGGCCGCTGTTCCTATCACATATTAAGATATCATCATATCGATGAATACGGCCCAGTTCAACTCAGGCTTTTCTCCATATAATAACACCTCCTCTGCCTATGTCCTGGGAAGCGGTTCACCACACGTATATAAATATTTGGCAAGAAAACAGAGTGGCGCAACACTTTGGCGATATCCCTCAATGTCATAGGACACAACAATTGCATAACTTATAAAAACATGAATCGTATAGCCAGTTTATTCCATACCGCTGCCTGCGAAATCTACCACTGCCTACGATATCCTCCAATCATAAGATCAACCAGCACACCGTTGCAACCACCATATCGTGTTGTACAATATGTTCAAGTCATAATACGACATCCCACTTTTCTTCATATTTCTTCGCTGCAATGCATATCGTATCATATGATATATACAAGTTGTATCTTATGACATCCAAAACAGAAAGTTTCAAACAAAATTCCAGACCATCTGACTTCCAAATTTCATGATTTTCAACAACACTTTACAACAAATCTAAAATCATATAACCAATGGGTGCAGCAGATTCAAAGTTTCTTGGCACAGGTCCAAAATTGTATGCTTCTGCACTTGATTTACCTCCTCATGTTTCCAAATCAAAAGACAAAAACTAAGAAAGGCAATGCTACAAAAAATTAACTTAAATGCATCAAAAAATTCAAAGCATTGCAGATGACTGGGTATCACACCTACATAAAAAGTGACAAACAGGAATGATTTGTTCTACAAAAGCCACAGTAAAATCAGTTATGCAACGCACAGCTGGCCTAACAAATGAATCAAAGGATATATCAATCACATTCATGGTATAATGACAAACATAACAAGAAAAGAAAACAAGAATAATATAAGAGATTCATATAATTTTTTCAAAACAAAAGGTAAAATTAAATTACCAATGAGAAACAATACCTCTAAAAACCTTTGTGAAGCTTTGCTCCGGGATTTTTTTGATGTCGTCAATGTTTGATCGTCCTTTAACAATTGAACACCTATCATTTGAGTAGGCTTCAAAGCTTCAACTCCATCATCCTTGACCTCATCCACCTCATGGGTTTCAGTTTGTTCCATCTCAGCATCTTCATCCACCTCAGCATCGTCAACCTCTTTTTCAGAAAAATCTACCATATCAGTGACATTCAAGGTACCCATAACTTCTGAATTACTCCTGCTGATAGGTTTTTCATGATAGTCATTCAGGTCTTCTCCAATAAAGCGTCTTCTCCACAATTCAGTGTTTCCTTCCTCAAGTTTGATCCTTGAAATCAGTTCATCCATCACCTCATCAACCTGATAAATAAACAGGATGAATGGTTCAGTTTCTTGGAGGACAAATACGACAATAGTCACAACAATTCTTAAGTTGGGAAAAAAGGTCCTTAGGGAAGAGAAACAGTTTGTGAACAATTACCACTTCTTCCTCCGCATTCTCCACAGGAGGAACCCAAAGAGGACGCCCACGTGAGAGATTTATTCTCCTTGCTTTCTGCACCCTCTGGTAGAGAAAATTCTTGGTTCCATCAACTGGTAGATCCTGGGCCTCCAGTTCATCTCTTAGTTCAGATACTGTCATCTTACTAGCTGCCTTTGGCTTTAGGATATTGCGGCCACGACCCTTAACAATTTTTTTTAATCTTTCAAGAACCCTTAGATAATCAGACTCAGATGCACCCTGCAAAGCTTTTGGGCCTTCATTTTGAAGGGTTTTTAAAAGCTTTTCATGGTATGCCTGCCATTCTTCAAGACATCTTTGTTTAAAAGACACCTCGATTGGAGTTGAGTATACAAAACCATCACAGTCAGGATCTAAAGGAGCTTTTCCCCTACGAGGCACCCATCGCTTGCGCTCACCAGTAAGGCCACCCTCTGCAATGTACCTGTTTGAAGTACATAGCCACACATTTATTCAACAAACCATGACATGCAATGCATAAGGGTTAACGTCCAACTAAAAGTCACCCACTAAGCAAAAAAAGGCCAGTTAGAATATTTAGATATTTAAGATAGGATTTCACTAGTTGATGGTTTGACTTTATCAATCTTAACTTGCATATTTTGAAACTCCCGCCATCTCGAGCTTGTATCTTTTATCTTCATTTATAAATAAAACAATTCAACCTCACAGGTATAGATTCCGGGTCTACATGGGACCGGGGGGGGGGGGGGGGGGGGGGGCAAGAACAAGTCATCAGCAACATGGGAATTCTTCAGTAGTCACATATTCTTCAGTAGCAGTTTTTTCTTCTTCAGCTCGATCATTTTTTATCTTGATGGGGAACCCAACAAGCATGAGAGATCCGTCCAGTAGTGACCAAAGGCTGCAGATGTTCTTAATTATCTTATTCTAGTCTTTTTATGTAGTCAAGTTGGACATGTTCAGCTTGAGGGAAGTATTAACAGTATTTACTTTGTTTTTCTTTTATTATTTATCAAAGCAAGGTAAACCTAGCTTAAGGGGGGGTGTTAGAATATTTAGACATTCAAGATATGGTTTGACTGGGTCAAATTTAACTTATGTATTTTGAATCTCCCACTATCTCGGGCTTTTATCTTTTATCATCATCAATAAATAGAACCCGACCTCACTTAAAAGGTACAAATTCTGGGTCACTCCTACAAAGCCAACAAAAAAAATGGTCATGACCGTAGAAATCACTGAAAATGAGAGAATTGATTGTAAATATTTTATATCCTTTATTATCTTTTACAATTATAATATAACATTAGTAAAGAGGACATTTAGTCGATTAAAATGAAAGAATAGATGGGTACTATTTAGAGAAAGACTGCAGGAATATTTATTATTGTAGATGGCGAATTCTCCTTACCTCAATGTGAGGCGGAGATATTCTTTTATAGATGAGTAAAATAAATTACAAGGCGGGATATTCCGATGTGGTACTCGGAAATACCCATTATACTAAAATGGGGTCCAACACTCCCCCTCAAGCTGAACATGCTCAGCTTGGATAAGAGTCCCACAAAAAGAAAAAACGACATCGAACAAAGCCAGACATACTCCCCCTCAAGCTGGGCCGGGGAGGCTGTGAATACCCAGCTTGGTAGTGAGAGAGTCCAGGCGAGCTCCTGAGAGGCCTTTTGTGAAGATGTCGGCAAACTGATCCACCGTCGGAATATGGCCAAAACTGATATGATTCTACTCAAGATGCTGGTGAAGAAAGTGGCAGTCTACCTCGATATGTTTCATCCATTCATGGAAGACGGGATTTGATGCAATCTTTGTGGCTGCCTGATTGTCACACCAGATATGAACAGATGTTGGCGGTGGGAAACCAAGCTCATGGAGGAGATGACGAATCCAGAGGATTTCAGTGGTGATCGTGACCATGGTACGGTATTCTGCCTCTACGCTAGATCTGGAGACGACAGTCTTCTTCTTGCTGCGCCATAAGATGAGGTTACCGGCTAAGAACATGGCAAATCCAGAAGTAGACTTGTGGGTAACAAGGCAACCTACATAGTCCGCATCACAGAAGGCCTCAACATCCAAATGAGCGTGATTTGAGTACCGAAGGCCACGTGTAGGGTCTTTCTTTATGTATTTGGCAATGTGGAGGACAGCATCTCATTGAGATCTGATCGGATCCTCCATGAACTGGCTCACTTTGCCAACAGTGCAAACAATGTCTGGTCGTGTCATGGTGAGGTAATTGAGTTTGCCCATCAGACGACGGTAGCTCTCAGGGTGAGGAAAGGGTGTTGAGTCGGCATGGAGAGAGCATTCCCCGGGCTCAAGAGAAGTATTCACTGCAGTCGCCTGACTCAGCCCTGCATTCTGCAAGATATCGAGGGCATATTTTCGTTGGCAGAGAAAGATAGTGTCATCAAAGCGAGAGACCTCGATGTCAAGGAAGTGGGTGAGAGCACCAAGATCTTTAGTGTGGAAGTGGTGGTGAAGGTGCGCCTTGAGTTGGGCGATTCCAGTGGAGTCGCTCCCTGTTATGATGATATCATCAACATAAACCACTAGCAAGATGCAACCGTTTGACGTCATACGGAAGAAGACGGTGTGATCCTTTATACTGCGAGAGAGGCCAAAGACGGTGACGACAGTGCTGAAGCGGCCAAACCAAGCACGAGGAGACTGTTTGAGGCCATATAGGGATCGACGGAGGCGGAAAACATGGAAGTCGGCTCCAGAGGCACGAAATCCGGGGGGCAGGTAGACTTCGTCAAGAAAGCCATGGAGAAAGGCATTTTTGACATCCAGTTGATGAAGCGGCCAGTGATGATGAGCGGCCAGAGAGATGGATAGGCGTACAGAGACCATCTTGGCAACCGAAGAGAATGTCTCAAAGTAGTCGATGTCATATGTCTGAGCAAATCCCTTCACCACAAGGCGGGCTTTGAGGCGATGGAGAGTGTCATTGGCATTGAGATGGATCGTATAAATTCATTTGCAGCCGACCGCCTGTTTGTCTGCAGGAAGGGAGACCAGATCCCATGTATGGTTATCATCCAGAGCCTGCAGTTCATCCCGCATTGCCTGTGGCCACCCTAGGTGGGATTTGGCATCGCCAACCGTGCGGGGAATAGATATCGTCTCCAGTGCTGACAAACTTCTGTAGGAAGATGTAAAGAGAGTAGTCTGACAAGAGCGAGTACCTTTCCGGAGAGCAATAGGCAAGTCGTCTGGTGCTGTGACAGGAGAATCGGACGAAGTGGAAACGATGGTGTCCTCGGCCTGGACGGGGGTACAGTCGATGGGCGACGGGAGTAGACCGTCCTAAAGCGATGACCAGTAGGGGGAGACACCAGAGGAGGGTGAATGATAAGAGGAAGGCACTCAGCGATGGTAGTGTCTGGATGAGAGGGGGGAGTGAAAAGAGAGCTCTCAATAAACGACACATCGGCAGAGATGATATAGTATCGTAAGTCTGAAGAGAAGCACCGGTATCCACGCTGAGTGCGGGAATATCCGAGGAAAATACAACGGAGAGATTTGGGAGAAAGTTTAGAGAGGTTGGGGCGAGTGTCCCGAACATAACACAGACACTCAAACACCCGGAGAGGAAGTGAGTAAGGAGGGAGAGAGGAGAAGAGAGTCCGAAAGGGAGTCTCCCTGATAGGGACCATGTATGTCACCTGGAGAGATGGTAGTTAGGGGGAATATTCTGAGGAATATTATATGGAATATGTTGTGGACCCCAAGGGAATATTCTGAAGAATATTCTTAGTTAGTTAGGGAGGGAGATTATAAATAAGGGTGGATGGTGAAGGTGAGGGCATCCTAGAGTTTATGGTTCAGTGGGCTGCTTTGAGAAGATCGGCCTTTAGGCTTGGGCGGGAGTCTCTCACGGTTTCCTTCCTCAGTTCTGCTATATTTCAGTTCTTATATTCTATAATACAAGTTGTCGGTCTTCGGGTTCTATCAATTGGTCTGACCTGCCTCGACTGCTCGCCTCTGCTATTCGTTTTTGAGGAGTCGCACCAAGTGCTGCAAATTTCTATCTCGTTTTCATCTGCACAACCGCACTCTGCCAGCGAGCACTGTGCGTTTCCACTCGGAATCGGTACGCACTCCATCAGCGACTCTCGTACAGTACGCAGCTGGACAAAACAATTTTGTTTGCCTTCATTCCCCAGAGACAACCACTACCGGATATTTTTTGCGAGATGCATAGCACTTCATCGGAGCTGAAAGAAACGCGTCGTCAACCGCCGTAACTTTACACAACTGCGACGAACGCTGCAGGCGGACCGCACTAACAAGGCCTCACGCACGGGAAGACCACAGAATAACTCACTGCTAGACGTGATTCTCTGATTTCGAGCACGACAGGGGCGCAATAACTAGGGACGGCGCGCAGTCCCGCACAACGGATCACTGCACGAGGAGGAGCGTCCTTCTACAACTCCCTCACGCAGGAGGCAACACACCATTGGAAGGGGTGGACGTGTTCGAGGTTGCTCCGTCAGCACTACATGGGAGGGGCCAATTTTCTTTTTGCACGGATTTCGAGAGTGGTTTTTTTGTTCGGAGGAGCTGCGCGCTGACCGCTGCAGCGGCGAGCTTCCTTTCAGCGGAATCCCGCATCGTCAGTACACAAAAAGAGGGAAAGCCCGACTTGTTTTTAGAAAATAAGAACGAAAAAAACAAAAAAAAATCCAAGGCGGCCCGTTTTTTGTTTCTGCCTCGGGAGGGCAGCGCAGGAACAAAAAAAGAAAGAAAACAATCCAGAGGGAAAGCAACTAACCTACAGAGGGACTGCCCAACAGCGAAACAGCACAACGCACGCTGCCCGCTCCCTACGGGAGGATACTCTAGTACTTGGGGGCGCCCCGTTGTTCGAGCACTGCAGCCTATGGCGATGCAAATGCCGAAAATCTGGGCTTCACTGGCCCGAGTGACTAGAAATCAGGAAAAATACTCACAGAAAGAGTTTTTACCGGAATTTTCGGCCACACATTCGAAGTCTTGGATCTCGCAAGCTGAGGAATATTTCTTGCGCAATCAAACGCCGGATCAGATGAAGGTGCCAATGGCACGCCTCTCCATGTCAGATATGTCTGCACTTTGGTTTTTAGTGGTTCAAGGAACTGCAACTACGTTCACATGGGAGCATCTTAAAAAAGCAATCTTTGAGGATTTTGGAAGCTCTGTCAGCAAACCCCCGGCAACTACATCCGAGGTCCCGCCTCCGGTAACACAGATGTCCGCGTTGCACTCCGAGGGGTCTACCGAACATGGGACGCACAACTGGAGCAAAGGGCTGACCGAAAATCCTGACGACACTATATCCAGACAGTTTGGGAGAGACTTCCTGCATATTGAGGAGCTGGACACTTTGAAGTTCGTCATGCTGCAGCCCAAACCGCTGCTGATTGAGTCGGCTCATATACGGGCTCTTGTTATTTTACCCCCAGTTGTACAGGGCTCGCCCGCGGTGTCGGAATGGTGTCTCCAGGTTCATGAAGGAAGTTCTTCCATTTTTTTCACCCCCGCAACCGGGTGGTACCAACCGTACTTGCGGCCCAGCTCACGACATGACCTTCCCACTGAATGGCGGTCAAGAATTACGACGAAAGACACTCGCACCTTCGTCTCTCCATCCTTGATCCATGACGACGGCCGACGTGTTTGGGAGATTGCGTGGCGAACACCTGCGGCACATGCACTTTATATAGGACTGTAGCGGAGGATATGGAAGATTGCCTGGAACAATTGTCTGCCTAGCACCCCTTGTCCTCTGTTCCCTGCAACACGGATGATATGGCATGCCTACGCAATCCACCACCTTGAGGACAAGGTGGTTTTTCGGAACGGTGGCAGTGATAGGGACCATGTATGTCACCTGGAGAGATGGTAGTTAAGGGGAATATGTTGTGGGCCCCAAGGGAATATTCAAGGGAATATTCTTAGTTAGTTAGGGAGGTTATAAATAAGGGTGGATGGTGAAGGTGAGGGCATCATAGAGTTTATGGTTTAGTGGGCTGCTTTGAGCAGATCGGCCTTTGGGCTTGGGCGGGAGTCTCTCTCGATCTCCTTCCTCAGTTCTACTGTATTTCGGTTACTTATATTCTATAATACAAGTTGTCGGTCTTCGGGTTCTATCACTCCCCTTGAAGGATAGAAGAAACCATCAACAACAAATTCAATGGCTTTCCTTACAAAGAAATCAAGTGTCAAATGCAATCATTCTTTTACATAACATAAAAAATAATAATAATCAGTTTTTAACAATCTCAACTTGAACTTTAAAAATTCAACTAATGAAGACCATTCATGTACAAAATTAGTTATGCCTAATTAAATTTGCTATAAAAAGGTTAAAATTGAGCATGCAAAATCCTTTTATACTTCGTGCAGGTGGTTTGGGTAAACCCGATCAGAAAACAAATCACCCCACGACTCGACCTGACCTGATTTAAAGAAAAAATTTGACTCGCCACTTCCAAGTCGGTTTTGCGCTCTTGTAGATGGGTCAAATTGGGTCGAAGTGACAAACTTAACCGAGTAGGGTTTGAGCGAGATGGAGGATTTTGGTGGAAATAACTTAGGGCTTTTGGTTTTAGGGGCTTGAGAAAGGGAAAGAGATGGTGGATATCGGGTATGGCGGCATGCATTTGTGAAATCGCCGGGTAGAGTTAAGTGGCTTCTCTTGTACGCATGATATGCGTAATGCTTGTGGCTTGGATGTGATGTAGTCATTAAATGATTTTATGTGTTTAAAATGATTTAATGATGATGCGATTTTGGTGTGGAAAATCAGGGGTTTGGTGTGCGTGTTTTGGCGTAAGCACGAATTGGGGATTCCCTAGGTGTGTGGGTGTTTTCCAAAAAATAGGGATTTTGAGTGAAAATGGATTAATTATTGGTTGAAGTGTGGCATTGGGTTGTCGGATGTTGTTTGGTTGTAATTTCGATTTGGTATTGATATTATTGTTGGTGATAAAGGGTGGCATTGAGTTGATGGTTGGTGCGTTGAGTTGGTTGATGGTTGGTGCGTTGAGTTGGTTGATGATTTGTTGTTGTTGGAAATGGCTAAAGGGTGGCATAGAATTGCTGGTGGATGAGTAATGTTGGGTTGTTGTTGGCATGATATTTATGCTGGTGGATGAGTAATGTTGGGTTGTTGTTGGCATGATATTGTTTATTTGATTTTGAAGAGGGATTAGACATGAGTCGGTGAACTCTCACTTGGGTGTGGGGACCTTGTTGGACATAACGAGGTGAGGTTTGGGGGTAGTCAGTCCTCTCGTGAGTAGGCAATACCCAATCTTGGTTGGAACCATAGTTATTTACGGCGCATGGCGCACAATGGCGACAAGGGCCCCCGGCGCAAAAGCACACAGCGTGGCGCACGGCGCGTGGCAATATTAACTTGCGGAGCACAAAAGAGGTCAATAAAAAATAATAAATTATACAATATATATATATAACAATGATTTATGTCAATAATTCATATTTCATACATCAAAAAACAAATGAAGTCAACAATGACACCAACAATTAAATATTAAAAACAATATATTTCAAAAAATCATATATATCAATTCCTGAAATATATTAAAAACCATATATCTCAAAAAACCAAGGTGGGTATTTCCTTGCCTTACCTTAGACATTTAGAAATAAATCACAATTCCTGAAATAAATCAATGTGAGGTGGGGATCCTCTTTTATAGAGAAGTAAAAACTAATTACATGGTGGTAATACCAATGTGGGACTCAGAACAGAAATACCCCTTTAACCTTAAATGGGGTCCAACACTCCCCCTCAAGCTGGACATGCCCAGATTGGATAGAGTCCCACAAATAGAAAAAGACAACAAAGACACAGGACCATCTCAGACTCCCCCTCAAGCTGGGCCACAGCCGGGTAGTGAGAGACTCAAGGCGAGCTCCGGGAAGACCTTTGGTGAAAAGATCGGCAAGCTGATCGGCCGTCGGGATATGGTCGAAGCCGATATGGTGCTGCTCCAGATGGTGGCGGAGAAAGTGACAGTCCACCTCGATATGCTTCGTCCGTTCATGGAAGACGGGATTCGATGCAATCTTCGTGGCGGCATGATTGTCACACCAGATATGAGTAGGAGTCGATGCGGGGAAACCGAGCTCATGGAGGAGATGACGAAGCCAGAGGATCTCAGTAGTGACGGTGGCCATGGCTCGATACTCGGCCTCGGCACTTGACCGGGAGACGACAGTCTGCTTCTTGCTGCGCCAAGAGATGAGATTGCCGGCAAAGAACACGGCGAAACCCGAAGTAGACCTGCGGGTAGCGAGGCAGCCGGCATAGTCCGCATCACAGAAGGCCTCAACATCCATGTGAGCATGATGGGAGTACTGAAGGCCACGGGCAGGGTCTTTCTTGATGTATTTGGCAATGCGAAGGACAGCATCCCACTGAGAGCGGGTGGGATGTTCCATGAACTGGCTGACTTTGCCAACGGCACAGGCAATGTCAGGACGCGTCATAGTGAGGTAGTTGAGTTTACCGACCAGGCGGCGATAGCTCTCGGGATGAGGAAAGGGTTCCGAGTCGGAATGAAGGGAGCGTTCCCCAGGCTCAAGGGGAGTGTCCACGGCAGTGGCGGTGCTCAACCCGGCATCCTGCAGGATATCAAGAGCATACTTGCGCTGGCAGAGAGAAATAGTGTCCGCAGTCCGGGAGACCTCGATGCCAAGGAAGTAAGTGAGGGGACCAAGATCCTTGGTGTGAAAGTGCTGGTGAAGATGCGCCTTAAGGCTGGCGATGCCTCTGGAGTCGCTCCCTGTGATGATGATGTCATCCACATAAACCACAAGCAAGATACAGCCATGCGCCGTCGTACGGAAGAAGACGGTGTGATCCTTCATACTGCGAGAGAGGCCAAAAGCTGTGACGACCGTGCTGAAGCGGCCAAACCAAGCCCGATGAGACTGCTTGAGGCCGTAGAGGGAGCGAAGGGAGGCGCGGGAGGCGCGGTGAGCAGCGGGAGGCCGCCGGGAGGGAGCGCGCAGAGGAGGGTCGCGCTGGAGCAGCAGGAGGCGCCGGGAAGCCGCGCAGAGCAGAGCGGCCGAGGGAGTTCCGGCGGAGCGAGCGGGTGATGGCGTCGGGAGCAGCGGGAGGCCGCCGGGAGCAGCGGGAGGCCGTCGGGAGCAGCCGGGAGGCGCCGGGAGCAGCGGGAGGCCGCCGGCGGGGTGCGCGGGTGATGGCGTCGGGAGCAGCGGGAGGCCGTCGGGAGCAGCGGGAGGCCGTCGGGAGCAGCCGGGAGTCGCGGCGACGGGATGCGCGCGCAGGAAGGGAGACGGCGTCAGGACCGGGCCGCCGCGCGCAGGAAGGGCGGGCCGACGGGATGCGCAGAGGAGCAGCGGGAGGAGCCGGGAGCCGCGTCGCGCCGGGAGGTGGAGGCGTAGCCGGGAGGGACGAGCCGGGAGCCGGGGAGCCGGGAGTCGGGAGAAGCCGCCGGGAGGGTGCAGGCCGGAGAGGAGAGGTACGCCGGGAGGGAGGGCCTGCCGGGAAGGTTAGGGCAGGAGTGAGAGAGGCGGGGCCGGGAGAACGCCGGGAATCCGCAAGGGAGGGAGGGTTCGGGATAAAAATCCCTTTGATACCAAGTAGTGGGTGAATTCCCCCTTACCTCAATGTGAGGTGGGGATCCTCTTTTATAGAGAAGTAAAAACTAATTACATGGTGGTAATACCAATGTGGAACTCAGAACAGAAATACCCCTTTAACCTTAAATGGGGTCCAACAGATTTTGAAGAGGGATTAGACATGAGTCGGTGAACTCTCACTTGGGTGTGGGGACCTTGTTGGACATAACGAGGTGAGGTTTGGGGGTAGTCAGTCCTCTCGTGAGTAGGCAATACCCAATCTTGGTTGGAACCATAGTTATTTACGGCGCATGGCGCACAATGGCGACAAGGGCCCCCGGCGCAAAAGCACACAGCGTGGCGCACGGCGCGTGGCAATATTAACTTGCGGAGCACAAAAGAGGTCAATAAAAAATAATAAATTATACAATATATATATATAACAAAGATTTATGCCAATAATTCATATTTCATACATCAAAAAACAAATGAAGTCAACAATGACACCAACAATTAAATATTAAAAACAATATATTTCAAAAAATCATATATATCAATTCCTGAAATATATTAAAAACCATATATCTCAAAAAACCAAGGTGGGTATTTCCTTGCCTTACCTTAGACATTTTGAAATAAATCACAATTCCTGAAATATATAAAACAAACAATTAAATATTAAAAACCATATATCAAAAAAAAACAAAAAAAAAACAAAACATAAAAAAAACAGGAGGAAAACATGGCATTAAAAATAACAACAGGAGTTATTCGAAAAAAATAAGGGGCGGACAACATAAATAAAATTGAATTAAAAACAAAAAAAAGTTACTGATTCGCACAGAAGGTGCGCCTGCCTTGGACAACAACGCGTATCTGAGCCGCAGTGGTTGGGGAAGCTCGGTTGGGTCTTGGTCGACTGGGTCACGACAGTTGAGGGATCTCGGTTTGGTCGTGGCAGTCAATGTGGTCCAATACCGGCTGGGTCGCTGCGCTCACGGGAAGAGTGTTGCGTAGAGACGAAAGGAGAGGTTGTTGTTTGACCTCAAAAGAGTTATTTTCAATCAGGGCGTAAGAGTTGACAGGTTAAAAAAATACAAAAAAAAAAATTGCGCAATGGCGAGCGCCATTGGCGCAACATGGCGCGCGCCATTGCGCAATATGGCGCCCGCTACAATAAGCCATCTTAGATGAGCCATGGCGAAGCCATGGCGCGGCGCATTACTCCCTGGCGCTAGCCATGGAGCAATGGCGCGCCATTAATAACTATGGTTGGAACTCATGGTTCAGGAATCCCTTGGGCTTTGTTTGTTGTTCTGAGTGCGTGAGTTGGCTTTTGAACATTCTTGGATATATGTTGTGCCGCTTGCGATTTCCAGTTGATTGATTTATGAATGTTGCTTTCATGGTTATTGGAGTTTTATAAAGGTCATGGATGGGGCATATTTTATAAAACTCATTGAAGCTTAAAGGATTTTCCATATACATGACGTACACAGGAAGCATTGGGGAAATTCTACTAGGTCTGGTACTCACCCCCTATCCACCCTCTCCGGTGGACAAATAGATTGTTTAAAGGGCATAGGTACGAGAAGGCGTTAACCTTTGTTTGTGATGGCACATGATCATGGAGAATGAGTCCCCAACAAGGGGATGACTCATAGAGATGTGGTGGCATGGAGGAGTCAGTTGGAGGCTCCACTTGAGGAGTTTGTGGGTAGCCTTTAACGACTTGTGTTCGAGGTTGTATTTGTTTATGCATTTTGGGATCGTGCGCAATTGTTCAATTGGTTTCTGTACGTGGCGAATTCCCCTTACCTCAATGTGAGGCGCCTGGAGATTGGTGTTCCGTCGGGAGAAACAGAGGCGTTGGGGCGCGTCGCACCTGGGTCAGCAGGGCCAGTGGCGCCGAGAGCAGCGGCTGGAAGGGGAGCGCCGGATGAGAGGTTGGCCGGCGCGCGCAGGGAGGAGGGCCGGAACCAAACAAAATTGGGAGGGCAGACGTCGAGCAGAGGATCCGCGGGAGGCGGGGATCCCGTCGGGGCGGAGCGCACCCGCTGGGAGGGAGCCGCGGGAGGGACGGGAGCCGCGGGGTGGAGCGAAGCCGTCGGGGAGGCGAGCGCAGGAAGCAGCGCGACGAGGCGGGCTGCGAATGGAGACCCGCGTGGAACAGCGGCGACCGTCGAGAGGGAAGGGGGGGCGCCGGGAACGGGAGCCGCAGTGGGTGATGCGAGAGCCGGGAGTTCGGGGCCATCGCGTACAGCGGGGAGGGGACGCCGGGGAAGGAGACGCCGGCAGGGGGAGATCCACCGGGGAGAGGCTTCCGCCGAAGTTACGCGGGAGGGAGGCGTTGGAGGGCCGCGTAGGGCAGAGCTGCAGGATAGGGGGTGGCCACGTAGGGCAGACCCACAGGGGGGGTGGCCGCGTAGGGCAGACCTGCAGGAGGGAGGGGTGGCCGCGTAGGGCAAACCCGGAAGAGGGGATAAAAAAAATAATGGGATTTCCCCTGTGATACCATGTAAGTGGCGAATTCCCCTTACCTCAATGTGAGGCGGAGATATTCTTTTATAGATGAGTAAAAATAATTACAAAGCGGGATATTCTGATGTGGGACTCGGAAATACCCATTACACTAAAATGGGGTCTAACAGTTTCCAAGGAAAGGATTTTATCATGCATCACGTTAGATCTTGGTTGTATTTTTTTCTGCTCCGTGTTTTATTGGTTGGGATAGTCCGAGTTACACACACCTCATGCCGGATTTTTTTGTAAAGGTTGGGCACGAGGGAGGTGTTATATGTGAGGTTCAATTGTCCCCCAACTGTATAGTCTAAAACCCTCGACATTTATTGCCAGCATTTGGTGATCCAGGGGACGCACCTAAGGCCTAGTGGCATTCCGACTTGATCCGGGAGAGATTGAGGGGAGATGGGTCGGGTCAGGATCTAATAGTTTCAGTCGATCCGGAGAAGATTGAATTGAAGCAATGGAATACTAAAAGGCGCCAAAGGATGTCTTTGAGGTGCATAGTTTTCTGGGGGTTAGTCAATTATTATCGACATTTTGTTTGTGATTTTTCGTGATTAGCCTCGCCAATGACGACTTTGATCAGAGATGTACCCTTTGTATGAATCCCAGAATGCCAGAGATTTTTTGAGGAGTTAAAAACTAGGTTGATAATGACACATATTCTTATACTTTTAAAACATAGGGATGAGCATGTTGTTTATTGTGATGCCTCAGCCACCAAGTTTGGTTGTGTTCCCATAGAGGGTAATCATGTTGTTGCATATGGCTCGCGCCAATTGAGGACGCATGAAAAGAATTACCTGGAACACAATCTTGAGTTACAACAATTGTCCATGCAATGAAAACATAGGGTTATTATCTATTTGAGGATAAGTTCAGGGTATACACAAATCACAAGAGTTTGAAGTACATCTTTTCTCAACGTGATTTGAATTTGAGGCAACGGTGATGGATGAAGTATTTCAAACATTTGATATGGAGTTGGCATATACACAAAGGAAAGGGAGTACGATAGCTGATGATTTGAGCCAAAAATCACATGGGGAAGTGGTTCGACGAGCCAAGGAGAAATGGAAACTGATTAGTTTTTTTACCGAAATGTGATTGGATATCGCCGAGCAAGGTGAGCGAATGATATTACCAAGCATTGTTGTTACACCAACCTTGCGGGATAAAGTTCGGGGAGCTCGATTGTCGAATGCAATGTACGACTATAAGAGATTCCCTAAATGGTGGGGAGACCCCAGATAGATAGTCGGAAGCTTTGGATTTGACGTTATATTTTCAAAAGCAATTAGTTGTTCCTTCCTCGGTGTAAGAGGAAGTACTAAGGGAATCCCACCATTCTAATTGGGCGGTTCACCCTGGTGCCAATAAGATATGCAAAGACATAAAGCGGCGATTTTGGTGGTCAGGTATGAAGAGGTATACTGTGGATTATATTGCAAAATATCTCCCCTGTCAGCAAGTAAAGACCGAACATGAGAGACCGGTGAAAATGTTGCAACCATTGCCTATCCTAGTGTGGAAGAGAGACCAAATTCCCATGGATTTTGTAGTGGCTTTTCCAAAGACTGTGAAGAAGCATGACGCCATTCGGGCAATCGTCAATAGACTAACTAAATCAACTCATTTCATTTCCAATTCACGATGCAAATAGGTGAAGGAATTGGCAAAGATATATGTGAAAGAGTTGGTTAAGCTTCACGGTGTGCCAACATTGATTGTATCTCATAGCGACCTTCGGTTCACTTCTAGGTTTTAAACAATCTTTGGAATGAGCAATGGATACACAATTGAAGTTCGATACCGCTTATCATCTTCAGAAAGAAAGTCAGTTGGAATGGACTATTCAGATATTGTAAGACATGCTTAGAGCATGTTTTATGGATTTTAGCGGTTCATGGGAAGACCATCTCTCTTTAGTGGAGTTCTCATACAATAATAGTCATTTGAATACTATTGAGATGGATCCCTTTGGGGCGCTCTACGAGAGGCTATGTCTGTTGGATTGGTGTAGCCCGATCCGGTTGACCACTGTAGCGGAGCTGACCGACCGACACCGACAGGCACTGTAGCAGTGTGGACTTCAGAGTCAACTGCACTATAGCACTTTTGACAAAGCTGACTGCCTTTCACTGTAGCGACGCGGACTTACTTTTCAGAACAGTGACCGTCTTCTCCATTTTATAGCCCATTTTCGGGCTAGGGTTACTACTGCAAAAACTCTGTATTTGTGCTCCCGATATAGTGAATTTTCTGCCTCTCCGTGGACGTAGGGTTATTCCCGAACCACGTAAATTTGTGTGTCATGTGTCTATTTTTCTTTCTGCATTCTTCTTTCGTTTCTCGTTTTTGTCGTTGCGACTCCCGACGATTCCGCAACAATGTCGATCTCCTTTGTGTTGGACGGAAGTGGGCAAAACTTCTTTAATGGGACCATGCATGGTTCAAGAGACGACAAAGAAAATTCAATTGATTCAAAAGCGAATGGCTACAACTCAAAGTAGGCAAAAGTCGTACGTCGATCATCGTCGACAACCTTTGAAATTCGTTGTGGCCTGTCAATGGCAAGTTATCACAAATTTGGGGGAAACAAAAAAGGGTTACACTTGAAATATGGTAATCATCTTATAGATTAAATGTTATCAAAGAAAAATTGAATACATCTTCAACATGAGAAAATAATAATAAAATTCAACTGTTTGATGCATGGAAAAAAGTATAAAGAAATACCCAAAAATAAATAAATCCATGTCTTTCATGCCCAATACTCACCTAGCAATGTAATCGATGTCAAATCCAAGTTCAGCTTCCTCGTTTAACGGTTCAATCCATGAACTAACTAATGTCCGATATTTTCTGCTCAAGATCATGGCTCTTGGTGGAATTGGTTGATTGTCTTTATCCATAGCTTCCAAAGCTTCTAGCAACTCAACAATCCTTCCTAATAGAAATTCCAAACATTTTCAGTTACTAAACATTTCTGAAACAAACAACGCAGCACTTGAGAAAACAGCAAACTGTTTAAGCTTCTGCCAGGATCGTTTTTTGACATATGGAATCGCACTGATACAAAAGAGAGCAAAGTGAAGTGAAAGAGAAGCCTCCCAAAAGAAAGAATAAATGTACATCAAAATATAAAAACAAAATACCAATAAGAGAACCAAATTTTTTCTGCTAAAACCTCAAAACAGTTCCAAAGATTAGTTCCATGCCTGGAAGGAAAATTTTGTGGTCCCAAACTAATATCATGGTTAGTCTTCCCTTCCAATATTCTAGAATTCGGTAGCCGTGGCGGGTGAGGCGGGCAGTTGAGTCGGGGAGGCCGACGGGAGGATCCTTGGGCGGGAGGGTCGCCGTCGGGGAGAACCGCCAGGGAAGGAGGCTGTCGTCCGTCATCGAGCGCACCTGGGAGGGAGGTGGGCCTGGAGTCGCGATGGGAAGTAGGGGCTGGGAGCCGCGACGGGATCCAGTTGGGATCGGGAGGCGCGGCCTAGAGCGAGGCTGTCGCGCGCAGGAGGGACGTGGGTAGGGGACGTCGGGGAAGGAGGCGCCGTGAGGGAGGGATCCGCCGGACAGAGGCTGGCTGGGAGAGATCCGCCGGGAAGGAGGCTGTCGCGCGCAGCGGGGAGGGGCGCCGAGGAAGCAGGCACCGACAGGGGGGAGATCCGCCGGAGATGTGTTGGGCCGAGCAGCGCTCGGGGGGGAGGGGAGGGGCGACGGCAGAGCTGGCCATGGAGGCCGCCGCCCCCCTTACGGGGAAAACTGCAGTAAACCCTAAACCGAAATAAAAAAAAAAAAATAGATGGGAGGGAGGGGTTCGGGATTAATTTCCCTCTGATATCATGTAGAATGATAAAATAGGTTGAGACCCAATCCCCAAGGTGTACTCTATAAAGGAGCCCTTGAGGTTCTTTTATAACAAATAATTAAGACCATACCGGACCTCAAGTCCGATGTGGGATGCAGACTCCAACAGGTACCAAAGAATCAAAGATACAAAAAATGTTTAAACAAATCTTCCTTTCAGATCATTCACTAAACATCCAGTTGCACAAACATCCGTAGCCAGCCCCCAGTCCAGACTGCTAAACTAGGCCATGGAATTGAGACTGCCTTGCTTCCATCAATTGTACTGGTTATATTTGAAGTTCAATTCTCATAATGATACATTAGACCATGATGTTTGGTCCATAAATTGATGAACAAAAATATAATAAAGTTTGCAGCGTACTTGAGAATATGAGCAATCTCACAGAGGGACTAAGGCTGGTCTAAGATAAGTAACTGGATGACAAGGAGAAGACAACGGTTTTCATCCCACATCCAATCAAGTTGGAGACCAATCTGAACACCCCATCATTCACTCACATCCAGTCTAGAATTACAGTTTCTTACTGCAAATGCTACCACAATTCGTGATCATATTCCATTGATTCAATCCTGGGTTAAATTCTAACCTAGAGCCAAAACCCATACCATGCTGATACTTACACAGATCCCTCATGAAAAGAATGCATTTAGAAAATAGCACTGGCAATTCCCTCTGGTTAAAGATTAGAATTTAATGACTACAAACATAAAATATTATCAGCTTCAAGATCCAGATGGTCTGAAAACATTAATCATACATATTATATAAACAATGAAGTTGAAAAAAGTAAAGAGGGAAAAAAGAATCAGAGCCAAACAAAGATTAAAATCCAAGTCTCCTTTTTATGCTTACCCTCTCGACATAGAGCTCGAAGATACAAAGAAAGTGGATCCCCAAAGTTTCCATCATCATGTAGGACTCGTGTTCCCCCTTCAAAATTTTTCAGGCCACGGAAATGTCGAATAGCTTCTCTCACAACACAATACTTGGTGAAGCATTCTACTAAAAGCCTGAACATAACAAAAAACTGAGAGGGTAATGGGCTGGCTGGTCAGATTGCCACTTGGGGCTTGTCCCAAGAAGTTGACAAGAAGTATCCAATCAGAGACTGAAAAGCCAACTGGCACAACCCTGCAGAGACCATTCCAACAAAGCCCTCTCACACCAAAGACAAAATGTGTTTCCTTTTTTAAAAATGAGTGTCATTGACAAGGAAGTTTCAAAACAAGAACCGCCATCATTGCAAATCAATACTTAATCATCAATTGCTCCAATTTGTTCTGGTAACAATCTAAATCAATCTGCAATCCAACCCTAGATAGCATTATAGCTTTATTTGTAACAAGAAATAATAAATTTTATGATGATGATGGCGATGATGATACACACCAAAAAACGAGCATAGACTTAAATTCTATGCTGGTAGAAATATCAGTAGCACACATGACCACTAGACATATTCCAAGATTGAAGTGTTTAGTGTGATTAAATCACAACAGTAAGAAAGAGTGCTCACGCATAGGTCTTCACATCAGGCTGTAAACGTTTGTGGTCTTCAATCATCATGCCAAGTAACTCGGCAACATCTTGAACTCTACAAAGCAAATCAAACCCATGAGGTAAAAGAAGCCAAAGGAGAACAACTAACAACATAGGATATAAATTAAATAAAAAAATCTGGCCTCCAAAGCTTAAATTTTTTTATAGAATTCAGATGCCAACAAAGTACAGGTTAAACCAAATGGAGTGTATAATGATATAAAAAATTATAGAGATAAACAGTTGGAAAACTTGTTACACAGACAACCAGGAAACTACCATATTAGATCGGAGGTAATTCAATGCCCAAAATGCTGAAATAGTTTAATATTGTCCATATATAATTTTTTAAAATTATTTTATACTCCATACATGTTTATGTTTGAAGACAAATATCAGCAGCAACATCAAAGTGTTAAAAGACAAACCTATCATAAGATTCAGCCCTTGTATAAGCTTGAATGACCCAGTTATAAGTCTCTGTGTTTGGTTTCATATAGTCTGCAAGAACATGTTATCAAAGAACAATGCCAAAGGAGCAGGAAAAAAATGATGCAATATATAACAAGTTTATTTGACATTTTCATTAGGATTTGACACGCATGACAAGATTGTACACAAATATGGAATAGAATACCACAAAAATAGATAGCATTGACCAAGAATAACCCCAAATTACTGGTGTGAAAAAGTATCCATTTAGAAAAACTCAAAGAATACCAACATGTCAAGTTTTATTCATACATGTGGCATAAACACCGGGCCACCACACCAAGTTAAAAGATTCGAAAGGCCTTCATTGATATCGATGATTCAATCCAAAAATCAACCAGCAATAAAGAGTAACCTGACATAATATTTCAATAGTCATGACACCATGTTCTAATATGATAAGACAACAAAAAGAAAATACAATTTACATATAAGCGAATAAGACACTAAAAACTCCATCCTGATTACAAAAATCCACAGAAGTTTAAATATCTTGTTTTCCATATTTCCCCACTCTAGTGTCTTTAAAAATTTTATGAGGGTTGCATTTTATTTTGGAATGTGTTAAGAGGGGTGCATCACCTTCACTGTTTGCTTTCCTAGGCCTTTTTTTCCATAATGATCTTTACATTTTTTCCATGCTCCATTTAAAAAGAAATGTCTAAAAATTCATTTCTACTACATTACCTTAATAATATAAACAATCTTCAACCTTCAGAAAATAATGCAAAGGTATGGTCCCTCGAGAAATGAGATCTGTTTTCTCATAGATTTTTCCCCAGCTACATTAGTTGTTTGCCTTGGGCAATCTTAGATAAGAAGATTGAAAGGAAAAAAGTTCATCAAAAACTAAAATGTAGTTAGCATTAATTAATCAAGTCGACATTGACAAATACTTGTGGATTCAATTACTTCAGTTCAGGGTTTCAACTTACATGCATGTGACGTGCTAGGCTAACAGCAAAAACTATGCATGCTAATTTCCATTGTACCACCACTTGGGTTTCATAAAACTGACACTTTCCTCAAATTAGAGTGAGCGATGGGTTTATCGTATTCATTATGCATTTCCCTAAGATTTCCCTTGTTGGATTTTGTTAAAATCAAGATACCATAAAGCCAAGTCTCTAGAATGAGAGTAGATCCCTTTATTTATATAGTAAAAAAAAAGATACAAAAGATTTGAGATAAACGGGAAGTACAAAATCCAAAAAAGGGGACACGGAGATAGGATAGACTTAGTCAGAGTGAACATATCTACACACACATACACTCCCACTCAAACTAAAGCATATACATTTATTATGTCCAGCTTGCTACATAAAAATTTCACTCCTGAAACCCCATTAGTAAACACATCAATTGGTTGCTCTATAGTACAAACATAGCTGAAAGAGATGTTTCTTCTCATAATTTTTCCGAACAAAATGGCAGTCAATATCAATATGCTTTGTTCACTTGTGAAACATTAGATTCGTGAAAATTTTGATAGTTGTCTGATTGTCGCACCATAAGTTTGTAGGCTAGATGGGGTAACCAATACACTAACTCAGCACTCAAGTGAGAGGCAATGGTCTGCTTCTTACTATGCCAGGAAATGAGACGACCACCAATGAAAACATCATATCTAAATGTGGACTTGCAAGAGAATAAACATCACAGAATGTCTTTATATTAGTGTGTCCATGATCAGAGAGTATAACAGTCTCACTTCAGGTTCCATCTTGACATATCTAACAATATGAAGAACGACATCCCAATGTAATCTAGTAAGATAATCCATGAACTGAGTCACTTTGCTTATGATACAAATATATGGACGAGTCATAATAGGGTAGTTTAGCTTACTCACAAGTTAACAATACATGTCAAATGACGAAAATATATCACTCTGCATAAAGGGATTTCTCATCTGAGTCAAGAGCAGTGTCGATGGTGTCTGCATTGGACAACTTTGTCTCCTGTAATAGGGCCAAGACATATTTCCATTGGGACAAGAAAAATCCTTTTGAGTATCGGGTGATCTTAATCTCTAAAAAGTACTTTAGGAAGCTCAAATCCTTCGTATGAAAATTGTGATGGAGGGGCAGCAATTTGTGACACGACATGAACCAGCTACATGATTAATTAAATGGGTCGGGTTTGGGTTGAGAGTACAGGACATGACAATACGATAAATGACACGCTCATTTAATTATTTCAAATTTTATGCATATATTATTCAATAAATCTATAAAATATAGTAAATGTGCATAAATATATTAAAAAAATAATTAAATGTATAAATAAGATGTGACGCGATTCCACGACATGATGACCTATTTAATAAATAGGTCGGGTTTGGGTTTGAGCATCTCAACTCAAATATTAAACAGGTAAACATGACACGACATGAATTATCACCCCTTCTTTAGACGGTCAATTTCTACTGAGTTACTACATGTGATGATGTATCAATCACATAAACAACGAGCAGAATACTCTTGACAACAGACTGCTGATAAAAAATAGAGAAATCTTTTACAATCTGTGAAATCCCAAAATCAGTAAGCACTATACAAAAACAGTTAATCCATGCTCACTAAGGCTCTTTAAGACTATACTGAGAACGTCGAAAATGAAAAAACTTGGACTCCCCCTAAGCAATAAACCTAGAGATTGCTCCATATAAACTTCTTTCAAAAAATCATGGGGGGGTGCTCTTGACATCCAGCTGATGAAGTCCTTACTGCCTTCAAAACGGATCTTCATCGGGCTCCTTCACCACTGTTTGGATCTCCATCAGGCTGTCCAGATCGTCGGGTCCCTCTACTAAGGCTCAAATTTTCGATGAGCATCCCAGACCTCTGTGAAAACCCTTTGCCGCTGCCCGGATCTTCGTCGAGCCTCTTGGCTATTGTCCGGATCTCCGTCGGGCCTCTTTGCTGTCGTGTCTATATTTTTTGTTATTTTGAATTAGTATAATCAAGGTGGACATCTCCAGCTTGATGTAGAGTTTTATGTGTCTTTTCTTTGTTTTTCTTTATTATGTATCCAAGCTAGGTACACCAAGCTTGAGGGGGGGTGTTAGAGGATGTGAATCCTACATCGAATATTAGGGATTATGTCATCATTATTATTCATTATAAATAAACACCAAGGTCTCCCGAAAGAGGCATATGGGGTATTAGGTCACCACTCCATTCTAACACCAAGGATGGTCTCAAACCGGCAATGCATGTATAATCATTGGGTTATTTCTTTGCTCTAAACCTTTTTTATATATAATACATCTTTCAATAATTCGATGCACGTCATGATTCAGAGGGCCAATAAAAATGTTCTTTTACCATCTCCAAAGTTTTTCTCACCAAAATGTCCAACAAGGCCCCCCACCATGAACCTCTGTTACAAGAAGTTCCTACATGAAGTCCATGGGAATACACAAACTTCTCATCTTAATTAAGAACCCATTTTTGCTTGAAATATCCATTGATTAATCCCTTTTCACATGCCTTGAGTATTTTAAAAAAAAAAAATTTCCTTATATTGTTTGGTAATTGTTAGAAGATGTGAGTCTCACAAAGGAGATCGGCAAGCTGATCTGCCGTCGGTACATGGCCAAAGCTGATATGGTGCTGCTCCAGATGGTGGCGGAGGAAGTGGCAGTCCACCTCGATATGCTTAGTCCGTTCATGAAAGACGGGATTCGAGGCAATCTTCGTGGCGGCCTGATTGTCACACCAGATATGAGCAGGGGTGTGTGCCGGGAAGCCGAGCTCATGTAGGAGATGACGAAGCCAGAGGATCTCAGTGGTGACAGTGGTCATGGCGCGGTATTCAGCCTCGGCACTGGATCTGGAGACGACAGTCTGCTTCTTGTTGCGCCAAGAAATGAGGTTACCGGCGAAGAACACGGCGAACCCCGAAGTAGACTTGCGGGTCGCAAGGCAACCTGCATAGTCGGCATCACAGAAGGCCTCAACATCCAAGTGAGCATGACGGTAATACTGAAGGCCACGGGCAGGGTCTCGCTTGATGTATTTGGCAATGCGAAGGACAGCATCCCACTGAGATTGGGTTGGATGCTCCATGAACTGGCTGACTTTGCCAACGGCGCAGGCAATGTCGGGTCGCGTCATGGTGAGGTAGTTCAGCTTACCCACCAGACGTCGATAGCGCTCGGGATGAGGAAATGGTTCCGAGTCGGAATGGAGAGTACGTTCGCCAGGCTCAAGTGGGGTGTCCACGGCAGTGGCGGTGCTCAGACCGGCATCCTGCAAGATATCAAGAGCATACCTACACTGGCAGAGAGAGATCGAGTCCTCAGAACGGGAGACCTCGATGCCAAGAAAGTAAGTCAAGGGACCAAGATCTTTGGTATGAAAGTTTTGGTGAAGGTGCGCCTTGAGGCTGACGATCCCTCTAGAGTCGTTTCCTGTGATGATGATATCATCAACATAGACCACGAGCAAGATACAGCCGTCCGGTGTCGTACGGAAGAAGACGGTGTGGTCCTTCAGACTCCGGGAGAGGCCAAAGGTCGTGACGACAGTGCTGAAGCGGCCAAACCAAGCCCGATGAGACTGCTTGAGGCCATAGAGGGACCGACGGAGGCGGCAAACATGGGAGTCGGCACCGGAGGCAGAAAAACCAGGGGGCTGCTTCAGGTAGACTTCTTCCTCAAGAACGCCATGGAGAAAGGCATTCTTGACATCTAGCTGATGAAGTGGCCAGTGATGATGAGTGGCCAGAGAGATGAACAGGCGGACAGAGGCCATCTTGGCGACCGGAGAGTAGGTCTCAAAGTAGTCGATGCCATATGTATGAGCAAACCCCTTCGCCACCAGCCGGGCTTTGAGGCGGCAAAGAGAGCCGTTGGGATTGAGACGGATCGTATAAATTCATTTGCTGCCCACTGCCTGTTTGCCTGCTGGAAGTGGGACAAGATCCCAAGTATGGTTTTCCTCCAGAGCCTGCAATTCATCCCGCATTGCAGCTAACCACCCGGGGTGAGATTTGGCTTCACCAACCGTGCGAGGTATAGAAACTGTCTCCAGAGCGGACAGACCCCTGTATGAAGAGACAAATAGAGGAGTACTGTGGCAGGAGCGAGTACCTTTCCGGAGGGCAATGGGCAAGTCCTCGGGTGGCGGAGCAGGAGCAGCGGACGAAGCGGGAGCATCAGTGTCACGGGCCGGAACGGGGGATACAGTCGAAGGACGGCGGGAGTAGACCTGACCAAAATGGGTGTCAACAGGGGTGGACGCCGGTGGAGGAAGGATGATGAGGGGAAGACAGTTATCAATAGCAGAGTCAGGAGGAGGAGAGGGAAAGGAGAATGGAGAACCCTCAACAAAGGAGACATGCGCGGAGATGACATACCGGCGAAGGTCCGGGGAGAAGCAGCGGTAGCCGCGCTGAGTGCGGGAATAACCAAGGAATATGCAGCGGAGGGATTTGGGAGAGAGTTTGGTGCGGCCAGGCCGAGTGTCACGAACATAACACAAGCAACCAAACACACGAAGAGGGAGGGAATGAAGACGGAGAGTGGGGAAAAGAGCCCGAAAGGGAGTCTCCCCCTTAAGGATAGAAGAAGGAAGGCGATTGATGAGGTAGGTAGCAGTGAGAATGGCATCTCCCCAAAAAAGCAGAGGCATCTGTCGGTGGAAGATGAGGGCACGAGCAGTCTCCAGAATATGTCTGTGTTTCCGCTCGGCCACGTCGTTCTGCTGGGGTGTATCAGGACAGGAGGTCTGATGAAGGATACCATTTGCCTGGAGAAACTGCCGAAAGGAAGTGGAGAGATACTCGCGCCCATTATCCGAGCGGAGACATTTGACAGAGAGAGAAAAACGGTTCTTAATTTCATTGAAAAGGGTTTGGAAGGTGGAAAACACTTCGGAGCGTTCTCGAAGAAGGTAAAGCCACGTCATGCGCGAATAGTCATCAATGAAAGAGATATAGTATTTATATCCCAAGTGACTCGGAATGGTACACGGGCCCCAAACATCTGAATGAACTAGATCAAAGGGGTGGGAGGCCCGTGTATCCGTGCGAGGAATGTAGGAAGAGCGATGATGTTTCGCAAACGAACAGGACTCACAATGAAAAGTAGGAGTTCGATGGAAGTCCGAAAACATCTGATGAATGGTGGATGCAGGCGGGTGGCCCAATCGGGAATGAAGATCTAGTGCCCGAGAAGAGGTAGACGTGCAAGCAATGGGCGTCCCTCGAACATGTAGACCCCGTCTCGAAGCCGGCCTCGACCAAGTTCCCGGTTCGTAGTCTGCTCCTGAAACACAACACCAGAAGATGTAAATATGGCCGCACAGTTATAATCCTTAGTCAGTTTACTGATGGAAATCAGATTAAAGGGACTGTGGGGCACATGTGCCACAGAGGGTAGGTGAATCAACGGAGTCAGGGAGCATGCGCCGAAGCCCGCTATGGGGATAGTGGAGCCATCAGCGACGGTGATGGCGGAAGAACCGGCATAAGTGCAGTAAGACGTCAGCATACCAGCATCACCGGTGAGGTGGTCGGAGGCACCTGAGTCCAGCAGCCAGGCAGGGGAGCAATGGCTGACCAAGGTAGTGGGGCAAACAGTACGGGCCAGAGAAGCCGAGGAGGGAGCGGGGCGGACAGAGGCCGGGGGATTATGAGGCCGTCTGAGGTCGGCCATAGAAAGGGCCAGAGACGGGAAAAGAGAGGCGACAGCCGAGGACACGCCCCGGACCGCGGGTTGTCCCTGTCGCGGGTGCTGAGATGGTCGGCCATGTAGGACCCAACATCGGGCGATCCGGTGACCAAACTTGCCACAATGGGGACAGAAGGGACGTGGACGACGTGAAGCACGGCCACGTCCGGAGGAGTCCGCCATGGAAGCGTCGGGTAGCTGATGCAACGGGCCGGCGGGATGATCGTGCGCAGGACGTGCGCGTGCTGGAAGGGCCGCCGGAATGAGGGCGCTCTGCCGGGATGAGGGTGGGCTGCCGGGACAAGGGCGCTCTGCCGGGAGGGTTCGCCGGGACAGCGGGAGGCGCGGGAGGCGCGGGGGCAGCGGGAGGCGCGGAAGGCGCGGGGCAGCGGGAGGCGCGGGGCAGCGGGAGGCGCGGGGCAGCGGGAGGCGCGGGGCAGCGGGAGGCGCGGGGCAGCGGGAGGCGCGGGGCAGCGGGAGACGCGAGAGGCGCCGAAGCTGCGGGAGGCGTCGGGCGAGGGTTGCCGGGAGCGCGCCAGGCGAGGGTGGCCGGGAGGCGGCGCCGAGGGAGATTCGCCGGGGAAGAGAGGGCCGCCGGGATGAGAGGGCCTCCGTGAGGGGAGCGCCGGAGAAGGGGCGCCTGGGCGGGGCGCCGAGGGCGGGGCGTCGGGGCGAGTCGCCGAGGGCGAGGCGTCGGGGCGAGGGTGTCGGGGCGAAGCCGAGGAGCCGGGAGCCGGGGAGCGGGGAGCCGGGTCGCCGGGACGTCGGGGCGAGCCGGGGACGCCGGGGAGCCGGGAGCGCGCGGGAGCAGCGGGAGGCGCCGGAGGCGCCGGAGCTGCTGGAGGCGCGGGAGGCGCCGGAGCTGCGGGAGGCGCCGGGTGCAGCAGGAGAGCCGCCGGGAGAATGGAGGGCCGCCGGGAGGTGAGCCGCAGGGGCTGGGCGCACGTACGGCGGGGCTGGCCGGGAGCGCCGCTGGTAGGGAGGGCCGCCGGGAATGGCCAGGCCGGAGAGGAGGGGGGGGGCTGCCGGGAAAGGCTAGGGCAGCAGGGAGAGAGGCGGGGCCGGGAGGACGCCGGGAATCCGCAGAGGAGGGAGGGTTCGGGATAAAAATCCCTCTGATACCATGTAGATGGGTGAATCCTCTTACCTCAATGTGAGGTGAGGTTGTCCTTTTATAGATGAGTCAAACTAAATACAAAGAGGGTAAGTCCGATGTGGGACTCAGAAATACCCAACTAAATGAAATGGGGTCCAACAGGTGTCATGTAATCTTTATTATTCATTATAAAATAAACTCCAAGGCCTCCTTTAGAGAGGTATCTTGGGTATTGGGTTTACTCTCTCTATTGTTTCTACATGGTATCAGAGGAGGTCCTGACCTTACCCTATCCCTCCTGCCTCTCTTTTTTTTTCCTTCGAAGTACAACTGCGGATTTTATCGGTTGGGGGCGGCGGCCCCAAGCCTTCGGCCACCGTCACTACAATGTCGCCCCCGACCTCTTCAGGTGCGACCTGTCCAGTTCGTCGCAACAGCCTTCGCGCCCCTCCTCTTTCGTCTGAGGTCGCCCCCCCCCCCTTGCCGTCGAGCCGCGCCGGCCACTGTCACAACGTCGTGTCGGCATCTCCCTAGTCGGCGACTAACGTGCGACGACTCTTCTGCGCCTCAGCCATTGTGCGACGGCCGCTGACAGACCATCCCCCATCCCTCCACTCTGCGGCGCGCGCCTCCTGCCAACGGCCGGCCTTCTTCCCCCCGCGACGGCCTTCTGTTGTCGCGACCCCCAGTCGTCGCCCCTTGCCCGCCGCCAGCCTGCATGACCCCTTGCGCACAGCCTCCTCTTCGCGCGCGGCCCTCCCTGCACGCTGCCTCCTCCACGACACACTCCCCCATCGTCGATTCCCCCATCTTCATGTACTCGATGAGGTGCATCGCCTGAGCTCCGACCATTCCCTCCACCTGCTTGCCATCTACAATGAAGAAAGTTTCTGTTCGTGGGTCGTCGTTGTCTCCCTCAGATCTCATATCTATGATCCCAGGGGCAATTTGATTTTCAAGAACCAAAAGACGTTGGAGGACAATAACATTGGCCCCACTTGAGAGGAAGAGACGAAGAGAGACAGCCTCCTCGCTACACCCGTCGCCCCCTTCTTGATCCGAGCACGCACGACCCAAGCGTCACTCTTTCCTACCCGAGTTCTCTAGTTCTGCTCCTTGCTCGCACAAACTGCTGCAAATTGAGTTCTTTGCCTCAATCAGGTTCTCCGCTGCTCCCTGTTGCACACATTTGCAGTCAATCAAAATTTAGGGTTCGTAAAAACATACATCTTTTCACCTCGGCATTTTAGGGTCCGCTAGTCGGACGCCATTTCACCTCGGCAATCTAGGTCCGCAAAGTTGGTATCACCCGGCGTTTTGGGTCCGCTAGTCGGGCGCCATATCACCCGACCGTTTTGAGGTCGTTTGTCGGTCGTCGTTTCATTCGGCATCTTGAAGCAAAGGTCATCCTCAGCAAGGGAGCATGAGAGTTCTATGTTGGTCATCATTTCTTTCGCACCCATGGGTAGGAGTGCAATGGGAGGATCAAAAAAAGCGAGCAATCCATCCGAAGATGCTCTTCTTTTTAGTCTTTTTTAATGTATTCAAGCTAGGCATGTCTAGCTTGAGGGGGAGTGTTAGAAGATTAAGTGTCATGTCATCTTTATTATTTATTATAAAATAAACTTCAAGACCACCCTTAAAGAGACATCTTGGGTATCGGGTATACCTCTAAACTCACCCTTAGAGAGACATCTTGGGTATTGGGTTTACCTCTCTCTATCATTTCTACAGTAATCATTCAAAATCAATCATTCTTGCATTCAATGTGGAAATCAATGCATACCTTCCTGATATGGTGTCAGCAACAACATTCACTTTTCCCATTTTATACTTGATTATGTACGGGAATACCTCAATAAACTTCACCCATTTGAAATGTCTTCAATTTTGATTGCATTGATTCCTATGCTTCAATGATTCATGATATGTGTGAATCACAAATTCTTTTTCCAATAGATAATATTGTCGAGTCTTCAATGCTCTAATCAGTGCATCAAACTCTTTGTTATGTTGAGCACTTCAAAGTAGCTCCACTCAATTTTTCACTAAAATAAGCAATTGGGCGAACTTCTCGCATTAAAACATAGATGCCAATGCTAGAAGAGTCACACTCCACTTAAAATGTCTTCATGATGTCAAAAAGAGCTAGAACTGGAGTTGTAATTATATTTTTCTCAATCTTATCAAAACTTTGTTGGGCAGCTTCGGACCATATAAATTCTACAATCCTCTTCGTGCATTTTGTTAAAGATGCAAGTGCTAAAACTTTCACAAACCAAACCAAAACATGAAACTTTACACATGAGAGAAGGTCATAGGGACAGGTCATTCCTTGATAGTTCTCATCTTCTCCTCATCAACTTGAATACTCTTACCATATATGACAAAACCAAGAAACATCACTCGATCTTAGCAAAAACTATATTTTTTTAGATTACCATAAAGATGCTTCTTTCGTAGTACTGCAAATTGATGTGTAAAATATCATGCAATTAAGGGTATAATTTTAATCTAATTTATGAAAGTTTTTACCTTTAACTAGTGTAATTATTAGGAATATATTATGTATTTAACATATTAGCTTTATCCTTTATTATAGTGTTAACATGCTAATTCTAGTTTTTTTAGAGTTTTTGTCATTATTTTGGAAATTTTAATAATTTTTAATCTTTTATTTTTGTAAAATTTAACAAACCACGATGTGATGGGAGGAAACCACGTTGTGGTCCTTGCATGAGATTAAAAAACAGGAAATTTGGGTAGAAATTATGGCATAGTAGTCTTCTAGTGATGAACGGAGGTGAAGCATGTGAAGAAAGACAAACCATGGTGTGTAATTACGGCGTGGTTTACAAGTCATAACTAACAGAGAAGTTGAGGTGAAACTACGAGTAAGAACCAAGCTACATTATCATTGATCGTAGTGGACAGAGGAAGCTTTGAGTAAACCATATCGTGGTCTATATATATTACGCCATGATTGTGTAGATATGGAGATATGAGATTTAAAACCACGCATGAAGATTTAGGAAATTGTGGCGTGGATACTGGAGATTTGAAATTCGAGCTGAAGAGATATCAAAACCACGCCATGATATGAAACCACGTGGTGGTTAAGAGTCGGCCAAAAAAAATCTATATAATGAGGAGGTCCCTGCTTGGAGAAGGGATTCATCAATTTAAGGAAACTTCAGCTCGGCATCTTGTATTAAAGGGTAATTGAATGGTTCCGTTTAATTTTTTATGTTAATTTTGTTGAGTTCGTGCATTCATACATTTTTTTACAATATTCTTTTTTATGTGTAATCATCATCTATTGATTGAGGAATTGTCATTAAATACATGAATTAAATTGATTGAATTTGTTCAGAAATATGGAATGAGTAAGTAATTTATGTTTAAACATGGTTTTGTATCACCTAATTATTAAATAGATTGAAGTAATTGATCATAAGAAAAGATTAGTTTAGTAATTAGAGAACGAATTTCAGACAAGGATTGGTTTGGATCCAATTCCGATAACGGCAAGATTATTCACTGGAAATATTGGAATTCTAACCATATCATAAACCAAATTTATAATTCTCAGTACAGTTTCATTAAAGCTCATTCAATTAGTTTTAGTCAGAATTCAAACAATTGCATAATATGTCTTGACTTTCAAATCGAAGTAACAATTTATAGATCACAAGTCTATGAATTCGACCTCAGACTGACCACGTACTGCGATTTTGAAATTAGTGATTAGGAGGAATATTTATAAACTTCTAAACATGATTCTTGTTTGGAATTAACGACGGTCTCATGGGCGGTCACAAGCACCATCATAATATGTTCCAAATATTGCTCAAAATTCCTGTCAAACAAAAGCATATCATCAAAATAAAACAACAAAGTTTCCAATGAACTTCTGCAAGACATTATTCATCAATCGCACAAATGTGTTGGGAGTATTGGACAATCCAAATGAAAAAAATTGTTCATTCATATAATTCAAACTTTGACTTGAACGTTGTTTTTCATTAATGTCCTTTCATGCAAATTTGATGATCGCCACTCTTAATATCAATTTTGGTGAATAATACTACTCCATGGAGCTCATTTAGCATATCATCTAGCCTCGTAATCAAATATCGATATTTGACAGCGATTTTATTGAGCGTCCAACTGTCAACACACATGCTCATTGAACCATCCTTAGGTAAGAGAAGGGCTAGCATGACACATGGACTCCTTGATTCCCTCACAAATTACTTCATAGATTCCTCCACTTAGCGATAAAGCTCCTTTACGTTTTCTAGATTAAACCTATAAGATTGTAACACCCTGAGGTCACTGTTGTTTTAATTTTATTCATTTTGGGGTATTTCTATGTTTTCTGAGTTGCAGCAGAACTTTTGCAGTCTGCAGAAGACCAAGCCGCAATGAGGATGGTGTGTTATGGCGTTGAGTTGAGTCGTGGCTAGACACTACGGCACAGCGGAGAGCGTTGTGGCGTGGTTGCATGGAGCGTATGCGTGTGCGTAAGTGTCAACGGGGGGGGGGGTGGGGGGGGGGGCACGCCGCAGCGGAGGGAGCTATGGCATTGAGGGAGTTGCATAAGGGTGGTTTGGAGTTGCGTAGGGGTGTCGCGTAAGGGTGGGGGAGGAAGACCACGCCATAGGGGCTAGGTTACGTCGTGGTGAGTGTTGTGTAAGGGTAGGTTTTGGTGTTGAGTAAGGGTGAGTTAAGAGTTGGCATAAGGGTTGTGCGTAAAGGTGGAAGGGAGTTGCATAAAGGTACGGTGGTTGGACCACGGCACAGAGGGGACGGTTGCGTTGTGAAGGGCGGTCGGCGAGCATCTCCACGCCGTAGCATGGAGGGTCAATCCATAGTGGCCTGGGTGCTCGGGGTCTTTGGTTCTCCTGCTCGAGATGAGACTGGACGCTATGCCGTGGAGGGTGTCCAGCGGAGGACTCCACGTCGTGGCGTGGAGACCGTGGTGGCCAGGGGGCTCGAAGCCCCGATTCCTGCCCATTTGGGCACTTCCACATTGTATCCCCAAGGGCTACGCTGCAAAGGGTGCCTGGGAGGGCCACCAAGCCGTAGCCAAAAAGGCTATGCCATGGAGCAATCTGCCTGGTTTTTTTAAATTTTTTGTATCTCTTTTTGCCCCTCTAGAATTAAGAGGGTTTTCCCCACCTCTTCTCTCTCCAATTTGGGTCGACTGAGCCTAGACGCACGAAGAGGGGGCTCTCCCTCCCTTCTCCTTGATTTCCAAGCCTCTCCCACCTTGTTTTCATGCGGATTTCTCTTGGTAAGGCCTTCCTTCTTCCATCTTTCTCATCTCTCTTTCTCCCTTGGTTTCTTTCTCTCCTGTGAACCCTAGGGCTGCAAGGGTCAGATTTAAGGTTTGAGGTGGCTTATTCTTGGGGGGGTTTGTTATTAGGGCGTGGAGGGGTCGTCTATTTGCTTGTCGGAGCGTTCGTCGTCGAAGGCGATGACTTCAACCTCGATTACCGTTGAATCGAGATAGGTGTTTTTGTGCATTTCCTTTATTTGGCATGTCATTCGTTGCTTGAGCTTTCAAAATGTTTTATTTATGAAGTTATGCTTATATGTAATAGTTAAATGGGTTTTATAATTGTTTTGGATTGGGCCCTTCATTTGGCATAAGGGGGGTATTTCAAGTGGTTTTGATTTCAAAAGTGATGTTTGAATGTCCAGTGTTTGTAAAAGTGTTTTAATAACTTGTTTTGGATGAGTATGAAATTTCAAAAAGTATTTGTCGTCGTTTAAGTCCAGAAGTGGGTGTTATATTGGCTTTATAAAATAGTTTAAAAGAAAATGTTTTGGGCTCTCAAGAGGTTTTCAATAAAATGGGTGCATGCTTTAAATGGTTTAGAATATGGTTTTTAAGGGTTGTTTTCAAAGAATGATTTGAAATGAATTTCAATGGTTACAAAGGACTCGGCATCCCGAGTCGGTTTTCATCAAGGCTCGTTTGACACTTTGAATTGGTTTCTCGTGCTACGTGGGTGAGACCCTCTTGAGCCCCTTCGACATGTATTGAGACCCATGAGGGGGACATTGTTTATCATTGTGATGAATGGCATCGTTGGAGTTGTTTCTTGCGAGGGCGTTGGAGGTGGGGGGGGGGATTTATTTTATATTGTTGCATTGATCATATGACTTATTTAATTCCACACCTCCTATCGTTGCCTTCAGGGGTACACTCAGCACTGAGTGGGAGGTCTAGATTTATGTTACACTAGATGGTCACAGGCTACTAGTAACCCCTCTAGTGTGAGATTGGACTAGATGGGGAGTGCCCCCGATGATGTTAGGTGCACGCTGGTTGGGTGGCTTGTGAGATTTAGGACGCAACATAGGCCAGAAGTTGGTCTGGTGGTTTTGGTAAAGTCTAGGACCGGTCATAACTTAGGACCTAGTGTGTTGTTCATGATACTATATGACTCCATAGAGGACTTCGTTTGTGTTCCCTAGCTCGATTGGCATCTATGGCAACGTGTCTTTTATTTACCTGCTTTATTTTATTAGCGATGTGGTGCCTTAGTGTTTTTGTCTTACCATTCTTGCATTTAGTTGTTTTATTAAAAATGTTTCTAAAGTTCTTTGAAAGAGTGTATTTATGAAGTGGTTTTGTGATACAACCATAGGGGATCCTGCACCCTTAATGGTCTATTCAAGGAGGAGGAAGCGGTCCCCACAGGTAGTTTAAGGAATCCTTTTAGGCGGTTGGGTGGTTCAGCTTGTGGTCCTACTTTTTCTGTTTTGAGGTAGTGGTGGTCCCCACGGTTTGTTAGTAGTGGGAGAGTCTGTTTGCCAGCTGTACTTTTTCCCCAGAATATTCTTTAAATAGTACTGTGGTGGTAGTGTCCTGGGGGAAAAGCTAGGTATTACGGCCTTGTGGCTTGGATCAGGAGGGGTCTCGGATTTCTTGGGAAAATTTGTTGTAAGTGTCAGTTTATTTTCCTGTACTCTCCTACTTCAGCCGCCTAAAATTACTAGTTGCTCTGCTCCTGGCCTCTGTCTTTACCAAATTGGTCCGACCTGCCGCCTTTTCTTTTCTCTTCTTCTATAATGAAAACCCGCCAAGCTAGGCATGACAATCTCGACCAAAGAATGAGCACCCTGGAATCCGCTTTTGGTACGATGGAAACTTCCATGGCTGCAGTCCGCACAGATCAGGCCGAATTCCGCAAATCCCTGGCATCGGAAATAGCAGACCTCCGTCAACTAATCACTACCACAGTTCGCCTCCCAGCCAAACCCCCTCTCTTAGTGGACACCACTCACCCTACTTCTTCTGCCACCCCTTTTCTTCCCCCGGATACAACCGGCACATCACCTTGGGACCCGACTGTTGCCCCTCACCTAGTCCTCATGCTTCCAACCTCACCTTCCGCCTCCACCCGCCTTGACCTTCCCCAATTTGAGGGCCTTAACCCCCGGGGCTGGATAGCCCGCGCTGAGCTTTTCTTCCAGCTTCACAACACCCCTGATGACGCCAAAGTGTCTCTTGCACACATTAGCATGGCTGGCAAGGCAATTCACTGGTTTACTATTGTTCAAGAACTCCATCCTTCAATGACTTGGCCACTCTTGAAAGCTGAATTGCTGAATTGATTTAGCGGCCTTGAAATACAGAATCCTTACGAGGAGCTGGCTACCCTCCAGCAGGTCTCTTATGTGCAAGATTATATAGAGGAATTTGAATACTTAGCTTCCTTAATTCCTCGTCTACCCGAGCTTCAATACATTGGATATTTCCTTCATTGACTCCAGCCGGATATCCGGGATTGGGTACACATTCATAGCCCTGAAACACGTCTCCAGGCTATGCGACTCGCTCGCCACGTCGAACTTGCTCTTTAGCGCGGAATTGGGCAACATGTCCGTAGTACCCCTTGGCGCCCTTGGTCCTCCCGAGAGGGCTCTACTGGCCAACCACCTCCCCGGCCCATTCCCCTTCTTCTTGGCTCCCGCCTCGCCAAGATAAACGTTTTGCACCGGACAAAGGCTTACTCACCACAGAGCCCACCCACCAACCCCCTCCAGCGGGTCGAGGCGTTCGCCATTTATCTCCTCAGGAGTGGGAAGACCGGCGCAGGAAGGGTCTCTATTTTAAATGCGCCATGCCTTTCACTCCTATGCATAAATGTCCCGATTCCAACGTCCGAGTGATACTTTTGGGCGAAGATGAGCTCCCACCACCCACTGCCTTAGCTGACCCTCCAGTCCCTTTGGAACCCATCGACGATTCTCCTACTGAGGCTGCTGAGTGTTTGGTCCTAGATTTTTACACAGCTTCTACCCGCTCCTCCCACCACCAATCTCCTCTGTTTTCGGCCATGAAAATTGAAGGCAAACTGGGCGGTATCCCCCTTTTGGTCCTTATTGACAGTGGGGCAACTCACAACTTTATTTCCCCTACCTTAGTGACATTACTCAGCCTCCCTGTTCAATCCACCATTACAAGACCCGTTAAGTTCGGCGACGGTCACCTCTTTTCTACTTTGAATCTTTGTCCACAGCTGCAGCTAGACAGGGGTTCTTATCAGTGCACACTAGACGCTCATGTCCTGGACATCGGCGGACTCGATTTCATCCTTGGCATTGTCTGGCTGAGGACACTTGGGAAGGTCCACACAAATTGGCAGACTATGACGATGAAGTTTCGCTCCGGCCAGCAGCTCCACACCCTTTAGGGGACACATGACATTTCCAACCTCCTATCCAACTTACATACATTGACCTCCAGCCAACCTAAACCTTCTCTGTTACCTCACCAACAGCAGCTCCCCCTGCAGCACCTTCTGGACACCTTCCCTTCAATTTTCCAAGACCTCTCAGGTTTACCGCCCCATCACCTTCATGATCATCAAATCCGTTTATTTACTGGTCAGGGACCTGTTTCGGTTCGCCCATATCGTTACTCGCATGCCCATAAATCGGTCATTGAACAGCAGGTGCAACTCTTACTGCGGCAGGGGCTCATCCGCCCAAGTACAAGTGCATATTCCAGCCCAATCCTAGTCAAAAAACGTGACAATTCCTAGCGCCTATGTGTGGATTATCGGGCTCTCAACAAGGTCACAATTCCAGACAAATACCTGATTCCTGTGGTGGACGAACTGTTGGATGAGTTGCATGGGGCTGCCTACTTCTCCAAGCTGGATCTCCAATCCGGTTATCACCAAATCCGTATGTCAGCAGCTGACATTGATAAAACTGCTTTTTGTACACATAATGGCCACTACAAATTCTGGTAATGCCCTTCAGCCTCTCCAACGCTCCCTCCACTTTTCAGGCTACAATGAATGATTTGTTCCGGCCCCATCTTCGGCACTTTGTTCTAATCTTTTTTGATGATATTTTAGTATATAGTCCAGCGTGGGACTCCCACATGCAGCACCTGCAGGAGGTTTTGCAGCATCTGCACGACAACAATTTTTTTGTCAATGCAAGGAAATGCTCCTTTGCACAAACTCAGGTGGACTACTTAGGCCATATAATCTCTCAGGAGGGTGTTGGGATGGATCCGGACAAAATTCAGGCAGTTCTTTCTTGGCCACTTCCCCATTCGGTTCGCGGAGTTCGCGGGTTCCTCGGCCTTACCGGCTATTACCGCAAATTTATCCACAACTACAGCAAAATTGCTCAACCCCTTACCTCCCTTACAAAGAAGGAAGGCTTCTCCTGGACAGCAACGGCTCAACTAGCTTTTGAAACTCTCAAAACTGCCTTATCAATAGCACCTGTTCTAGCCATGCCAAACTTTTCTCACCCCTTTGAAGTCGAATGTGATGCTTTCGGTCGCGGCATCAGGGCTGTTCTTATGCAGAATCACCGCCCAATTGCATATTTTAGCAAGGCACTCGCCGCTAACAACCTCTCTAAATCCACTTATGAGAAGGAAATGATGGTCTTGGTCCTTGCCATCCAACATTGGCGCCCTACCTCTTGGGTCGCCCCTTTGTGGTTTTCACTGATCAACGCAACCTTAAATACTTATTGGATCAGCGGCTCACCTCCTCCGATCAGCAATGTTGGATTGCCAAGCTCCCCGGGTACACCTTTGACATTCGCTACAAGCCAGGTCGGGCCAATACCGCTGCGGATGCCCTTTCTCGTCGCAATGAATGCATTGCCTGCCCACTTTCTGTTTCCTCCCCATTTTGGCGGCAACACCCTACCTTATCCGCTGGCCTACAGGATGACCCATTTACCAAAAATATTGTCCAGCTCCTCTGTACAGGCAGCCTCACTCCAAGAGGCTTCATTCTCTCCCGCGATGTCCTCTGTTACCATGGTCGCCTAGTCCTTCCAGCCAACTCTCATTGGATTCCTAGTCTCCTAGAAGAGTTTCATGCCTCACCTCAAGGTGGACATTCGGGCTTCTGCCGTACTTAACGTAAACTGACTGTAAATTTATACTAGGTTGGCATGCGCCGTCAGATTCTGCAGTATGTCCGCCAGTGTGACACCTGCCAACGTTACATGTATTCGACACTCTCCCCAGCAGGCCTCCTCCAACCACTACCCATTCCGCAAGCAATTTGGGAGGATATCACCACTGATTTCATTATCAGGTTACCTAAATCTAAAGGCTACGATGTCATCATGGTGGTGGTCGATCGGCTCTCCAAGTATGCACACTTTCTCACCTTAAAACATCCCTTTACCGCCAAGACCATTGCCGACTTATTTGCCAAAGAGGTGGTCCGCCTACACGGCATCTCCAAATCTATTGTGAGCGATCGTGACCCACTATTTGTCAGTCATTTTTGGACAAAACTCTTTAGATTACAGGACACCAAATTACGAATGAGCACCGCTTACCATCCCCAAACTGACGGCCAAACTGAGGTAATTAATCGCTGCTTGAAGACGTACCTTCGCTGTTTTGCAGGAGAGCAGCCCAAAAATTGGTCCTTTTGGCTCCCTTGGGCTGAACTATGGTATAATACCACCTGGCACTCCTCCATTAAAACAACACCTTTTCAGGCGATTTATGGTCGTCCTCCCCCGGCCCTTTTGCCCGGGCTTCCATCAGAGATTCAAGTGGAGGTCGTCGCCACTGCTTTGTTAGATCGCCAGACAGCCCTCCAGCAGCTCCGCCATCATCTTTCTCGGGCACAAAATTACATGAAGCATCAAACGGATAAACATCGTCGAGACCTTTCTTTTCAGCCAGGGGATACAGTTTATCTCAAGCTCCGCCCTCACCGCCAACACTCACTGGCCCATCGCATTCACCACAATCTTTCCCCTCGCTTTTACGGCCCTTTTCAGATCCTCCGTCCGGTGGGCAGCTGAGCTTATCTGCTGGATTTACCCGCCGCAGCTCGGATTCACCCATTTTTTCACGTTTCCCAATTGAAACAAGCCATTGGGCACCACCCCTTGCAGCAAACCCTACCGGCTGACCTGGATGGCGACACTTCACCTCTACTCGAACCTGAATGCATCTTGGCTAGACGCTCTACCTCTTCCTCCAATGCAACTACTCCACAGAGCCTTGTCAAATGGAACTCTCTTGAGGACACCACTTGGCTGGATGATTATATCCTTCAGAACCAATTTTCCACCTGCAGCCTTGCGGACAAGGCTGCTCTTTCAGAAGGGGCGACTGATACGACCATAGGGGATCCTGCACCCTTAATGGTCTATTCAAGGAGGAGGAAGCGGTCCCCACAGGTGGTTTAAGGAATCCTTTTAGGCGGTTGGGTGGTTCAGCCTGTGGTCCTACTTTTTTTGTTTTGAGGTAGTGGTGGTCCCCACGGTTTGTTAGTAGTGGGAGAGTCTGTTTGCCAGCTGTACTTTTTCCCCCAAAATATTCTTTAAATAGTACTGTGGTGGTAGTGTCCTGGGGGGAGTTGGGTATTACGACCTTGTGGCTTGGATCAGGAAGGGTCTCAAATCTCTTGGGAAAATCTGTTGTAAGTGTCGGTTTATTTTCCTGTACTCTCCTACTTCAGCTGCCTAAAATTACTAGTTGCTCTGCTCCTGACCTCTGTCTTTACCATTTTGAAAGTGGATTTAAAATGGGTGTTTTGTTTTGAGGCTTCGGCCGACAAAATGCTTTCAAAGTTACTGTCTTCATTTAAAGAAAAGTGAGTAAAAGTTTTATGAGATGATCATGAATGAAATGTTTGTTTCTCCTTATATATTTACGTATGAAAAATCTATTTTCTAATTGTATTCCAAACTATCATCAAATAAAATGTCTTTTTAAAGTATTTGCACGAACTCATTGGTGAGATCCTACTGGACTTGGTTTTGCTCACACCATGCATACACCATTTAGTATATGCAACACTTTAGGTTTTCTTTTCAAGGTGTCTTGGCTCTGGTCTTCTTCCTATTGGCTCGTTCGGGGTGATGATTGGCTTAGGATGTGGAACGTGACCGAGGGTCACACAGAGATGATGGATTTTTTGTCCAAGTTTTATTTTTGTTTTGGGATGCCTTCGTATTGGCCTTAGCGGCCCAGATATTTTATGGTTTATTTATGTGATGCTGCTTCCTTTTGTTCAATGATGAGTTGCTTTATTTATTTATGTTGCATACATTTGATTACTTTACTGTTACTGTTGTGTTTTACTCTGTTTATTGATGTCTATTTACAAATGGCGTGGATGTTCAACGTCTAGATGAGTCATACCGGAATTCTGGGTGGAAACTATTGTGTGATTATTTGGTTTTCGAGGGTGAAATCGTTCCCAATGGTTATGCTTTAAGACGTTGGCACTAGGTGTCACCCAGGGTGATCGGAAATGCGCCTCGAGTATGTCGCAGACCGGCTCGGGTGCTCAATTCAGGGGTGACCCAGGTTGATTCATGACAAAATGGTATTAAAGCACCCTCTTGCTATTTGGGGTGTGTGTGGGTAGTATGGAAACTAGGATCATCACCAGGACTCGGGTGGAGGGTGTGGGGAAGTGCCTGGTCAACTCTTCTTCGCACCAAACCTCGAGATGTTGTGGGTGGCTGGGATTTGAGTCTTTATTTTGAGTTCGATTTTGAGTATTTTTTATGGGTTTTGATATATGATTATGGTATTTTGATTTCTGATGAGCACATTAATGATTTCAAGAGTCGACTTGAGTTTTGGAGGCGGAAGTGGAGAAAGAACTAGAACTGCATGATTAGCTTGCATAGTCTGATAAACCGTGCGGAGCCGGTACAGATGGTTCTAGAACCATCACAAAGGTTGTGCACGGTTGGCGTACAGTTTACCAACCCGTGCGGTCAAACTTTACACAGTGCTCATTCTCCTACGAAATTGTTGTTTTGCCTCCCTTGCTTTCCAAAATGATCTCAATGATGCTTACCATTGGTGTGAAGTTAAATGATGGGATTTTTGGTTATAGATTTGATGATGTTTATGGCTTGACATTTAGTTTGCTTGTGGGAACTGGTTTTATGTTTTGGAAAACTGAATTTTTCGATGGATGGAATGAGGGACTATAAATTGTTTCTGAAAAGTTTTTAACCTTAATGGGATGTTTTAAATTGGTCAATTGGAATATTTTTAAAGGTAATCAATTTCAAAATGAAATTCTGAAAGAATTTTTGGATATGAAAGTGAACTTAATGAAGAGTTTTGGTTTTATAGTGAATTTTAAAGGGGTGTTTGGATTTTAAGATCAAATTTTGTAAAATTAGTTATAAGATCGATTTGATTTTTAATAAAATGTAAAGGTCAAGTGATTTTGTAATTAAATGTTAGAAGTGTTTGGAAAATGAGGCTTTCATGGGAATTTAAAAATGAAAAGAAATGTTCTTAAAGAGTGGCTTGTTTTTAAGGACTGTGAGTTTTTGGAAAAGAGGGATTTTGAAAATTTAAAGCGGAGGAATGGGTCCTCAAGAAAGATTTTTGATTATGTGGTTTGGTTGGGTGAATTGTATTTCAAAATTGTCTTGTGATTGATGATGGCATCGTGTGATTTGATTTATGGAACATGGACTTCTTGAGGTCCATGTCTTATGAATATAGAATATGGTAGAGGCAAATTTTCCCCAATCCTTGGACTCCGTTCAGGACTTCTCAAATCAAAGTGGTCTTCATCCTGATGTTAGAGCTATTGTGGTTGAAGTTGGTTTATCGTCTTATAAGGAGGTAGTTGTTAAAGCTATGTCAATAGAGGTTAAGGCATTTCGGCTGAAGCAAGTGGGGATGCTCCATTGGATGAAAAGCAAGAGTTGGTTGAGCCCACGCTGGAAGAGCAAGTTGAGCAGGGTTAGTCTCTTCAGAAGAAGAAGAAGAGGCATCTTGTGTGCTTCCAGTGTGGAGCACCTAGGCAATCAATCTAAGTTGTTTTGTTCAAAAGCTCTAAGGTTGTGTGCTTCCAGTGTGGAGCACTTGGGCAATCAATCTAAGTCATTTTGTTCGAAAGCTCTGAGGGCTTGTCACAAATGTAGTCGCTTAGGCCATCTGCAAGGGTTTTGTAAGTTAAGTTATCAGAAAGGGAAGTCTCTGATGTAATCGGGTTTTGAGTAGCTGGTTGCTTTGGGAATTGATCTGGCGTGTATTTGGGGATTCAAATTGGTTTGTATTAAGGATTTCTCCATTGTTTTCTTGTGGATGGTAATGAATTGTGGTTTTGTGTGTGTTTTGTTGCTTGGGTGGTGTTTCCTTGGAATGTGTGGTTGTGCTATGGTCGTTTGAGGATGGGTTCTTGGTGGTTTGAAGAAGGGAGACAATTGGGCCCGTGCTTAGGTAACTAGGACCGTTGTGGCCTTAAGGCGGTTGAGCACTTGTTAGTACAGGTTTTCACTTGTTTGGTTTGTCGTGGGATGGTGTTCCAGGTTGGAGGTCCTAGATTACCAGTTGGATGTAGTGACCCGAGGTTTAAAGCCATGTTGTTTCGTGTTGAGGCTTGTGGTGTTCTGTTTCTTTTAATTCTTGTGGTAGAGCTTGGTGATAGTTCTCATCTCGTGGATGAGGGATTCTTTTGGGTCGTGTTCTCTTTAAAGGGTTTCATATCGATTTCTTTGATGATTAGTGATTTTGTGGGATTTCGATGGGAATGGTGTTTCTTAGAGATGTGTTCTTGTGGTTGATGTTTTAGTTTGGTAATGCGTATCTAACCTATCTCACACCTCGGTGTGTTGTTTTAATTTTATTCATTTTTGGGATATTTCTATCCTTGAGTTTTTCTGAGTTTCTACAAAATTTTTGCATTCTGCAAGAGACCATGCCGAAATGAGGTGTCTTGCAGCATGGAGTCGGGTCATGCCTGGACACCACGACGCACTGGAGAGCATTGCGGCGTGGTGGTGTGTTGCATATGTGAGTGCATAAGTGTCAAAGGGGGAGGCCACGCAGCACCGAAGGGAGCTACGACATGAAGGGAGTTGCGTAAGGGTGGTTTTGAGTTGCGTAAGGGGTGTCGCGTAAGGGTGAAGGCGAAAGACTACGCCCCAGGGGTTAGGTTGCGATGTGGTGAGTGTTGCGTAGGGGTAAGTCGGGAGTTGGTGTAAGGGTTGTGCGTAAAGGTGGAAGGGAGTTGCATAAGCGTATGGTGGTTGGGCCACGGCGCAAAGGGGACGGTTGCGTCGTGGAGGGCGGTTGGCGAGTATCTCCACACCGTAGCATAGAGGGCCAAGTCGTAGTGAACTGGGTGCTCGAAGTCTTTGGTTTTGCCTGCTCGAGATGCCCCGCGGTGTAGGCTGGAGGCTATGTTGTGGAGGGTGTTCGGCGGAGGACACCACACCGTAGCGTGGAAGTCGTGGTAGCCAGGGGGCTCGAAGCCCCATCACTTCCCATTTGGGCACCTCCACATCGTATCCTCAAGGGCTACGCCGCAAGGGGTGCCTGGGAGGGCCACCAAGTCTTAGCTAGAAGGGCTACGCCGTGGAGCAATCTGCCCAAATTTATTAAATTTTTGGTTTTCCCCTTTTGCCTTTCTCCTCTTCTCTCCCATTTGGGTCGATCGAGACTAGGCCCAGAAAGAGGGAGCTCTCTCTCCCTTCTCCTTGATTTCCAAGTCTCCCCCACCTCATTTTCAAGTGGATTTCTCTGGGTAAGACCTTCCAACTTCCTTCTTTCCCTTTTCCCTTTCTCCCTTGGTTTCTTTCTCTCCCACGAACCCTAGTTGCTAGGCTCGGATTTAGGGTTTGTGGTGACTTATTCTTGGGGGGGGGGGGGGGGGGGTTGTTGTTAGGGCTTGGAGGGATCGTCTCTTTGCTAGTTGGAGAGTTCGCCATCGAAGGCAATGGCTTCCGACTTGCCGTTGAACCGAGGCAAGTGTTTTTGTGCATTTCCTTTATTTGGCATGTCATTTGTCGCTTGCGGTTCCTAGATATTTTATTTATGAGGTTGTGATTATATGTAATAGTTAAATGGGTTCTATAATTGTTTTTGATTGGGTTCTTCACTTGGCATAAGGGGGTATTTCAAGCGGTTTTGATTTCTAAAATGATATATGAATGCCAAAGTGTTTGTAAAAGTGTTTTAGTAACTTGATTTGGATGAGTATGAAATTTCGAAAGGTATTTGACCTCGTTTGGGTCTGGAAGTGGGTGTTATCTTGGCTTTATAAAATAGTTTAAAAGAAAGGAAAGGTTTTGGGCACTCAAGAGGTTTTCAATAAAAAGGGTACATGCTTTAAATGGTTTAGAATATTAATGGTTGTTTTCAAAGAATGATTTGAAGTGAATTTCAATGGTTACAGAGGACTCACCATCCCGAGTTGGTTTTCATCAAGGCCTGTTTGGCACTTTTAATTGGTTTCTCATGCTATGTGGGTAAGACCCTCTTGAACCCCTTGTTTGACATGGATTATAACCCCGAGGGGGGACATTGTATACCATTGTGATGAATGACATCATTGGAGTTGTTTCTTGCAAGGGCGTTGGAGGTGAGGTGCGATTTATTTTATGTTGTTGCATTGATTATACGACTTATTTGATTGCTCACCTCCAGTTGTTGTTTTCATGGATACATTGGGCACTGAGTGAGAGGTCTAGATTTATGTTGCACTAGATAGTCACATGCTACTTGTGTCCCCTCTAGTGTGAGATAGGACTAGATGGGGAGTGTCCCCGATGATTTCAGGTGAAGGCTAGTCAGGTGGCTTGTGGGATTTAGGACACAACATAGGTCGGCAGTTGGTCGGTGGTTTTGGTAAAGTTTAGGACCGGTCTTAACTTAGAACCTAGTGTGTTGACCATGATACTAGATGGCTCTATAGGGGGCTTTCATTTGTGTTCCCTAGCTCGATTGGCATCTATGGCACCGTGTCTTCCGTTCACTTGCTTTATTTTATTTTAAGGAGGCTTCGGACGAGGAAATGCTTTAAAAGTGATTGTTTTCATTCAAAGAAAAGTGGATAAAATTTTTGTGAAATAATCATGAATAAAATTTTTGTGAAATAATCATGAATAAAATGTTTGTTTCTCCTTATATATTTATGTATGAAAAACCTATTTTCTAATTGTATTTCAGACTAGCATAAAATGAAAAGTCTTTTTTAAGGAACTTGCACAAACTCCTTGGTGAGATCCTACTACGCTTGGTTTTGATCACACCTTGCATACACCATTCGGTGTATGCAACTCTTGTGGTTTTCTTTTCAGATGCCTTGGTTCTAGTCTTCTTCCTGTTGGATTGTTCGAGGTAATGGTTGGTTTGGGGTGTGGAAAGTGACAAAGGGTCACATAGAGACAGTGGGTTTTTGGTCCAGGTTTTATTTTTGCTTTGGGATGTCTTTGTATCGGCCTTAGCGGCCCAGATTTTTTATGATTTATTTATGTGATGCTCGTTGCTTTTGTTCACTGTATGAGTTGCTTTATTTATTTCGGTTGTGTACTCTATTTGACTGCTTTACTGTTACTGTTGCATTTTACTCTGTTTATTGATGTGTGCTTACTGATGGCGTGGACGTCCAACGCCCGGACGGGTCATGCCGAATCTCCTGACGAAAACTGTTGTGTGGTCATTTGGTTTTCGAGGGTGAAATTGTTCTCAATGGTTATATTGTGAGACTCTGGCAATGGTTGTCAACCGAGGCGATCGGAAACGCCCCTTGAGTATGTCGCAGGCACTCGGGTGCCTAATTCAGGGGTGACCCGGGTTGGTTCGTGATAAAGATGGTATATTAGAAAAGATAGACCCAGGTAACAAATCTATGTAGTGCTCGATCCCACAATTCGACAGCCAAGATTTGTAGTAGTGGTTTTGGGTAGACTTCCACTTTAGTTGTAACTTGCTTAGCAATAACTAAATAAACAAAACCAAATTCAGCAATGGCGAATTCTAACTACTTTCTTCTAGTGAATAGACTTTCCTTCTTGGAATTTGTGATAGCTAATTTATCCTTTGCGATCTAGTGTGGGCTAGAACTACTCGACATGAACTACCCAACGATCATACTGGAGTCATCATGGTTGACCTTACAATCATACTGCCACGGCCTGCCAAGCAGGAAATGACTTGCTTTCATAGGAACACCACCACAAAGTACCTCATCCATGTAGCTTCCAATGTTGAAGGGTACTTTTACCTATTCTGTCACCTTCACATCTTCCTAATTTGTGAGTCATTTCAAACGATAAGGCTGTTGTGGAAACGTCGGGAGTCGCAATGACAGAACGGGTTTGTGGATGAAGAGAAGTCGAAAACGAAAGAAGAAGAAGAAGACGGGACATGGAGATTTACATGGTTCGGGAAATGATCCCTACATCCACGGAGAGTCAGAAATTTCACTATAATCAGAAGCACAAAATTACAGGGAGTTTCAAGGTTCTCAATCACACACAAAACCCTAGCCCGAAATGGGCTAATAAGGAGGGCAAAGCACTATCCAACCAACCGTGCAGAAAGTTCGTTGTGCTATAGTAAAAGGTGGCTGGAAGTCCAATCGCTATAGTGTCGAGCCCACCCAAGTCCAAAGTGCTACAGTGGCCGGCGGCTGGAAGTCCTCGGAGCTACAGTATTCATGCCAAAGGTCTGCACTGCTACAGTTCCCTATCGATGTCAGCCGGTCAGCTCTACTACAGTCGGTCAGAGTTGCTACAGTTCCCCAAAATTTGGTTTGGGGACCTTCGGCCCCCAGAGCACGGGCGCGTTGCCCCCTACAACCCCCAACGAGCTCACCGCGGAATTGTGCCCTGGTGCACACTGTGGAGCAAAACCATTCGGCCCAATCATCATTCAGAACGGATCGGGCTACACCAATCCAACAAAGGCCATGGGTGTTTAGTTGTGGCAATGTTTAATTTAGAAACAAAGATATTTGAAGCATCGTTTGTGCAGCTACCACTATAAATAATGATACAGCATAGTTTATCAAGAATAATGCAATGGAAGTGAAAAATATTTTCCTGTTGTACTTATTTATTTGCCTCCATGTTCAAATCATCTTCCATGGATATGAAATGTTATTCGTCATCGGCTTCAACACCATCTTCGCTTTCAATTTCATCTTGATTTTCACGAATCACCATCATCTTTCAATTTGGACTTTCAGAAGCAATGTGCCCACACCCAAAGCATCGGAAACACTAAATATCACGACTCCAAGGAATAAGAGGAAAGCTTTCAACTTTAGCTTTTCCCTTGGGTAGAAACTAAAGAAGAATTGTTTGTGTTTCTTGTCTCCATCAGTTTAGAAACACTTCTAGAATTTGAAAATGATGAAGGCGTTGAAAACTTTGAGGGTTCGCTAACCTTTGTTGCATTACGATTTCATTGTCATTCCACCTTCACAACAAGCTTAAACGGGCCATGAAGGAATATGAATTACTGCAACTCCACTGTATTTGTTATTCTTGTGTGTAACCCACTAAGAAATCAATGGTTTGTTCTTTCGGTCCCCACAAGTCACATCGCATCATCAAAATTTCAAACTCATTGTATGATCCACTACACACATAGCTTCTTGTCATAGAATTTGTAGCTTGATCTATAGTTCCTGTTTGTAATAAACAGGAACAAACCTTTTTTCCATGGTTCACTTTATTTGCCTCCAACTGCTGATGGGATCTTCCTCATCACGTCTTTGTTGTGTCTTTGCATAATTAGCATAATTTGTTCGGTGGTGTCTTTGCATAATTAGCATAATTTGTGGATTCAAGCATTGCAAGACGTACCTTAATAATCTCAAAATATTCATTACACATGAAAACTTTCTCCACTCGCTGTACCCACTCCAAGAATTCTTCTGGAGAGCTAGTACAATGAAAAGGTAGAATTTTCATCTTGATAAAATCTGATTCTTTCTTACGTCAACGACCGCTTGAAAACCCCTTAAAATCAAAGAGTAACTTCAACCTTCCAAATCATCATCAACTTCTCGTTCATGTCTTCACAAAGGTGGATGATCTTGTTGAGATTGATTTATAGCCAGGCACTCTAATACTTCATCACTTTTTCCATTTGTTCCAGAAGTTCTTTATTTTGCCCTTCCGATCCAAAACTGCCACAATCAAGAATTTCAAGAGAGATTCACCACGATCTAGAAAGGTAGGGAGAGTGATAAGAATCAATGAGAATTTTCACCACTAAGTATAATACTTTGATATAAAGCTTGGTGTGGAATCAAGACCGTAATTTTTTCCCTCAATGCCAAGAATTAATTTTTATTAATAAAATGCATCTATTTAAAACCAAGAACCCCATTGACATAGGCAACAATAAATTCAAATAATTACAACCAATTTTAAAGCATTAATATCCCCATTTTAATGAGACAACAACTTCCATGGAATTGGCTTTTTTTATAGAAAATTGACATTCAATTTCATGGATCAAGAGCAATTTGGGCCTTATGTATTAAAATGGATCAAATATATCGCATTTAATGATATTTTTCCATATCAGTGTTCTTTCCAAACTTCTAGTGGGGCCCACATGTTTTAAAAGTGCTCCTTGATTTTTCCAAGAATTGGTCCAAGTGATGGGGCCCGCAAAATCATTATTTAGTGCATTAGAAGGGCGGATCTGATTTGGGAGAAGATGTTAGAATATGATAGGAATGTGGCATGGAGGATGGCTGCATGGAGGTTGGCCGCTGCAGGGAGGCAGGTGAGGCGAGGCAAGGCTCCAGCTTCGGCTGCGCAGTGGTCCTGGGGTTGGGGAACATAAGGGTGGGTTGGGGGTATTCAATAATGCCAGGGGCAGTCCTGTATTTTACTAAGAGCAATAATAACTGGCATGTTAGGTGGTGGGATTGGAGTTATTAGGAATAATAAATAGGGGTTGTTTGGGTTGGCTGAGGGCACGATGGTATTTTGGAGATGGTTCTGCTGTGCAAAATGGGGTTGCGGCCATAGGCCTCGGAGAGAAGCTTCGGGGAGTTCTTCCTTCTACTTTCTTCCTCTTCTTTTTTTTCTTCTTTCTTCTGTAATTTCTGCTGCTGTTAATAGAAGTCCTACTGGTTTTCTCTCTCACATCAATTGATTCCTATCAATTTGGTGCTTTCATTGAGAGATTTCTAAAGAGAGAAACGAGATAGAGATTCTTGCTAAATGTTGCTGGAAATTTCTAGACCGTATGAACTTTAGCAGACATGGTTGTTTTCTGGACGCAGCGACGCGATAGGATCAACCTTGATCGGCAGATTCTTGACACGGTAGATTATTGTTTGACGCAAGGAAACAGACGCGGCATGGAGACTAGAGTAGCCCGGCTGGAATCAACCGCAATGGAGGTGACGACCGGAATGCAGCGACAAAAAGGAAGACTTCAACGTCTGAAAGATGTCTTCCATCATCAGGAAGACACATTTCGTCATCAAGAGATCCAACTGTGGGAGTTGATGTTGGTAGTGCCTCAGTTGGTGACGAACCAGGCCGAACGTTCAGGTCAAGGTGATGACAAAGGGAATTACGACAATGAGAAGGAAGAAGAAAGCGGTATAGAATTGGACACCGAAGACAGTGGTCCAAGGACTGTGGCTGAGTCAAACAAGAGGGAAACGCCAGCTGCCAAATGGTAGGAGATGTGTATGATCTCCAAACAAGTGGAGTTGCAGTGGTCCTTGCAAGGACATACGTGCGCGATGGCCGAAATTTCCGATCAACCATTTTCTTATGGTTTTCCGAGTCCTATGGCTGTGAACGTAACTCGACTGCAGGTGCGGGTGCAGATGAAGAAATTCCCAGATACTGCAGAACATCAGTTGTGCCGGCTTGTGGCTTCTTTTGTGAGCAAGGAGAGCAAAATGGTAACGAATGTTGCGGGTGCAACAAACATGGCAGCATCAACATCCATGTAACGTCCCGGTTCCGGGTGCCCCGAACCCGATTCGCCACATGACCTCAAGCGCATTTCCCCAAACGTCAGAGGCTGTCGACCAGAAGCGAGGGTCCAGGTCTAATAGTAGGGAAACTATGCCCTCATTTGTCAAAGTGTAGCGCAGCGGAATAAAATAAATAACATACACAACAACAGTGGAAGCAATAAACCATACACATTTAAAATAAACTGCAGTAAAAGATAACCAACAGTTATATAGATGATGATGCAACATGTCTCAAGTTCTAAGAAAACAGCCAGAACATGTTACACAACAATACCGTACAATACAACACAGAATACAGCAAAACCAAAACAAAACAGCCGGTAGCATCGCGAGCCTAAGCCCGGTCCCATGCTCCCCTACTCCTCAGCAGGAATCAAGTACTTGTATAAGGACTCTTGCCCTTATCCACACCTGCAGAAATGTAATCTGTTTGGGCCGAAGACATGACCCAAACAGGGTGTGAGAAATAAATCCCAGTAGGCACCCACCAAAGGCTCGTGCCCAACTGTGTGAAAATATGCAACAACAGTGTGCAGTAGTAAAATGCAATAAACTAAGCAGTACTCAAAAGTAACTAACTTTACCAGTTATATTGTCATTTTATTATTCATTTAATCGTTCATTATAAGGAAACCACCACAGTGAATTTCTATGTAAACAGTCAGTGTCCTCAGACACGCAAACTCTTACCCTCAGGTAATCAGAAACGTAACCCGCAGGTAATTGCCCACAGGCATAGCAGAGATTGCCCTCAGGCGTACAAAGTGTCGTCCACAGGCACAGAGTCTATTGCCCACAGGCACGGAAGAAGTTGCCCTCAGGCTAAAAATGCACTGCCCTCAAGCTAAGTAAAACAACGCCCTCGGGCTAAACAAGTAACCGGGCCATGCCCAACATTTAAACAAGCAATACACATACAATTCATCTCAAGGCAATTCTATAATCATTATTATAAAGGCATACCCTCGGGTATCCTGGCCAAACGGCTAAACAGAGGAACACACCCCCGAGGTGGTCCTGGATCCAAGTAGTGATCCCAAACAGCAGTTTATTATCACATTTAATTACCTATACAATTCTAGGTATTTAAAACAGCTAAGGCATCAGCCACACGACACCCCAACATGGGTTCGTAACTCATCAATTCACACAAACGCACAACAGTTGGAAATTAAACACCAAGCCACCTACCTTAAACGCCCCTGAACGGTATACGCGAACGACGATCCTCGAATCGTCCAAGAACGACGTAGATCTGAAGTGAAAGAAAACCTCATTTAAACCTAAATAACTTCCCTTAGAGGAAGAATTGGCAAGAATGGCTTAAGGAGAGTGGAGAGTTTACCCGTGCGGTTCCAACGAGATCGTCAGCGGCGAAAATGGATTCCCGACGCTCGATCTGGAGATCCTCGATGATCCGGCCTCCTCTCCCGACTCCTTCCTCCAGTTCTAAGCCTTCCCTGTGAACAGGGGAGGCTACTGCCCATTTAAGCGGAAAAAAAAAACTACACGGCGTGTACTATTGACTACACGGCGTGTACTTTTCTCATTTAACAGTTCCTTTGGCGGCACCGCCGCACTGTTCATCTGTCGACATGAATACACGGCGTGTATTTCTGATTACACGGCGTGTACTGTCGCTCTGTTGGCGGCTACTTCCACCGCCTTACTGTTTGTTTGCCGACTGACTACACGGCGTGTAAATAGCCACTACACGGCGTGTAGTCGGTTTTTACACCTTTTGTCGCCGACAGGGCTACATACCCTGTGTACTCATTCCACACGGCCAAAGTACACGGCGTGTAGTCCCAAAATTTAGGATTTTTCTCCATTTTCTTTATTTTCTCAAAAACATTTAAGGAAAAGAGAGAAGAAGAAACCCGTACCTCAAAAATAAGAATCAGGTTCTTACAATCCACTTCTCCGATGCACATTTCCATTCTTCCTACTAGACTTTCAAAACGTCCAGCAAGTTCTGTACATCCACCACTGCAAGCCACTCCTGGATTTTCTGCAACTACTGTTATAGAGAAGGCGTTTCTTGGTTTCTTGTTGGGAGGGGCTGGACAAGTGTTATTCAGTAGTACCTTGGAAGCTTCTGTGACTGACTTTCCAGCTTGGTTTTTGTGGCAGAGCATGCAGGCACAAGCACGGGCTTTTTCTGACAGAAAACAAGCAAAACTACTAGCTACAGTAGAGAGCTTCAGTCAGCTGCAAGCAATAGCTGCAGAGGCTGAGAGCTGAATTCTCGAACCACCACACCGAAAGGAGTTGCACCACGTTCGTTCAAATGATGCAGTAATCTTCATCAAAACATTTGAAGGCGGTGACTTAACCTTCAAATATTCAGTCCTTGAGAAGACTACTGAATTGTTTGTTAAAGTCTTCAAGCGTGGGCATAGTGGATATGGAACAGTTTGTGAGGGAGAAGCAGACATTGTTAGCAGCCTGGAACACAAGGATCATGTTCGTTGGTTAGGAAGCAGATTTTGTGAGGGAGAAGCAGTCATTGTTAGCAGCCTGGAACACAAGGATCATGTTCGTTGGTTAGGAAGCAGATTTTCTGGACCAGAGACCCTCCTCATTTATAAAAAAATACCAGACGAAAGCGTAAATCAGTTCATCTTGGTTCCGAACCAAAGCCACATACTGTGCTGAGAGAAGTGATTTGAGAAAATTGATGAGGCGACAATAGGTTGGGCCCATGTGCATGGCAAAGCTAGCATCAAAATCATACATAGAGATATTAAAGCAAGCAACATTTTGTTGGAATCGAAGTTTGGGGCAAACATTGTTGACTATGGGTTGGCCAGGTCTTTCCCAGAAGATGGGAATTACATAAGCACTGCCTTTGCTGGAACATTGAGTTACATGGCTCCTGAGTTCTTGGCTCATTACTACAAAGGCATCTATCTATGGATATGGTGTGCTTGTGTTGGTACTTTTAAGTGGAAGAAGGCAGACCCAAGTTTCCCATGTCCTTTTGATAGAATTGGTAGTTAAGTTGCCTGCCCAGATTGCCACTTTTGCAAAGGATTTGTGTCTTGAACAGATGAGGGGTCAGTGTTAGCTCAATCTACTCCAGTCTGTCGATGGTGTTGTTGGGGTTGGAGCCATGGCAATTGGTGTGGGAATGTCTCAAACTGTCCCACTACTAGTGGGAGCTATCAGATGGCTGGGTGGCAGTATACGGGCACTTATTTGTGGCCAGGAGAAAAGGGGGATTGATGTTGCCGGTCCAGGAACTGGAAACAATGACATTACTATGATGGAAGTGAAGGTTGCTTCTGTCTTCAATGGAGAAAAAGGAACAAAAGAAAGGAACAGTCAGAGTCCAAGGGATTCCTGCCAATGAAGCCAATAAACGGGATGTGAATCAGCTTAAAGGGGAATTTCTTGAAAAAGAAGATGACAATGTAAACAAGGAGAAGAATCCAGATATGAAGCTTTTGGATGGTGGAGTTTTACTTTAAAGATGAAATGCCTACTAAAACTGAGGTCAATCGTTTACTTATTGAAGATAAAGGTAGCAAAAACCGGGAATGCTGGTATGGTTTGGAAGCCAAGGGAAATTTGAAAAAAGACATCCAAAAGAAGGGAAAGTGAGGTTATGGTTGTTGTATATGTTGTTGGCCTGTGGGGAAGTTGTGGTGATACTGATGTAGGGGATGTTGGATCCTATATCCTTGATTACTTGCATGCAGCTAAGGCAGCGAACGATACTAAGAAAAGGGGAGACCCTTCAAAAACGGTGCACGTGAACTCAACTCCCAGCCTTAAGCCAAGAGTAGTAAATCACCGTCGGGGAAGTTGTGCAATGACAGTTTATGTAGGAAAGCAGCATAGTGCCATGGGCTGAGCTTCTCAACACAACGGTTCGCCCGTGTGGCGCCCCAGCCCCTATCCTTGGCGGGCGGGGTTCAGTCATCCAGCTCTTCAAATGATCTGAGGTTCACTGGTTTCGTTCTGCCAAACTCATCAGGAGAGTGGCCCCAACTCCCAACCAGGGTGGTGTCAGGACTGACACGCACCATCATCCACATTGTCGGGACGACTTCCACCTCTTCGATAATGACAAACCACATGAACCGCAGCATTGATGTTCTTGCTAGTGTCGGACGAGAACCCCATGATTGGGTCGTGACATTATCTCACCACCATTCCATGCACGCCCTCGTGCATGCAGAATTGTGGCATTGAGTGTGTTTGCGAAATAGTCTCCTTCCAACTAACCGATTGTCATGCGTGGCCAAGGGGACGTTCTCTCTTCGTCGTCAACTTCGTGGTCCACCCTCTTTATGGGTCGCAAACCACCATGGTCCACCCTCTTTATGGGTCGCAAACCACCATGGTCCACCCTCTTTCTGGGTCGCAAACCACCTCTCCTCGAAACCCACCCTCCAAAGTGTCGTCTCTGCCTCTGACATTCACACGAGTGCAACCATCTCTATCGTGTCACCTCCGCCATGACACCTCGGGACTCCGCTCCCACCACCAAGGCCCAACCAACAGCATTCCGCAAACATCACAGGGCACATAAGCTCTTATACCACTTGTCATGGGCTGAGCGTTTAAGCACAGCAGTTCATCCGGCACCCCAGCCTCCTCGGCAGGCAGGGTTCAGCCGTCCAGCTCTTCAAATGATGTGAGGTTCGCTGGTTTCGTCCAGCCATGGACTCATCAGGAGAATGGCCCCACCTCCCAACCAGGGTGGTGTTGGGATTGACACACATCATCCCCCACATTGTTGGGGTGACTTTCATCTCTTCAATAAGGACAAATCACATGAACCGCAACCTTGATGTTTTTACTGGTGTGGGACGAGACCCCCATAATTGGATCGTGACAATAGGCTTGCTTTATCTAATGGAGCAGGAAGTCAGCATCGTCAGCCAAGAGTTGGATTGGCTGGAACGATTCCTGCAACTATACGTGATATCAAGGTCTATACTATATACTTTCACCTTGAGGGCAAGGTGGTTATTCAAGGAGGTGGAAATGATAGGAATGTGGCATAGAGGGCGGCTGCACGGAGGCTAGTTGCTGCAGGAAGGTAAGTGAGGCAAGGCAAGGTTGGAGGATTTCCAGCTTGGGCTGTGTAGTGGTCCTGGGGTTGGGGAACGTAAGGGTAGGTTGGGGGTATTCAATAATGTCATGGGCAGTCTTGTATTTTACGAAGAGTAATAATAGCCGACATGTTAGGTGATGGGATTAAAGTTGTTAGGAATAATAAATAGGGGCTGTTTAGGTTGGCTAGGGGGGTACGATGGTATTTTGGAGATGGTTCTGATGTGAAAAATAGGGTTGCAGCCATGAGCCTCAGAGAGCAGCCTCGGGGAGTTCTTTCTTCTACTTTCTTCCTCTTCTTTTTTTTCTTCTTTCTTCTGTAATTTCTGCTACTGTTAATAGAAGTTCCTACTGATTTTCTCTCTCACATCAACTGATTCCTATCAAAATGGCATTACATTTTATTGTTTTAATTAGAAATGTCTTATATGCCGTACATAAACAAAAAAATGATAAACACGCACCTTATACCCTTTATATTCAATTAGTAATTTAATATTTCTCTCTAACATATGAGGATAGCCTATCAAGAACTTCATCACTGCAGTACTTTTCCCCAACATGATGTAAGATTTTCAACAATAGGAACTAATAGCTAAATTAAAAACTAATAATAAGTAATAAGGAGAAGAACTAAATTGAAACAAAAAATGACGAACATGTTTTTTCTGATACTTTGCGTATGGACAGAAGAGTGGCAATTCACCGTTCATAAATTTTAATGCACTGTTATTTAGGACAACCACAATCATAAACAAACAAATCACATCAACTAAAAAAGAAAGATTGAGAAAAAAATGAACATAAACCTTCCCCATACTCCATGTTTTCAAACGTAGAAAAAGCAATCTCAGGTATTCCACAGGTTGCCTGTACAGAACAAATTAGCCCAGGTTAAAATTGACAATTGTGGCCTAAGTTTCAAATCAAAGTAATGATTCAGTTCCAAAGCCAAAGATCGTAGTTCTCGAACGAGCATTCGAAAAGATTCTGATGCATCCTCATGGGATGAGATTGTTCTTCCAATGATCGTGGTACCAAGTACCTCCTAACAGGCACTCATATGATCCGATTTATAAGAATTTTTTGTGAAATATGAGCAACCCCAAATCATGGGTAATTAGATCCTTCAAAAGGATTGCTTCACTCCCAAATAAGTTCCATCAAAATCCCAGAAGGGCCCTTGATTACAACTGAATCAAATAGATCAATAGATAACGAGCGCAAGATTTTTATTTAGCAAAGCAGAAGGTCAACAAAGTTCAGCTTAGGGCCCTTTTGGTTGCTAGTAAAGTTACCTATGTAAAACAAGGTACTATAATGTAATGTAACTAGTATTGCAAAATTTTGTTGGTTGTAGCATTTAAAAGAAAAGGAAAAAAAAAGGCAAATGCTTGTTTGGCTAATCATGAAATAGAACGGAATGACGTTTATATTTTGTATCAAAGGACAAACTTACCCTTATTATTGATAAAAAGAAAAAAATATTCATCATTTCCCCAAAATCTTTTGATATGCTTTTTATTTATCATTTGATGATAATATATTAGGGATAATTTAGAAAATTATGATTACTTTATGTAGAATGGGGAAACCCACTTACCTTCAAGGTGAGGTGGGGCTCTTCTTTTATAGAATGAAAATGCGGAATGTACAAGGGAGTATTCCGATGTGGGACTCGGAAATACCCATAATAATACAAAAGAGGGTTTAACACTCCCCCTCAAGCTGGACAGACCCAGCTTGGACAACGAGTCCCACAAAAAAGAATAAGAAGACACCACACAAGACCCATAACTACTCCCCCTCAAGCTGGGTGTCAGATGTGGTGGATCCCCAGCTTGGAACTAAGCGAGGCAAGGCGAGCACCAGGGAGGCCTTTGGTGAAGATGTCAGCAAGCTGGTCTACCGTCGGAATGTGGCTAAAGCTGACATGGTTGTGCTCCAGGTGGTGGCGAAGAAAGTGACAGTCCACCTCAATATGCTTCGTGCGTTCATGGAAGACGGGATTCGAAGCAATTTTAGTGGCTGCCTGATTGTCACACCATATGTGAGCAGAAGTCTGCTGAGGAAAGTCAAGCTCCTGGAGGAGTTGCCGAAGCCAAAGGATCTCGGTAGTGACGGTGGCCATGGCACGGTACTCAGACTCGGCACTGGAGCGAGAGACGACCGTCTGTTTCTTGTTGCGCCAAGAAATGAGGTTGTCTGCCAAGAAAATGGCGAACCCAGAGGTAGATTTCCGAGTGGCAAGGCAGCCAGCGTAATCAGCATCGCAAAAGGCCTCAATATGCTGATGAGGATGCTGGGAGTAGTGAAGACCACGGGCAGGATCCCGTTTGATGTACTTGGCGATGCGGATGACAGCATCCCACTGAGATGTGGTGGGATGCTCCATAAATTGACTCACTTTGGCTACCGCACAGGAAATGTCGGGTCGAGTCATGGTGAGATAATTGAGTTTGCCCACCAATCGTCGGTACCGCTCGGGATGGGGGTATGGAGCCGAGGAGGCATAAAGAGACCGTTCGCCAGGCTCCAGAGGAGTATCGACCGCAGTGGCCTGAGTCAGCCCAGCATCCTGCAATATATCCAATGCATACTTCCGTTGCAAGAGGGAGATGGTGGAAGAGGAGTAGGAAACCTCGATGCCGAGGAAGTATGTGAGAGGACCAAGATCCTTAGTGTGGAAGTGCTGGTGAAGATGAGCCTTGAGATGGGTGATGCCCACAGAGTCGCTGCCGGTGATGACGATATCATCCACATAGACGACCAATAAGATGCAGCCATGTGGAGTCGTCCTGTAGAAGACAGTGTGGTCTTTCATACTGCGGGAAAGCCCAAAGTCGCTGACGACCGTGCTAAAGCGGCCAAACCAAGCACGGGGAGACTGCTTGAGGCCGTAAAGAGAGCGGCGGAGACGGCAGACACGAGATTCAGCGCCGGCGGCACAAAATCCGGGGGGCTGCTGGAGATAGATTTCTTCCTCAAGGAAGCCATGGAGGAATGCATTCTTGACATCCAATTGATGAAGAGGTCACCGATGATGGGCGGCGAGAGAGATGAATAGCCGGACAGAGGCCATCTTGGCAACCGGGGAGAAGGTATCAAAATAGTCAACTCCGTATGTCTGAGCAAAGCCTTTGGCCACAAGGCGGGCTTTGAGGCGATGGAGAGTACCATCGGGATTCAGCCTGACCGTGTAAATCCATTTGCTGCCCACTGCCTGTTTGCCTGCTGGAAGGGAGACAACATCCCAAGTATGGTTTTCCTCCAGAGCCTGCAATTCATCCCGCATGGCTGCGAGCCACCCGGGGTGAGATTTGGCCTCACCAACTGTGCGAGGTATAGAAACCGTCTCCAGAGCGGACAAACCCCTGTAAGAAGATGCAAATAGAGGAGTACTCTGGCAGGAGCGAGTACCTTTCCGTAGGGCGATGGGCAAGTCCGCGGGTGGCGGAGCAGGAGCAGCGGACGAAGCGGGAGCATCCGTGTCACTGGCCGGAACGGGGAAAACAGTCGAAGGACGGCGGGAGTAGACCTGACCAAAATGGGTGTCAACAGGGGTTGACGCCGGTGGAGGATGGAGGAGGAGAGGAGGACAATCATCGAGGACAGGGTCAGGAGGAGGAGAGGTAGGAGGAGGCAAATCCGGAAGAGGCTGGATGATGAGGGGAAGACAGTTATCAATGGCAGAGTCATGAGGAGGAGAGGGAAAGGAGAATGGAGAACTTCCAACAAAGGAGACATCTGCGGAGATGACATACCGGCGAAGGTCCGGGGAGAAGCAGCGGTATCCGCGCTGAGTGCGGGAATAACCGAGGAATATGCAGCGGAGAGATTTGGGAGAGAGTTTGGTGCGGCCAGGGCGAGTGTCACGAACATAACACAAACAGCCAAACACTCGAAGAGGGAGGGAATGAAGAGGGAGAGTGGGGAAAAGAGCCCGAAAGGGAGTCTCCCCCTTAAGGATAGAAGAAGGAAGGCGATTGAGGAGGTAGGTAGCAGTGAGAATGGCATCGCCCCAAAAGAGCAGAGGCACCTGTCGGTGGAAGATGAGGGCACGGGCAGTCTCTAGAATATGTCTGTGTTTCCGCTCGGCCACGCCGTTCTGCTGGGGTGTATCAGGACAAGAGGTCTGATGAAGGATGTCATTCTCCCGGAGAAACTGCCGAAAAGAAGTGAAGAGATACTCGCGCCCATTATCCGAGCGGAGACATTTGACCGAGATAGAAAAACGATTCTTAATTTCATGAAAAAAGGTTTGGAAGGTGGAAAACACTTCGGAGCGTTCCCGAAGAAGGTAAAGGCACGTCATTCGCGAATAGTCATCAATGAAGGAGATATAGTATTTATAGCCCAAGTGACTCGGAACGGTACACGGGCCCCAAACATCGGAATGAACCAGAGCAAAGGGGTGGGAGGCCCGTGTATCCGTGCGAGGAATGTAGGAAGAGCGATGATGTTTTGCAAAAGAGCATGACTCACAATGAAAAGTAGGAGTCCTACTGAAGTCCGGAAACATCTGATGAATGGTGGATGCAGGCGGGTGCCCTAATCAGGAATGGAGATCAAGTGCCCGAGAAGAGGTAGACGTGCAAGCAATGGGCGCGGGCCCCTCGAACATATAGACCCCGTCTCGAAGCCGGCCTCGACCAAGTTCCCGGTTCGTAGCCTGCTCCTGAAATACAACACCAGAGGAGGTAAATATGGCCGCACAGTTATAATCCTTAGTCAGTTTACTGATGGAAAGCAGATTAAAGGGACTGCGGGGCACATGTGCCACAGAGGGTAGGTGCATCGAAGGAGTCAGGGAGCATGCGCCGAAGCCCGCTATGGGGATAGTGGACCCATCAGCGACGGTGATGGCTGAAGAACCGGCATATGGGCAATAAGACGTCAACATACCAGCATCACCGGTGAGGTGGTCGGAGGCACCTGAGTCCAGCAGCCATGCAGGGGAGCAATGGCTGACCAAGGCAGTGGGGCAAACAGTACGGGCCAGAGAAGCCGAGGAGGGAGCGGGGCGGACAGAGGCCGGTGGATCATGAGGCCGCCTGAGGTCGGTCATAGACAGGGCCAGAGACGGGAAAAGAGAGGCGACAGTCGAGGACACGTCCCGGACCGCGGGTTGTCCCTGCCGCAGGTGCTGAGATGGTCGGCCATGCAGGACCCAACATCGGGCGATCAGGTAGCCAAACTTGCCACAATGGTGACAGAAGGGACGTGGACGACGTGAAGCACGACCACGTCCCGAGGAGTCCGCCATGGAAGCGGCGGGAGCTGAGGCAGCGGGCCGGCGGGATGATCGGGCGCAGGACGTGCGCGTGCTGGAAGGGCTGCCGGAACGAGGGCGCTCTGCGGGGATGAGGGCGTGCCGCCGGGAGAAGGGCGCTCTGCCGGGAGGGTCCGTTGGGACAGAGGCCGAGGGCGCGTGCTAGGGTGAAGGTGGCGAAAAGGGAGGGGGGGGGGACCGCAGGGCGAGAGGAGCGGGGGCGCTCGGGAGGTGCGGGGCAGCGGGAGGCGCTGGAGGCGCTGGAGCTGCGGGAGGCGTCGGGGCAGCGGGAGGCGCTGGAGGCGCTGGAGCTGCGGGAGGCGCCGGGGCAGCGGGAGGCGCCGGAGGCGCTGGAGCGGCGGGAGGCGCCGGGGCAGCGGGAGGCGCCGGAGGCGCTGGAGCGGCGGGAGGCGCCGGGGCAGCGGGAGGCGCTGGAGCTGTGGGAGGCGCCGGGGCAGCGGGAGGCGCTGGAGCTGCGGGAGGCGCCGGGCGAGGGTGAGGGTGCCGGGGCGAAGCGGGGCGAGTCGCCGAGAGCAGGACGTCGAGGGCGGGGCGCCGGGGCGAGTCGTCGAGGGTGAGGCGCCTGGGAGGGAGGCGCCGCAGCGAGGCGCCGGGAGCCGGGGAGCCGGGAGCCGGGACGTCGGGGAGCCTGGGAGCTGGGACGTCGGGGCGAGCCGGAGACGCCGGGGAGCCGGGAGCGCGCGGGAGCAGCGGGAGGCGCCGGGAGAATGGAGGGCCGCCGGGAGGTGAGCCGCAGGGGCTGGGCGCGCGCACGGTGGGGGTTGGCCGGGAGCGCCGCTGGGAGGGAGGTCCGCAGAGGCTGGGCGCGCGCACGGTGGGGCTGGCCGGGAGCGCCGCTGGCAGGGAGGTCCGCTGGGAGGAGCCGACGGAGGAGGCGCGGGCCGCGTCGGGGAGAGAGAGGGCCGCCGGGGAGAGGGCGCGGGCGCCGGGCGAAGGCCTGCTGGGACGAGGGCGCACCGCGGGAGGACGGCGGACGCCGGGAGGAGAGGTGCGCCGGGAGGGAGGGTCTGCCGGGAGGGTGCAGGCCGGAGAGGAGCTGGGCAGGGTAGGGCTGCGCCGGGATCGGAGGGGGGGGCCTGCCGGGAAGGGCTAGGGCAGCAGGGAGAGAGGCGGGGCCGGGAGGACGCCGGGAAGCCGCAGAGGAGGGAGGGTTCGGGATAAAAAAAAATCCCTCTGATACCATGTAGAATGGGGAAACCCACTTACCTTCAAGGTGAGGTGGGGCTCTTCTTTTATAGAATGAAAATGCGGAATGTACAAGGGAGTATTCCGATGTAGGACTCGGAAATACCCATAATAATACAAAAGAGGGTTTAACACTTTACATTACAGTAAAGGAGAGTCATCCAGTTTTTATTAATTGTAAAACCTTTTACAATTAATAAAAAAAGGTGACCAAATGGACTTTATATGCTAATTTAAAATCTTTTACATTTACATTACATTGCATTGCAAGTAACCAAAAGAGTCCACAGTTTATGTCTACAATGCAACACAAAAACTCATATGAGGTTTCACAGATTTTAGTTTAAAATTTTTAAGCACTTCTGCTTACATGATTTGACAGAAAACTAACCACTCAATTGGTGGCCCAATTTCTAGGAACCATGATTCCTTTTGGGGTTTATACTTCCCTAGTTGGTGCTTATATATCTGAAAGGCATTCCCTAAATAAGCCCAATTCAATGGAAACCAGAAATCCGGATTGATTAATTTATGGTGATGAATGTTCATTCCAACCATTGAGATAACATGAAAAAAACCAATTTTCCTTAAAGAAGACATGAGCAGAAACAAAATCATTATTAAATACCATCTTTTCTCATGATGCATGAAACAAAATTTGTCTTATAAGATTCAGTTTCATTTCATTCACTTGCAATTAAGTAAAAGGTATGAGCCCTAGCAATTTCTCATCCATGCCATCTGATCCATCCTTTACAACCATTGTCCAGGATCAAGATGATGGTCTTAAAAGCATTACGATTGAGTCAACAACATTAACTTAAGGTTACAATCTAACCGAAGAATTCATTAAAGTCAAATTGCACTAGGATCAAGGTAGCACGGAAATGGATACGTGACATGGATGTGACATGAAACAGGCAGAGGGATACGATAATTTTCAAAAACATAGGATACAAACACATGGGGAAAAGGTTAAAATATTAAAAATTATGGGCCATTATATTAAATATTAAAAAAATGGGATATTTTTGTAATTATATATATTTAATAATATGATGATAATCCACAGTACTTTTTTCTATTTTGCAAAATTGTTCTGTAAACGTTTCTGAATTTTCAAAAACAGCCCCGACATGCATAGTATTTTCAGACACAACCCCAAAACGTCTGTAAATATATAAATTTAATAATATAATGATAATCAAGGGTACGTTTTTCTTTTTTGCAAAATTGTTCTGTAAACGTTTCTGAATTTTCAAAAACAGCCCCGACATGCTTAGTATTTTCAGACACGACACCGAAACGTTTTTGGCGAGTGTCCAGAGCTGGACATGCCAGAAACGTGTCTAACACACCAAAACGCTCCAAAGTTGTTGTGTCAGTACATCAAACACTAGATGAATCCCGCCTTCAAAATGTGGCTCCAACCTTCAGGATGGATCATCATGAAACCCACAAATATAAATGATTGCAAACTTACCACAATTTTGATATTCATTTTCGTTAGACTCCACATTTAAAGTGTATTAAAAGGTCTTTCAAAACATTAATTTGAATTCCTAACTATCATAATTTTTTATTTGGTTTACAATTATTAAGAATTTTGCCATTCTCTATTTGGGGGGGGGCTGATATCTTAGAGTTTCTAACATTGGGAAAGAAAATTGTTTATTTAAAATACTATAGATGACATGTCCGTTTAAGTGGTGTAAAATCATAATTTCTATAGAATTTATGCTATAAATCACATGAAGCTGTAACCTATGATTAACCATTTTTCCTTTCCCTTGATTTTTCTTCTATAACACAAAACCCTCTTTCTAAATATAAATTTTTGTTATTCTAAAATGTAACTTGCATCATCCAAACATAGCTACAGTGGTCTGTATAAAGGATGCTCAAACAGAAAGTATGATCAAAATTCATTTAATGCATTATTTTGAAAAAGCAAAACATAAAAGTTTTACATGTGACATATTTTTTTTAAGCGGGTCGGGGCTGAGACCCCTTTTATTAGAAAAAAGCAAATCCTCTTTAAAATAGGGTTGAGAGGTAACTGTTACATGACCCGGAGGCCCAGAGACCCATAGATCTAATGCGATATGGCCCAAAGTCCCAGCGGCCCGAAGGCCAATACATGGCCCTAAGGCCCTGAGTGAGTAGTTTGCAACATGACATGTAACATTTACTCACATAAATACTTGAAAACATAAATCTACTTTTCCCCCTTCTAGTACCAAGATAAGCAGTGGGCAAAGAATAAAGCATCAAACTGTGCATAAGATTAACAATAAGAAAAAAAGGCATTGTTGAATCTTTCATTAAATATAGCTCAAGCAAAGAAAGTTTGCTTTCTTTTGTTTTTTTCAAATGAATTCATCCATTCAACAATAAGATATTATTTGATGAAATAGAAAAGCTGGAAATAAATCCGATCACCAAATTCCCAGTCAACAATATTAGAATCAATTGCTACAATGCATGCTTCTATATGTATGCTTGCAGCTTTAAATAAGGACCCACGCAACAAGCAAGATGTATAGAAAACTAAATCATTGAATTGAAGGATAAGAATATGTGGATAAAACATGTGGAAAAAAATGTAGGCCTGATCATATTGAAACAGACTTACTTGCACGCTTAGAAGACAATTAAAATGAAATGTAGTGGCCATCCGACCAGCGGCCTCCATTTCGTAGGCAATGGTTAAGGCATTGGAATGATCCCCGGCTTTACAATCTACCTCAATCAATAGATCATATAGCTCATCCGTGGCTCTGAGTCCACCTTCAGCGCCCTTTAGGAACAGTCTGTTGGCGTCTTCCAAACACTCATTTCTAACAAGCTCCTCTGAGTACATAAAGTTTTTCCATTTCCAAAAAAAAAACAGAAATACAAACATGTGAAAACAGATTCTGCACATCCAACAAATTTGAAACACGAATAATAAGGGAAAAGGCAAGCTGTACCCACAAGAACCATCCAAGCCTGGCGAACATCAAAATTTAAATTTTCCATTGAAGCAAGAATGGCTTCGCCTTTCTTGGCATGGCCCTTCGACCCAAATAAACGAACCAAGGCAACATATGTCTCGTGGAAAGGTCTAAGACCAGCAGTCAACTCTCTCCTAAATGATTGCAGCTGCATTTTCAAAGACCGGCAATCAAAGATTAACACAACAACTTGGAGAGATAATAACATTCATTCCGAATATAGAAGCCTGGTGGGTATAATAGTTCTAATTACCAAAATAAATGAATGAACTTAATAGTATCCATAAGAAATTGGGTAATAATGATGTAAATAATATTAAAGGCCTTTGCTTGGGGGTAATCTTAAATTCCAGTCAAGAATTTAATCTTTCAAAATTAAATTCCTTTGTTAGTTAGATTACATTCTTTGAGACCAAGAATTTTAACTTCCCAAAAATGCTGAAAGGGGGGAATTTTTTTTTTTCGGGGGGGGGGGGGGGGGGTGACCACCCCATCGGAATTTAAAATCATCTTCAGAATTTTAATTTTTATACCAATCTAACACTAAAAAATTATTTTCATACCTATCTTACCCTTAATTTTTTAACAAAAATACAATCAAAATAAATAAAGAAATATTTCATGAATTCATTAAATAAATAGATAAAATAAAGTGCTATGTATTGATTTTTATATAAATAAGTTAATTTATGATATATAAATTAATAATTTAACAGATAAAAATATATTAAAAATATATAATTATATAAAGTTTTAAATATGTTGGTTAATTTGAAATAATGGTATTCTAAAATTTATCATTTGATAATTTTCAATACCTTGAACCAAACATAAAAGTTAATTATCTCCACTACGCATGAAAACATTTTATTTTTTTCCTTTTTTTCATTTTTCGAAAATGTCGTTGATAGTGTAAATAAAAACTATTTTTTTAAAATAAAATTAAAAATAGATCTTTCAAAACCATATAAAAAATTATTGTTTTTGGAAAATGAAAGTACTTAGAAAGAAAAATCACATACTTTCATGTCTTTCTGCCACATTCTAAAACATTTTCTAATATATTTTTGGAAAATGTAAATATAAAGTGTTTGCATGTACCAAATGGACGCTCATATTCTCATCAATTTCAAGGTAAAAAAGATTTCTAAAGAAAAATGACACTCATGCAATTTTAATTTCCTTTTGCTGAACACTCTATTAAAGCCGATTGGGCTCACAATCATTAATGGAATGAAATGTAAAAGAATGACGTTTAATATGTAATCCAAGAAGGCGCGGGTAGAGGGCCAAAGGGCCCAGTCCCAGCAAATTTATTCAATAAAAAAGGACAAAAACAAGGAGAGTTCAAAGCATGGTGTACAAGTCACCTCTAACATTAGAAAGGTGCAGGGGTAAGAGATTATCATTAAGAGAAAGGACCAAAAGGAGTTGTGATCCTCCACCGCATGCTTTCATAAGGTGTCGGCCACCATATTGGCCTCTCTGTAAATGTGTGTAATTTGGTAGTGAATCATTCTTGTAGAATGGGAAAATAGGAGAAACCGAACCCCCAAGGTGTACTCTCTAAAGGAGCCCTTGGGGTGCTTTTATAACAAATAGTAATGACCACACCGGACCTCAAGTCCGATGTGGGATGCATACTTCAACACTCCCCCTCAAGCTAGGTGAACCTAGCTTGAACACACAAAGAAAAAACAAAGCAAGCAACAGGCTGCAAACACTCCCCCTCAAGTTGGACATACCCAGCTTGATGACAAAACAAGACAAAATAAAATAAAGGAAAAACTGCAAGATTGATGCTCCCCCTCACTATCGCAGCTCCACTCAGAATGATGGATGGATGATGTTGTGGGCGCAGCAGAAGAACCACACAGAGACCGGGTTGGTTGATGGAACGCCAGGAATGCCGCACTAGTGGGGCCGGTCGATGAAACGCCGGGAAATCCAAACTAGCACCGGGAAAAACCGCACTTGCGGGGCCGGCGACGGGAGGCGGGGATTCCGCAGAATTGTTGCGGGGTCTGGCGGCGCCAAATGGCCCGAATCCAAGGTGGTCAAGCTGGTGCGCCACGGTGGAGGAAGTGCGAAGGCATGTGCCGGCGGACAGGGAGGCGGCTACCGAGAGTCGTCGGGAGATGCCGGCGAGGCGGGGATTCCGTAAGAGGTGCCGGAGATCCGAAACTGGAAGCAGGTCAGCCGCTAGGAGGAGGCCGGCATGGAAGTGCCGGATGATGAGATTCGCCGGAGGGGAGCAGATGAATCCGGCCGGAGGGAGGGTTGCCTTGCAGGAGGAGGCCGGCCCGAAGCTCCGTGAGCAGCAGCGAATAGTGGGAGGGCGCCGGGAGTTGGAGCACGCCGTGCGCAGGAAGAACCGGGAGTAGCCGGTTCGCTGTGAGGATTCCGGGTCACCTGGAGGGAGCCGCTTGGACCGGTCGTTTGGACGGAGCCGCGGCTGGAAAAGGACAAAAAAAACACAGATGCTGGGATTCCTACGCCGACGTGGAAGGGAGCCGGTGGGAAGGGAAGGAGCACCGGCTGGAAGGGAAGGAGCGTCGGCTGGAAGGGAAGGAGCGCCGGCTGCTGAAGGACCGTCGCGCGGGAGTGTGCAGGAAGGTCGGCTGCTAGAGGACCGTCGCGCGGGAGTGTACAGGAAGGCCAGCTGCTGGAAAGAGCCGCAGCAGGCGAGAGCGGGAGGCTGGGATCCGTCGCGCGTAGGGAGCCGTCACGGCTGGAGCCCGTCGCACCAAGAGGGCTACGCGCGTAGAGGAGTTTCGCCGGGATTGGGGGAGCCGACATTCGTCGCGCGCAGCAGGGAGGGGTGCAGGAAGGTCGTCGTGCGGGGAATCGGCGCAGAGGGAGCCGCGTGCCTTCGTCAGGGCGGAACGAAGCCGGCGGGCAAGAGTCGATCGCGCCTGGAAAAACGAAGAGCCGCGGGAAGGGCGGAAAAAGCCGCGCGCAGAGGCGGAACCGGGGAGGGGCGGGCCGGCGCTGCAAATCCGTCGCGCAGCAACGGTCCAGGAGGCCGACGTCGTAGGGCAGGGGGGGAGAACCGTCGGGATCGCGACGGGAGGAGGGCCGTCGGGGAACTAGAGCCGCGGCGGGGGAAGCGGGAGGCCAGCTGCTGGAGGAGCCGGCAGGAATGGAGCCACCGGAGGTGGAGCCGTCACGCGCAGGTCGGCCCGGGTAGGGTGTGCGTCGCGGGGAGAGGTCCTGCTGCGGGCGGAGGATTCCGCCGAGATGAAGAAAGGGCGACGGGAGCAGACAGCGGGAGAGATCCGCCGGACAGGGGGCAGGCTGCTCGGGAAGGAGGGGAGGGGCGACGGCAGAGCTGGCCATGGAGGTCGCCGCCCCCCTTACGGGGAAAACGTAAGTAAACACTAGAGCAGGAAAAAAAAAGATGGGAGGGAGGGGTCGGGTTTAGTAAACCTCCTCTGATACCATGTAGAATGGGAAAATAGGAGAAACCGAACCCCCAAGGTGTACTCTCTAAAGGAGCCCTTGGGGTGCTTTTATAACAAATAGTAACGACCACACCAGACCTCAAGTCCGATATGGGATGCATACTTCAACAATTCTCAAGTATGCCAAACATTCTATCCAGTCACTAAAAGGCTACCATGGGACCATTGATGATTTACTTTTAACCAAATTGACAACCAGGGTGGAGTCACTTCCTATCCATAAGTTGTCCCATTGGAAGTGTCTAGCATAACTGATGGCAAAAATGATTGCCCCAAGCTCGGCCTCTAAGGCAATATATGGGTCAAAAAATTGTTAAAAGCACCCTTCAATAAAGCCCCTACTAGTTCTGAAATAGTCCCACATCCAGCCAATCCAGGTGCACCAAGGGCCACAACGTTCACATTGATTTTTGTTAAAGTAAAAGAGTGGAGACCCAATACCCAAGGTGTCTCACTAAAGGAGGTCTTGGGGTTATTTTATAAAGAGTAATAAAGCCCACACCAGACCACAAGTCCGATGTGGGATGCAAACTCCAACACTCCCCTTCAATCTAAGTGTACCTAGTTTGAACACATAAAGAAAAACAAATCACATCAAAGAAAATCAAAGCAATCAACAAACGCTGCAAACACTCCCCCTCAAACTGAACATACTCAACTTGATGACAAAACAAGACAAAAAAGAATAAAAGATAAAGCGTCATGACTACTGCTCCCCCTTAAGAAGGTGAAGGATGATGGAAGAAAAAGGATATGCCAATGAGGCGCCGGGAAGGCCGCATAGGCGGGGCCGGACGACAGAGCGTCAAGAAATCCGCACTGGCGAGGTCGGTCGTCGGAGCGTCGGGAAAGCCACACGGGCAGGCCGGTAGTCGGAGCGCCGGGAAATCCGCACTGACGAGCTGGTCGTCGGGAGGCGTGGATTCCGCAGGAGGAGGCTGGCATGGAGGCGGGGGCTGCCGTAGGAGGAGGCTGGCATGGAGGGAGCAGCGGTAGACAGGGAGGGAGTCGGCGCAGGAGTATCGCACCGGGAGAGCCTGTGCAGAAGGCCGAAGCGAAAGCAGAGGAGCCGCGCAGAGGCGGAGGAGGTGCAGAAGCAGAAGAAGCAGCCGACCGGCAGGAGGAAGCGCGCGGCGGACGGGATCCGGTCGGATCTGGTCGGATCTGGGAGGGCAGCGCCACAGGAGAAGGGTTGTCCAGGGCTGTCGCTCAGGGAGGTGCACAAGGAGGGCCGACGAGCAGGGGAGGCAGCGTTCAGATCTGGACGGTGTTGCGCACACAAGGAGCACCCGGGGTCATCGCAGGCGGGAGGAGTCGCCGGCTAGATGAGACGGCGAACAAAGGGGCGGAACACATAAGAGCCCCAGGAAGGAAATGTGGGCCCGTCAAGTAGCGCCAGCAGATCTAGGCCGTCGTGTAGGAGTCACGCTGGACTGGTGCATAGGAGGTCGGCAATGGGAGGCGGTGCGTCCCCAGGAGGCTAGCGACAGGGACAGCGGAAGAGGCATTGGGGCGTCGCAGAAGGGCCGTCGGGAAAACCGCAAAGGTGTCGCAGAAGGGAGCACCTCGCGGGAGGAAGGGCCTTCGGGGAGCGTCGCGCGCAGAGGGAGGGTGCCGCCGGGAAACCGTGCTGGCATGTCGGCGCGTTGGCGTGTCGGCGGGCTGGCCTGTCATCACGGAGGAGCGGCCCATCGAGGAGAATCACCTCAGAGATTCATCGCGGGAAGCAGAGGAAGCGTGCAAGAGGCGATGACCGGGAAACCGCGAAGGGAGGGAGGCGGGACCGGGAAACCGCACAGGGAGGCGGGCCGGAAGTCCACACAGGCCGGCGAGGGATGCACAGGGGGCGTTGATGGTGGCCAAAGGGCCGAGGGCCGCCGCCCCCCACCGGGGGGAAATTGCTGGAAACCCTAGACCAAGAAAAAAATGGGAGGGCTCGGGTTAGAGAACCTCCTCTGATACCATGTTAAAGTAAAATAGTGAAGACCCAATACCCAAGGTGTCTCGCTAAAGGAGGTCTTGAGGTTATTTTATAGAGTAATAAATCCCACACTAGACCACAAGTCCGATGTGGGATGTAGACTCCAACAATTTTGATCCACGAGGGTAGAGGAGGAATCCATCTAACAAACTTGGGTTGAACCGACTTCCAAGGAACACCCTTTGTAGGTTCCGGACGCAGCGGAAGCGCGTGGGTGGGTATACCCAACTTTAATTTTTGTCGTTAACAACGATCAACCTGAGATTTGTCACGATGATAAAACGTCAGATCTTCGGAATAGATCGAAGAACGAAAGAAAAAAAGAGTCCAGGAACTATAGAGAGGATCATCATATGTTGGTTATAATTAATTTAATTAAAAGACAAGAATTACCTTGATGGAATTCTCTCTTCGTTGATGTTTCTGGTCACGATCCGATGTGATCTGTCGTTGCATCGTAGAAGTCAAGTGTAGGCTTCCTCTAGCGGTGATCCACATGTGCTCCACGTATCTATGGACGTCGCGCCGAAGGGATCTCCGGGTACTAGCACGGAAGAGTCTTTGCTTGCGATGCCCGCCTTCGATCGTCTTGAGAGCCGCTTCCAAAGCACTCTCCTTGATCTAGTGGAGGAGGATCTCTCCCGTAACTTGAGAGCGTTCTTGGTGTAAAAAAAAATCTTGCCTTGAGAGCTTTTTTCAGATCCGTTGTGCACAACCACAAAAATGACTAGGTCTCATGAGAATAATATAATTGAAATTTTAATTACTTAGAATAATAAAACGAATTAATTACCCGAAATCATTTATCCATTTGATTTAAGTCTTAGTAAAACCCTATGTCTAATAATAATAGTTGACTATTATTATTACTTGACATGCGCCCAGCAAATTACACCTAATATTATTTAATTGAATAAATAATATTATTTCTCACAAATCCCCCAAAAAAAAATACACAACGTGTATATTAGTATACACGACGTGTACTTTTGTTTTTCCATTTTCTTTATTTCCTCCACATTTATTAGACCTTGAATAATGACTATTTATTTCTTAAATAAATATCACTGCATAACTTGCTAATAAATATATTATTTCGCCCACAATATATTCTCTCGAATAACTAGTATCAAAATAAATGCGATCAGCCATCTTTGAATAATTATTAAACCACAATCAGGAATAATCTTTATTCAACTTGTTAAATGAATATTTAACTGAGATACTTTGACACACTTAAAATGTGACCCTCTAGGCCTCTTTCTCAGTGGAATTAGGCAGAGTATGTCTAAAGTCCAAGGTTAGCGTCTAGCAACACGCCAAAGCACCCATAGAGAAAGAAGTTAACGCCGCAATGACGTGTCACCTCCTACAAACGCTTACCGTGTAATGTAATCTCTTTGTCTCGATATCTTGAATCAAGCGGGTTGCATGCTAGTGTCATCAACCAATGTGCTCGATTATTCTTTCTTTGACTTCCCATAATTGAACTCGCTCATTCCTCACCATGGCCATAGATTTATTTAGACTATATCAATTTCATCAAAGGGCCTGAGATATCAACTTTCATTATGGAACAGAAGGGACAAATCCTTTCTCGCATTATCTATTAATGCAGTATTACTCGTGATGCACTTAACATATCCTACCTCGCTGCGAACAATGTGTCGTCACAGTTTTCGTCAATACATCTATGTGCGCGAGTTGCAATACCCATCAATAATAATCTTAAAGTTTAAGGATCAATACATACGTCTGCAGCTAGGAACATCCAATGACACTATGAAATGTGAATTTCCTACTGGTAAGTCTCGTTCTCATAATATCCTTCTGGATATTACCAAGGGCACACACCATGAGAAGGTGTCTCAAAGTTTTATGAGTCATCACCCCTAATGACCTATATTAGTTGTGTCCCTCAAGTAACATCATCCGACCATAGAACATATATTCAAGAATAATGTTATGGCACTTCCGGGTACTCATCATAGCAGGGATCCGCTATGACCCTTTGGTGCAACAGCTATCCTTATGACATTATCACATGCATTGTCACGCAGAAGAACAATCAAGATGTAATAAGGTATTTATTAATGAATAAAGTACAAAGTAGTTGGTTCTAGGCCACCAACTTCAACACCCTTGACACCCAGCATTTTGATGGTAATGAAGTCCACCATGGTGTTGTACATGTTTCCATTCTAGATTTTAGAGGCCATCTGAACATCGGCCAATATGCCTACAAGGATAGATTTGAGTTGAGGCTTGATCCCATCAAATTTGAGAGCATTTCTGGCCATCCATATATGATGAAAGACTGCAGCAGTTTATGAGCACAGCACATTCCAGAAAATGGAGTCCATAAGATGAGACAGTGTGCTGTGCAAGAGCAGATTACACTTAAAAATCTGCTCACCATGCCTCCAGAGATTGACAGTAAGGAGGCACCCAGAGAACAGGTGCAGCTGGGACTCCCCATTTCGCATGCACAGGTAGCAGCAGGAGGGAGCTTGCCAGCCCGCAAGTTGGAGCCTGTCCTTCGTTGGCAGTCAGGCCAGCCACATTTTCCAAATGAGGACCTGCCGGGAAGACGGAATGAAAGCACACCTGAAGAGCTTGAGCCATTTCGGTGGGTCTTCTCCATCTTCATAGGAGTAACGGTAAAGCAGCCTTGGGCTGAGAATTCCAAGCCTAGCAGGTCTCCAGAAGGCCACATCCTCTGCCCAAAAAATTGAAAGAGGCAATAAGCTGTTTGACAGCAGTGGGCAGGAACTGTCCAACCTGTTCAAAACATTGGAATCCATCAGAAATTGAAAGACTAAGCAGATTAGATAGGGGATTGGCAGGACTCCAGAATTGGGTTGGAGAGCCAAATGGTGTTCCGGAAATTCAATTTCGATGGTCTGGAAGGAATCCACTGGGTATTCATCATGATTTCTTCGTACTCATCCCTGATGGAAGGCCAAACAGAGGAGCCCAAAAAGAAAAGATTTCCCCTGTGAAGTCTGTCAATAATTCTGGCCCAGATAAAATGTAATAATTTGAGCCTTCCCAACCCATTACTTTGTCAGTTTTGGTGTTGGAGGTGTTTCAGAGGAGGCTGGAGGAGAATTTTGTGGAGTTGGGGCTACAGGAGTACTGCAGCAGGTGGCTCACGACGTGAACCGGATTCACGTCGCGAGCCAGTGGTTTACGGCTTGTAAAGCCAGCTAGTTCACAGCTTGTAAAGCCGGCTAGTTCACGGCTTGTGTTCGGCTGAGGAGTGAAGTGTAAAACGAATTCACGTCGTGAAAGGGGAATTCACGTCGTGTAATTAATTCAAGCCGAGGTGACGTGAAATTTGGCAGAAGTTGGAATTATGGGGAATTCGTGTCTTGTAATGGTTTCACGGCTTATAAACCACAGCCCCTGTGGAATTCACGTCGTGAAATTGTCATTCACGACGTGAAAGGGGCGTTTTCCAAGTTGTTTTTAGGTTTGAAGTTCGGCCGAATTCCTCCATTCGACCATTCCTCCCCCTCGTTTTTGGAGAAACCCTAGGCATCTTCAAGAGATTTTTCTGGCCCTCTTCTCCTTGCTTCGATCCGCGGGTTCCAATGGTGGTGTTTTGGCGATCCGTGATGAGTTCTTCCTCCCCCATTGTTTTTCTTCCATTCTTCTCCAGGGTTCCGTTGCGGCGATGTTGGTTTTGGTTCAGGTTGTGTTTTGGATTGTGTTTTGATGATCCCTTGATGCGGTATAAGTTGATCGTGGTTTCCCTTGTGCGGTTGCGGTTCGTGGGTTGTTTCTTCACTGCCCTGCGGTGCGCAGCGAGATCGAAAAACTTCTTTGAGGTAGGGAAACCTCGTTCTCTCCTGTTTACATCCTATGTGTGGGGATTGCATGTTTTTGCTTTCCTTTGGATGGATAATAAAGGTCGGCATAATAAAGATAATTAATTTGCAAACCTGAAATTGATGGGTATGGGGAGATATCGCGTGTTTTGATTGTCTGGTTATTATTGTTGATGATATTATGTCATGTTGTTGCCTTGCTGAAACTAACAGCTGTTGGAAGCCTTATTTGCGCTGTAGTTGATATGTGTTGAGACCCTTGTTGTGTTGTTGTGTGATCGCACCCTGAATAAAAGGCTAAAGAACATATATTTGGCTAATAAATTGGTTGTCCATGGAATCCGGTTTGTGTTATAATACTCATGCTAAATAAAATAATGTGATGAAAGCCTTGAATAAATTGTGGAAGTCAAAATGTGTTTTTTTGTGTTTGTGCTTGTTGTGTTGTCCTACATGATTTGGGCTGTTGTGCAGTAATGGAGGTGACCGGCTGGGTTGTGTGATGCGTGGGGTTGTGATGTGATGTGGTAAGTTGGCATGGATGTGATGTGGGCAGTTGTGCGATGTGGTGCGGATGCACAGAGGTTGTGATATGAGGTTAGGGTGTGCAGAGGTTGTGGTACGCAATGACGATGATATGTGGTGGTGATGCACGGTTGTTGTGTGCGATAGTTGTGTTGTGGGCATAGTTTTCAATCTCGGATCGTGGCGCGACGCGGTGGGGTCCTGTAGCGGGATAGCGGCGATGCAGATAGCGTCGCGATCGCTTTTTTATCCAATCGCGGGACAAATAATATAATTTAAATTATATAATTCTATATATATATATGATGAAAAATTAAAATATAATAAATAAAATATGAATAAAAATAATACACATATAATAACAAAAAAAACAGGGCTTCAGGAAAATTTTAACAAACAAATAAAATTAAAAAAAAAAACATAAAACAAAATAAAAAACTGAGGGATAGACGAGAAATAGGAAAAAAATCGCAGAAAATACAATAAAAAAAAACTAGAGTCGATGGGTGGGTGGTCTTCGGCGTTGAGGAGTCAGGGTCGGTGGCGGCGTCATCGGCCAAAGGAACAGATGCGGGGTCACAACTCGGGGGGGTTCGTCGTCGGCGTTGAGAAGTCGGGGTCGGCGGCGGCGGCGTAAGCCAGAGCAACAGATGCTGGGTCGCAACGGGGGGGTCGTCTGGGTCGCGGCGGCACAGCCGAACAAACGAGATGCAAGAGGTTGTCGTCGGCGTCGAGGGGTCGCGGCAGCTGCGGCGCAGGCGAGCAAACAGGCTGCGGCCACTCCCACTGGGATCACGGCGGAACTGCGACAGCCGAGATTGCGGCGGAACCGAGACAGCCGAGATCGCGCTGGAGGCGGCGCAATCACGTTCAGCCCGTGATCCAGCCGCGAGGAGCGGCGGTGCACCGCATCGGCGCTATCGCGGGCGCTACAGCGCGTTTTGACAACTGAGGTTGTGAGATGTGGTTGGGATGTGCAATGTGTGGCGGTTGTGGTGAGATGGCTTGGGTGATGTGGCGCGGCGACGATGGTGATGTGTGGTGCTGCGGCGGTGGTTGTGTGAGTTGGGTCAGTTGTTGTGTGGCGTGGTTGTGATAGTTGTCCGGTTAGCCATGGAATAATTGTGATGACAAAACGAAACAAAATAGACTGATAGATAAACAAGATGAGCTTGAAATTGATGTGTGGTAAATGGCTTAAATGAATTGAATGAAGCAATAGGTTGTGTACTGTGAAATGAAATGGCCAAATGAATAAAAACGATGGAACCTGTAACTAAAAGTGGAAATGTTGTGTGGATTGTGCGGCGATTGTATGATGTGATGCATATAGTGATGGCAACGGTTGTGATGGTTGATGTGTGGTACGGTGGTGGTGGTGTGGTGTGCGCTAATGCGGTTGATGTGACCCCTTAGGTTGGGTGTTGCGTGCTATCTATATACCATGTATGTTTATGTTATTTTTATACGCCCCCCACCCGAATTGGATAACCTTACCAACGCTCAAAGGTTTTGGGTTCCAGGTGTTTTCCCCAACATCCATGTTAGTGGTGATATGGAAGGCAGGCTACCCTCACTTCACTGCTCTTCCTTCAACAGTGATAGCCCAAGTGTCTTCGGGCGAGATGTGCAACGATGGCCCAAGTGTCTTCGGGCGAGATGTGATGTGATGAGATGTGATATGTGGTGGGGGTCATGCGTGGTAAGAGAAGGGCATGAGGTTAATGTCTTCACGTTCATGATACCCTAATGCTCTGGTTATTGATGAGATGAGATGTGATGACTCAGGTGTCTTCAGGCGAGACAAGGTGTGGTGATACCTTATGCTAGCATCGGATGCTAGAACTTGCGAGGGTAGGGTAGGTAGGGATGCGTTCTGACCCACATCAGAGAGGGCCCAGGTGTTTTCGGGCGAGGTGTGATATAATGTGATGTGATGTGATGTGTAAGGAAGGGATTGGAGCACAGGATGTTCGGCGTTGGGGCGTAAGAGTAGCAAATCAGTGGGGAAGCGGCAGCGGGGCGTCTTGCTTTGTTATGATCTCGATGATATATTATTATATTGAAAGCGTGATTTGGTGAGCGAGTCATAGTGAGGATGGGTTTTGGTTAGATGACTTGTATGGGTGTCTGTTGGTTCTATAGTTTGTTCATTAGCGCATTAGCATGCTGTTTTCACATGTGTGCTTGAGACCTTGGTTATATCCCTATTGAGTAAACCTGTTATGCTCGCCCTACTAAATAAACTGTTTTTCAGGTTTTCAGGAGAATTTTGAGGACCGAGCAGGACATTACTAGTTGGGTTGAAGCTATTGTTGTGTGGTTGGTGTAGACATGTCTTTTGGTATATTTGGAGATTTTTATATGTATCAGTTTTACTTTATTCATGCATTGTGGGATGGTTTTTGGTTTACCTTTATTTTATTTGCTGAAGTTGTTTGGTGGTTGTTTATCCTATCTCCCGATCCTGTATTTTTTTTATTACAGAGGATAATGTCACCCATTTATGAGATTTTTATACTCTCGGTGCTAGTCGTAAACTCGGGGCCTACTAGAGGCAAGACTTGGGGTCATTATCTCTCTCCCTTCATTTCGGCATCTTTGGTGGGAGGGGGTCGTGACATAAAATCAAAGGGTTGGCTGGACGTGAGCGGATTGCCAAGTGTAGCTAGCCACAATAGATTTATTGAACATTCGGAAATTTTTAATACCAGAGCCACCCATGTCAATTGGCTTCACACATCTACTCCAGACAACCGTCACGGTTTTCCTTTCATGGATACTTCTCGTCCATACAAAGTTTCTGATCTAGGTTTCCACACAAGTAAGCAAGTCCCTAGGCCATTTGTAGAAATGAAAAAAGTAAACAAACATGGATGTGATAACCGTGTTAACAAGGCAGATTCTACCTGCTCGAGACAAAGATTTGCCTTTCTAACTTGAGAGTTGAGAGGTGATCCTGTTGGCAATGCCTTCTAAATAAGAGGCACGAACTCTGCCAGAAAACAGAAGTATACCCAAGTAGGTAAAAGGCAGCACCCATGCCTAATCTGGAAAAAAATCATGATGTGTTTTTTTCTGATTTCAGAACACCCCTTTTCAAAAATGATCATAGATTTGCTCCACGAGATGACTTGTCCAGAGACCTGCTCATAATGAGGGTATTTTTTATAGAATTAAGTGAAGTGTCATCAGCCTCACTGAAGAGTAAAATATCATCAGCATAGAACAAGTGTGTCGGAACACTAAGGTTCCTGACATCCTTAATAGGATGAAGTTATTGCCTCTCAACAGCATGAAGAAAGCATCAACTAAGGTAGTCCTTGACAATACCAAATAGAAGAGCAGAGAGGGGGTTCCCTTGCCTAACACCCCTTGAACAAGAGAAATAGCCTTTGGGGGCACCATTCAAAAAAAAAAAAAGTCTTGAACTCTGCAGCAGAGAGTGGATGAAACTGATGAATTTATTGGAGAAGCCATATTTTTGAAGGAGCTTTGTAATGAAACTCCATCTCAAGGTGTCAAAGGCTTTAGAGATGTCCAATTTGTTGGAGAAGCCATATTATTGATTAGCTTGTGTGATAACGCATAATGTATTCAAAAGGGAGTTGTTGACACATGATTTAAATTGAAGAATGGTGTACTGAATATTATTAATGAATACCATAAAAAAAGTTGTTGTGCAAGCATGCTAACTTATAGGACATACTGTTCATGCCATGTTAAACATGTTAAGTTCTGGGTGTTATAACTTAAATTTGCTGCATGATCCATTATGCTATTATGTTTTGATCAAGTATAGAGAATGAAGGGGGGACATGTAGGAATTAAGTAATAAATTAAAAGCATGATAAGACATTAATAAACGAAGTAATATGGTGCAAATATTATGATGTGAGCATTATAACCATGTGGTAATTATACAGGCACCGGACATGAAGCATAGGAGCATCTCACATAAGATATAGTTGTAATGTCGTGTATCGGTTGTTGACACCATGCATCTCGTAGAATGATAAGAGAGGTGGACCCGATGCCCAAGATGTCTCTTTAAGGGAGGCCTTGAGGTTATTTTATAATGAATAATAAAGATCACATAAGACCACAAGTCTGATTTGGGACGCAGACTCCAACACTCCCCATCAAGCTAGGACATACCCAGCTTGATTACAAATCAAACACGAAATACTGTAAACACTCTCCCTCAAGCTGGACATACCCAGCTTGATTACAAAACAAGACGAAACAAAAAAGAAATCATCCGCGATTGCAGCTCCCCCTCGAGATGAAAATGATGGATGATGGAAGATGTCACTAGCCAGATTCATCAATGGCGTGGCACAGCAGAGGAACCGCACAGGCGGGGCCGGTCAACGGGACGTTGAGAAAGCCGCACATGCAGAGCCGGTCGATGAGGCGCCGGAAAAGCCGCACTAGCGGGGCCAGTCGATGAGGCGTCAGGAAAAAACCGCACAGGCGGTGCCGATCGACGGAGCGCCGAGAAAGCCGCATTGGCGGGGCCGGTCGTCGGGAGACGGGGATTCCACAGGAGGCAACGACGACGGGAGAAGGGCGCCGCTAGGGGCGGTGGCCGCTCAGGAGGGGCACGGCGAGAGATAGCAGGGGGGCGGAGAGCCGTCGGACGTCGCGCGCATGGAGGCGGAGGGTCGTTCGGCGGAACGCCGGCGAGGATCATCGCGCGCAGGGCCGTAGAGGAGGGGAGGATTCGCTGGAGGGAGGGGCTAAGGCGTTGGCGCACGGAGAGAAAAAAAAAACAGGAAAGGGGGCCGCAACTATTGGAAGACTAAGGGAGGGGGTCGGGTCCGTAGCACCGACGGAAAAAGGGGGCACACCCGCGGAGGAAGGTCGCCGGCGATTTCGGCGAGGGCGTCGTGCAGTAGCGCAGGGCAGAAGAGATCAGGATCCCGGTCGGTCGCGCGGTGGTGCGCAGATCTGGCTGGAACAGGAAAGGGGGCGCCGGGAGGACGCGACTGGGAGGGGTCGTCAAACAGTGGAGGTCGTCGGCCATCGCGCAGGGAGGCGGCGCGCTAGAGAAGGTCTCTCACGGAAGTTGCCGACCAAGGAGGAGCCAACGCGGTGTAGGGAGGAGACAACCTGGTTCTGTCGCGCGCAGTAGGGTTCCACCGGGTGGGATCCGTCGGGTGGGAGTCGTCGGGTGAGATCCGTCGGGAGGGAGGAACCGTGCTGGAGGGCCGCGAACGAAGCGCATCGAATGGAAGGCGTCAGCGACGGGAGGCTGCCTTGGAGGAGCAGCGGAGGAGGGGGGGCGACTCATTCGGCTTGGAGCCGCCACCCCCGACGGGGGAATACAAAGTCCTCCAAGGAAAAAAAAGACGGGAGGGTGGTTTAGGGTTGAATAACCTGCTCTAATACCATGTAGAATGATAAAAGAGGTGGATCCAATGCCCAAGATGTCTCTCTAAGGGAGGCCTTGAGGTTATTTTATAATGAATAATAAAGATCACATAAGACCATAAATCCGATGTAGGACACAGACTCCAACACATCTCATAACATGTTTCCTCTTAAATTGAATTCTCTTATTGTTGTTAAAATTCGCAACTGGTTGAACCGCTTCTATGGTAGTAAAGTATGCTTGAAGTGTCCATGTTGTGTGATTTTGGGAGCCTTCGTCAAACGGATTGCCTTTAGTAAATTCCCTATTAATATGCTAAAATGAATTGTTTTGGGGATCATGCCCAGGAGTACTTTAATTTCTGCACAAGTTGTTGTACCATGTGTTACCTCCCATCCATGTTGTATTGTATGCATGTGCTAAGAACTTATTGCAAGGCTATATTTCAATTCTTTATTCTGTAATTTTGGAAGAAGACAAGCATGCTTAGTCATGATCCATTAAGAACTTAGAAACCTTTACCTGAATGGAATTGTTTCTTTTTAAAAAAACACATGGGTAAGGTTTTGTGATTTTAAATTATTTCGTGACACATGATTCCTATGCCATGTGAAATTGTTGAAATATAGATGAGCATGTGTAAGGGTAATACGTGAAATGTTCGATGTGGAAGCATGCCTAAAGTCTAATAATGGTTATGTGAATTGTTACGGAAGCATTATGCCGTGTTTCCTCAAGCATGTTGTGTGTCAAGCATGCTATACTTAAATAAGGGAGTAACAGCATGCCACCCTCTCATAAAATGAAAGCATGTTTTTGTTGACTATAGAAACCATGACTTGAGCTTGTCAAACATAATGAAAAGGAACTCAACATGTGCAGATTTTCAATTCTAGTTTGAAAGTGTGTCTAAGTAATATTACTGAAGTGCAAAGCAAGGTTGACTTTTCTGAAATGTAACTCGGAGAAGTACAGCGTCGTTTGTGAAATATTTCTTGATGGTTGTTTGCTTGAAGTGCTGTTATGTTTTGTGTAAAATCTGTTTCCCCGAACCGCAGATTTAAACACTAAAGGCTGGTTAACCTGAATTGTTTCCCCAATACACTTTTCCCTGGAACACAGAGTTGTTTTATTAGAATCAGTACGAAGTGATTGATTGCTATGAAGTTCCTTGGTGTTATGATTTGTTGTTGTTGTAGTAATAAAATCACCTCCCATGAAAAGGTTAATCATATAAATTCGGAATGAAAGACGTTGTTTGTAAATCTGGAAACTGGTGGTGATGTCTTGCTATCCGCACATAATTCTTAAGAGAAGAATGATGAAAAAAAATGATTGAATGCTATGTTTTATTACTAGCCTGCTGTGGTTGGCAGTGTTGCCTTGCTGTGGTATATATATGGCCTTAAATGGAAGTTGTTGCGGCCGGTTTCAGTGGTGGTATGTGATGAGCAGTGGGTATCGCAGTTGGTTGTCATGGTACGCATGGGAAGTTGTGACCTTAGCGTGGCAGTGATGGTTTGGCTGGTTGTGTGGGATAAGGGAGTGTTTTATGACTGTTGTGCAGATGAGCTGGTTGGGGAGTGGTATATGGGTAAAATGCTGTTGTTTTCTATTGGTAATGCAATGGGATCCCTAAATCGAAAGTGATGAGTGTGGAATGAACATTCCCCTTGAGCGGGTTGTCTTTTCCAAAAGTCGGGGAGCGGTTTCTTTAGCTGGGCTAATCTGGTTTAGGAGGTCTCTGTCACAGCAATTGTGTTCCTGGTAGCTCCCTCCTTAGGATGAGCGAGTTTAAGTTGTGACTCAACCCATCCCTACAGAATGTTAGTAACGGGTTGTTTTTGTTTGAGAGGTACTGTTAAGACCCATCCGCACCAACTAACTGTTGAACGAGAAGAATAGTTTGCATAGAAGTGCAGAGTAACTAGCATCACAGTATGAATGGGGAAGGAAGAGAATGGAAAAAGAGAAAGAACTGGACATGTAAAAAGAAAACTTGAGGGACCTCAGGTCCTCTCGCCCAAGCCAACTGGCCGCCCTAAACAGAAGAATATTTCTTAACTGAGGAATATGCTAAAGAACAGGGCCCATGGCTGTTACAAAGAGAACCCACCGGGCAGAGGTTGTTATAAGTGGGGAGGGTTGGAGAGAGTAGGGGGAGAGAATATTTTTTGAGTGTGGCCTCTTGGCTTGGGTGGGAGCGCATCAGTGCCTCTTGATTTTCCTCACCTCCTCCTACTTATCCTCTCCTCTGTAATTCTGAATCACTTACGGCAACACATACAAAGAACACTGTCCTTGGTAGCCTGTGCGAGTGAGGGACATTATCATCTGGTGCGACCTGCCGAATTACTCACGCAAAGAATGAAGCACTACTAGAAGACTTCTCATACAGAAGGGAGCACTGTCAGATGCTCTCGGGGGGGGGGGGGGGGGGATGAGTCAGCTCAACAAGGTTAGACAGAGTCGGATGGACTGGGAACGTGATCTGCACACTTTCAATCTTCTGGTGGAACGCCTCAAAAGGAAGCACGGCACGAGGCGGCTCGACCTTCCTTGGCATCGGAGCATCCATAGGTGCGGTCAAGGGCAGCTGCAGGAACGATGGTGCAGGGGCGCGAAGATGCGGCTGACGCCGAGTTAGAGAGAGGTCAGTTTCCTACACTTGCAGAAGGATGATCAGCCGATGCTGGTTATGGAGGAGACCGGCATGCGATTGGGTAGAAATGACAACAGGGAGTTGAATGAAAAAGACTTGCAGATTTGATGATAGACACGTCTGACCTAGACGCGTTTCTTGCAGCTAATGCGACTGAAAACGAGCAAGAGAAGTCATATACACTTGGTTTGCCACGGGACAACGTGCAGCCATCGGAGGTTGAGGTGAAACCGGACAAGCACATGACTGAAGTCGATGAAACTGCAGTACATCATGGAGGTACGATCGTGAAGCAACAACTAACAACACTTCTGATTCTCTATCAACTGTTCAACCGGTCGAACTACCTGTGTTCGACAGCCAGGACCCTCTGGGCTGGACTACACCAGCCGAGCAGAACTCAAGAACTTGGTAAAAGAACACGATATGTTAGCCTTCTCTTCGACAAAAGGTGCAAGAAGTAGAACACAGTTGGAAGGAAGAAGAGAACTCAGTCGAGATTGTGAATACTGACCTGCAGCAAAAATTGCGGGCTCAAGCAGTGGAGCCTCAATTACAAACAAAATTAAAGCCAAAAATGGAACATATGGGGGTTCTTGTTTGAAGGCAGCAGAAAACTCAGTTGTTACCGCACCCACCTCCATGGGCATGTCCCTCACGGAGTTTTTGGGTGAAACCAAACTCTGGCAGTGACAAGGTGCTTGAAGTGGTGCACTTCCCTCATCCTTGTCACGAATCGGACGCTCATCATCCAAACCTTAATTAGCCTATCGAACTTTGGAAACAAGGCATTGCTAAAGTTGATGGGAGCCTCGTGAATTGCGTAATGAGCAAAGGGCTGTCATAACTCACAACACATGGGCAAAACCAGGTCACCAGGGGTTGGAATTTAAGAAGCAAAAATTATTTCAATGCAAAACCAGCCTAATGCAGCTTTCAGTTAACAATCTCATTTTGGGGAATAGATTTTGGCTCTTGATTGGAGAGAGAGACTCTTTGAAACATGTTGATGGCATTAACAATCACTTAGCTCCATTCGGGTTGGGAAAGGCAAGTACCGAGGCCTTTAGTTCCTTGTTGCGGAAATGGAAAATGAATGATGCATCGGCCATTAACTACTATGCGGGAGATAGATTCATGGGGCTCGCTCTGGATGCTTCCCGAGAATGCAGTGTTGTTAGTTGAAGCATGCGGATACATCTAAAGATACTACTTTGTGGCTTCTGAGATCAGTTGTATTGGTTGGTTCCCCAGGAAAGACTGGCTAATACTATATGGATTCTTCCTATTGTGAAGGCTATGTAATCATAAGGGTGTTTTCTTCACAAAGTTGAAAGTTAACTGTTGACCTCAACTGTTTTGATAATCCCAATTATGCTTTAATATGTTTTGATAATCTCAATCCTGCTTTAATATGTGTTTATAATCCTATATGTATATGTTAAATTATGTTGACGAAAATATCAAACTAATCATTGGAACATGTTTATCAATGGTTATCTATGTTTATACATACTTTGAAATAATTCTAACTCAATCTGGATATGTTTTGCAGAGAACAGATAAGTGTTAAGTTCACTGGTATGCACATAGCTACTGATACAGACAAACAGATACACAACTACTGATAAGGCTAAGTACACCGGTACAAAAGTCTACTGATATAGATAAGGTCACTGATATGCATAACAGCTACCGATAGAACAAGTCTACCGGTATGCACAAGTCGACTGATACAGACCTACCGGTACATAGTCTACCAATAAGTAAAGGTCACCGATACAAGCTACTGATACAAACAGACATACACAGCTACCGTTATGAAGTCCACCGATATAAACAGATACCGACAGACAGTTACCGATACAAGTCTGCTGATACAGAATAACAGCTACCGATACAAGTCTGCTGATACAGACAGATAGCCACCGCTACATAGTCTACCGATACAAGAATGCCACCAGTAGAAGGAGCTACCGATAAAAGGAGCTACTGATAAGAGGAGCTACCGACAGAAGAACTACCGATACAAGCTCACTGATACTAACAGCTACCGATGGAAACCAGTCACTGTTTCTCTAAAATCTATTTCTATTTGTTTATTTAGCAACGGTCACATTTAATGTTTTTAATGCATCTGCTATTAATTAATGATAGTGGTTGGCATTTCAGGAACCGTACCTCGTACCTGTAAAAAGGTAATCATTCCCATGTGTCGGAGCTCAAGGTATAAAAAGAAGATCGAGCTGCAGTGGGAAATATACACATAATAGAGAGGAATACACGTGCAAAGTGTGTGACGTCTGAATTGAAACTCAAAAAGAAGAACACGAGAAGAACTCGAAGAACAGTCATACACATCAAGCTGAAGTTTCAAAGAAGAAGCTCAAGTGTTACAACGAATACTCTCTTATTCGAGCTGAACTACACTGGAAGTCAAATACAAAAACGACACTCTGTTTTCAAGACAAAAACCAGAGAAGTACTCAGAAGCATTTTTGTTTATTCAAAAGGAGTCCAGAGCTGCACTTCAAATCACTAGAGCATTCTAAACTCATATCTACTCTCTCTCAGTGATTCTTTTATTTACTTTTTGAGCAGTGTGTGTAGTCTGTATATTCCATACACACACTGACTCCTGTGTTAAACTGGAGGATCTCTAAATCCTCACACAAAACCTTTATAACTCTCTTGTATCCCATTGTGGATAGTGGTAGAGGTCAAGTAAGACCTGGACAGCCTGTGCGTTGTTGTTTTTGTTTTCCCACGAAGAACTGTGGTAGAGGTCATAGGACCTGGACAGTCTTTGTACTGTTGTTAACCCCGATCCAGGGTGTGGATCAAAATTTATACAAATTGTTTGAGAGGACTAAGTCTCGGCTTGAGACTGAACCTCTTGGTTAAAACCGTTGTGCTTATTTATTTTTGTTTTAAACTATATTGAATATTTCGCTGTTAAGTACTTTAAATACAAATCTATTTTAAAGTAACTCTGATAGTTAAACTAGCAAGTGTTTATAACTTTTGTTAGCCAGTAAGTTAGTTTTAAAAGTTAATCAATCTTCAGATTGAGTTAACTGAGAAATAATCAATCTTTTGAGAAACTAATTGAAAACTTACAATCTTTATAAATTCACTACAGTTTAGCTTATTATTCAATTTTGAGGGATTTTTAATAAGAATCTCTTTAACAAAAATTTTTAATTGGAACTCAATTCACCCCCTCTTGAGTATCCACTCCGACCAACATTTGGTATCAAAGGTTGGTTGTTTTTGTTTTAAAGGATTTCCAAACACTCTGTTTTTCAACTGTGATTTTAGTTATATCTTAAAGATCTTAAATTTCTATTAGTTCTAAATTTTATCTCTTTAAATTTATTTGCTAAAATCTAGTTATAGATAATAGATTAGAAGGTGCTGCTACCAACAGGCCACCTTTCTTTAATGGTGTTAATTATGCCCAATGGAAACTGAAAATGAAAATTCACTTGGAAAGTATGGGATTTGATATCTGGACTGCTATAGAGACTCAATATAAGATTCCAGAAACTGAAAGAACTACTTGGGATGAACTTACTAAAACAGCATACAATAATAATTGTAAAGCAATGAATGCTCTGTATTGTGATTTAGGAGATGAAGAATTTTATCGAATATCTGCTTGTAAAACTGCTTATGAAATCTGGGATACTTTGGTTATTTCCCATGAGGGAACAACCAATGTTAAAGAAATGAGATTGAACACTTACACTATTAAATGACAACTTTAAAATGAAGCCTGGTGAACCTATTTCTGACATGTATCTCAGGTTCAACGAAATTGTAAATACAATGAGCTCACTTGGAAAAGTTGTTCCTGCAAAGGAGCAGATTATGAGAATACTAAGATGTCTGCCAGAAAGATGGAGAGGCACATCAGTCTCAATAAGAGAATTGTGTGATATAAGTGCTCTACCTGTCAAAGAACTGATTGGTAAGTTAATGATGTATGAAGAGGAGCTGAAAGTAAATAAGGAGGAAGATGATTAACCAAAGAGGAAGTCAGTGGCATTTAAGTCTACTGCCTCAAAAAGCAAGGACAGGGAGAAAGTTCACATACCTACTGAAAGTTCAACAAGTGAAGGTTCAGATTCTGATAGTGATGAAGAGATGGCTCAGATAGCCAGGTGATTTAAGAAGTTTTATAGAAAGAAGAAGTTTTTCAGAAAATCAAATTATAAGGGTAAGTATGACCAACGAAGTAATTGGAGGAAAGATTGGAAGAAAACTGATAAAAGTGATGAGATAGTGTGTTACGAATGCAAGAGGAAAGGACATGTGAAAGCAGGTTGTCCAAAGTTAAAATTCAAAAAGAAATATGACTACAAGGGCAATAAGTACAAGAAAGTCATGAAAGCAACCTGGAGTGCTTCAGAAGATAGTTCAAGTGATTCTAATTCCTCTCAGAATGAAAAATCTCAAAAAGCTAATATGTGTTTCATGACAAACACATCTGAGGTAACATTGGATACTCCTGCTTTAAATTCCTATTATTCTGGAGTTGATTCTGATTCTGAATCTGAAAATATGTCTAGTAAAGAATTATTTGAATATTGTAATATGCTAGAAAATACCTGCAATGAATTGAAGGACAAGTATAAGACCTTGAAGAAACAGCATGCTTTAACTAGCACTGTACAATCTGCACTTGATATAGAAAAGGAAAAGAATGCTCAATTACTTAAGGAAAATACTGAACTGAAATTATCCAATGAGCAACTTAGAAAAGATTTAGAAAAGTTCACAAATGGAAAGAATACTCTAACTCAAATGCTAGGAAAACAAGTGGCACCAAAATATACCAAAATATACCACTGGAATAGGCTATCAGCCTGGACAGAGACAGATTACTAAAACTAGATTTATTCCTAAATATGGACAGAATGCTGCTAGTTCTAGTTCTGGAAATTCATATGCTTCAACCAACTATTCACATAGTTATAGATCAAACAAAATTTATTTTTCAAAATCTTTTGAATCTATTGATTATATGAGACCCATTAGACAAATCTAGGTACCAAAAATTCTGCTTGCTAACCTGTCTGGACCCAAGAAAATCTGGGTACCAAAGTCATTTTCTGTTTAAACATGTTTTGTAGGAGACCTACTTAAAGAGTTCCCATAAGAAGATATGGTACTTGGACAGTGGATGTTCAAGGCATATGACTGGAGATTACTCATGCTTCAAGAGTTTAATCAAAGTTGATGGAGGACATGTCACCTTTGGTGATAATTCAAAAGGAAAAATCATCGGCTTAGGCCAGATTGGTAACACTGATTCAATTTTAATTTCTAAAGTATTATTTGTTGATGGATTAAAATACAACCTGTTAAGCATTTCTCAGTTGTGTGATGATGGTTTCAATGTTAAATTTGAAAATGATGCTTGTAATGTTTTTAATTCTAAAAATGTTTTAGTATTTTCTACCTTAAAAAATGAAAATGTTTATGCTGTAGATTTAAATTCTTTAGCTAAACAAAACATTACTTGCTTAAATGTTTTTCATAAAGAGTCTTGGCTATGGCGCAGAAGATTAAGACATTGCAACATTCACTCACTTAGGAAACTGACTAGGAAGAACTTAATTAGAGACCTACCTCAACTAAAATTCTCAACTGACAAAGTTTGTAATCCCTGTCAAAAGGAAAAGCAACATAAAGTTTCATTCAAATCAAAGAAATAAGTTTCAACTTCTCAACCTCTCAAGTTGGTTCACATGGATTTGTTTGGACCTTCTAGAGTTTCTAGTTTAAATGGGAAACACTATGTTTATGTTCTAGTAGATGACTTTTCTAGATACACTTGGGTATACTTTCTTGCTCACAAAAGTGAAGTTTGTTCCTATTTTATTAAATACTCCAAGTCTCTAGAAAACCTAAGTGGACTTAAAATTAAGACCCTGAGAAGTGACCATGGTCGTGAGTTTGAAAATCATGAGTTTGAATCTTACTGCTCACACAATAGCTATAGTCACAACTTTTCTGCCCCTAGGACACCTCAACAGAATGGTGTAGTAGAAAGAAGAAATAGAACCTTTCAGGAAATTGCAAGAACTATGCATAATGAGTATGACCTACCTGTTTATTTTTGGGGTGAAGCTGTGAATACAGCTTCTTATATTATAAATAGAGTCTTGATTAGACATGTTCTCAAGAAGACCCCTTATGAACTGTGGAATAATAGGAAACCTAAAGTTAGTTACTTCAGAGTTTTTGGTTGCAAAGTCTTTATTCTCAATACTAAGGATAATCTTGACAAGTTTGCTTCTAAAAGTGATGAGGGAATCTTTCTAGGTTACTCTATAACTAGTAAATCTTATAGAGTCTTTAATAAAAGAACCAAATGTGTGGAAGAATCTGTTCACATCAAATTTGATGAAACTGATCCGCATGAACCTAAGTCTTCTCTTGAAAATCTTGAAGAAGATCTGTCTATTCTGAACCTTAATGATAGAATCAATGAACCTTTTGTAAAGACAACCAGTTCTGGACATATTCCAGAATCTGCTTCTGGTGAACCCGAACATAGAGAAGAACCCGAAATTTCTAGTCCTACCTTTACTAGATCAACTAGGATTCTAAAGAATCATCCTTTAGATGTTGTTGTTGGTAATCTCGATAAAGGGACACAGACTAGAGCTTCTCTAAGAAATCAGGTTGACTCTCACAGCTAGAACCAAAAAATATCAATGATGATATCAATGATGAATTTTGGGTAATGGCTATACAAGAAGAATTAAATCAATTTGCAAGAAACAAAGTCTGGGAATTAGTTGACAGACCTAAGAACACTTTGACCATAGGCACTAAATGGGTTTTTAGAAATAAAGTTGATGAATCAGGAAACATAGTTAGAAACAAAGCAAGGCTAGTTGCACAAGGGTATAGTCAAGAGGAAGGAATAGATTATGAGGAAACCTTTGCACCTGTAGCTAGATTAGAAGCTATTAGGATTCTACTTGTCTATGTTGCTCATCTGAATTTCAAGTTATATCAAATGGATGTTAAAAGTGCTTTTCTAAATGGTTTTATAATTGAAGATGTTTTTGTTGAACAACCACCTGCATTTACTAATCCTCATTTTCCAAATCGAGTTTTTAAACTTTCTAAAGCTTTATATGGTTTAAAACAAGCTCCACAAGCTTGGTATGATAGACTTAGTAAATTTCTTATTTCAAAAGGTTTTTCTAAAGGGATTGTTGATCCAACTCTCTTTATTAAGAGAATTTCTAAAGATGTTTTAATAGTACAAATCTATGTTGATGATATTATTTTTTGTTCTTCTAAAAATTCTTTATGTACTGATTTTTCAAAAATTATGCAAAATGAATTTGAAATGAGTTTGATGGGAGAACTCAAATATTTTCTTGGTTTTCAAATTTTTCAAAATAAAGATGGTATTATTTTAAATCAAAGTAAGTATACAAAAGATCTTTTAAAACGTTTTGGTTTGGATAGTAATAAGGGAAGTGAAACACCCATGAGTACCACCTGTAAGTTGGACATTGATGAATCTGGGAAACCAGTTGATCAAACAAATTACAGAGGTATGATAGGGAGTCTGCTTTACCTTACTGCTAGTCGACCAGATATTATGTTTAATGTGTGTATGTGTGCAAGATTTCAAGCTAATCCTAAAGAATCTTATTTGCTTGCTGTTAAAAGAATTTTCAAATATCTTAAACATACTGCAAATTTAGGTTTGTTTTATCCAAAAAGACAATCATTCGATTTAATAAGTTATTCAGATGCTGACTTTGCTGGTTGCAAGTTAGATAGAAATAGCACTTCTAGAACATGTCATATTCTAGGTAAGTCCCTGGTATCTTGGTGTAGTAAGAAACAGAACTTTGTTGCATTGTCTACTGCTGAAGCAGAGTATATAGCTGCTGGTAGTTGTTGTGCACAAATTCTGTGGATGAAACACACTTTGTTGGACTATGGATATGAATTTAAACATGTTTCAATAAACCGTGACAACACTAGTGCGATTAACATCTCTAAGAACCTTGTATCTCACTCTAGGACAAAACACATTGATGTAAGGCACCACTTTTTGAGAGATCATTACCAAAAGGGTGATATTACTCTTGAATTTATAGGTGTTGAACATCAATTAGTTGACATTTCACCAAGCCTTTAAGTTCGGATAGGTTAAGTTACATTAGACATGAGTTAGGAATGACAGACTCTGTGAGTTAGAAACCTCACCGTTAGAAACCTCACCGTTAGAAACCTCACCGGTATGAACCTCACTGTTATACCTCACCGGTATGAACCTCACTGTTATACCTCACTGTTAGTGGACCTCACCGATAAGAATACCTCACCAATAGGAATCCTCACCGGTATGTGTTACCGTTAGGTTGCGTTGTTTTTAAACCTCTGTATCTTTAGCCGCCGGAATCTGTATCGTTTATACTATACTTATTATGTTTTACTTATTTATTTTGTGATTCCTAAATGATAAAACATAAGTCTTGACCTCATCTCGATCCACCTCAAACCCTTTACCTTCAAGCCCTAGCTCCCAAAATCTTCGAACCCTAAGCCTCGCGATTCGCAGAATTGCAAGAGTGAAGAGATCATCAGTCAGCGGAAAGGATGATGAGCTGAATGCAAAGAGACTCAAAGGAGAGTCTAGTGGTGGAAGTGAAGTGAAGAAACCTACTAATTCGCATCTCGTTCAAAGGGAGATAGTAGTTGAGAAAAAGCTATGTGCAGAATGGTTGATGACCAGTAAGTCTTTAGTTCTAGAGGTGCTAGAGGACCAGAAATGGGTAGAATGCTTCTCGAATAACAATGACCCCTATTATCCGAAGCTGGTAAAAGAATTCTATGAGTTTGTTCGTTTTGAAAAATCAGAAACTGAAAACAAAATGGTTTCAGTTGTGAATAGAAAGGAACTATCTTTTTCTTCTATTGAGTGGGTTGAGTGCCTGAAAGTTCCACATGAAGGAGTTTTTGGATATTTCTCGAAATCAGTACCTCCTACCAGTAACATCTTTGAGTATGAAGCTGCTTTGAAAGAATTAACAAGAGATGGTACACCAAGAAAGGTAGTTGCTACAGAAATGGATGGAGAGAACCGGTTGTTGTTCAAGTTTATTCAACATGTGCTAAGTCCAAGAAGAGGGGACTTTGAAAATCTGAAATACCATGATATTTATTTGATGCATCTGTTAAGGCATGGTATTAAGGTGAATCTGTGTAGACTGTTAATGATTCAAATTGAGGATATGACCAGGCTTAAGTCAAAAACTAATGCTTTATTCTTTGCAAAACTGATCTCTGTGATGATCAAGGTAAGAGGTGTGGCTAAGTCTCAGGATGAGACTGTGGTTATGAAAGACAACTTTTGTGTTACCAAAACTATCTGTAAGTACATGAAGATCAATTGGAATCCGTGGAGAAGAGAATGGGTCAGTGATGATGAGAAGTTGTATGATAAGTTTAATCCTGTGGATCATCATTCTAGGCTTAAGGATGTGAGGGATCCAGGTCTAGCACCTGATGAAGAGGAACCTCAGTATAGTGATGATACTGATGAAGAAGATGATGCCTCTATAGCTGATGGAAGGGATCCAGACTTGCCTCCAAGTCCTGTTGCTGAAATTGTATCATCTGGAAAGGAAACAGTCTTGGAAGAGAGAAATGAAGAAGCACCTGTTGACGAGGGAGACCAGCCTGCCCCAGAGAACGAGGAGGAAGAAGAATCTGAAACTGAAGCATCTGCTTCTGCCACCTTGAGTTTGAGTCCATTAATTGGAAGTATTGTTGTGCCTATAGAGGTTGTTCTTGTTGAAGTAGATAGACCTGCACCTATTCCTGAGGAACCTCCTACTGTTGGAGAAATGGAGATGGTTGTGGAAGATTCTTCTGAGGAAAACCAAGCTGCTAAGGGTGTTGTTGCTATACATATACAGGAGAATGCACCAGTTGAGGGGGAGCTTCCAACTAGACTTGGCAATGTTTCAGTAGCTGCTGGAATTGAAGACTGGGCAGAAGACCCAGGTTTTGTGGTTTGTGGGTTAGACTACCCTGATTCTGAAGATGAGACACCCATGAATAGACCACAAGTTAACTATAATATCTCTTTTGAGTTTTTACCTGAAGATGTAGTAAGAAAAGCTGATCTAGACCAGTTGAAGTCTGAGTTAAAGATCAGTTTTGTGGAAGAAATAAGAAGAATGGAAACCTCACTGATATCATCCATTCAATCTGTTATGAATGATTCTGTGGCTAGTATTGTGTCAGACAGAGCACCTGTAATTGTGCCTGAAAATCTAATTACTAAGGCTAATCTTGAATAAGGATGAGTTGAAGAAAACCTGAATTGCATCTGTTGCAGACTTAAAGAGCTATCTTGTTGAAGAACTGAGCAAATTGGAAAAATCTTTAGAACTCTCTCTCGGGTGTATGGTGTCAGGCTCTGTGACAGAGATGATGAATGAGATAAGAGTATGTCATTCTCAGATTGAGAGCTGGGCAGGAGCTGTTGTTGCCCTGAAGCAGTCTGTTGCTTCTCTAACTACCTTGAGTGGTTCTCAAGCTCAAATGAATACTAATATCAATTACATTAAAGGTGTAGTAAAGCAGTTTGTGAATGTTTTTTGAGGGATTTAAGAAATCCATGGAGCAGCATATCAGCACCCAGGACTCCCTTGTGAAAAATCTCATAAGTGAGCTGACTAAATCGTTTAAGGAAACAGTAGCCTTCATTGTTGCACCTCTGAGTTCTTCCAAGCCTTCTTTGGATATTGATCAGATTTGAACTGTGATGAGAGAGGAGATTGGAAAGTCTTCTACCAGTGGCTCTGTAGACTCTGTTGCCTTGACCCAAGTGGTGACTACCACTAGGGATATAGGGCAAATTGTTCAAAATTTTATGAGAGAAGCAACTGCTTCTCAGAAAGAGGTAAAAGACAAAGTGGATTACTATTTCCAAAGGGTCTATACCAAGCATCAGCTCAACAACCATTTCAAGCTTATGTTAGAAAACATGAAGCTACCCCCAGTCTCTCAAGCTTTCAAAGAACAAGTGAGCAAGCTCAGGGAGTTGACTCCTGCTCTAGACAAATTTATGGAAAACAAGGATGACTTCATTTCTGCTATGGAAAGAGGAGGAATCATTATGGACTTTAGGAATCTGTTGCTGCCATTTTTACATGTGGACAGTACTCCAATCATTGCACCTCCAGCTCTGCCTGCCTCTGCTCAGTCTGCCTCCATTCCTCAGATGACTCCAGTCCAAGCTATCCGGAGCCTCACTCCTATGATCACACAGAGGGTTACCCACTACAGGCCAGGAATAGTTTCTGTTGCTCAACCTCCAGTACTGCTTTCTGGAATTCCCAAGCCTTCTTCTAAAGCTACCCAGCCTGAATCTACCTTGGAACCCAAAGCCAAATCCAAAGTGGACATTCAGGAGGTGGATTGATTAGTGGTTAGGACCTTTGATAGGAATCATTGTTATTCTTTGTGGTTCAATTTTGTATTTCTATGTATTTTTGCCTCAAGTAATATATCAATGCTTTCATTCTCCCTTACTTTCTATTACTTTTCTCATCCTTTCTTCCCTTCTTTTTGCTAATCACAAAGGGGGAGAACTAATATAACAGGGGAAAACTCATACAAAAGGGGAGAACTGATATGGAGAAATATGAGGAATATGAGAAATATGAGCTTAATATTTATGAGCATAATAAATTTTATCCTCTGATACATTTGTTTTAAACTCATACAAAAGGGGAGAACTGATATGGAGAAATATGAGGAATATGAGAAATATGAGCTTAATATTTATGAGCATAATAAATTTTATCCTCTGATACATTTGTTTTATAATTCTAGCACATTGTTTTTATTATTACCTCTGATACAATTGCATTTAATACTATAAACTCTGAGACATTAATGATTATTTTGGATTATAATACCATTAGTTGTGATTATCAAAAAGGGAGAGATTGTTGATCTCAGCTGTTTTGATAATCCCAATTATGCTTTAATATGTTTTGATAATCTCAATCCTGCTTTAATATGTGTTTATAATCCTATATATATATGCTAAATTATGTTTACGAAAATATCAAACTAATCATTGGAACATGTTTATCAATGGTTATCTATGTTTATACATACTTTGAAATAATTTTAACTCAATCTGGATATGTTTTGCATAGAACAGATAAGTGTTAAGTTCACCGGTATGCACATAGCTACTGATACAGACAAACAGATACACAACTACTGATAAGGCTAAGTACACCGGTACAGAAGTCTACTGATATGGATAAGGTCACCGATATGCATAACAGTTACCGATAGAACAAGTCTACCGGTATGCACAAGTCGACTGATACAGACCTACCGGTACATAGTCTACCGATAAGTAAAGGTCACCGATACAAGCTACCGATACAAACAGACATACACAGCTACCGTTATGAAGTCCACCGATATAGACAGATACCGACAGACAGTTACCGATACAAGTCTGCTGATACAGAATAACAGCTACCGATACAAGTCTGTTGATACAGACAGATGGTCACCGCTACATAGTCTACCGATACAGGAATGCCACCAGTAGAAGGAGCTACCGATAAGAGGAGCTACCGACAGAAGAACTACCGATACAAGCTCACTGATACTAACAGCTACTGATGGAAACCAGTCATTGTTTCTCTAAAATCTATTTCTATTTGTTTATTTAGCAACGGTCATATTTGATGTTTTTAATGCACCTGCTATTAATTAATGATAGTGGTTGGCATTTCAGGAACCGTACCTCGTACCTGTAAAAAGGTAATCATTCCCATATGCCGGAGCTCAAGGTATAAAAGGAAGATCGAGCTGCAGTGGAAAATATATACATAATAGAGAGGAATACACGTGCAAAGTGTGTGACACCTGAATTGAAACTCAAAAAGAAGAACACGAGAAGAACTCGAAGAACAGTCATACACATCAAGCTGAAGTTTCAAAGAAGAAGAAGCTCAAGTGTTACAACGAATACTCTCTTACTCGAGCTGAACTACACTGGAAGTCAAATACAAAAACGACACTCTGTTTTCAAGACAAAAACCAGAGAAGGACTCAGAATCATTTTTGTTTAATCAAAAGGAGTCCAGAACTGCACTTCAAATCACTAGAGCATTCTAAACTCATATCTACTCTCTCTCAGTGATTCTTTTATTTACTTTTTGAGCAGTGTGTGTAGTTTGTATATTTCATACACACACTGTCTCCTGTGCTAAACTGGAGGATCTCTAAATCCTCACACAAAACCTTTATAACTCTTATATCCACTGTGGATAGTGGTAGAGGTCAAGTAGGACCTGGACAGCCTGTGTGCTGTTTTTGTTTTCCCACGAAGAACTGTGGTAGAGGTCATAGGACCTGGACAGTCTTTGTACTGTTGTTAACCCCGATTCAGGGTGTGGATCAAAATTTATACAAATTGTTTGAGAGGACTAAGTCTCGGCTTGAGACTGAACCTCTTGGTTAAAACCGTTGTGCTTATTTATTTTTGTTTTAAACTATATTGAATATTCCGCTGCTAAGTACTTTAGATACAAATCTATTTTAAAGTAACTCTGATAGTTAAACTAGCAAGTGTTTATAACTTTTGTTAGCCAGTAAGTTAGTTTCAAAAGTTAATCAATCTTCAGATTGAGTTAACTGAGAAATAATCAATCTCTTGAGAAACTAATTGAAAACTTACAATCTTTATAAATTCACTACAGTTTAGCTTATTATTCAATTTTGGGAGATTTTTAATAAGAATCTCTTTAACAGAAATTTTTAATTAGAACTCAATTCACCCCCCTCTTGAGTATCCACTCCGACCAACATTAACCATGGGTTTTGCAAGTCCGCGTTGAAGGGAAGACAAGATTGATGAAAAGTTCTGGATCGCCCAACACATTTACCTATATTAGTTGCATATGGAAACGCTTCAGGGGGGGACTACAGCTCATTGCTGTTTAATAGGGCCTGGAGTTTGAAAATATGTTGTGGATTTAATTTTTTCTCCTAACATACAAAGCTTGAGAATTCCTCGAGTGTTTAAGAGAGGTTTTGAAGCCAATATGAAAGGAGGAAAACTGTAAGGAAAAAGCATGATTTTCAAGGCTTTAGCAAGGGCCAATGCGCCTTGGGAAAAGAAGCTGGTTTTGGCAAAGGTGGGAGCATTTTTCGAGGAGTTGAATCCATCCATCTTTGGAGAAGAAAAATGCAGCAAATGTTGAAGTCAAGAGAGCATCTACCTGGACTTGATGATATACAGAGTTATGCTTACTACGTTGACCATGGAGAAACTCGCGCATCTATAAACTGATAAGACCTTCACTGAAGCAGTGCGTGAAGGAGAAGATGAAGTGTCACTAGGGTCGACAATGCGTCTTTCCTAAACAATTGTAATAACCGTAGTGAATAGTATTACTTCTTGGTACGTCGACACGTCGTCGGTGTATGCTCATTGGATTAGTCTTTTGTGGTGAACCAAATAAAATCTCTGAGTCTTGTATACTTGATATTTTTGCATTCATGCTTGAGATTCAGTGAGGTTGTGCAAGAGAGTAATTAAACAACGGGTTGAACACTAAATCCTATTAACACGAAAACAAGATCCTAAAAGGAAAACAATTGGGTGAAAGAATAAGTTAAAATTGGGCAAAGCCCTAATTCACCCCCCCCCCTCAAGCTGCCTCTGGTTGACCACTATTACATCGTTTGCCCTAAGGAAAAATACAAAGAGATTGGGAAAACACCAAAGCCAAGGGGATTCGATTGATCTTAAGAGTGACAAGAAAACTCTTTCTCCTAAGAAAGTTAATGTTGAGGCTAACCCATCGAGAAACAAGGACATTCAATGTTTTAAATGCCAATGAAGAGGGCATGTCGCAATTGACTGCCCAAACCAATGGACAATGACCATCCACAAATTTAGAGAATGGGCGACCATTGGCGGGACCTCCAAGGAAGAAGAGGAGCACTCCCTAGAAATTGGTAATGGTGAATTTGCAGAAGGTGGGTTCATCACAAGACATGTGCTAAGTGATCAAATGATGACCAATGAGGAGCAAAGAGAGAATCTTTTTGATAAACGATGTCAAACCCTTCAAAAGTTATGTAGTGTCATTATTGACAGAGAAAGTTGTAGCAATGTGGCGAGCACCGAGTTGATGGAGAAGTTGGGACTAACAACCTTGAAGCATCAACATCCATATTGTTGTCTTCAATGGTTTGAATGATTGTAGAGAATTGAAGGTCACCAAACAACTTAGAGTTTTGTTCAATGTCGGTAAGTACAAAGATGAGGTGTTGTGCGATGTTGTACAGATAAAGGCGTGTCATTTATAATTAGGAGGATCATGGCAGAACAATCGACATGCCACTCAAGATGGTTTTCTAAACCGTCATTCATTTTTACTCTAAGGGGATCATAACCCTTGTCCCAATGTCCACAAAACAAATTCTGAAAGATCACATTTTGAGAAAGAAAGAAAAAATGAGTGATCAAGAAAAAAGGAGATAAGGAAAAGGTAAAGTAAAGGAAAAAAGAGAGAATGAGGGAGGAGAAAATGAGAGAAGAAACGAAATGGAGTAGTACAGAAAAATAAGAGGAAAAGGAGAATTGAGGGAGGAGAAAAATGCGATGTTGGCAAAAAAGAGTGAGGTTAAGGATGTTTTGATTTCTCGGCAAAACCTTTTAGTACTATGTACAAAGAGGTGATGTCGAACAATAACGACTTAACATCTCCTTTGTCACCTATTGTTGAGCCTTTGTTGCAGGAATTTAATGATGTGTTTCCATAAGAGATGTCATCTGACTTGCCACCCATTGGAGGTATTGAGCATCAAATTGATCTCATACCGGGAGCATCCCTTCCGAATCGTCGGGCGCATCGTAACAACCTGGAGGAGACCAAAAAATTCAAAGGCAAGTCCAAGAGCTATTGAACATGGAGTATATTAGAGAGAGCTTTAGCCCTTGTGCATTACCAGTGCTACCGGTGTCGGAGAAGAATGGTACATGGAGAATGTGCATTAATTGTCAAGTCATCAATAACATTATGAGTCTAAAGTAATGGGAGGAGTATCTACCACCTGTCGATTTCACCTACAACAAGAAAAAACACTCTACTACTCAATTTCCTCTATTTGAAATTATTTTTGGATTTTATCAGCTTGCACATATTGATCTTATTCCTTTGATTTTGCAAGAAATCATTGATACAAATGGGAACAAGAGTGCAAGATTCATCAAAACAACTCCATGAAAACGCTAAGAGAAGTTCTCAGCGAATGGCCTGGAGTATAGAAGGTCTACTATAACAAGGGAAAAGTGTCACAACGGAAGGGATGTCCGTTGGGGGGGAGGGGGCATATGGGCCCATGTGAAAGAAAGGGGAGGGGGTTCCATTATCAGTATAAGGGGGGAGAGAGTGAGGGGGTGGGAAGGAATATTGTTAGGCGGTTTGGTTGAGGCTTGGGCGGGAGATCCTGGGGACTCTCGAGTGTCTCTACTCACTTTTGCTTTTCTTCTTCCTCGTCTTCCTGTAGCTCTAGTCCCTCACGGTTTCTATACATGAATACTAAGTAATCCGTTCCAGTCGATTTGTTGTTTTGAGGGACGTATCACATGGTCCAACCTGTCCGCCTTCTTTTCCCCCACTCCTTGTTGTTATGCACCCATGGAGACCCATCACCGAACTCGTCTTGACGTCGTGAGGCAACGCATGGGAGTACTAAAATCAGCAGTCTTCAAGCTTGCAACGACAATGACTCAAGCTCAACAAAACTAGGACAAGGACCAGCTCAAGCAACCCACATTCCACACCTACCTGGTCGGGCACTTCGAGAAATCGGTGACGTGGGAGCCCGTCAGGCCTACTTTGACATCAGACTTGCCTTAAGCACATTCTGTCGCATCAGGCATCTTCGAGGCGCAGGGGTGTGGCCGCACCTCTGACTGATCTCACCTACGACCAGCCCGTTGTTGTGTGCTAAGTCGAGCTACCCATCTTCAAGGGCATTGATCTGCACGGCTGGATTGCACGCTCCGAACTCTACTTCTACATCTACAGACCCTAATGGAAACAAAGGTCCCTCTAGCGTAAGTATGGAAGATGTCGTTATTCACTGGTTTACAATTCTAGACGAGGTGCACCTGAAATTAACGTGGTCGGTGTTCAAAGAGGAGTTCATGGAACGTTTCAGCAAATTCAAAATTCAAAATCTATACGAGGAACTCACAGTTATCCAACAGAGGGGACCGGTTCAGAAGTATATTGAATAATTCAAATATCTTGCGTTTTTAATACCACGCCAACAAGAGCCGCAACACATAGGGTATTTCATGCATGGCTTGCGAGAAGAAATTAGAAGTTAGGTCTGCATTCACAACCCAGAGACCCTGTTGCAAGTGATTCAGTTAGCTTGGCGTGTGGAGCTCGTTTTCACGAGAGGTGTGGGCACTCAGTTCCACGGAGGTGGGTCACATAATTTTAGTGGGGTACGTGAAGTTGAACCATGGTAGCCACCAAAACGTCCGGGGACACACCTACAAAGCGGGACCACTCTCCAACCAGTCAGACGAGGGGAGGTTGTTGTGGATGGAGTTCGACAGGAGGCTCCAAATCAAACAACCTCTGGCGGGCGTGGTGTTCGACACCTAACAACCCAAGAGTGGGAGGATAGACGGAGCAAGGGCTTATGTTTCTGGTGTGGGTTGACTTATAGCCTCATGCGGGTATGCAGATCCGAAAATGAGGGTGTTGTTAGAAGAGGGTGATGATGGTGCTAAAGATAAGGGGGTTGAGTGGGGCAAAGAAGCAGACCGAGAAAAAGAGCAACCAATTCCCTTTATTCAGTCTTGAGAATAAAACTATTTTTCAAAGGACGGAGAGTGATAAAGCCTGAGTTAGGGCCTACAGTATAAAAGGTCTACTATAGCAAGGGTAAGTGTCACAGCGGAATGGAAGTCTGTTGGGGGAGGGGGGGCATTTTGGGCTCATGTGAGGGGGGTGTTATAAGTAGGGGTTGGGGAGAGAGTGAGGGGGTGGGAAGGAATATTGTTAGGCGGTTTGGTTGAGGCTTGGGCGGGAGATCCTAAGGACTCTCAATTGTTTCTCTAGACTCTTCTACTCTCCTTCCTCCTCTTTTTGTAGCTCTAATCCCTCGCGGTTTCTATACATGAATACTAAGTAGTCCGTTCCAATTGATTGGTTGTTTTCAAGGACGTATTAGAGTACTTGAAAGAATCAAAAACAATGCTTATGAGATTTCTTTTACAGGTGAGTATGGTTTTACTATCAATTTTAATATTTCTAATTTTTCTCATAATTTGGATGCAAAGGAAGAAGAGTCGATGACGACTTCTTTTCAAAGAGGGGGAGGATGATGTGAGACGAGTTAATGGTACTAACGCGATTGATCGCGAGGGAGAGTTGGAGTTGCAAAACCCAATGACGCAAGGAATATTAAAAAGACACCAAGTGGCGTTAAGAGCCCATCTCGCAATATTAAAGGCTCAACCCCACGGTGCATGCATAGAAGTGGCAAATGAGTCAATGATATCTCTTGTTCAAACCCAAATGGGGCTTCTAAAGTCCATGACACAAGGATTCATTGATTTAGAAGCCCAAACCCACATGGAGATTCTAGAAAAAAATCTTTGAACAACAAAGTCAAATCTGGTGAGTCGTGCACTCAAAGCCAAGTCAAGTGGGTTATGGGTAAAAAAAACATGTGATACTTTTTCAAAAAGTATTTATTAAACTTTATCCTTTTGACATTAAGGGGGCAAGGTAAAATTAGGCTTTTTAACTGTGAAAATTATACCTTTGACCTTTGTATCACCCCTTATAAATAGTCACCAAGTGCGTTGTTGTGTAGATTGGTTACCACATCCCTCAAGTGTGTTGTCTAAGTAGTAGGTCACGCTCCCTTACAGCGTTGGTCAACTACTTGCATCCGCCGAACCCCAAACCATTCCTTTGCCGCATCCCACACTGTGAAGATCGAGTCACCCCACGCATCTTACATCAAGAAATGAAAATAGATGGATTTATCTCCAATATCTTACTTCAAATCATTCCATTTGGAATGATTGGAGGAGAAATCATTGTTTTCTTTAACTAAATAGTTCATCCAAACAAAGTGGAAGTAAATCATAATCTTTCTTTTTTATTTTCTTTTATGAATATACAAATCATTTATATTCTATCACCGGGTGCTTTCTCAAATATACAATTAAATTTAAAAATCGGTGCTCAATAATTCGGTGTTGATACCTCCAACAGATGGATCTTACATCAAGAAATGAAAATAGATGGATTTATCTCCAATATCTTACTTTAAATCATTCCAAAAATGGAATGATTAGGGGAGAAATCATTGTTTTCTTTAACTAAATAGTTCATCCAAACAAAGTGTGGGTAAATCATAATCTTTTTTTTTTAATTTTCATTTATTAATATACAAATCATTTATATTCTATCGCTAACTGTTTTCTCAGATATACAGTTAAATTTAAAAGTCGGTGCTCAATAATTTGGCGCTAATACCTATATTCGGCAGTAAATTGCAGACCACAGTTGACGTTTAATGAAATTAAAATACCAAATAAAACAGGTGGGGGTCAGGCGAGGGAGAAAAATCACGAGCGAATGGTAAGGGAGGTCAGGGACCCGGAGAAAGAGCGGGGAGGAGGAGAGAAAGGAAATACCGCCCCCTTTTCATCTCCAGCGAGCACATGCGCCACTATTAAGCCATGGAAAGAACGGGGTCCGGGGCGAAGCCCGGCGGCGATCATATCGTAGATGACTTCAGACGCGCCAGAGACGTCGCGACTCCTCGCACGGACCATCAGTTCCTCCATGAACGTGAACCTCAGAGCCTTCTCCAACGCTGAGGCTGAAACTAAGGCGGGCGCGGGCAAGTCGCCATCCGCGGGTTGCTGCTTCCTCCGCACCGTTCTCTTCCGAGGCGTGGACGTGGATGCGAATGCCGCTGAGCTTGTCACCCTGAAGCTGAAAATGTTGGCGAAGGAAACGTCGGGCGCAATACAAGGAGAATTCTGCGGGAAGGACGCGCAAGTTAGCACGTGAGCCATTGGGGTTTCTAAGCGGAAACCGCGGCAGACAGTCGCCCGCGTAGAGAGGAGGAGCTAAGTCTTTTGGGGGATTAATATCGTCTGATGCCACTAGTGGGGTCAGACCGGGGGATCTAAGAAGTCAGCGAGAGCAAAACTTTAGGTACACCAATAGTTTCCGATTAAGCTTTTAACTGGAATATTCATTACACTTCTCGGACGAGGAGACGTGCCCTATTCTATTTTCAGTCATCAAATCATCTATTCACGGCATTTCATTGATTTGAATTTGGAGACGGTTTTGCCCTCATATTTTGTAAGACGGATCGACTACGAATTACAGCGATTGCAATGAAACCCTGAAATCTGGCAGTGCGGCGACAACAACGAATTGAACTACTTCGGAAACAACTGCAGGGAATCCAACGAGTACGGCGGTGAGGACGACTCCACCGAAGATAATATCGCGTTGTCCCCAAGTCTTGTCCAACGCAAAGGCACGGGTTTTCTTTTTCGAGAACTGTCTAACTCTGGTGGTGTTTCGTCTCAGTCTGCGGCAATCTTTTTTGTACAAAACAGACAGTAATGGCTGACAAATGTGGCGCAGCTTAGTTATTTTTGCCGAAATATGAACTCGAAAGTCTGTATTCCATTTTTGTTGTTACAATTTCTTATTTAATGTTTTTGTCATATGAGCAGTTTTCTGTAAATGTTGTTTGTCTATCATTTTCGAATTAAAAAAAACTCTCATTTCCACATTTTGAAGTCACTTCAAACGGTGCGAACAGAAGAAAAAATATAATATTTTTCAACTGTAATCATGAAAGTGTCATTGGGAGTTCTGCTGAAACTTCCATTGAAATTTCTCCATTTTATGATGTTTGTAGGTTTGACGGCATTGGTCTATTGTTCCCTATTGGTGGTTCTAATTGAACGTCCCCTAGAGGTTTCACTGCAAGTTCCACTGAAACTTCCACTACATGTTCCACTGGAACCTCTACCAACACTTCCACTTTCCAATGGAGGTTCGTGGAAGTTACATTGGAACTATAATTAAAACATCCACTGAAACTTTGTGGCACTCCCATTGGAACCTCCAGTGGCTTCCACTTTGTTGTTCCACTACAGGTTCCGGTGAAACTTACAACCTCATATTCAACCTTCCAAATTGCACTGCGAAGCTACCTTAAGTAAAAAATTGAAGTGTTATTTCCTAGTAGAAGTTCCAGTGGAACTTCCACTATAATTCAATCTTCCAAACTTATAGTGTAGAAGTTCTAGTAGAACTTCCATTGAAACTTCCACTAGGTGGTAGAAGATTAATTCAATATAAAAGTGTTTATACTTTTCAAATGCCAAAATAAATTATTTTTATAGTCATTATGTGTTACAATTGTAATTCGCATTTCTTTTAATTATATTTAACAACAGTACTAGTTTTAAAGTTCCAGTAGAAGTTCCGGTGGAAGTTCCGGTAGAAGTTCCAGTGGAAGTTCAATCTTTCAAACCTACAGCGGAGAAGTTCTGGTGGAACTTCCACTGGAAGTGCATTTCTTTTAATTATATTTAACAACAATATTAGTTTTAGAAATATACGTTTTTGTTGTAGTGTGGAACTTCCATCAGAACTTAGACTTATTCTAACTTCTATACTGTAATTTTGTGGATTCCCCCAATAATTCCTTGATTTCTACATTATTGGAACTTATAATGAAACTTCCACAGAAAGTGCATTTCTTTTAATTATATTTAACAATAATATTAGTTTTAGAAATATACATTTTTGTTGTAGTGTGGAACATCCACCGAAACATCCACCAGAAATGCATTTCTTTTAATTGTATTTAACAATAATATTAGTTTTAGAAAAATACATTTTTGTTGTAGTGTGGAACATCCACTAGAAATCCCACTAGAACTTAGACTTATTATACCTTCTATATTGTGATTTTGGGGATGGCCCCAATAATTCCTTAATTTATACAGTGTAGTGGAATTTTTACAGGATTCAATGTGAAATTATTCTATTCTTTGTAGTCATAGTGTGTGTTTTTTGATTCCAAGTAAAGGTCTTACTTTCAATTTTCAGGTGTGCATTTTAGGTCCAATTTGACCTCTTTACAAAGACTTTTTACAAAAAATAAAACATCAATTAAAAGAAGGTCATATCAATGCTTTGCGCAATAATCCTTTTTGGAAAATGTTTAAAGCATTCATATCCAATACTATATCAGCATCGGATTGTAAAAAACCCGATAGTTCTATTTTGTATGTATTGGATAACTACGATCCATCAACAAGTGATTTCCGATTTGGTGGGGGGGGAGACGTTTATCTGAAGATGATATCCAAAGTATCTTTGGAATAATAGAAGGTCAAACAGAAATAGAGGATTCCTACTCATTCAGACTAACCAAGGCATCATTGTATGTAAGGAGATTTCAAATAGGTGTAAAGTTGTTGACACAAAAAGAAATTAAATCAGCTCTTTTGGAAGCAATAAAGGGAGATGAAGAAGTCGATCATCTTGACACAACAACACTATTATGTTTACACACATGTGAAACTATTTTTTCCCTACTACAGGTTCTTACCTGAGCTGAGGTTTTATCAATTATGTGGATATTGCGAGCGACATGAGAACACTAAGGTGGTCTCGTGCAATCCACCAACAATTGATGAGATCAATTAAAGAATTTCACAACCACCATGCAAGGATTACAAGGGAAATTATCACTTTATTGGTAATGATTAATATTTATTTTCAGTTCAATGTATAATATACTCTTCATATGCTTCTTGTTATTGTAGTATTGGTACCATGAGCAAAGTGGAATAGTGCAAGCGAATGAACAAGTGGCCAATCCACCATTTACAAAGTGGAACCTCTCAGATTTTGATGCTGCTGTAAAAAACTGAAGATTCACCAAGTTGCAGCTAGAGAGGTAATTGTACCAATTACAGTATAAATTTAATGGTTTTCTAAACCATGAATATGTCAAAAAATATATTTCAGATACAAAAAGAAGCATAAATTGAGGAGGAGCTACCTATGATTAAGGAAGTTGTTATTGGCCAGTAGGAAAAGGGGGACCGGAGGATGACAAAATAACAGTTCTTGCAAAAGAAAATTCGGCCCTGAAAAGAAAACTACATAAAATGAAAGCAATTGTTAGAAAATAGGTGGAAAAATTAAAAGACCGAAACTATTAATAAGTGAGAATGCCAGCATAGAGGGAAGCAGAAGAGAAGGTAGCACCGAAAAGAGTCATTCTGTCAAAGAGGAAACCCAGACAGCAGGTACAAATAAAGCTGGGATGCAGCAGGATCCTTCTGAAAAAACTACATCTCTCCTCGAAGTAGAACAACAGAAAATAACCCCTTACCTAATAGTGGAAAACCAAAAATAGGGAACCAAGGAAACTGAGATTGAGGAGCCTGTATATCAACTACAGGAAGGTGTTGAACAAACCAAAATTTTACATCAAAGCAGCCAAACTAAACAGATGGAAATAGAAAGTTTCCAAACGAGATCAATGATTAGAAATGTGAAGTTCAGAGTTAGAAACCAGAAGAAATCGGATTCAACTTATTTGTATGAAACCCGATGCACAAAAAGAAGAACAACATCAAGACAAAAAAAATAGTAGAACAACCAATCCAGTTAGAAAACCCCATTGAGGTAGGTGGTGTTTCAAAGAAAACACACAAAAAAGTTGTTACAAGGATGTCAGGTATACCTAAATGGGTCAGGTAGAGTGGACGCCTGTAAAAAAACGACTATGAGCAGCTGGAAAAGATTCTCTAGATGGAACCATACTGGTATATCCACCCTTCATTTAAAGGATTTCTATTAAATTTTCTTGAACTTTATATGTTTTCTTATAAGCTATTGTTATTATAATTTAGTTAATATGTATGGGAAGCTGAGAACAACTTGTATTAAATTGCATTAGATGACATTTTCCAACTTTTCACCAAAATCATGATAAGTAACAGGGTGAGTATTTAACTTAACCAAGCTTACTATAAACTAATATTCAATTAGTCTCACATCCTCTATTATTTTTTTATTGATATCAGGTTATAAATTTCTATGCTCAACTTATCAAAAAGAAATGTGGAATAGGGAAAACGACTGGAATTTTCCATGATAAATCAACTATGATTATGACAACCCTTCTTTTTATTACAACTTAAACATGCTTTATTACATAAAACTTCACTTGATACAACAAAGAAGATCGAGAGGTTTAGTGTCTTTGGGGCTTAGGATCATTACATAAAAAACATGAAATATGAAATACAACATCTTTATTGAAAACTTCCTTTACACGACCACTACATTCCCTTGTACTTAGCATTGCATGGGATAACCTGAGGACATGCATAAGAAAAGGGCGAGCTATAAAGCCCAGTAAGGGAGTACACATGGAATAATATGAGGAGTACAATACATGTTAGGAAATAGGCATGTCAATAGAGCATAAGATAAACATGAACATAAAGGCATGATAAAGCATGATAATCATAACATGGAAATGTGGCAACAACACTTAACATTGAATTAGCATGAGCCAAGGCTCATTGCACATGGAGCATGAGTAAACCCTCATTGCACATGAAGCACGAGTAAACCCTCGTTGCACTTGAATTAGCACGATTCAACACTCATTGCACATGACGTATCATGGTACTATACTTTACCCAATGCATTGGAGCGCTATAAGGGCGCACCCTTCTTAAACATTTCATTTCATGCATAAGTGTGCCACATGGATCATAAAACATGGATTCATAAAACATAATCATTTATTCCATGATAAAGGAATGTGAAATTCATACATGAAACTTTACAATCAATGAGTAAATGTGTATAAAGGTTAATACCCTTGATGGAGAAATGAACATGGTATTCACTACACAATGACATTGGCTTAGAAAATCGGTGCGATTTCGGCAGCGTAACGGCGTGACATAAGAATTCATAAAAAGGGTTGATGAGAGAGAAAGGGGTGCCTCATAATACTTACATGTAATGGATAGTAAGGAGGTCATATAGATACATGTACCAACAATTTTAATGGAATTTAGATTCATGATACAAAAGTATTGCTTGAATGTAAAAGAAGAGAGAGAAGTTCCTTTCGGAATTTCGGCATAGTAACGGGTGTACATGGGAGGCATTTAATGAGAGATAAAAGGGTCTCCCATCATTCAAACAATAATAGGGAAGTATGGGAGAGGTGCTAAACCATACCCCAATATTCATAATTGAAATTAAAAGGGAAATACAACTTAAAGAAAATTGACAAAAATGAGAAAGGAAGAAAAAACCCTTACTTGGAAGTGTGCTTCCAAAGGCTAGAGAGAGGCTTGCGAGAGGCTTCTTGGGAGCTTGGGGCACCTTGGGAGGATTCTAGAGAGAGTAGGACAGAGTTTGGATGAACTAAAAGGGATTTTAGTGAGGAGGAAGTGGGAGCTTGGGTGGGTTTATATAGGAAAGGTGAGAGAATTCTTTATTATTTAGGTTTGGGACCCCTTATATTAAACTAATCCAAACCACAAACCATCCCATGGTTTTTGACCATGGTTTCTGGAAAAGTAAATAGGAAAACAATATTTTACAAGGCCAAGGTCCAAACTTATTAAAATAATAAGGTTGCTTATGTGGAGGTGAGTCACACTCCCATGGAAATTAATTTAAAAAGGCAAAGTGTTGAATAAGTCTTGAGGGGTTCATTAATGATTTGAAAAGTAAGTCAAACAAACCCAAAATCACTTTATTTTAATGGTAAAACATATATTGGCCGAACATAAGGATTATAGTATTTTATTACATCACCATTGGGTCATTATGATGTCATAAAACACATTATATATTTAAACGGTATTTAATTTTTACCCAAAAATTTGACTGTCTCAGAAAATTATGAAAAATTCACCGTTGGATAATTTCGACGTCCTGATTCCAGAAATGACATTTATTTTATCTAAAATTTTTTCTAAATATGTTAATTTTTACTTTTAAAATAAAAACCAATATTTATCGAAAATTCACGGGTTTTGACAGAAATGGCTTTCAAACCTTAATATAACATTTTAATTGCATTCATAAATTTATAAGATCATTTATATTTAATTAATAATAATATTATTATTTTATTAAAATATTATTTAATTCAAAAATCCCTTAATTTAAAAAAATTGAATTCTAAAAACACCATTTGTACTTTAAAAACTATTTACAATGTATCAAAAATGACTAGAAATTATATTCATTATTATATACAAAAAAATAATGTACATGAACATAGTACTACTTATTTGTTACATAACCCCTTAAAATAGCCGCATAAGACCTAAGGATAAGGTGTGCGATAGTGACTGACTCTTGGGGCAGCTCAGATAACATCGCTCGAGTGGTAATCTCTATCAACTTCCACTTTTCCCGTAGACGGTCACGTTCGAGCTTGACATAATGAATCTCAGCTTGGGCTTGGTTAAGGGTAAAGCCCAAGGATGCCACCTCTTTTCCGAGCTCCAACAAATGGGCTTCGTATGGGGCAATTCTACTGGATGAGGTCATCGCTTCCTTTGTCTGAGTAAAATTGGGTTTGTTAAAGCCTTATATTTATACTAATCATGTGATCACTATTCAACGACTATAAAAGTAATGGTCACAACTCTTATCATAAAACCAAAAAAGTTGACATCATATAAAAACATTTTTTTATAAAGAGACATTTAACTATATCAAGAGGGATTTTCCATTAATGAAACTTTGGGTCGTTACAATATTCCCCCCTTAAGAAATTTCGCCCTCGAAATTTTCCTTTTCCCACACTAAAACAAATGTGGGTAACTTAGCTTCATCATATCCTCCGATTCCCAAGTTGCTTATTCAAACTTGTGGTTTCTCCACAACACCTTGACGAGGGGCATTGTCTTATTTCGTAGAACTTTTTCTCTACGATCTAAGATCTTCACTAGTTTCTTCTCATAAGAAAGATCATCTTCCAATTGTACCACCTCGGAAGAGAGTACATGTGAAGGGTCCGATATGTACTTCCTTAAGAGGGATACATGAAAGACATCATGCACCTTGGCCATAGCAGGTGGAAGTGCTAGCCGATAGGCCACAACCCCAACACGATCAAGAATCTCTAAGGGGCCAATGTACCTTGGACTTAACTTCCCTTTCTTTCCAAACCTCATGACCTTCTTCCATGGAGATATGCGTAAAAACACCATGTCTCCAACTTTAAACTCAAGGTCTTGTCGACGATTATCTATATAACTCTTTTGTCGACTCTGGGCTGCCTTGATATGATGCTGAATGGTTTTCACCTTCTCCAACATTTCTTCGACCATTTCTGGTCCAAGCAGCTTACATTCACCAACCTCATCCCAACATGCCGGTGTTCTGCACCTTTTCCCATACAGGGCTTCATATGGTGCCATTTGGATGCTCGAGTGGAAACTGTTATTATAAGAGAACTCAACCAGAGTAAGATGTTGATCCCATCCTCCTTTAAATTCCATTGAACACGCTCTCAACATATCCTCAAGTGTTTGGATAGTCCGCTTGGATTGGACATCAGTTTGAGGATGATAGGTCGTACTGAAGTTCAGTTCAGTATTCAGAGCATGTTGAAGACTCTTCCAAAACTTAGAGGTGAATCTTGGATCTCAGTCGGACACAATAGATAGTGGTACTCCATGCAACCTTACCACTTCCCTAATATATATTCGTGCCAGTTGATCCAAAGAGAAATCCTCTCGAATAGCAATGAAGTGTGCAATCTTTGTAAGATGATCCACAACAACCCAAATTGCATTGTTTCCTTTGGATGTCCTTGGAAGTCCAGTGACAAAGTCCATGGTGATGTTCTCCCATTTCCATTCTGGTATGGGCAATGGTTGCATCATCTCCTTAGACTTCTGCCTCTCTGCCTTCACTTGTTGACACACCAGGCACTTTGATGTATATTCAGCGATCTCCTTCTTCATATTATCCCACCAAAAGTTTTCTCGGAGATCTCGATACATATTTGTGCTCCCTGGGTGAATAGAGAAATTTGAACTATGTGCATCATCCAAAAGTTCCTTCTTCAGCTCCAGACTTGATGGAACACATAGTCTTTTCCCAAACCACACAATTTTTTATTCATTAACATTAAACTATGAGGATTTCCCCTTTTTGATAGCTTCCACTTTTTCTTGAATTCCCACATCATCCTTTTGAGCATCCTTTAACCTTTCCAAAAGAGATGGTTGAGCAATCATTTGTGAAAGGATTGATGATGTTCCCTTCTTTATGATTCCCACGTCCATCTTCATCAAGTCTAAGAAGATTGGATCCTTCTCAATTCTCATCATTGATAGAATCGCTGGATCCTTTCTACTTAGGGCATTCGCCACCTTGTTCGCTTTCCCAGGGTGGTAATGTATTGAACAGCCATAATCCTTGATGAGCTCTATCCATCTTCTCTGGCACATATTAATCTCTTTCTGTGTGAATATATATTTAAGACTCTTGTGGTCAGTATTTATCTCACATTTCTCTCCATAGAGATAATGCCGCCAGATTTTCAAGGAAAAGATCACCGCCGCCAACTCCAGATCATGCGTTGGATAGTTTCGCTCGTGGATTTTCAACTGCCTTGAGGCATAGGATATCACTTTATCATTCTGCATCAGCACACATCCTAAGCCCTTCTTCGAAGCATCACTGAATACCATAAAAAGCTCCCCACTTGTGGGTAAAGTGAGCACGAGTGCAGTGATAAGCCTCCTTTTCAACTCCTTGAAGATTTCTTCGCATTCATTACTCCAAGAAAACTTTACTCCCTTTCGAGTTAGCTTGGTAAGAGGGTTGGAAAATCGTGAGAAATTTCTCACAAATCGTCGATAATATCCAGCTAACCCCAAGAAGCTACGGATATCCGTTACCGATGTTGGCCTCGACCATCCCTCAATTGCATCTGTTTTGGAGGGGTCCACAGATATCCCATTGCTTGTGATGATATGGCCCAAGAATGACACCTCCTTCAACCAGAACCCACACTTGTTGTACTTTACATAGAGATTCTCCTTGCGCAAAGTCTCTAGTACAGTTCTTAAATGCTCCTCATGACCCTCCTTGGTTTTGGAGTATATTAGAATATCATCTATAAAGACTACCACAAATTTGTCAAGGTAGTATTTAAAGACTCTATTCATCAAGTCCATGAATATTTCTGGAGCATTGGTGAGTCCGAAAGACATTACTATGAATTCATAGTGCCCGTATCTTGTACGAAAAGCAGTCTTGGGGACATCTTCCTTCTTCACCCTTACTTGATAATATCCCGACCGCAAGTCCACCTTGGAGAAGTATTGTGCTCCACGCAGCTGATCAAACAAGTCATCGATTCTTGGGAGAGGATACTTGTTCTTTATCGTGATATTGTTAAGTTCACGATAATCGATGCAGAGTCGCATTGACCCATCCTTCTTCTTGACGAAGAGGACTGGTGCACCCCATGGTGAAGCACTTGGGCGTATAAACCCTTTATCCAGATTCTCCTGTAGTTGTTTTTTCAGCTCTTCAAGCTCAACAACAGCCATTCTATATGGATTCTTGGATATTGGTAGTGCCCCTGGTATAAGTTCAATTGAGAACTCAACATCTCTTCTTGGAGGAAGACCAGGCAGTTCCTCAGGAAACACTTTAGCAAATTCCCTCACAATAGGCATTTCTTCAAGGATGGTTTCTTCTTTGGACTCAATCATTTGAGCCAGATACGTGTGCTCATAGGGCAGTAATATCCATGCTTGAGATGATGGAGCTAAAGGAGATTCATCTTCCTCCTGACACTTGTAAAGAATTGGGGGTCGATTCTCCATATGGAGTGTGATTTCTCTCTCCCGACAATTTATGTTGGCTCTATATAAGGAAATCCAATCCATGCCAATAATTGCATCAAATTCCACCAGAGGGAGTATGACGAGATTCTCCGGGAAATTCAATCCATAGATTATAACAGGGGAGGACTTTTATTCATGGGATGCAATGATTTCCCCATTTGCCTTACTCACCGACATCTTTACTTCCATGATTTGTGGTGGTGCTGGGATTGTTCTACTAAACTTTCGAGATATAAAAGAATGCATAGAATCTGAATCAAAAAGTATGTTCACTATTCTTGAATGAATAACTAGCGTACCTGTCACCACTTTGTTGTCGGGGTTCACTTCGGCAGAAGTGATGGAAAAAGCTCTTCCTTGCTGTCTTGGAGGTTGTTGGTTGCCTCCGAAAACCCTTGGATTAGGGCACTGATTTGCAAAATGACCCGGTTATTTTCATTTATAGCATTGAACAACGTGTTGAGGTTCGAACGGAGTGTTCCTCTCCTCTTTCGCAGTCGCGGGTCCTTCTTGCCGACAGTTAACAGCTAGGTACCCTTCTCTTCCACACCTGAAGCATTTTCTCGTCCCCTTAAGGCAATTTCCAGGGTGATTCTTTCCGCACTTTTGGCAAGTGGGGTGTTGGAACTTCTTAGCGCCATTGGATTTATCCATCGGACCACCAGCATTGAAGTCCACCTTACGCTTCTTGTCCCCATGATACCCCTGTGATTCCCCGATCTCCATTTCAACCTTGAGGGCACATCAGACAATTTCCTCATAGCTGTCGAAGTCACAGATCACTAATGCTTTCCACAAGATAGGCTTCAGCCCACCAAAGAAGCGGTCAACCTTGAATTCGGGGGTAATGACAAAGCTGGAAGCGTATCGTGCAAGCCTTGTGAAGTTTGCCTCGTACGCTCCAACAGATTCCTCATCTTTTTGCTTGAGGGAAAGGAAGTCCCTTTCCATCTTAAGCCGGAGGGTGCGCGGAAAATATTTATCGAAAAACATCTTCCGGAATTCCTTCCATTCCAAAGCCTCGATCTCCTCCTCAGGCTTCGTATTTTTGATCAACGTCCACCATTGATCAGCTTCACCCTCCATACGATAAGCATCCAGGAGAACCTTCTCTTGTTCAGAACATTGGAGGATGGAGAATATCTTTTCAATGGAGTTTATCCATTGTTTAGAGATCGTGGGATCAGATGATCCACTAAAAGTAGAAGACCTTTGCCTCATGAAGCTCTCGATATCGACTTGTTCCTTCTTAGGGGGGTCTGGACATTCCTCTTGACCCGTGTTTCTATTCAAAACTTGAGTTAGCTGAGAGAGAAGCGTGACAAAGTTCGCGATTCCCGCTCCCATTGGATTGGGAATCTCATTAGTATAGTCATCACACTGATCTTCACGACGGTTGTTAGCCCGAGTCCTCCTATTACCGGCCATTGGATGGAATAAAAGGAAAGTTAGGGGTAACACATAAAGGGTAATACAAAGACAAAATTTGATAAACATTCATTCCTTAACTCATGAGTCTATAGGCTTCAATCTTGGATTTTCATGATCTACTTTCTAACAAATATTCGTAGGTCATTTTTTTTAATTCCCTTAATAAGGGTTCATACTAAGCTTGTGAATTTATCAAAACATATCCCCCGGGAGTGTTGTAACCAAGAGTGAAGCAAGACCCGTTGTCGTGCACCAGTTCCCGTTCGAGTCTAGCTCAAAGCGGTATTTTCGGGTTTTACCCTTAGGATACATCTGTGCCAGAGCCGCCTCTACCTGATCGTATCCAGACAGGGATGTATTTGTTTGATAAACCACTTAATTAGTATTTACCAAAACTTAGGGATGTTTTTATTATACTTAGTCTTGTATCTAAGGCTTTACTAGGGTTTCCTAATCCCAAAAATAACTAAACCTATCCTTTGATACCAACTATGACAACCCTGCTTTTTATTACAACTTAAACATGCTTTATTACATAAAACTTCACTTGATACAACAAAGAAGATCGAGAGGTTTAGTGTCTTTGGGGATTAGGATCATTACATAAAAAACATGAAACATGAAATACAACATCTTTATTGAAAACTTCCTTTACATGACCACTACATTCCCTCGTACTTAGCATTGCATGAGATAACCTGAGGACATGCATAAGAAAAGGGTGAGCTATAAAGCCCAGTAAGGGAGTACACATGGAATAACATGAGGAGTACAGTACATGTTAGGCAATAAGCATGTCAATAGATCATAAGATAAACATGAACATAAAGGCATGATAAAGCATGATAATCATAACATGGAAATGTGGCAACAACACTTAACATTGAATTAGCATGAGCCAAGGCTCATTGCACATGGAGCATGAGTAAACCCTCATTGCACATGAAGCACGAGTAAACCCTCATTGCACTTGAATTAGAATGAGTCAACACTCATTGCACATGACGTATCATGATACTATACTTTACCCAATGCATTGGAGCGCTATAAGGGCGCACCCTTTTTAAACATTTCATTTCATGCATAAGTGTGCCGTATGGATCATAAAACATGGATTCATAAAACATAATCATTTATTCCACGATAAAGGAATGTGAAATTCATACATGAAACTTTACAATCAATAAGTAAATGTGCATAAAGGTGAATACCCTTGATGGAGAAATGGGCATGGTATTCACTACACAATGACATTGGCTTAGAAAATCGGTGCGATTTCGGCAGCGTAACGGCGTGACATAAGAATTCATAAAAAGGGTTGATGAGAGAGAAAGGGGTTAATCATCATATTTACATGTAATGGACAGTAATGAGGTCATATAGATACATGTACCAACAATTGTAATGGAATTTATATTCATGATACAAAAGTATTGCTTGAATGTAAAAGAAGAGAGAGAAGTTCCTTTCAGAATTTCGACATAGTAACGGGTGTACATGGGAGGCATTAAATGAGAGAGAAAGGGGTATCCCATCATTCAAACAATAAGAGGGCAGTATGGGGGAGGTGCGAAACCATACCCCAACATTCATAATTGAAATTAAAAGGGCAATACAACTTAAAGAAAATTGACAAAAATGAGAAAGCAAGAAAAAACCCTTACTTGGAAGTGTGCTTCCAAAGGCTAGAGAGAAGCTTGTGAGAGGCTTCTTGGGAGATTGGGGCACCTTGGGAGGATTATAGAGAGAGTAGGGCAGAGTTTGGACGAACTCCAAGGGATTTTAGTGAGGAGGAAGTGGGTGCTTGGGTGGGTTTATATAGGAAAGGTGAGAGAATTCTTTATTATTTAGGTTTGGGACCCCTTATATTAAACTAATCCAAACCACAAACCATCCCATGGTTTTTGCCCATGGTTTCTGGAAAAGGAAAGAGGAAAACAATATTTTACAAGGACAAGGTCCAAACTTATTAAAATAATAAGGTTTCTTATGTGGAGGTGAGTCACACTCCCATGGAAATTAATTTAAAAAGGCAAAGTGTTGAATAAGTCTTGAGGGGTTCATTAATGCTTTGAAAAGTAAGTCAAACAAAACCAAAATAACTTTATTTTAATGGTAAAACATATATTTTCCGAACATAAGGATTATAGTATTTTATTACATCACCATTGGGTCATTATGATGTCATAAAACACATTATATATTTAAACGGTATTTAATTTTTACCCAAAAATTTGACTGTCTCAGAAAATTATGAAAAATTCACCGTTGGATAATTTCGACGTACTGATTCCAGAAATGACATTTATTTTATCTAAAAAAATTTCTAAATATGTTAATTTTCACTTTTAAAATAAAAACCAACATTTATCGAAAATTCACGGGTTTTGACAGAAATGGCTTTCAAACCTTAATATAACATTTTAATTGCATTAATAAATTTATAATATCATTTATATTTAATTAATAATAATATTATTATTTTATTAAAATATTATTTAATTCAAAAATCCCTTAATTTAAAAAAATTGAATTCTAAAAACACCATTTGTACTTTAAAAACTATTTACAATGTATCAAAAATGACTAGAAATTATATTCATTATTATATACAAAAAAAATAATGTACATGAACATAGTACTACTTATTTGTTACATAACCCCTTAAAATAGTTTCATAAGACCTAAGGGTAAGGTGTGCGATGGTGACAGACTCTTGGGGTGACTCGGATAACATCGCTCGAGTGGTAATCTCTATCAACTTCCACTTTTCCTGTAGACGGTCACGTTCGAGCTTGACATAATGAAGCTCAGCTTGGGCTTGGTCAAGGGAGAAGCCCAAGGATTCCACCTCTTTTCCGAGCTCCGACAAATGGGCTTCGTATGGGGCAATTATACTGGATGAGGCCATCGCTTCCTTTGTCTGAGTAAAATTAGGTTCATTAAAGACTTATATTTATACTAATCATGTGATCACTGTTCAACGACTATAAAAGTAATGGTCACAACTCTTATCATAAAACCAAAGAAGTTGACATCTTATAAAAACATTTTTTTATAAAGAGACATTTAACTGGATCAAGAGGGATTTTCCATTAATGAAACTTTGGTTCATTACAATGATTATAAGTGTTACCATGGTGAGTGTAATATTCTCTATATTCTTGAAGTTTTAAATATATTACTTAATATTTTGTCTAACTTTATTCATTTTTACAGAGCATTATATATGGGAAAAACAACAATTTGAAAGATGGTTTGTTAAAGAAACTGATAAAAAAAGCAATGTAGTTGAATAAAAAAGTCTCCATCCCCATCAACATAGAAAATATGCATTGGACTTTGCTTGTGTTTGATATTGAAAAAAAAATTTCAGCTAGTATAACTCCATACAACCTCAGATGGGTGCTGCTACAATTTATTGTTACCAACAAGATGCTTTAAAAATGGTAAATTTTACCCTCTTCGACATCAAATGCATTTTCATATAAACCAACTGACTGAATAAAATTTATACAACACTTGCAGAAAATGTTTATTGAAGAAACCATCAAATTACGGAACCCCGAATACTTAGAGAAGATTTCTCATGCCCTGCCATTCATAGTGGAAGACACTCCTCAGTAGGGGATACAACATTAGACTGTGGGATAATTGTTTGTTATCTCATTGAAAAGTTGTAAACATATCAAGGGTATAACAATAATCTATCACAATATGAAGTTGATGACATGTACCTATATATGGCACATTGTTTCCTTACAAACCCTACATACAGCTAGAGTGAAACATCATATAGAAGCAGGAGTTGTCTTCTAAAAACAATGCTGTCAGAATGCACATAACAAGTTAAACAACCAGGTTCAATGGATCTGATATCATATTAGAATTTAAATGGTTTGAAAGGTTTTGAACATTTATACAGCCCACTTTAATGGTTGTTGCTGGAAACTACATTTGGTTGTTGTTAGGTTTTTAAACAGCCATACTACCCACTTTAATGGTTATTTGTTTTTATTCGTATCAATATTTCTTTATTTGGTTTTGCTGTTATAATTGATGTTGGTAATTACAGTGGTTTAAAATTGGTGTTGGCAATTGCAATGGTTTATATTTGGTGTTGGTAATTTTAATGGTTTATATTTTTTGTTGGTAATTGTGGTTTTGTTGTTATCATTGTTGTTGGTAATTGCAGTGGTTTAAAATTGGTGTTGGTAATTGCAATGGTTTATATTTGGGGTTGGTAATTGCAATGGTTTATATTTGGTGTTGGTAATTGGAATGGTTTATATTTGGTGTCGGTAAGCGTATGAATAGTTATGTTCATAGTTTTAGGACAACAAACATGATATTCACTATTGTAACTTTCACAGTTGCAAACAACACAAATACATACAACGCATTTTCAATTTATTGAAATGGTATCCCAATAAAAATCCATTACAACCGACAGTCGACTAAGAAATATTACAGCCTATAAATTCTTTAATCCAGTCATTATAATTTGAAAAACTACTATCATCAAATGTTCTCTAAACTGCTCGACCTCTTCAAATGCTATGTCAATCTACCTCCAAATTTGAAGCTCTAAATTGGTTGATAAGACTTCCTACAACAGAAGAACAACACAATTACAACAGTTATAGAAATGAATGCTGATAAAAATATTACATTTAAAACTATTTTTCTAGCTATAACACGAATTTTTTTTCTCGCTTGCTATGAAATTCCCTGCATACAAACATAAATGCTATCAAATACCACATTAAAAATAGAAAACTTCTCTTATAAATAAAATACATTGTAAAATGAAATCATACTATCATCATAGTAGTAAAAAAAATTTCAACTGTGTCCCCTTTCAGTAGCCATTCTCTAAAAATCTTTTCATCCTATCTCCCCCTTTCCTGTTTGGTTTCTTTTTAAAAGAATCCTTTCTTAAAATTCTGTCTGAACTATCATGACCATTAAATCTATCCGATTATGTATTGATGATACTCAACTCTTTTTCAAAATTATTGAAATTAGAAAACACAATGTCATAATCTGCATCCGTCACACAAGATATGGTAATTAACTTCATTCCCATTCGTGCTAAATCTTTGTAACATTTTTCTATAACTAATTTCCTATCAGAAATCACTTCAATAGATTATCCTTAGAATATCATGATATTTATATCCAATCAGGTCCATCTCCCCAAAATATATTTTTCAAGTATTGCTCTCACATCAAGATGCTTATAAATTTTTAAAACATGAAAAAAAGATACCCAACTAACTCAAAATTTTGACAAAAACATTCAACAACTTCATTGGAGGCTTCATATGATACATAGAATTGATCTTCACAACAAACCATTCTAATAACATAGATGAATTGAACTCAAATTTCAATACATGATATCAAAAAACAAGCACTAATCAATCACTACTAGAAATTTGGGCTATAGCCACGATTTGAAACTATGGCTATAAGTTATAGCCACAATTCAATGAACCATGGCTGGTATTGGCGTGGCTATAGGCCTTGGCCTATAGCCACAGTTTGAAACTATGGATAAAACCCTATAGCTATAGTTTCAAACTATGGTATAAGCTCAAGCCACACATTTCCTACAACCACAGTTCAAACCGTGGCTATAGGGCTATAGCCACAATTTGAAATCATGGCTAAATCCCTTCTCATTTAATAAAAAGAACCCCACCCTCCCCCCTACATAGCACCCCACCCCCCTGAAGCAGCCCACCACTCCCCTTCTTGGATTGCCCCTCACCCCCACCCCCTGCAACAGCCCCCCCACCCCACTTGCAGCAGCCCCTACCCCCTTACAACAGCCCACCACTCCCCTTCCTGGACAACCCCCCCACACTCCCCTTGCAACAGCCCCCACCCCACTTGCAGCAGCCCACCACTCCCCTTGCAACATCCCCCCCTTGCAGAAGCCCACCACTCCCCTTCCTGGACAACACCCCCCGGACACCCCACCTGGACACCCCCTAGACACCCTCCACTGGACCCCCTGGACACCCTCCACAGGACCCCCCATGGACCCCCCGGACACCCCCACCCCCTGGACACCCCCACCCCACTTGTAGAAGCCCACCACTCCCCTTGCAGCAACCCCCCCTGTAGCAGCCCACCACTCCCCTTCCTGGACAGCACCCCCCGGACACCCCCTGGACACCCTCCATTGGACCCCCCTGGACCCCCCCTAGACCCCCACCTCCTGGACACCCCCTGGACCCCCCCGGACACCCTCCACTACCCCCCCCCCCCCAGACACCCCCTTGGACACCCCCCTGGACACCCCCCTTGGACCCCCCAGACACCCCCCAGACACCCCCCTAGACACCCGCCACTGGACCCCCCTAGATACCCCCATGCATGCATATACATGCATATTAAGAAAAGGAAAGAAGAAAAATGAAAAAGGAAAATTGTAAACTGAGAGAATGTATAAAATATTTTTTCTAAAAATGTACAATGGTATAGGATTCAAAAGTGCATACTTGGGGATCAACTATCCAACCATGATACAGAGTAATGTCCAGAAGATCAAATATTGCACACTCAGGAGTAAACTTGAAATCATCAATTCTGCAAGCATGGTGCATGCCAAGTCAATTCGATTAAAAACACAACAAATGGTTACTAATGTCTTGTAAAAAATGGTATAAAATAAGAATTACCTTCAAAATTTTATATTCACGTCAATCTCGGTTGCAAGTCTTGGAAGCAAATCAATTGCATTAGCTTTGTTTTATCATTGGTTCTCTGCATAACATGCATCCCTATCCTTCATACCAATACAAGTAATCAAAATCAAAAAATTATAGAAAAGGAAAATCCACTAGGAAGCCAAAAAACAGGAAGCCAAACTCTCTTTTGAAGAGAATTTAAAACGACTTAACCCCCCCTGCACACCCACCCCGCACCCCCCTGCACAGCCCCCCTTGCACCCCCTTGTCCCCTTGCACACCCCCCGCACACTTGCACATCCCCCTGCACACCCCTACTAGACACCCCTTACACCACCCCTACTGGACACCCCCTTGCACACCCATGCCCCCCTTACACCCCTTTCACCCTCCCTTGCACCCCCCTGCACCCCCTGCACACCCCTGTCCCCTTGAACACACCCCCTGCACACTCCCCTTGCACCACCCCTACTGGACAGCACCCCCACCCCCTTGCACCACCCCTACTGGACATCACCCCCACCCCCTGGACAGACACCCCCTGGACAACAACCCCCTTATTGGACACACCCCCTGGACAACACCCCCCCCCACTGGACAACAGCCCCCCCTGCACACCCATGCTCCCCTGCACAACCCCCTTTTACCGCCTTAAACATCCCTTACACCTCCTACACACCCATGTCCCCTTGCACACACCCCCTTGCACCACCCCCTACTGGACAAAACCACCACACCCTTGCACCACCCCTGCTGGACATCACCCCCACCCCCTGGACAGACACCCCTTGCACACCCATTCCCCCTTGCACCCCACTACACATCCCCCCCTGCACCCCCTGCACAACCCCCCCTGCACCCCCTTAAACATCCCTTTCCCCCTACACATCCCCCCTTGAACCCCCCTGCACAACCCCCCTCACACCCCCTATCCCCTTGACCCCCCCTGCACACCCCCCTGCACACCCCTGTCCCCCTGCACACCCTTGTCCCCCTGCACCCCCTTAATTATGTATGGAATGCCTTGGGTTTGTTATTTCTTTTTTGAACTGAAAAAGAATGGGCCTACCTGGATTCACTTCAAGGTAGTGTAGATTAAGATATTTTGAGGTTTGGTGGTAGAATAATTAGAGGTTATGACTACTCAAACAAAAAAAAACTTAAAACTACTAAGGAAACTTAAATTGTGGGTGCTATGGGTAATTTAGAGCCTGTATAGATGCGGTGAAAGGAGTAGAAAGAGGTGTTTGAACTAGCACATGATCCTGCTGAACTAACTAGTCACCAAGATCAATCTTTTTCTTCAACACTACAGTCCGAGATGAAAAATGGGGAGCAAGAGTAGATGAATATAGCTACATCAATGCAGGTTACTGCTATTTTTTCTTGTAATCATGCACATATTGGATTATTTATATGTGTTTTGGGGCGCAAAAGGTTTTCATTTCAAGTATGATGTTGCAACAGGGTCCTATGAGTTTCCATTCCAATGAACAAAATTTGAATTTATGAAACCTATTTGGTTGAAGAGAAAACCTATGGAAAATATATATGTATATAAATATCTCAATGTGGTGGAAGGATGCAGGGAGGGATGCAAATCTAAAAAGGATACAGTAAGGTTGTTTAAATAGTTGTGTGTTGAGAACAAAAAGTCTTAGGACCGAAGGGAATGTATAGAGGATCAAGATCAATGCACTGAAAATAGTTTCATCATATTTATAAATTATTTTATATGTAATAAGGGTAATTTCATTGTACTATAGTTTTGTAGTAGGTTCCAAAATCATTTAATTCTCTATGTAAATATGTATAATTTTTTTTATATTGGTTCTAGTAGCATTTAGAGCCCAATTGTAGATTTCTTTGGCTAATATGACTACTTTGGAGGTTTTGTGGTGCGGTAGTAACTACTCTGAGAATCCAGATATAAATTTGTTTGATTTTAGTGGCGATTTCAACAATAAATACAAGAAAGTGAATAACCTTTCTAAACATAAGGCTGTTAAGGGAAGTGATTCATAATAGGACGGTCTAGTTTTTTAGCTTTGGGAAACCACTGTTCAAAACCATAGAGCCAATAAGAAATCTAGGAAATTCCAAATAGAATATGCCTCATTGGGAATTCTTTTTTGAAAAATAACATGGTGCATACATATTGGAAATCTCTAATAGTTTAAGAGATAACTCACTCTGAGAATAAAATAAGATAAATATTCTAGAAAGATCACTTCAGATGCCTATAAGTTGACAAATTTCGGAATGAATATGAAATTCTTGATGAGGAAAATGTACAATTTAAACATGGTGTATACATATCATACCTCATAATGTTTCTAATCCTTTTATCTATGTCAAATACAAAATCTTATTGAATTGTCTGTTTGCTTTAGTTTTTCCCATAAAAACACTACTAGAGGTGCATGTTTGGTTGTGGGACTGGTTCAGATGTTGAGGGGAAATTTGAAATGAAATCCAAATGGGGGATTATTGGGGGGGCACTGTTTGATGTTTTAGAAGCCAGTTGAAGAAGAGGTCAATTATAAGAAGATGAGAGATCCTCTAAAATTAGTGATTAAGAACAACACTTCCAACGTTGGGCTTTAATAGGTATGACAAACAGAACATTTCTTAAAATTCAGATTCTCATTTGAGTACTTTTTTCCCTCTATCTTGGAATTAAATGTGAAGAGGAATACCATAATGTTGAAATATCATAAAAAAATCAATGGAGGAGGTCGGGTTTTGTGATGTTCTAAAGTGGAAGATGGAACTGTATCAATCAATTTATAATCAATGACAAGGTGGTGGTTCTATTTGAATTATTTAGTCTTTCCACCTTGAGTAAAAGTTGTAATTTCAAGAGAGTGGTGATGATGGGAACATGGGATTGGGTTGTAGATTTAGAGAATAGTGTGGGGTGGTGTTACACTGGGGGTAGGTGAGTGTCTAATAACTACTAAGAAATCATTGTAAATGGTATTTGAATGTTATTTTCCTATTAGATGAGAGTAGATTGGGGCTGATGATGTGTCTCTATTGGAACTGCTGACTTCCATATTCTTTAGCATCCACTAATTGAATTGGTCATATCCTACATTTATTTGACACATCTTATCTCTCAATGAACACACCAATGTTGATAGAACTGTAGGTCAAAAAATAGTTTCCAAGAAGCTTTTCATTTCAATTGTTACAATCATGTATTTGATTTCATGATTTATGTATGTGAAATCTATTCAAAAAAACTAAAAAAAAGATTTTCTCAAAAAAAATACAGGGAGAGTAGAGAAAAAGAAGATAACTCTCATGGTCATATCTTAGGAGCCTTATCAACTACAACTAGCATTGGGTGGTGAATTAGGAACACAACGCTAATACAAAGTGGTTCTGTGATGGGGAAATAAGAACCTGATAAGAGGTGGAACCAAGAAGTATTCAAGAACTAGTGGTTTTGGTATAAGTTAGTACCACAGGGCTTAAAATGTGGTATATGTATCATATTGAGTGATGAAATAGTGGATGTCTACACTAAAGTATAATGTGGGACTCATAAATATAGTGTTAACAAAGAAGTGGGTGTGGCCCAGGATTGGAAATGCACCTTTCCAAACCTAATTATAACACATAAATTAATTAGTTTTATAATATGTTATACCGAAAAAATGTCATTTGTATGCCTAAAATTTAGGAATAGATTTTTCACACTTGTCATGCACACCCCCTCCCCTGCACACCCCCTGCCCCCTACCACCCCCTTGCACACCCCCTGCCCACCCCATGCACCCCCTGCACACCCCCCCTACACACCCCCAGCACACCCCCTGCCCCCTGCCCCCTGCACACCCCCTGCACACCCCCTTCCCACCCCACACCCCCTACCCACCCCATGCACATTCCACTTCAACCACTTAATTCAAGGCAAATCATAACAAAACACTCAGAGACATGTCACTTAATACAAGCATTTATATATATATGAGATATGTTAGTTAAGTAGTGGTATTTTATGATGAATTTAATGGGAAGTTGAATGATTCATGAATGTCTCTTAGGATGACCAATGTATGATTTTTAGATCTCTTGTTCTAATATCTAGAAACTACTAGCATTTGTTAACCTCTTTGAAAAGGTCTATAAATAAGTTCAAGGGATATATTCATATTCTTCCTTGACAAAGCTAGTGGTTATTAGAAAACCATTTTTTAAACAATAAAACAATTATGGAAACAAGTTTTTAAAACAATCAGGAAATTATAGAATTCAAATTAAAGGTTTAGCAGAGGAAACCTACCTCAACCTCAAGACGCATTGCTTTTGACGACGACAACTCGAATCTTATTTTTTTCTTCTTGAACGCATATGCAAATTAACATATATATATAAGGACACATATCCCCTATGTATATATTTTCATGGATAAATATGCACAAGGGGGTCCTTAGATATATGTTTATACTTTCATATACCCCTTTACACTTACACATGTATGTATTTTTCATATCTATATATAAGCACATCTATCCCCAATATATTTATATATATATTCATACTTTCATGAGTGAATATATATAAAGGGGGAACTTATATATGTATATTCCTACCTATGCATACACATGTAAGACTTCTTCAACAGCAACTCGAATCCACCTCAACGAAATCCAAAACACACTACAAAAATATAAGGAACCCAAAAATCAAAAAAACCCTAATTAAAATTGGGCCAAAGAATAAAAACGGAATAAACCTTACCCAAATCCGATGTTGAACTCACTGTCTTCGATGGTGGTGGATAGAACCGACCTCATCATAAGAAACCACCTATAAGAAAATAGTGGGAAAAGAAATGAGATATAACGACTTCTTATATATATGTGATCAGTGTGTCAACTGTACATGATAAATGATACATGAATCCATAGCTAAAAATGAACAAATAATATTCAGATTGATATGTACATACCAATACTAAATAACATGAAGCTCTTTATTTTTCAAACATCACCTTCAATTTTCTATTAAAAAATAAAAAATCACCAAAATATGAGAATAAAGTAAACTTCCATCAGCACTTAAAAGCGAGAAATAGGGATTAGAAATTGTTCTTAACCTAGAAAATCCATTCCTTGAATGTATAAAATACCTAAAACTCTTCATGCCTATATCCTTCTTAATTTTCTAGATTGAAACCTCATTTTTTAGAATGTTCTTCTTCTGTAATTCACCTTTATTCTTAGTTTATATAGGTTTATAAATTTTATAAAGTAGAGAATTTTCCTTCTTTTATTATTACTCAATCCACTTGGATTTTTCAAACCAATTTTCTAATATGATTAGAAAATCTTTTGGTGCATAGTCTTCCTTCTTCTTGATTGTATATTCCTTCTTTGTAGAAAATATTTTCGAACATGCGATAATTGGTTATTTCCTTTTATCTTTCAACAATTATTATTGTTATGGAACCTATGTCATAAATTCTTAACAATTTGGAGTACTTGGTTTCTCTTTCACACATAGTTTCAATAGCCTTTATAGTACCCTTTTTAGGATCCCTTTCAAACTCCACACTAGAATTGTCAAGAACTAGCCCACTACAATATCAAATATTGATACTTAACCCAACACATTGATCTGAATGACATATTAGAAATACAGAAGCTCTAAATAGCCTATTTACCAATATAAACTCCTCATAATTAGCTAAACACACTGACTATACCAACCACTATAGGTAAATCATTAATTTTGGTGCGGTCTTGGAACCAAATATGGTTCATCCAACATCTATCTCGAGACACTAAATTCATCCATTTACTATCTAAGTTCACAAATTTCACAACCTTGATGATGATCACCATCCTTTGATATTGATTTCACTAAAAAAAGACTAGTATAAATCTCCCCACTATAGTATTATCAATACCATCATCAATCCTACATACACATGTCTAGTGCCTCATATCACATTATGATCACTATAGAAGATCCTAGCCCAATAATCTCAACAAAATTTCTTCATTTAAAAACTATCATCTTTCAAACAGACATTATATCCAACAAAAATAACACATTAAAAGATATTAGATAGAGAAATCCAAATTATAGAAAAAAATAACTTTAGGAATATCTCAAAAAGTTTGGTACTAAAATTCCCTTCACCAAGGATGGCTTATCCCAATAGAATAATCTCTATAGAAACCCACATCTCGACACATACATGAAACCTATTTTTCCCATCCCAATACTAAGGGAATGCACACACATTCTTGATATATGAGAAATAGACCAGGGTTCATTTATTTTTCTAATATTGAGCTGAGATATTACTCATTCAATTTACTCTGTCACCCTCATACTGAGGCTCACCAACCAACATTCATTCCTACCCGGTTTCCATCCTTCTACATGCACCTTCCTATGAAATGGATGTATCTACATAGATAACTCAGTCTTTCTTGAATATCTCCTAGTAGGTGTCCAGATAAAAGGAAGCTACTCATACCCATAATGAGTACATAAGACCATTTAAAAAATATAATTCCTTTATGAATAAATTTCATTTGAAGGATGGCATGAAATGAATAAACCTTTAAAATTTAGTGGCATACTCCATTAATGATTCCCATAATGATATAGCTCCATGAATTCCCAAAACTTTCTCTTATTCTGTAAATCTACCATAGCCTCTCATATAAGAGGGAATGAAACTCAATCCATCAAACCTCCTCATTCCTTATTTTATGATCAAATGTATTTATCCATTCTGATTCATCTCCTTTAGAAACTTCTAGTTTCACCCATATATCCTCTAGAGTTTCAATCCTTTAAAATAGGAACTAAAATTTCTTCAACATATTATAAACATCCTACGATCCCATGTCACTACTGATAATTAGATACTACTACTCCTGGAACTCATAGATAACTTAGAAAACCATTACTTTTCCTTTTTGAATGCCTAGGTCAATGGATCAAATTAGTTGTAACATAATATGAGGGAAATAACCACTTGAGCATATTTCCCATGAGAACACCATGCCATCCTAATTAGATGCTTTGTTGATGAATTTTGACTCAACATCATCCGATAATAACAACATTACTAATTAGAAATTTGAGGGGTTAAAACCCTAAATACCTTTGGTGGGTAATCAGGAGGTCTGACCGGCCGAGGAGGAGGATGATACCCGGAGGTGGGGTAGCCATGTCAGAGGCATGCTGGAGGAGGATGTCGTGATGAGGAGGCCATCGTGAACAACATGAGAGAGGTCGATGGTTCAGAGAGGAGGGTCGCAGTGAGACAGGTTGACGACAACGTGAGAGGGCATTAATTGGAACCGTCAGGAGGAGGGTGCCGCAGTGAGAGATATAGACAAAGAGGAGAGGAGGGTCACAAATTTGGGGAGAAGGAGAGGAGATCCCGACAAAAATCACAAAAAAAAGAAAAGAAACGCTGATGTTTAGCCACATATGTTTAATTAAATCATGGCTATAAACAACCTATAACCACAGACCTATAAAACCGTGGATATAGGTCCGTGGCTATAGCTTAAATTTCTAACAGTGAATTGATATTTATGTTGAAATAAATCAAATCAATTGGGTGTATATCTAGTAGAAACCTGACACATGAATGCATGATAAGGGTAAATATTACGAGGTAACTTCTCCCAAATCTCAAATTATGCCTTTGTTTCATGATAACGATTTTTATCCAACAATCGCTCAAACTACTTAAATAATTAAACAACACTTAACTTGAAATGAATGTAATATTTAATAAATCCATTAAAATTTTCACTTAATCGAGTGCTTTGAATACCCAATGTTAAAGCATCTTTCAAAAAGCAATGAGCCCACTTTTCTTGCAATACGAATACATCATCCAACCACTGTGATTTCCCATCCCCATATTATACTCTAAGGGAAGACCACTCTATATCAAACTAATTTACATCATGGTATTGGAACATACACTTCTTAAATTTAGTTAAAAAACTAGATCCATCTTTCATCCAATTACCTAAATTATTAATGCCATTTTGCATCAAATGCCATAAACAAAGGCAATGCTGAGTTCCCACTAAAACTTCACAAATGGATTTTCCCATTACCGCATCCTGATCAATAAAAATAGTTTGAGGTCTCTTTATGTGATGCACCTATAATTTTTTTGAAATAACCAATAAAATGAAGTTGAATTTTCATCATATAAAAAATCTGCCCCAAAAATACAATTTACTGATAATGATTGAACCCCAAAATAAAACCTAACGTCTTGAGATCTTTATTAGTGCTTAAAGTGGTGTAAAAAACAACAAAATTTACAAACAACTCATAAATTGTCTTCATTTTTAGATAAAACTATAAAATATTACTAATTTTCCCATTCACGTCAAACTGCATAGTATAGAAAAATGATGGATTATCCTGACTTTGTTTTTCCAAGTACTCTAACATGAAACATGCATCACCATGAAGAAATTACCTCTCCCGTTTAGACCTTAAAAAATTCAACTGATCAACAGGTGTGTAACCAATAACTTCTTGACCACCTGCGATAGTTGTCGCTAAGGAGAAGGAATAATTTAGTTTAATACCCATTGAAGAATTCACATCTAACTCAACTGTATGTGATTTTGTTATTTTTATTTGCGACCTCATCATATAAATTGATTCAGAACTATGCAACGGATGATTATGATCTTCAATAAAGACAGTACATGCATATTGACCAGAAAACAATAAAATAACCCCTATTCTATCCAAACAACCTATATGTGTCTCAGCCTGAGGAAATTTCACCATGCTATCACGTTTGTCAACCTTCATATGAGCTTATTTGATACATGAAAAAGGATTGATGTGACAATTGATTTATCCTTTCTCTTTTTATTAGATTATTGTTGGCGTACACCGAACCCATTTACTCCCCAAATGCGACATAAAAAGATTGTGCTTCATCAAGTGGCTTGAACATCATCCCTACAACTGGTTTAATAGAAGATTCTATAACATCAACATCAACATCAATATCAACACCATTACAATAACCTGTAGTAAATAAACTTACGTTCAAGAAAAATACATTAATTTTATAATAGGATTGAATCCATTTATAAATGTATAAACTATATAAATAGAAATGTACCTAAATAATATATAATTACGAAAATAATTTTTTACACACACACACACATATATGAAAATTATATTTCTCAAATTATAAATAAAATAATTTATAAGATATATTAAATGTATGTTCCAGTGGAAGTTCCACTGGAACTTCCACACTACAAAAAAATATATTTCTAAAACTAATATTATTGTTAAATATAATTAAAATAAATACGACTTGCAATTGTTACACATAATAATTATATAAATGATATAATTTACCATTTAAATTTGTATAAAGAATTTTAAATTTAATTAATTTTTCACTACCCAGTGGAAGTTCTAGTAGAAGTTTCATTGGAAGTTTCACTATAACTTCCACTAGAAGTTCCACACTACAAAAAAAATATTTTTAAAACTAATATTATTGTTAAATATAATTAAAAGAAATACAAATATAAATTGTCACACATAATTATAAATTGATTTAATTTAGCATTTTAAATTGTATAAATAATTTAAAATTGAATTAATTTTCTACTACCCAGTGGAATTTCCACTGGGAGTTCCAATGGATGCTCTGGTGGACGTTCGAGTAGGAATTCTAGTGGGACTTCTAGTGGGACTTCCATTGGGACTTCTAGTGGGACATCCAGTGGGATATCTAGTGGCACTTCAAGTGTAACTTGAATTAGAATCTTGAGCAGTGGAAGTAGAACTTACCTCCAGGGTTGCAACTTCCACTAAAAAAATATAGTGTAACTTCCACATTACAACAAAACTCTATATTTATTTCAGTAAAACAACCACTGAAAACTTCATAAAATGATCTTGGATATATTTTCCACAAAAATAACATTAAACAAACTTTAAATATAAACTTAAATACTTCAGTATATAGTAATGTAACAAAACTTATTCAATATTTACTAAAAAATTATAAAAATACTTCAAATATAATCTATAATACCTTCATCACTATCCATTATAAAGAGAACCAAAATACAAACTACAAACCGTGCCACGACTCTGATGAATCACACAGCTCTAAAATCCACTGATAATGCCTCATGGTCCTGCAATGAAGAACCCACTAAAAATAACCAACTACCTTACGCAGTCATGTAGACGTCAACCGTAGAAACACAAAAAACATTTCCTGCAATCCCAGAGAAACCAATAAACCACACCCTAGTGAAAACCACTGATAAATCACACCTTTCCTACAATCCTTCAAATCATGCAAACTGTTTAAAATCTTAACCAGAATCCTTCAGGAATGCATGTCATGAAAATATCTGTCCCTACGCGATGGTTAAAGATATGTATTTTGAGAATAAGTGTTTAGAAGGTAAGATAAGGTATTACAAGAAAAAAAATACATTTATATTTGACTTAAAAAGTATTATCAAATTTCAGAGGCCAAATTTTCCTATGAAAATGAACCTGAAGTAGTGGAGTTAGAGCATAAAGCTCGGGCAGCTCATGACAAGATCAAAAAGTTGAATGCAAAAACCATGCATAATGAATCTCAACTTCAACAAGCCTAGTGGTTGGTCAAAAACCTAGAAATAACTCAATGAGATCCTGAAGGAGAAATATTTTTCTTCGAACAGTAAAATATGACAAGAAGAGAATCTTCAGTTGGACCAAATATTCAAGATATTTGGCAGGGGCTACAAGGGAAGGCTTCAGGGGAAGATTTCAATTAGTCAAGAGTCTTTGTATCTGATACAAATCTACCCAAAGATATAAATATAGAAAGTATATCATGATGATATACTACATAAGATTATGTCTGACAATTAGCAGGAGAAGCTCAAGAATACTAGGAAAAAGTCTCAAGTATCCCTCGAAGTATCCAAGAATACCAGAAACATATCTATGATATCATTACTCAAGAGAAGTGAGAAATTTGATATATATAAAGTGTCTCCAAAGTCCTAAATGAAAATATCAAGAAATTAGAATATTTTTAGGCCAAACTCGAAGAGAAGAGAAAAAAGAAAGAGACCAAGTCATCTCCTACTGAAGGTCTCGGTGTAAAACCTTGGTAAGTCAAGCCAGTATGGAGAATGATCTCCCAAAAACCAATCCCTTGGGAATTATAGAAAGGATCGTTCAAGTATTTTTTTCATAAGATCAATAGGGAAGTTAATCTCTCATATCCTATCTATATTGAGGAAGAATATAGGCCAAGGAAGACACATCCATAAGGTGTTCCACAACATGGGATTATCTTAAAGCTAGATCACGAAAAGGATCGTAGAGAATATATAGATTAATGATCTCTAGATCTTTGATATTATATATTTTCAGTTTGTTTACAATAATGGACCATAGATAGTGCACCCAATTTTTCAGGAGCTACCTTGAGAGGCAATACAGGGAGATTTTTGGATATGTTGTTAAGACACTTAGAAGTGATAATGAATATCCAAGAATATGTCACATTCCCAATTGAGGTTATACTAGTAATAACTAATCTCCTTAAACAAGAGTTTGTAGGAAATTCATTGGTCGATAGAGATGGAAAATTGGTAGAAAAAGTTAGAACAAATTTAACCAAGATCCAAATCCGTGACATGTGTTATTTTAAAGAATATCTTTGTGAGTTTTAGAATTGGTATTATCTTATTATACCAGGAGATCAAGCATACTCTCTAGATGTTTTTATCCAGAAACTTCCAGGCAGCTGTCCTGAAATTGTACAATAAGTATTAAGGACTCATCCTTCCCAAAGTACAAATTTTCAGGATACTCTAGGAGTTTGAGCAGAAATAATAAGACAGGTGATAAGACTCTATTGTATACAGATACATGTCTTGAAGGATGTAAGAAATATTCCATATATGAGTTTTTATTATTCCCCAAAGGTAGAGGTAGTTGTAGGAAGATATGGGTGTGGTCTAATCAGGTAGGATCTTGGGAAAACTCAACAAATATCATTCAGAACATAGTGTCAAGATGGTTAGTGTGAATGAAAGAAATCACACAAGAAGTTCTATAAATGATTTAGTAAAAGGAAATTGTCAAGTAGATTTTCAGGAATAAAGACATAAAAATCTAATAGATATATTAGACCAAATATAATCCAAAAGGATGTGTTAGAAAATTGTAAGGAAGAATATGGGAAGTATCCTAGATTCCCTAAAGGAAAATCTCTATTCAGTTGTGATTATTGTTGGTTCTAAGGAAAAAAAGGTTAAAAAGCTAACACTTTCCCAAATGAATACAAAATAAGAGGAAGTCTCAAAGAAATAATGATGGAAGATTCATCATAAATATTGTTTGAGACTATTTGGGAAGAAGATATAGACTCAAATGATGAGAGTTTATATTCATTATATTCAGAATACTCAATATTTAAAGAATCCAATTCATATGAGGAATAAAAAAATAATTCCAACGCAATTTCAAGTTAGCTTCAAATATCTATGATTTGAGCAGGGTCTAGTAAACTAGAAAACTCTCTAGAGCTAGTAAAGCTAGAGGAAATGGAAGGTGATCTAGTGAATTCTCCAAAGACTGAAATCCCATTATAAGGAAGATATTATCAAGAATAGAAAATTCCTATAGTTAATTGGTCTGAGGTATACTATACCATAGTGAGAAATAACCAAGATCTTTGAGGTTGAAGAGACAACTAAAGTTTATAAAATATATAGAGGCTTATTTACAATGTCTTTACTAAAAACTAGAACATTTTATTAAGTCTATCCATAAAAATTCCAAGTATGTGCATTTTTGAATAATCCATATTGGAGTAGATCCCCTAGTTAGAAAGGAAAATATCTTCCAATCCTAATTGTAGTGGAAGATAACAGTTTAACCAATTTATTCAATGCATTATTAGGAGGAGCATGATCAAATTTACATATAGGTGTTGCATGGGTAAAGGTGATTCCAAATTTGCATGTAGTTCTTATGGAAAAAAGTATTAGTTGAACTTTAGAAGTAAAGATCAACATGAGGAATTAGAAAAATAAATTGGGATGCCCAATCGATAGAAGATGTGTCAGGGTAATTACTCAAATCTATATAAAATTCTACAATACTAGAAGACCAACTCTAAGGAAGGGAGTGGAGAGATTTACACACCTTTTCCAAGATGGAGGAACATCAGTTAGAGCAATGTCACTACAAGTAGTAAACCCTAAGAGGATAACTTGTCCTATAGAATGGGTTTCACTAGATCCATAAGAATATTTAAGGCAGAAGATACTTATTCCAAATGTGGTTAAACAAGTTAGCAATAAACTTATAATCTATGAGATCAGATTAGAAGAAGAGGATCTTAGATCAGAAGGATCAAGACCAAGATGATTAGATTTGAAATTAAAAGATCCCAAATCATAGATCCTTGAGAACCCTTTGAAGAATATAAGTATTCCAATTGGAAAAGATGAATTAACTTTAGTAGAATCACCTAGAACATTAGTTTCTAGAAGGATAGTTAGGCAGAGGACAATTTGATTACCTATCTATGAGGATTAAGAATATCATGTATAATATATGAGATCTTTGTTACTCAGTGCAAAAATAGAGGAATGAGAAACATTGGTAAAGATAAGTATTGGTGTAAATACATGTACAACCCTAGTTGATACATGATGTACCTTCTCTTGCATAAGAATTTAATTTTCAGGAGTAACCTACGAATTCATAGAATTGTAAGTTACAGTTGGTAATAATGCAATAATTATGACTCAAGAAGTAGAAAATGATGTTCATATTGAACTCAATGGAAGAATATTTTTAGAGTATATGCTTTGATTTATTCCTTAATTTCTAGATGATTTATTAATTAAAAATTGATTCCTTAAAAGATATCATCCAATAAAAATATTTTTATAAGGAATTATCCTAAAAAAACATTTGGTTCCAACTGCTTTTGGAAACACCAAAATGATTCTAGAAAAGAAATTATCTACTATCAAAGTGGATAACTATCCAGACAAGGATAAATATTACCACAAAAATATTGAGCAGTAGAAAGAACTGGTTGGATTAAAAGCTATGAGGATAAATGAAGAAGGTACATTTGACAAGATAAGAGACTATTTATAAAAAAATTGGTCAAAAAAACCTATCAAATTATGGAAAAAGGAAATTCTAGAATCTAAAATCACCCTTAAATATCACAACATAATGATCAAAAGTAGGGGAATTGCCTATCCTGATGGAATGGTCAAAGAATTTGAGATACAAATTCCATAACTAATTAATCTTGGATTAATTTGGCATAGTGAAAGTCATCATAGGGGTCTGGAATTCATGGTAATGAACCATGCAGAGAAGTATCATGGTAAATACAGGATAGTTGTTGATTATTATGATCTTAATTTTTCCACAAAGGATTATGGATACAATATTTTCAATCAAGAAGCTTTAAGAAGTGGGATTAGGAATGAAATTTAAATGGTATATTTCAAGTTTGATCTCAAGTATGTATATTGGAAGATTAAGATCAAAGAAGAGGTTATACCATTAATAGTATTTACAACACTAGTTGGCTTGTTTTAATGACTAGTTATGCCATTTGGATTCAAGAATGCACCAGGAATATTTTATAAGAGAATGGAAAAAGCATTTAGTAAATTATCACAGTTCGTGGAAGTCTATATTGATGATGTTATCATATTTAGTAAAAATACAAAAGAACGTATCAAGAATTTACAATAGGAAGATGAAGTATTCAGAGAAGAAGAGATGATACTTTCAAAAAGAAATATTATTTGGATGCAACTAGAAATAGAATTTTTAGGATTGCAGATCCAAGGAAGTAGAGAGAATCTTCAACCACATATCATAGAGAAGCTGGGAAAATTCATCGATGAAATTACTGATCATAAATAGATACAAATTTTTCTTGGTATATTAATCTATGCTATAGAATACATCAGAGATTTATAAAAAATATCAGTTCCAATATAGAGAAAGGTGTTCTATAGGGTACCCTATAATTGGACAAAAGAATATTCTCAAGTAATTATAATTCTAAATCATAAAGCACAAAACCTCCTAGAATTGGAGTATCCAGATGAGAGTGAAGATCAACTTATCTTATAAACAGATGCATCAAACTCATCATGGGGATGTATCCTAAAGATAAGAAAAAACCATGATGAAAGTATCAGTAGATACTGAAGTGGATGATTTAACGGGTCATAAAATAATTATCCTATCCATGAATGGTAATTTCTTGTAGTATTTAAAGGAATTAGGGATAATGATATTTTTATGAGAAAATATTCTACTATAAGAACATATGGTTCTTATATAAATAATTTTATGAGAATTAAATTAAAAAGGTTTACCCAAGCATGAATAGCATGATGGAGAAATGAATTGCAATACTATAACTTTAATATAGAAAATATTAAAGGAAAAGATAATGTCATTCCAGATACACTAACACACTATTTTGACTCATGTAGGTTTAATGGAATAAGGTAGAAAATCAAGGAGATGTAATGTTTTCATTGATAATAATTCTATGGTATAATTCCCGGTTATCAAAGAAATGAATAACAGACTCGAGAAAAGAAAAGAGATTCTAGTAGAGAATCACCTTCAGAAGTAGGGATCTTCATCCAGTAAGGTTAAAAAATTAGAAAGCATGGGTTCATCATCCGAGAAGGCTAAAAAACTAGGAAATGCTTCAAAAATATCCCTAGATAATAATAATAAGGATAAAAGTCATATTGAATGATTTTTATGTGGTTAGAAAATCCATTACAACACCCAATGTGTAGAAAATCTGAGAAATAAGAAGGCTCAGAAGAACCAAAAGGTGGAAATAGATGGAATATCAAAAGTAAAAGAGAAGATTGTTCCTAAAAGTTGGTATGATCAAGTAGAAGAAGAAATTGAAAAGCAATAAAAGTTTCAGAAATAACTTCATCGATAGAATGTTTATCAGGAATAAGAGAGTCTAGATGATGATCTAGATGAGGAGCTCAGTCTAGCAAAGGATTTAAAATATTTCAAGGAACAAATCTACAACTATCTATAATATGATCCAGAAAAATACAGATAATAAAACATTCAATAGAGGTTTAAACTATGTTCCATACATGATCAAATAATCTGAATACCTTGTGGAGTATTATAAAAAAGATTGATCGGGATATGATCTGTATGATCATCAGTGAAGAGATGCGGATGAAGGTCCAAGTTTTTGGTCCTTTTGAAAAAGTTAAAAAGATCAAATAAATGGGCGTGGAATAATATCAAATTCTAAAAAGGTTTTGGATAATATCAGGAATAGGGATTTCGGAGCTCCATATACCAGATATGATATTATAACCAAATGAGTTTATCAAATTCTAAAAATATTTTAGAATGGGAGTAGTTAAATTCTTGATATTTAAGAAAATAAATTAAGCCTTCAATTTGGGTACCAGAGATGGTAAGGATGATTCTAAACAATATATATCTAAGTTTTCTATGATGGGTTGCACTCATCAAACTTATCAGATTAACAAAAAGATTGATCATGCTATAAAACTTGTACCTAGGGCACTGAACTAAAGGACCTGTCCAGAAAGTGCTTGAGGAATCATAGTTTAGCGATGAATATGGACTGAAGTTTAGTTTGAATAAAATATATTATGAGTGAATCCAAATTTCATGGAGTGTTTACCCAATTGAGTCAAAATAAACAAGTAAATATTGTATATTATTTTTAGGAGATAATGTGATAGTCTCCATCAACTCTACAGACATGAAAAATGTAGAAATGTCATATCTGATAGACTTCGTAGTGGAGTTAGATATAATTCTTGAAAAACTCAAGATGTGGAAGGGATATAAAGAATATGTCTTTATTTTTAGAGAACAAATCCAATGATCCATCAAAGAATTAATGGAGATGAAAGAGTCATAAAAAGAAGTCTTAGTTAGCGAAATGATCAACGCACTGTATGATTTGGAGGGATTTTAGGCACTGATCTAGACACACGTCATATCCGGTATGGATGATAGGATAAAATCATGCATGTCAATTATGTTTTTTGTTTTTATGTGTGAATTGTGTGGTGAAAGTTTTGCAGTTTTCTAATACAACTTTTCCTTTTCCTTTTTTGTTGTTGTCGGATATGTGCACTATAAGTAAATGTTGAGTCAGCTTCTCGGGAAAGCTGATCCCAGAGAACTATATAACGGACCTACAACCCATATGTTTGGGGAGATGATTTTGAATAGAAATCAGAATGATTTCAGACATTATTTCTCTAAGTTCTCTCAAAATACTTTGTGTTCTTTGTGAGAAGAGATTCCAAGAAATGATCTTCCGAGTTAATGACAGGTAATACCCTTATCCTTTTGTGAATATTGTTTTGATGTTGTGCTTGCAAGTGTTTTTGTATCCTTTCTGGATTCCCAAAGTGGAATTTATAGGGAGACCTTGTTAGAGACTCACCCACTAGTGGTATCAGAGCCAAGTCAAATGTGTTGACCTGATTAATAGTGATAATGATGAGTTAGAGTTGTATGGCCTGATAATATGGGGATAATTAAAGAGACTTCAATAAAAAATGAGAGTAATCTCAATTCATTAAAGGCCTAATATATCTTACATTGCATTAATGGATCAAACAAACCTATTATCACTCTAATTCAAGCCTAAAAGTGACGCATGAAGCTCAAGCCTCAATATTGAATGAATTTTGAAATTCTTGCCCATATAAATATTCTAGAATGAAATATTTTGACAATAAAATCAAAACTATTAGTCTATGGATAGAAAGGCATGTTCCACTTTTCCAAAAGTTTTTATCAGGCTTTATCTTTTTTACTTTAAGGGGACAAGGTAGAATTAGGCTTTATGACTTTAGGGTATTAGATTCTTGACCTTTTGTATCACTCTATGACAATAAATAACCACACAGTGACATTGTATCTATATTCAAGTATGTATTAGTGAAAATTTGTGAGTTCATTATTTCTGTTGTGATGATCATCACTACAAAATAATAGTAGATCAACAGCAATTATTTAGAGGGGGTTATGCATAACCCCCTTTAAATTCATTTTCTCTATAAATTAGAGGGGTTTGTTCCAAATCCCTTCTAATCATATAATTTAGAGGGGGTTTTGAATCCCATCTAATTTTTTATCATTACTTTTTTAATATCCAGTTAGAAGTGGTTATGTCAAAATCGCCGCTAATTTAATAATTAGCTACTCTATATATTCAGTTGGATTTTAGAGGTGATATATATATATATATATATATATTGTATTGAATAGATTTTTTAAGAAAATAGTGGGGGTTCAAAACCCCCTTTAATCATTGATATGATTGGCGGTTTCAAACCCCCTCTAATTCTCAAATTAGTGGGAGTTCAAAATCCCCTCTAATTTAAGAGATTAAAGGGGGTTTTGAACCCCCACTATTTTATTAAAAAAAATCATAAAATACAATATATATATACTCAAAAAACAATATATAAATTTATTTAAATACATTATATGAACATATATTACAAAAAAGAGCGTATTTAACGATGATTATTTAGAGTGGGTTTTAACCCCCTATATTTTTATTTTTATTTTTTTAGAATAAATCTAATATATTTTAGTGGTGGTTTTCCAAAAAACCACCTATAATTTATATGAGATTTATTTAAAAAAATAGGGGGGGGGGTTTAACCCACAATAATGTAAAGATATTATAAATGTATTTAAAATCTATTTTTAAAATTTTTATTAATTTATTTTAACCCCTTGTATTTTTTTATTTTTCTTTAAAAAATAAAATTTTATAATATATGTGTGTGTGCACGTGTGTGTGTGTGTGTGTGTATTACATAAACATGTTATATAAATATATTTAAATACATTATAAACACACACATATAAAGACATTATATAAGTATTATAAATAAATACTTATACATATAAACAAAAATGTATACATATAGAAATACTGATATACATAATATAAATGTAATTATAAATATATGTATGAATATATTTATTGAAATATATAAAAATTATATATGGTTTTATAAATACTATATATTTATATTATGATTTATATTATATTAAATACATATGTATTATATATTTATGTGTAAATACATTTATATCATATTATGTATACAAATATATATAATATATAAAAAATTAAATATAAATATAAATATATATCTAATATATAATTATATTATAAATATTTTATTATATATAAATTTATATATATCATATAATTATATTATATGTTATAGTATACCATATTAATTATAAATTAATATAGTAAATATATAATATGTTATTTAATTATATTATATATATGTATATATTTCCAATTATATGAATGTATTTAGTTTTTTTATATATATATATATATTTGTATACATGATATAACTTAAATGTATATAATTACATACATAAATATATAATATAAATGTATTTAATATAATATCTGTATGATATAAATCCTAAAATAAATGTATAGTATTTATAAAATCAACATATAATTTTTATAGTTTAAAAAATAGGTGTAATAACAGTAATAGTAATTAATAATATTATTGTTATCACACACACACACATATAATTATATAAAATTAATTATATAAATATATATTATAATTATATTATATCTCTAAATATTATATAAATACATAAACACACACACAATTATAAATGTATTTATAAATATATATTTATATATATAAATATAATTATTTATATATATTATATAAATAAACATGTATATAATATATAAATATATATATTTAAGTATATAAATAATTTATATGAATATATTTATAAATATATAAACATACGTGTATATACATGTAAATATATAGTTTATATATTTAAATGTATTTTAATATATTATGTAAATAATATTTAGCAGAACAAATGATCAAATATATATAAATAGATTTATGTGTGTCTGTGTATAACAAATCAAAATGATATAGTGGTAACAGTTGGGTGGGTGTGAGAGCTGTGTTCTGGTGAGCTGGGGTTCGAATCCCTCTGAAATAGATTTTACATGGCGGTCGGGTGGGTGGGCCACACATGTGGGAGAGAGGGTGGGAACAAAATGGGACACATGCCAGCGGGGGAGGGACTAGGTGAATGGGATAGAGCAATGCAGGGCAGGACTGGAAAAATAGTTGAACAAGAGAGAGAGGGAGGGAATGGGATGCACAAGGGGGGAGGGATCGTCGGGTGGCTAGGAATGCGGGGGAAACATGAGGTGGGGTCTTTATTTAAAAAATGAGGTGAGAGAGGGAGGTAACAAGACACATGATGGGGAGGGGGGGTGGATGAATGGTATGGGGGTAAGGGATCGCTGGGCGGCTAGGAACGCGAGGGAAACAAGGAGTGGGGTCTGTATTTGAAAAATTAGGCAAATTTAGGGGCGGTTCTAACCGCCCTTAAATTTTTAAGTAATTAGGGGAGTTTCAAAAATTAACCCTAAAATTTTACTTCTAGATCAATTAGGGGTGGTTAGAAACCACCCCTGATTTGATAAATTAATTATAAGGGGTTTAAACCCCTTTTAAATTATGAGTTTCTGATAAATTTAATGAAAAATTAGAAGGGGTTTAAACCCCTTTTAAAAATAACCACATCTAAATCTCATCCACATGTATCAGTGGTTCATGAAAACCTCCCATAAACATATATGGTGTCCACTTTAGCATTGATTCACCATAACTACCGATAAATCATTTAGAGGAGGTTTTAACCCCCTCTAATCGTAAAAAAACCCTTCTAACGATAGCCTTTTTTTGTAGTGAATTACTTTCTTCCCTTGCTCCAGTTTATTCTTATCATGTCAATCTATAATTTAGATTAGGGATTCAAGATCATAAAGCCTCAATTTCATGCATCATCCAAATTGTATCATTCTGTAGGTGGTATTCACTCCATTTTGGGTGTTAGTCAGAATAGCAATCCATGCTTCTTAGCATTGGTTGACTACATGCCTTCATAGAGCCCACACTATTTAGTTTTCATTGTACATCATATAGACATTAAAGTGAAAGAAAAACTCAAATATATACGATCTATCTTTTATGGAATCAATATATAATAAATTAATAACATAAATGTGCATATTTGGATAACTAATGTAGTAATTGAAGGGGTTTAAATGAGTCTAATGACTTTTATCATATCAATAAGAAGTGATACAAATAATTTTCTTAGAATCTTCATGCAAGATAATATTAAGATGCATATAAATACTATAAATGAAGAACACTATAAATATGTGTACCTTACATCGAAAAAGCCATTGCATCATCTTCATCTTTATATGTGTTTGATAAAGATCAAAAAAGTGGAAAAAGTATCCCACCTCCGTGGTGTATCCATGGTTTGAATGAATCACATGTCATGTATGTAGGATTTTCCTTACTCCCACGATGTTCTAGCATCTCTTCATGTAAAGGAAGAAGGATGAAGAAAGCTATGAGTTCAAGGAAGTTCAGTCGAGCATGATGATCACCACACACCAGCCATCATATGGAAGTGCCTTTATATATAGCCTATCAAAGACACTCTTTAACTAATACTTCAAAGATTCATATTTCACTAAGAAAACAACCCTACTATGGTGTGAAACTCATCACCTAGTTATTTAGGTAGGTAATTATCCCAATCATATCATATATGAATCTTGGACAGCCGAGTATACATCACTTTGTCTAATCCATCATATAGATAAACTCAACTCTATTCCTATGGTTTCCCAACCCTTGGGATTTTCCAGCCAGTGTAACCTAAATCAAGTATTAAAAAAATCTAATATAAGAAAATACAGGGTCACCCTCTATGGCATGAAACTACCTGTTGAATAATATTGAGTCACTCATTACTTACTTGTCTTACACAAGATAATCCAGGGGTACCCCGCTATGGTGTGAAACTACCCAGTTGTATAATTGAGGTATTGAAAAGTGACACTTTGGAAGGAATCTAATACTTAGTATTTTAAGGGGATTTAATATCACAATCTTATCTCATGTTATTTCCTTTTATGTATGCATACTTCTAGTAATTTAGTTTGGAATCTTATTCCCTCCACCAAACCAATATGTACAACCCATATTTATATCTAACTCTTTACACAACCCTCAAGTTTGTGTTACTCTAAAATATAAGTCAAACATATTCATACATATACAAATGCATCATATGCATAAGATGCATGAACACTTCATATAAAGGCATGAAGTTATCCACATGAGTAAGCCTAGAGCGATAAATAAACAACCCCATTCACCAGCCTAGACAAGGAATAAGCCTCCAAGTAGATAGGTCCCTATACTCAGGGATACTTTAGCTAATAGAGTTTAAATTCATCATTACTCTAAAACATAATATGAACAAACTATATTCAACAACTAAATTCGTACTAATAACGTCAATTACAAATCGAGGTCAAGGTGGATGAAAAACTAAATTCATTATAGAGTCAATCCTAGTATGTAATACAAGGATATAATTTAACATTTTAAACTAAAGCATACACAATATTCACATTTCTTGAACAATTTACTAAATATGAATAAAGTAGTGAGTAAATTTTAAATAAACAAACAATTCAAATATTTAAACATAAGATAAACATTTATGAATAACTCATAAACCAAATCTAATTATAAACCCTTATAATTTTTAGCTTTACATTATGGACATCCCATAATCATGAATATAAACATTTTATATTCAGTCCAATATGAACACTTTTATATTTATCATTATATGTAACTTTCATTTTAAATACATGATATTGTATGAATCATAAACTATTTATAGTCCAATTTCCATTATGTAATCATTTTACATAATCTAAATATTATATACTTAATCATTATCTAAACCTTGATCAAATCAATAATCAGAACACCTTTTTTATGTGGCTTAAATAATATCCAAATAAATCCCCTTTAATTTGAAAAATTCAAATTAATTAATTATGAACAATTCATAATTTAAATATAAACATTTTATATTTTTGGCCTTATTTCACAATTTATAACCCTTTATAAATTATTTCTTATGATACATAAATAAATACTTTTATTTCTATATCATAAGATTTTCTATATAATTTTTTAAAAGGTATTTTAAATATTAACATTTAATATTTAGGAATATAATTTTTTCATAAAAATTTAATTAATTATAAACAATTTATAATTAATTAATTTATAAACCTTTTATAAATTAAAATATCCTAAAATACATTTTATAATGATTTATTAACTTTTTATAAACCATTAAAACTATTTTATTTGTTAAAAACAAATTTTAACAATTTTTCTGTTCAACCTTATGTAGGAACCCAGTCCCATGTAACGGTAAGCTTGACTACCCATACATAAACACTCCGCGTAAGGGTAAACCATTATTAGATTCATTGCATAAAGGTAAGTTAGTTCTCACCTCTATATAACCAGTGTGTGTAAGGGTACATCGATTTTTACCTCTATGTGGCCTTCTAGCATCACTATGTATGGGTACTATATTGGTTACCTTTACACAGTCGCAACTTGAATAAGGGAAAGTGATTGGTTACCTTTATGTGAGCCTTTAAAAACTACTATTACCTTTACGTAACAACACTATGTAAGGGCACATCAAGTCTTACCTTTACATACCTTTAGGAAAAACTTGATTACTCTTATGTTCTACCTTTACACAAACCATTTGCATAAGGGTAACAATACAAACTACCTTTATGTAAACCCTTTATATAAAGGTAAGACTCTAGTTTCATTTATTATATTAAGGTCATGCTAGGTTACCCTTACATAGAATGATCTACATTAGGGTAAAACATGATGAACCTTATGCAGACCACGCTGCATAAGGGTAAATCCTTGGTTATCCTTATACATCTCAGCTGCATAAGGGTAAGGGCTCGGTTGCCTATACATAGCCCAACTATGTAAGGGTAACTCCTTTTTATAAAATCAAATTTCTAGAAACCGAAACGCTGCTCTATTTTTTGATTCTTTTCTTCATTTCAGGACAAGTTTCATAAAACTTAAACATGGATACTTTGATACCTCCAAAGGGTTTAAAATTATTCTAATAACTTTTACCAGATCAATTGGAAGTGATAAAAAAATCCATTCTAAGGATCCCCATGTAAGATAATATTAAGTTGTTTATAAATAATGTAAATGAATAAAACTATAAATATGCACACCTTACACCGAATAAGACAATTAATCACCTTCATCTTCATATGTGTTTGATAAAGATCATAAAATTGGAAAAAGTATCCCACCTACATGGTGTATCCATGGGTTGAATGAATCACATGTCGTACATGTAGGATTTTCCTTACTCCCATGATGTGCTAGAATCTATGCATGTAAAGGAATAAGGACGAAGAAATCTATGGGTTCAAGGAAGTTTGGCCAAGCTTTATGATCACCACACACCAACCATCGTATGACAATGCCTTTATATATAGCCTGTCGAAGACACTATTCATCTACTACTGCATTTAATCACGTGTTTATAATGCATGAGTAACTATTACAGCCAATGCATTCATCTCATGAATTCAAACTACCAAGTGTTTCATATTATGAAACAATTGATTAAATGGTATCTTTGGTGGAGAGTAGACTAGGTGTCCAACACACATAAAATAATATAACTGATGCATAAAAATTATAATTTTCATGAAAAATGATATATAGGTTATATATATATATATCACACACATATATAAACACCATATTATATATATTACATATATATAAATCTTTAGGGCATATTTTCATTAGTAATATCCAATGAGTTTTCTTGATGAAGATCATTGGAGCAAAAAAAAATGATTCCTACTCCGAGAGATTACACTAGCTTGTGGATCCTAATCTCAATCATAGGAATCTTACACTATTGAAAATATCACCAATACCAATGGGGCTATACCTATGGTTTTCTAAAATCATTGGGATAGCCTAATATTTTAAGTCTATATCAATAGTTTTGTATAACTTTTGGTATAACCTCCTAAAATATTTCACTATACCAATTATTTCAAAAAACTATTGGCATAGGTTACTATATACCGATAGTTTTTTAAAACCATTGGTATAGAGGTGTTATACCAACGATTTTAATGAACTGTTTTTATAGTTCTTCTCCCAAATACCATGGACTCCTCCTCCCCTTGTATTTTTATCTAGAGATGGAAATCCCTAGCAGCCGTGTTTGGATTTCTTCCCCACTGGTGGCGATCTACACTCTATTATTATTTTACTTACATTATTCTTAATTCTTAAATCTATTACTTCCAAATCATTCAGGTATTATATCAAACATCAATTTTATTTTTTTTCTAGGTCTAAAACACCATGGTAGATTCATTTTTTTGTCCACATTTAATTTCTTCTGATATGTTTATATTTTCTTGTGGGTATTGAAATAATAGTTGTTAGTATTTAATTTATTTTGATCATGATTAATATAGTTTTATTTAGGATTTCCTATACTAGGTTCATGTCTATTTGGTTTAGTTTAGACCATTTTGGTTTGGTTTGGGTTCATTCAGTTCAATTTGGACTGGTTCATTATCATTTATTCTGCTTTATTTTGGTTCTATTTGGTTTCATTTAAGTATAATTTTATTCAATTTAGGTGTTATTCAGCTAATATTTTATGATACTAGTTCATATTATTTTAATTATAAACTTATGTTTATAAATTACTATGATAGGGGAACTATTGGTTGTTTCATTTTGTGTTACATAGACCCACCCTGCATATGAATCTTTATGTTTATATAGCTTCAAATATATAATTTCTTGTACAAGAATGTATCAAAGAATTATTACTTAGATTTTTCATGGGTTATGGTAAATTTTGTTAGTAGGTTATACTCTATTAATACATTGAGTTATGATTCATGGAATTATCAGGTAGAGTTTTTGGAAAATCTATATTTTATTATATTTTTATTATGTTTGTGTTTTTTACTATTATATAATGTCAATGGTATATTTTTAATTGTATATTGAGATCATTATATATATATATATGGTATATATGTTAACGTTTTCTTTATAATATTATCAATGATTATTGGTAACTCCCTATTATATAGGTAGAAATTTTATTTTAGGAAATTCTTGAGATACAGATAGATCATGCCTGGTTTTTAATAGAATTAATCATTCATCTTGAATGTCATTAGAAACTGGTAAATTTTTTCCTGATGATAAACCTAAACTATAGGTGCTAGTATCTGGACACCTATGAATGGGTAAAACACATGGGGTATGTGGTAGTCTGATTTAAGTTAATATAAGATTCAAGATAGGCCATTTTAATGTGGTATTGTTGTATTGTTTGGTATTTTAGGCACTTTTTAGATATTAAATATGATGGTTTTGAGACATGAAAAGTAACCTATAGTGAGGTTTGTTCAAGATATTTATAGTTGAAGATCAATTTATTAGGTATGTCCAAGTATGAAAAAGGAATAATATATATGAGTGAGATTTTGGGTTGAATAACATGAGTGCATACAAGTGGAAATTGGGAATAAGTTATAGGCCATTCAGGTATAGTGATTTTTCATTTTTTAGAAATCATACTTGGTATATATGTCTACATGAAATAATGTTCAATGTATATGTATCATATAAATTTTAGTGCATGTATCCTATAATATCCCACTTGCACTAAAATCCATGGGAACTTTATTCCAAACTTCACAACCCTTTGTGAATCCATCGAAAACCCATTTGAATATTATTTCATTTAAACCCTCTTCATTTTGGAATAAACACTTTGTCCAAAACTCAATCCTTATCCATAGGTCTAATTGTGTGACCCTAAGAGCCTTAATAGCATTGAAAACAAACATTAAATCCCTATTCATAGATGTAAGCAAAGATCGACCTCTAGAAAAACATCAGCGTTACTCAAGCTACTAAGGGATCTGGTGTGATATCCATTAAACATACTCATATCTCTAGATAAACATGTCCACCACTAGATGTATCATATACATCATATGAATACCCATATAATCACTTTTCCATAACATTGAGTGACCACTAAACATGGAATATGTTGATCTAGTACAGTCATACCATATTTTCTTGATTCTATGAAAAATATTGACCAAATTGTTGAATATATCTCATGGAATTCATCCAAAAGATAAACACATTACATGACCCTAATCAAAATAGTTAAACACATCATATATGACTAAACTAATAATGGTTATGAATTTCCTCAATCTTATTCAATCAAGGTCCAAATGTATTTACTTTTCATACAAATGGACAAATCTCATCTCGATTACACTCTAACTGATGACATGATTAACAACATACCCAACCACCCCCTGATTAATGAAGTTCATATTTTGACTTGCATAAGCAGGGTATCAAAGTATAAAGGTTATCATTCTAGGTATCTTTCCAAACCATGTTAAGAAGGATTGATAATAAGAATACACCCCTAAGTATATCTATGACTTTATAATATTCCATGAGATATACTTTAGTGAGACAGACCAAGTAATAAGTCTACCTATTACCTCATGAATACATTATTCATATCTTGTATAAAAAATTTTACAATGAGTGTAAGAATCTATTCAAGCTAATCCTAACATATTATCACAACCCATAATACTTTTTCATTTTCATTGATTAGGGACAACTCAAAGTTTTTACTTTAAGGGGATATTTCTCATTTGACCATTCATGCAAAGTAAAGTTTCATCACACATGAATGAATGATAAATAGAGATTGCCTTTATTATAATTATATGATATGTTTAAAACCATTAAAACCAATATCTTAAGTTTTTAATATCCATAGATTCTACATGAATCTCATGTTTTTGCTATAGTAATGGTTTTTTTGAATATTACATCCATATGTAATTCCCATTACATCCCTATGTGACCATCTGATAAAATACTCCCATTAACCTCTTAGTGAGTAAAATTTACAAAGAAAGCTAGTTTGAATAATGGAAAGTCTTAGGAATCATATTACTTAAGTAAAAATCTTTGAATATATATTTAAACTCCTTAACTTCATAACATCAAATGTTACAATGTCGACTTCTATTGTCAACTTAGAACTATTTCTATGTTCACCATCATCATCCTTGAGAACCTATTCCATCAAAATTTTCTTTAAAATAAATTTAACTATTTACATTTTTATTATCTAACATATCCTGAACTCTTTTAGGATAAATTCACCTTCACTTCATTATGGTAAACACATATAACCATTTACATTTTCCATTACCATTTTACCCTAAACTCTTTTAAGATATGAAGTGAATTTTAATTTTTAAATAAGCTAGAAAAATAGTGATATTCACTTTATTATAATAACCAAATATAACCATTTACATTTTCTTTACTCTCACATATCCCAAATATTTAGGATATTAAGAGAAAAATCACTCAATCCTAGACTGGTACAATCCTTTAGTTAAAATTGATATTCAATTTCTCATAGTAATTAAATGAAACTATTTATATTTTTCTTTACTATCACATATCCTAACTCTTTAGGATATTAATTGAAAAATCACTCAAACTTAGATTTACACAATATTTTATTTGTTAACTTTGAACTTTATTAAGTCCAAACATACTCTCACTAGCCTATTAAACATTATATTATATTTGGAATATCTTTAAAAGAATCAACACAAACTAATTTTTGTTTTAGGAAATAACACTTATTTCCTTTTAGTAGGAATATATAACATATAAACTATTATTTCTGAAGTAACCAAATCAGTGTAAGATCATTGTGAGGGGGGATAAGTGAATTAGCGATCACTTTATTTTATGAATTCTTCTGAAAAATCAAAAATTGAAACTTGTTAGATTTCTCGATCCAATCAAAGATATCTTTTAACCTCACCTTGTATTCAATAAATATAAGGAGAGAGATCAACACATGATATTTAGAAGGTTAAACCAATGTGACATACTCATTACCATATTGGTTATACCCCTAAAATGGATTTTACACTAAACACTTCTTAAAGACTAAAAAGGAAAAATAAGAAACTAGTTCTACACTCGAGTAATCATTCCTCCAATTAACCTTGGTTCTACCCCCTATGTACAAATTCTTCAATATCTTCAATAACTCTCTAAAAATACTACCGGTCTCAAAACTTCCTCATGATCTTGAGAGACCTAGATAAACTAAAACCTCACCATAAAATATCCATCTAGTAATACTCTATCCATTATATTTTGTCTGATTAATCCTCAGTCTAGTGTGCCTCTATCCATTTCAACTTCATCCAGTACTCATTCTATATGATGCAAATTTGTTCAATGCAACTTAGTTAGATGAACCTTGTTTCAATGCTCCTCTATCCAATGCAACTTTGTTCGATGCCCCTTCTTCATTAAATACTTCATCAGCCTGATACTCCTCTATATAGTATATCTTTTTTCAGAGCTCTTATATTTGATTCTACTCATCTTTAACCAAGTTGATATTTTTTTAGAAACTCACATTGCACTCTTTCAAAAAATTTAGCAATTTTACAATGCATATAAAAAATAGCTATAATACTTCACAATGTGATTTATCCTCTTTATATACTCATACTCCATCCACAAATCAAGGAAGAAGCATAGGTTCTAAATTTTATTTTCTAACTTAATTCAAATTTCATTTGACTGCCTTCAAACCCCCCGTATAAATTGAATTCAATATTCTTTTTCGAATTTTTCTTAAATCTCAATGTTGATGAAATCTTCAAATATTTCTTAAATATCAAATAAATTTATAAGCATTGAAAGTATAGCTCAACATAATCAGAACTAATATCTTTAATTTTTTTTAAAGCTTATCAAACCTCTATCTAGTGTATAAATATGAAGGAAACTTTGTATAATATTTCTTCATAGGTTCTCCTCTATCTAATGGACTCTATCTGGCACACCTTAAGATTTATCCATTAAGTGGAATCACAAATCTATTCTCTATCCAGTGTTACTTTTTTCAATGATCACCATTTATTATTTTTTTATATACTTATTATTTTTCTCCATTCTGTGATTTATCAAAAGTTTTTCCAATAGAACTTTTACAAAATTTCATCTGATACAACTTCATATTTTCCTCTATCCAAAATATCCTTAGAGTTTCCTATGTCGAGTCATCATCATCTAACCAGATTAGTCCATTAAGCTCATTCTAGTAAACTCAAAAACTTATCAATATGATGATATCATCATAAATTCAGATATCACACTCTATACAACCACAAATATATGACTTCATAACTTGAAATTTGTAATGCTATAACTTTATTCCAGAGAACTTCCTCTAATAAAAACATTATGTTAATCTTAGTACAGTGAAACTTCACAATTCTCCATCCAGCGAACTTAAAAATATTCATATATTGGACTTTGTACACCATTTCTATGTCTAGAAACTTCTTGAATAAACTCATCTTAAACCATGATACTTTTAGTAATCATGATTTTAAAAACTTTGAGGAACAAAAAATCATCATCTGACTTAATAATGTTGCTATAAACTAAGAAAAAAATCTTTTCTCAAACTTCTCCAAGTAACTTCTTATAGAAACACATATTGATATATTGAAAATGAATTCAACTAACACACTTTGGACCAGTAATATCCCCCTTTATGTTTATTATCAATATCCCCACACATATTCTAATTAAATATGTGTACTCAATTCTCCCCCCATATATGTGTGTATCCCCACATTATTGAAAATCAAATAAAAATGTAAATATAGGGGCCATATCAACTCATCTTATTTCATATCAGAATTTAGAAAAATTTTCTTGAGAGAAGAATAACATCACATCAATATATGAATAAAGAGACTTTAATTAGATAACTGTAAGTCTACATAGTAAAACCTGATGTAAAAAAGAGAGAGTTCATAATTAAGGTGATCAATGTTGTTCATAACAATTATTTTATATAATACATTCCTCAAAATTATTCCATCATCTTTATATCAAGGGTAATTTGAGTAAGTTTGATAAGATAAAAATTTCACCCATATCAACAAAAATAGAAAAACAATTAAAGAATATAAACACAACTCCCATTACATCTCATCTTTCTCAACAATCACCACTCCTCTTATTAAGATCAGTTTGATACAACCAAGGAAAGTGTGATAGTCATACCTCAGATTCATCTTTACTCTCCCTGAAGGGTTACACTACTTCCTTTATCATAGTGATCAAAATAATCCATGATTAATATATCTTATTATTGTATAATGACTATAACAATTTGTCATCTCCTTTACTTCTTCCCCTTCAAATCCCTACAAGTTAGTTGAAATAAATAATAATAAATAGAATAAGGAGGAACCTCAATGTTCCTTAGAAGCAACATTCAGGTTGAGAGTTTATTTATTAGTATAGAATTCTTGTTCTTCTTCTTATTATACTTAACATGAGATATTACTTCTTCCATGTTATTTAGGGGTGTCCAAACATAACTAGTTTGGGTTGGTTTAGATCAGGTTATGTGAAAAAAATAATCGGGTTGGGTTTATATTGGGTCTACCCATGCACGGGTTGGGTCAGGTCTCGGGTTGGCTACATATAAACCCAACCCAACCTTATGACCTGAAATGTGTGTGAAAAAAACCCCTCATGGCCCAACTGGCCACCTACTCATTCATTCCCTCCCTCCCTCCCCTGTGCTCGCCTCCTCATCCTCTTCCCCCCAACCTTGACCTTCCCTCACATGGTGAAACCCTACTCCCTCGTTCCTTCTTCCTTCCATCACAAGGGACTAGTGAAACAAAACCCTAATACCTCCCTCCTATTATACTCCTTCCTCCTCCTTCATCGAGCTTCCCAAACCCTCTCCTTATCTTCTCTCTTCTCTTTCCCTTACAAGAAAACCCTCCTTTCATCCTACTCTCCTACTACCTCCATTCACACCTCTGATAAATCAATCACCCACCCAGAAAATCCCTCATCACTTGACTCCTCCCCCAATACCTTCCCTTGTGAGTAATTTAGAGAAATACCTCTTCACTCACCTCCTCCTCCTACTATTGTGTGTGAAGTCTAGTGGTAAGTAGTTATTTCTTTTTTTTATCATGTTCTTTCTTATTATCTTCCCCATTATATTGTGTTTCTTATGATAACACCACCACCAATCAAACCCATTTATTCTTATTCTTATAGGGTGTATCACAACATAAAGAGTATTTCCAGTGGGTTACGCATGATAGAATTTTAAATACAATAACTATCCATTTGTGGAAGGTGATATAATAAGTGGTTCTAATCCTCTAGTTGCTGTAGGAACCCAAAGTCATATGGGGTCTACTCCAACTACACATTAAATTATAGAAATAAGAGGGGGGGGGGTAATATCATACTAATTGAAGAAACTTAGGGTAAGAGGTCTCCTAAAAAGGTAACAATTCTTAAAGCTCATGCTGGTTCTAGAGTTTCTCAAGATTGGGACCATTTTCATAAGAAGAATGGAAGGGATATTTGTATTTATTGTAGAAAATATTATGATTTTATGTCTAGCCAACATGGAACTAGTAATTTGAATAGTAATTTGACAAGGTGCAACAAAAATTCTCACAAAAATATTGATAAAATTCAAACCACTATTGGTCTTAGAAAGAAGTGTGAAGATGTGGATGAAAAGACAATTAAAATTTCTATAGCTAATTTTTACCAAGAAGAGTAGAGAATAGATCTTTATAAAATGATAATAATTGATGAGCTATCATTTAAATATTTTGAGAATAAAGGTTTTATATAATTTATTGAATTTGTTCAACCTCAATTTCAAGTTCCATTTAGACAAATAGTTTCTAGGGATTTATTGTAGTTATATTTTACTGAGAAATAAAAATTGAAGTATATGCTTGATATGTTCTCTCATATGGTATGTATTACCACCAATAAATGGAATTTAATTCAAAATATGAATTACATGTGTGTGACTATATATCTTATTGATGATAGTTGGATTTTAATAAAAAAATAATCTGGTTTTGTATTACTGTGGATCATAAAGGGGAAAAAATTGGCTAAGTATTAGAACAAATATTAAAACAATGGGGGATTGAAAGGATTAATACTTGTGAATAATGCTAGTTCTAATAATACAATGATCAATTATTTGGTGAGCAGGGTTAATGATTAGAATGGGTATATTTTTAAAGTATAGTATATACATATGAGATATTGAACACATATTTTAAACCTTATTGTTAATGATGGGATGGAGGAAATGTCAACATCAATTTATAGAATTAGAGTTTTCTGCAAATTTTTGAGAAGTTCACCTTCTAGATTTTCTCTTTTCAAGATCATCACTGAGGAGTTAAAAATTCCTAGTAAACAGGACATAATTCTAGATGTGCCTACTAGGTGGAATTCTTGTTACTTTATGTTGGATGCTGTAGAGAAGTATGATAGAGTATTTATTCTCCTTGAAGTGGATGCAAGTTTTAGGAGTTCTCGTGTCTATGAAGGTGGGGCACCTACAACATATGATTGGGAGTGTGATCGTGTATTTTTCAAGTTTTTTAAAAAAATTATGATAAAAATACTGAGTTTTCCAGTTCTATGCATGTGACATGTTACACTTTCTTTCATACTCTTTGTGACATATATAGAAAAATAAAGAAATAGATGAAGAGTAATGATATTACTGTGAGTGAAATGACTATTGCAATGAAGGTTAAGTTGGACAAGTATTGAGGCATTGATTCCAATTTTAATTCTCTCTTACTTGTGGTGGTTGTTCTTGATCCCCAATATAAATTAGAATATGTTCGAGATAGTTCTGAAATGATGTTTGATGATAAAGACAAGAATGATTTGATCAGTAAATTAATAAAGGTTTTTAATAATATCTATGAGTTTTATAAATGAAAATATCCCATTCACATTGATAAATGTAAGCTGGGTTCTCACCAAGAGTCACATATTCATGATGCTAGTACTGACAGTGAAGATGGTGTGAAATAGAAAGATGTATATAGATCAAATTAAAGGAAAAGTCAATTGACACGAAAAATGAATGAACTGGAAAGATATCTAGAGATTGATGATGAGGATGAATTCGATGGGTTTTATATTTTAAGTTGGTGGAAAGGAAAATCAAGAAAATATAATGTTCACTTATACATTTTTAGAGATATTATAGAAATTCCTTGAACTATAGTATCTTCAGATTCCACATTTAGTATAGGAGGATGAGTCCTTGATTTGTTTTGTAGTTGTTTGAATCCCAACACCATTAAGGCATTAATTTTCTCAAAAAATTGGTTTATAAATTCTAAAACAATTGGCATTCTAAATCAACTAGAAGAAGTGGAATTGATTGAATGAGGTACCATTAAAAATATTATTATTATTATCATTCAACATTTATCAGTTATAAACCTCTGTTTGAAAAAGAAAAATAACAACTTGTTCTTTCTTATATTGTTTTTTTAAGATATGCCATATCATCCATCAAAATTCATGAACAAAGTTTCACCGTCTATAATAGAATAAACAAGGATAATGGATCACTCTTCATTAAGGTATAAATTTATCATTGTTTGGAAAATTATTTTCATAATACTATGACTGATGGTATTCTAGTGTGATACACCTTCACTATCCCAAGAAGATAACTCATTCGGTGATCATCTACCATAATATCTACTCACCTCATATTTTCAAAGTATGACCACCACTTTTTCAAATAATATAGTGATTATTTTTATGTATCCCTAAAAAATACTTCCCTTTTATTTTACTCTTTGTATATATTTTAAGGATCATCATTTGAAAAATTAGATCAACTAAAAATTTTATACATTATTAAATGCATATTTGTTTAGTTTTCTCATGCAACCTAAGAACCTAAAACCATGATTTTTTACTTTATAAGTTTAACACCACTACTCTCTTTTATTTTATACCCACATAGTTTCTAATTTTAAGTGGTGAGTGAAAATTCAAGTGCTTGAAATCTATATTCATCACCATTTGATCCAAAAATGTGTCATTATATTCAAACTAAACATTAAAACACTTTACACCCCACTAGTTTCACACTTATGCACATTACATTACATGAAATCTAAATGGAAATGTTCCTTAAATGAGTGGAGAGGTTAAAATTTCTAGATTTTTTACCTTAAAAATAGTAAGTTTTTATTCTTACTTTTTTCCTTATTAAAATTATTTTATTTGATATTAGATGGAATTGAACCTGTATGTGTTTCTTAATGTTATTATTAGGAAAATAAAAAACCCTCATTTAAAATGATCAAGTTATTAGAATCTAGTGGGATGGTTATGTGGTTTGGATTATCAAAAAAATTATTGCACAAGTCTATAAGTCCTGATGATAACTTAGTTATTGTTCTATAATACTAACATGACTTCAAATTTGGTCAATATTGATTGAAATGTATATATAAAGTAATATTTAAAGATATAGATGGCTGGAGGTTGATAAGGCCTAAAGCCTAAATCTTTTGGTGGTTGATACCTTCTTAGTTTGTTCTGATGTATTTGTAGGCCATGAATTTATTTATGGTATTTTTATTATTTTTAATGCATGAAGAAAATGACTTTTGGTATGTTCAAATTCTTATTTAATCACCTTCATGTTTTTACTAGTCAGTAATTTTTTTTATGGTAGACATGTTTGTTAATAGAACCTGCTTAATCTTTTGTTTTTTTATAATGATGTTCTCTAGTGTAGAATCAGTATTAACATTTGAATTCAGGTTTTCATAGTAGATTTTGTAGGTTCATGAGTTTCTTTAAAATATTGTAGTACTTTGATGACCATTCTAGATGACTATTTTGATTGTTACTATTCATAAGAAATGATAGAGTCTTGGGTAATTTCTTTATACACCTATGTGAGTTAGAGTGTATGTGTGCTAATTTTAAATAATTTTACCTGTATCAATTATTTCTATATTGGTTGGTTTTTTTATTAAAATATTATTTTTTTGGGTAGTATACAAGTATAAAACCTACTCATGACAAGAATTTGAACTGTCAGTTTTGTGAAATGATGGGGGTTTACTATCGATACTGACATGACAAGTTCTTATGTTATTTTTGTTATTGTTTATGTTTCTATACACGAGGATTATGATTCCCATTTCTCAAACTAGTTTATATATAATTTTACAACTATTCTTATCTAGTTTTACAAAATAATTTCTTCTGATAGACATGATAATTGTGACTAGTTTCTATGTTATTTTTTTTGTTTATGTCATTGTTTATATATTCTGGTTATAGTGTAATGTCACTATATTTTTTGTAAATTTATTACTTATTCAAAATTAGTCACTCATTAATTTAACTCTTGATTTTAGTGTAGTAAATCATCTATATTTTTTTGAAGTGTAGGTGGCATGGGTTACTGGTCCAAGATTCCTTTCTATTTTTATGAAAATTATTCCATGGGAAAGCAGTCAAGTTCTATATTATTTAATGTAAAATATTTATGAAGTTTTCTTACTATAGCTAATCTCTCATTTAAAAACTTCTGAATTGTTCTGATTTATGGAAGAATGAAATTTAAATTATCATTTAGTCTATGTGCATTAAAATAATAATAATTTTGAGTTGTCCTTGATACATTTTCCACTGCATTTTTCCACTATATTTTTCTGCATTTTTTGGAATTGGATACTATTAGAACCCACTCTACTTCATTAAGTTGGTTTTGAGCCTGGGTCTTGATCCATAAGGTTGGGTTGGTTCCTTTTTCCATGAAACTTCTAACTGGACCCCCATGGGTTGGGTTGGGCCGAGTCAACTGACCATGACACATGCGACCCGACCCAACCCGACCCGACCCGACCCGACCCGACCCAACCCATTATTTTTTTCTATATCGGGCCCAGAAACACCCTCGACCTGACCTAAACCGACCCATGGAAACCCCAAATGTTATTAGCCTTCACCAATTTTGTAATGGATTTCTTCTCATTTGTTGAGTCTTTAGATAAAGTTGTCACATTCTCTTCAATTTTTGAAAATTATTTATTCTTATGAGTTTGCAACATCTTTTTATTATTTTCCCCTTAGACTGGTAAGATAGTAATATAATCTTTAGTACCATGACTATCTTTCTCACACCTCTTAAATTTCTTCAGAATCTTCAAACTATCATTTACAGATATCTTATTTTCAACTTTATTCTCATCTTTTGAGTCTTGAATCTTCCCTTTTTCTTCAGCATAATTTTCTACTTACCCCATCTTTCTTACCTTGGACATTTGATTTGGCCAAATAAACAAACACTATTTATTTCCTTACTCAGTTTTATTGATTTTTTCACATTACTCACTTGAAATTTTATCATTTTTCACCTTCTAAACTTTATTTTTTTCTCATATTTCTTTCTTGATAATTTTTATCTATTTATAATAGACCCCCTTGATACATACCTCTTTCTTGGAAGATACATATTATACCACCATGAGTAGAATTTGTTCCCAAATACTCTAAAACACCAGTAGTGACCTATTAATCTTGATCTTTCAGACTCATGATAGTTTTACTATATTATTTTTTTGTTTTTTTCTCTTTACAAACTATGGGTGTTTTTGTTCAGGGGGAATATTTTTTAATTATTACACTATTTCTTTATAAAAGATAATTTCTCACTAATATTCTTGGTCTCAACTGATTCAATAATATATTTTGAACCTAAATTATTATAAAATGTGAATGTATATTAATATTTTTTGAGGAAATAATCAACCTACCTCTACGACCCTTCTTTTCACCAGCTTGAGAAGATTCACCTTTAACCTCAAATGATTTTGTGAAGTCCTATCTAATATTATTTAACTAACTTTGTGTAGTAAGAAACATTGATTATGTATCAAAAAACACTTCCTATTTCTCAACCAATCTTTCCTTGAGATATTTTATCATCTTTTAAAATTCATCCAAATTCAATATATTCTTCTTACTTTTCTTAACAAGTGTTATTTCTTCCTTATGAAGCTTCTATTATCTTGTCATCATTTATTATTGATCTTTAAGCTTATTTTCAAGATCAACCATTTTCAATTTATATTCCCTAATCCCATTAAGGTATGACATTTCCTTTTTGATATGCTCATATTTTTTAAAAGTTATCTCCTTAGCTCATTTCTTCAACATTTTATTTTCCTTATAGAGTTTGTAATTTTCTCAAGAGCTAATTAAATTTTTTATTTTAGAATCTATTCTAGTTATGTAAACTTTTATTTATCATTATCACTGCTTGATTAAGATCATTCCCTTTTAACATGATCTAAGATATTGACTTCACCATCAGATTTATTGTTGGATGATGAATCATCCTCATTTATTCTACGCAACAAATTCTTCTTCTTACTAGAAAATATTTTCTTATGTTTCATTAAATTTTGTTTCCAAAAATTATTATCTTATTCCTTTGATTCAAAATCATAAATCTTGTTCTTTGGACAATTACCTATAGAATTGTCATTATCATTACAATTTCAACACTTAAGATATTATTTAGCTTTTCCTTTCTAATTTCCCTTTTTTGTATCACTTGGAGAGAAGAGTAATAATTTTTTTATAAGTCCTCTTAATCTTACTTAGCAACTAAGTCACTTTATTCTTATTCTATTTTTTGATATCTAAACTTTCATTTTAACATTACTTCAAAATCAATTTCTTTTTTATCTATCTTATTAAATACTATTATTTTTCTCATTTTATACGCTATGAGAATATTATTAAGTTCATCCAAATATAGATCCTATCAATCTTCTATTGATGAAACCTTGAGATCAAAACTACCTATAAAGTTTCTCATTAGTTTCTTAATAATATTAGAATATTCCATTTTTCACCAAAACCTTTGATATTGCTGATAATTTCATTGAACTTTTTAAAGAAATCATCAATATTTTCATCATTAGGAATATTCATATCTTCAAGTATACTCCTCTATATTTATAACTTGTCCACTTTTACTTTAACATTTCCTCTATAACTACTTCTCAACTTATCCCACAACTCTTTAGTTGTTGGAATTCATATAAATTTTATATAAAACTTCTCAGAGAGAGCTGTCAAAATGGAATTTTGAGCTTTTCCATCAAATTTTAGATTTATATTATTAGAAATTATCATATAAACCTCATTAAAGGGAGGAAATTACACTATATTATAATTTATAACTTTTAGTCTAAGAGATAATAAGAAGGATAACATCATATTACTCCAATTGTGATAATTCCTTCCATCGAATGCAGAAACACCATTGTTGTTCACTAATTTTATATTCTCCACCATCATTAGATATATATTTTAGAGGAAACCTTGTCTCCAATACCAATTTAAGTGCCTAAATTAGTGTAATATCATTGAGAGGGGGTGGGGGGTAAATTAGTGTTTACTCTATTTTACGAATTCTTCTCAAAACTCAACCCATGAAACTTGTTAGATTTCTCGATCCAATCAAAGATATCTCTTAACCCCGCATCATATAAAGTAAATATAAAGAGAGATATAAAAACATGATATTTAAAAGGTTTGACCAATGTGATGTGATCCTTTACATGTTAATTATACCCTATAACATGGATTCTCCACTAATTTTTTTAGGATTACAAAGGCACTTGAAGAAACTAGTTCAACACCCTAATAATCATTCCTCCAGTCGACACTGGTTTTACCCCCTAATGACCAAATCTTCTACCATGGTTGGTTATACCCCCCCAACTATACTTATTTTCTATTATTTATTATTGACTAGTTATAACCCCCATCCACGAGCCTCTTCAGTATCTATTTATACCCCCAACTATAAGCTCTTCCTTCTTATTTTTTGATCTAATGTAGAAATATATTCTTATTCAAATGGTCATCCTCCACAAGCAAGTTGGATCTCCCTTTACTATGTAAAACTTCTTCAAGATCTTTGACGACTCTTTAAAAAGAATGTTGGTCTTGTAAATTCCTCCTGGTCATGAAATACATGGATATACTCAAACCTCACCAATAACTATTCATCTAATAATTCTTCATCTAGTATGGTACATCCGATATTCCTTAGTCTGACATGATTCTATCCATTTCAACTTTGTCTTATAATCTATCTATCTGATGTAACTATGTTCTATGCACCTAAATATGATGAACCTTGGTTTGATGTAACTCTATTTGATGATCCTTAATTATTCAATACTCCATATGCCCAATACTTCTCTTTCTAGTTGATTTCTATTTGGAGTTCTTCTATATGATTCTCCTATTCTTCAACTAAGTTGATACTTAGTTAGAAAATCATGTTTCACTCTTTCAAAAACTTCATCAATTTAATTATGAACAACAACAACAACAATAATAAAACTTCAAAATGATCTCACTCCCCTTTATATACTCATACTTCCTCCACAAATAAAGGAAGAGCATGGGTTTTATATTTGAATTTCCCGCTTAATTCAAATTTCATTTGACCGCCTTTAAACCCTATATATAAAACAAAGTTAACATTCTTTTTTGAAGTTTACACAAATATTAGAATAAAAAACTCTTCAAATATTCCTTAAATCTCATCTATGTTTACAATAATTTAAATTATAGCTCAACACCGTCATAATTAATGAATTTATAGAGTTTTTTTTAAATCTTACAAAACCTTCATTCGGTGGAAAAACATGAAGGTAACTCTATCTGATATTTCTTTATAGGAACTCTTCTGTCCAATGGACTCTATCCAACACACCTTTAGATTTATCCATCTAGTTGACTCAAAAGTCTATTATTTTCCTAGTGTTAGTCTGTTTAGTGATCATCATCTCTTCTTTATCTGATAAAGTTATTATTTTTCTCCATCTAGTGATTTCTTAAAGGTCTATCCAATGAAACTTTTATAAAAGTTAGTAAGATAAAAATTTATATTTTCCTTTTTATGGAACATCCTCATAATTTCCTCTATCTGATCATAATATTCCAATCATCTTGGTCCATTAATATTATCTGGTAACCTCATAAACTTCTCTATACAATCATATCATCATAAATTTAAATATTAGACTTCATATGGCTGCAACTCCATGATTTAATAACTTGAAATTTGTAACGCTACAACTTTATTCTGGAGAACTTTGTCTGATATATTCATTCCATTAATCCCAATTTGGTATAACTTCACAATTCTCCATCCATTAAACTTATAAATCTTCAAATCTTTAAATTTTTACAACCTTTCTCTATCTGAAAAACTTTATGAATAAAATCATCTTGAACCATGATAACTTTTAGTAATCATAATGTTTGAAGCTTTGAAGAACAAAAAAACATCACATGGATTAATAATAGTGCTATAAACTAAGAAACAACTCTTACCTCAATCTTCTCCAAGTAATTTCTTCTACAAACACATATTTATATATAAATATATAAGTATATATATTACAAATGGTTGGGGAAGGGTAACTACAAATCTATAAAGAAAACACGCAAACACACAAATACAGAAAGTTGGAGAGACTCAAACTCTAGACCTCCCTGACATCCCATAGGGCCCTTTCCCATTAGGGTGAGCCATGGGGGATTTTTTTTGTTTTGTTTTTAAAAAAATGAAACCAACACACAATGGATTAAAAATTTACATATCTCATATGGTATTCTATGTGTTTAGATTATTCTATTGAAAAATAATATTTTATCATTAAAATACACCACTACTGTGTGGTAATTACATTCCATCATATTTTAACAAATAGTTAGATAAATACTTTATCCTAGATAAAACACTTTTATCTATATCTTATTATCAAAACATATTATAGAATCAAATAAGTCATAAACCATGTGTATACAATTAATCATCCTATTTGGTTCATAATATCTCTTTATTAATGAAAAAACCTTTTATCATATAAGAGAAATAAAATGAAGATATAAATTTTTTACTTAGATTCATCTGATCTTGAAACATACCTTTACCTTCAAATTCTTAATGTAGAAACTTATTGCTTCATCTCTTGGATGTAAACTATAATATCTGTTAATTATTCCTTTGATGTTGAACTCCTGTATATTCATAACACTTGTAAAGTATATATTTAGTATTATATACCCTTAAAAATATAAGAATCAATTTCTATAACATTAATGCCTGGAATAGAAATTCTATGGAGATTTACAAAACCCCTTCAGGTATTTGGGATAATATGATGTTGTGGAATTATCACTCCTCCTTGAAAACCCTAGGTTTTAATGATGTTGTTTCACTTTATGAGGAAACATTGTTGGAATTTTCTAACTAAGTTATCTTCTTCCAGTTTTAAATTTTACCCACTTTTCTAATTAATGTAGGTGGTCTAAGAGATACTACCCATAGTCTTGATAGTTTTCATTTTTACATAGCTATGTCGTATCACCAATGTGTTGTGCATTGGTTTCCTTGGTTTTATAATTTTTTTGGGCCTTTAATTAATGTCTTAGTCCCTTTAAAAATCTTGTTGGGTTCATTGATGATTATGAGATCAGACCTATGACCACCCATAGGGTGTACCAATTCCATGGAAATGGTAAGATGGGATTATAATGGTGGAATATGGGGTTTATGAGTTTAACCCAGTTAGACTTGTTTCTTGTCCTGTGAGCATAGCATAAGGGATGGTTTGTTTTTTAAAATTTTTATGGCATATTAAAGGGAAGAAATGGTAAATGGTTAAAGGTTTATGTTTAAGTTGTCAAATTATTTTAAAGAAAATCTAACAATTATGCCATCTGATTAAATTATGAAATAGTTTAATTATGGAATTATATTTAAATATGTTGAGTACGATAACCATTAATGAATAATAAATGTTATAAGGGATTATCCTTGTTATCTTAGTGTTAAAAGGTCAAGTATATTGCACATTGAAAAGTGGTATTTGATTAATGATTTGGAAATGATGGGAATAGAAATTTAAATCTATGTATTGGGACATGATTCTCCGCATATATGGACTAGAAATGATGTACATGATAGTCTACATATATGGATTGGAAATAGTGGACACAACACTCTAGATTTATGGGTTAGAAATGGTGGACATGATGTTTTGAACCCATACGTTGGAAATGTTAGACATGATACTCTGAAGTACCATGAATAAAATTTGATGAAAAGATATTTTCCTTTTACTCGATGCACCTATTACCCTATGGTATATGTCTTAGATGACTGATGTTAGATAAATCTGGTTTGGTTGACTCAGGTGTCACCTTTGAACCTAAGGCCAAGAGGTTAATAAATAACAGTTTTTTAAAACATATTTTCATTTAATTCCTTGTATACTATTCCATTATACTTATTCATGCACTATTTCTTAGAATAGTTATTTCTTTAGACACCATTGGTGGTGGCCTACTGAGTTTTACTCACACCCTACTTGGGATGCTTTTGGTACCCAAGAATACTTCATGGTTGTAGGTTTGGATAAGGGAAAATGATCGATTATAGATGGTTGATTTGAGAATTATGTGATGGAACATAAATGAGGGAACTTGGATAGATGTTAAAACACATTTTGGGTATTTTTAGTTGTTTATTTTCTTGTGTTTTCCTTTTTTTACACGAGTCTATTATAACATGACATGTTTATATATTGGTTTGTGGGAATTTACCCAATTTTGAGAATTTGTTATGTGATATGTGGTTAATTATTTTATACTATTTCTTATGATTTCTACTATTATTATAATATAATAAATAGGGTATAGTCTCCCCTCATTTCTCATTGGATTCTCACTGCTAGTCGAAAACCTATGACATATAGGAGGGTGTGCCTGAGGTCATGTTGTGAACCGATTCAACTACCAGTTAGAGTATACTGAGTTGGGATGTTACAAAGTGGTATCAAATCTATAGGTATTTTTTTTCTAATTTAATATTTGTGGAAGGTAGAAAGGATACTAATATGTGTTAGGACTCGGTAATGAGATCCTTCATGGGATTAACTAACCCTTGTGTGGGGGAAAACTAAAGTTTCTTAGGGACGGGATCACTATTCTTTAAGTTCACATGTTACTGTTGAAATGTTATTTCAAATTGGGTGATACACTTTTTGTGTGATGTTATTGATTTATGATATTTTACTCATGGATAGGTATGACATGAGATTGTGTATGCATGCATCATTTTAGGCACTCAGGGATTAAGCGGCATACATCATATAAGACCCACATGAAAAATTATGTTATAATATGTTTCTTAAAATAGAAAGTTTGGGTTGTGAGAAATAAAATTATTTTATACTTCTTTTATAGTTTAAAATAAATGATGAATAATAAATAGGGTTTGAAATATTTTAAAATTGAAAGATGATAAATGGGTTTTATTGAAATATTTTTAAACATAAATATCATAAATTAAAAGATTACTTTTACCCTAAGTTACACAATGGCCCTAGATAGGGATGGTTGGGAAATAAAATGATTTTTTTCTTCTTTTATAGTTTAAAATAATGGTTCCCAATAAATAGGGTTTTAACTATTTTAAAATTGAAAGATGCTAAGTGGTTTTTTTTAAAATAGCGTTAAACATAAATATTGTAACTTAGAAGATTACTTTTACCCTGAGTTAACTAGTGTCCCAAGATAGGGATAATTGAGTGTGGTGATAGTATTGTGGTCATATTTATTGGGATAATGTATGAGTATTAGCTTTATTATGGTTATTATTACCCTTTTGTATGACCATTTAAATTATATTTTGTGCCCTAAAATGTGTGTTTGATATTATAGTGGGATGCCTCCATGAAAAAATTTATCGGTAGGAAGACATGATGAAATTGCTGAGAATACACCTTTGATAGTGGGACCAAAGCCTCTGTTGGCCTCTAGTGGCAGGGTAGAAGAGTAGTTCTATTATAATTTAAACTAATTTATGTAGTTTATAAATAGAGATCCATTGTGTTCTACATCAACTATGTTTGATTAGACCAGAGAGTTTGAGCTACAACATCTTCTAATGTTCATTAGAGATAGTGGTCTAGGGGTAGATGAGTTATAGATTGATTCTATCCAGATAATCCTTGACCACTTATAGACTCGTTTGAATGTTGGAACCAAGGGTGTTCTTTGATAGAAATGGAGTATGGTTTTTTTATTATTAATCCACATTGGGATGATCAAATATTTTGTGAGACAAGTGATCTTATAGTACATGCTGAAGTAGGTGTTTAAGGTGGCACAGTTCCCCAGTGTTTTCCAAATTTTTAGGGCTCAAAATTGGGAGTTTATTATTTTTAAAAATAAAGTATTTATGAAAAGGAGTCCACATATCATGGTTTTTGGACCGCAAAATATAGTTTGTGGACCGCATAGGAGGTATGCGAAATGACGAGGAAAGATGAAAAAGGTGGGACTTCTGCATAACAATGCTATATAGACTGTGAGGCGTGGTACACAAACTACATAGGGGAGATGGTTTTTGAGATCCTAACGGTATACAAGAGGCAAACAGTTCATAGGATGGATAGTCATTTGTAGAAGTGAGGTAGTTATTTGTGGAGCTGTGAAGGGATTTATTTGTGGAAGAGATCATCCACCACGAAGGAATGAAGACTCTATGTGGACTGTGAAGGGAAAATGGTTCTCGGGAGGAGCTCAGTATGTGGTGAAGGATGTACCTCATCGAAGATTTGAGGAAATCATATTAGCAAGATTTTTAGGTCTATTTTCCTATATAAAAGACTGTTAATCCCATCATTACTTAGCGAGTTTTTCATTAGAAAACATCTTCACTCTGGGAATAAATTTGGATAAGTCCAAAAGAGTTCTCAAGGAGTCTTTGAAGTAGAAGAGGTTTGTAATAGAGGAATCTGTGAAGGGTGAATTAGTCCTTAGAAGAAGGAATTCCACAGAAGAAGAGGTAGTATGCAAACACAATTCACGAAGTCAGTACATAGAGGTAGTTTGCGAAGGCGGTATGCGGAGGTGGTATGTGAAGGTGGTACACAAAGGCAATACATAGAGATGGTGCACAAAAGTAGATATGGTCTGTGGAATCAGAGGTAGTCTATGGAGGAGGAACAGTCTATGGAAGATAATTGGTCTATAGAGGAAGAATACATTTGTGAAGCAAGGACGATCCGTGGAGGATAGGTGGTACGTGGAAGCAGAGGCATTCCATGGAGGAAGAGGTGGTCCGTGAAGAACCCATACCACATGGTGTATCACAGTTTGCAGAGGAATCAAGGTTATTCTGTGAAGGTAGTTAGCTTCATGAAGGGTTGAGCTTCATGAAAGAGATTCACAAAAGGCAGTATTGAACATCAGTTTTTCAGTGATCGGTGCTTTCAAAGTGCATCAACTCATGTCTATAGTGCAAGCAGAGTCTCATGATATATAGAGAAAAAGAATTTAATGTCAATCCATTAAAGTGACCATTAAGTTGATAAACTGAGTTAGACTTCTCTCAAGGAGGTGAGAAAAGGGGAGTCAATGGAAGTGCTCTAAGGGGCGTAGTGAGATATCCATAAAATCTTATAAAGGCAGTGTGCCTGGCATAGAGTGACCGTTTCTGAAATTTTTTATTCCACATCTAGTGAAGAATAGTGGATTTAGGTATGACCGAAACATTTTTAGCATATGATCCTTGGACTATACCTTAGTTGTGAACCAAGTAAAATTGTTGTGTTGTATCTCTATATGTAAATGTTTTGATTTCTGATTGAATCCATCATATAGGTTTAACAAGTTCTTAAAAATGTGGGAATAGGATCCATTATATTAAAAAAAATGTTGACACCCTGATTCACCCCTCCCCTCTTGTAGTTTTCCGGGGTCCTACAAGTGGTATTAAAGGGAAGGTTCATGTATGTTGGATACTCTATATTAAAGATATTCTCTATTGAAGATTTTATTTTCTTCCCTAATTTAACAATTAATTTAGGTTTTGATAAATATTCAGAGAAAAAGTTTGTATCCAGTAATACCATGATGAACAGAAAAAAGAAATAGAATAGAAAGTTGAAGAAGTCCCTCTTATCTAAAGAATAAGTAGTATCTAGTTCTCCATGTCTTTATTACAATGAAGATATTTCAGGGCTAGAAAGTAAAGAGAAGGTGTCTTAGGTTTCCACCAATGATAAGGATAACCTTTCTAACTCATGTAAATCAAAATATTCAAGTGATCAGAAGGCATGTGTTAGCGCCTTTTAAAGTTGTCCTTAGAATAAGAATTCTAGAATAAGTGGTGATGATTATGGATCTATAGCCTCCCAAGATTTCTTAGTTGATAGATTAAGAAATTTTCTACATAACATTCCTGAATAAAGTGACTCCCTTGTTTATAGAGTATTTCAATGTATGCAGGTAGAAATCACACAGCTGAGGAAAGAAGTAGATTCTATGGAGGTAGTCTTGAAAAGAAAAATTCTATAATATTTTAAGCTCTCCAAACAGGTTGGAATATTTGAAGAAAAAAAGATGGAACATGAAATAAGATCCTAAAAATACATCAAAGAAGTTGAAGAGAAATAGGGAGTCAAAAATACTCTTGAAGAAAAGATCCATGTGCTTAAAGAGAAATTGAAAAATAGAACTGATGTAAATGGTTTACAATTAGATGAAATATCCAATAAGATAAAGGAACATGACTCTTTGATTAAAAAAAGTCAATACGAATGAAGAAGTTGTTAGATTGAAGAATGCTTTTGAAGAAAAGATGATTATGATTGAAGATCAAAAAATCATCCTCAAAATGAAATGTCTTAATTTGGAAGCTCAGTTGGACAATCTTGAGAATACATTTATTGAGACTTCAAAAAAGAAGGAAACAATTGCTGTAGCTACTCAATGTTCACTGGAATATTCAAAATCTAAAATACCACAAACAAGTGATAAGAAGATCATGACATCATTTGATGATCTATCTCAAGCAGATGATAAGAAACAGGTACCATCCACACCAACTTGTGTTAATGTCTTTAAACCAATTTTCATGAAGAGTGCATGTTTGAAGAAAAATACTAGACTAGTATAGATGAAGAAAGAAGATAAGAAACCTACCACAATGACTAGGGTGGAAAGGAAAAAAGGTATGGAATCTAGTTTCCCACAAAGATCTCAAAAAGTCATGAATAAGACTGTAAAGACCCGTAAAATTCAAGGAAATTTTTTCCTTAATTTTCTTTGGAATTTTACAAGAACGCAGTTTCTGACAGCACCTGATTCCGAGGCCCGGTGTGCCCGGAATCATTTTATGAAGTTTAGCTCGGGTACGTTTAGTGAACGAACGAGCGAGTTTTTCTAACTTTTGAACCGGTGCTCGGAATCGAATTCTGAGGGCACCGATGGAATCACAGTGTCGGTATTTACTTAGAAACGCCTTTTCCGGAGTTGCGTTTGCTCGGGTGTGGTTTTTAATTTTTGGGGTTAAGTTAAGAAATAAAATAAAGGTGGTGCGACACTTTATTTAATTTCACTTAAAGCCACCTTAAAGCCACTTAAGATAAGTTAAACGGATAGGGTGGAACCCAAAATATCCTACCCACTTGGTAGGATATTTGTGGGGTGGGGCCCGCATGAGCCCCACCATTACTTTCCCTCTAAGTAACGCACCCGTGAAAACCTCTTTTAATTAAAGTCAACCGATGCGTTTACTTAAATTCTAAACGCCCCTATTAATTGGGCAGTTAAGTCATTACCATTAATTCATCAAATTAATGGTTCATTTCTTAACTTTGATTTTTCTAATCGTTGGCATGGGAATAAAATAAGACCAACGCTTTTTGTTGAAGGGTTTCTTGTTGAGAGGATTTGGGGAAAGCACTAAAGCTTGAAGATATTCATCCTCCTTCGCGAAGACTGTGAAGAACGCGAAGAACGGGAAGAACGTTGGCCTTCGATGAAGGGAGACGAAGAACGCCAAACCCTCGGAGATCGACGATGCGATGCCGTGTTCCGCGACGCCGACGATCCTCCTTCCGCGACGTTTCTTCCGCGACGTTCCTTCCCCGCGACAACCTTCGATCAACAACCGATTGAGGTAGGGGATTGCGGTTCTTTTAATTCTTTGTGAATTATATCCTCGACATGGTTTCTTTTGGTGCAACTTAAATATGTGTGATTTTAATCCTCGGAGTTTCTCTACGCAACGCTGTGTACCGCGACGACAGCGACGCCCCTTCCGCGATGCGACGATCCTCTTCTTCTACGACGGTTAAATCCGCGACGAACTCACGTTCGACGATAACGTTGAGGTAGGGGTTTGATTCTTTTAAATCTTTGTGATTTATACCCGCGGCGTATGATTAAATATTTGTTGTGAGACTTTTAAAACCGTTAACGCGGTGGGTGCGGACCAACGAACAATTCCGAACCCACCGCCCTTTTCTTTCTTGGTGTGCGGAACAACGAACGACAACAAAGTAAGCCGCACGGGCGATGTGAGGTCCTTGCAGTGAAGGATGGACCCCGGGAGGGCCTTTGGCGAAGATGGTGTGCGTTTCCGACCACTGGAACTCGTCCGGTGGTCCGCGGAGAAGCCCGCCGGCGCGCCTCGCCGGCACGGCGGCAGGTGGCGGCGGCGCCCGGCGCGCCGCCGGAGGAAGAGCCGCCGTGGCAAGGAGCGGTCCCGTGACCGTGCGAGACCGGAGGGGGACGGGACGCAGCTGGCTATCGCGTCCGCTGGCAAGGGCGGCCCCACGTGGGGCCCCGACTCCTTCACGCGAGGGCATCGCACCCCCCGCCTGCGGCTCGACCGTAACGGCCGAGCCGACCCGCTGGCCACCCGGCCAGCGCCAGCCGGGTCGCGCCCAGGACGGGCCGGGCCGGGTCGCGCCCCGCCGGGTCGGACCTGGACTCGGGTCGGGTCGACCTGGGGGGGGGGGGGGGTTGGGCCGGGTCGGTCCGAGCCCAGACCTCCCGTTTTTGGACCCCTTTTGGTCTTTTGCCCATATCTTAGGCTACGGACCTCCGATTGATGCACCGTCAACGCCGATGCGATCCTTGGATCGAGACGGTCGTTTCGGTATATCGCACTCAAGGTTTTGGAACACTTTGGGTTCGGCTGGGTTGGTTCGTACACGAAACCAACCGGGCCCTCGGAGCGGAAACACTCATAACTTAAGCTCCAGACATCCGATTGACGTGTCGTCGACTTTGATGGATTCCTCTAAGTGAGACGAATATTTTGGATTACTCTTCCCGAGGTTTAGATGCAGGTGGAGTATGGTCGGGTTGGTTTTGACTTAAAAACCAACCGGGCCCCTAGGACGAAAAAACCAATAACTCTCAGACCGGGCGTCCGATTGACGCACCGTCTGCGACGTTGAGTTCCTGTTGACGATACGGAACTTTTGGATACATCAACTATGGAATATGTGTCAGTTGATGTATCAGCCTCTCGGGTCGTGGAGCGGACCCTCCCGAATGAGCTTGCTGTGTGCGGGAACCCTAGTGCTGGCTGCGACTGTGACGACGACGATGACTGTGCAGAGATCCTCAGTGGATTCGACGGTGACGACTACAGCACTCAGCGATCCTATGTGGATCAGTGCTACAGATCCTGTGTGGGTCCGATCCTGTGTGGGTTAGTGCTCAGCGGTCCTGTGTGGGCCGATGCCTACAGATCCTGTGTGGGTCTGATCCTGTGTGGGTCATTGCGGGGGTTAGTTACCTATCGATCCTGTGTGGGTCAGATCCTTTGTGGGTCATTGCGGGGGTTAGTACCTATCGATCCTTTGTGGGTCTGACAGCTTAGGTGAATCAGTGGATATATCTGATCATCTCTATCATCATACGAAGAAGTATACCTGTGTGAGCTGAATCATGTTTTGCTTTCCTTTGTGGATTGTGTTGTGCTATCCTGTGTGGATTACGTTTTACTTTCCTATGTGGACTGGGTTGTACTTGGGCTCGGAGGTTGGAACGAACTGGAATTGATGACTTAGGTATATGTATGGGCATATACCTAAGTAGATTCAGATGTTACTTTGTGATTGTATCTTTCCTTTGTGGATTATCCTTTGTGGATTCTGGGAGACCTTTGGGGGTCTTGGGGTCCCTACTGAGTAGCTTATACTCACCCCTGCACGGGATGTGCCCGCACTACGTTGTGTTGGTTGCAGACGACAGACAACGCTGATCGTGGTGGAGGCTTGCGGAGTAGGATGGTACCTGGAGGTGGACCACTGGGCGAGATGTACTCGGAGTGGACAGCTGGACCCGAGGAGCTGTGGAGGCTATCTGTACTCACCCTTCAGGTGGGACTTCCAGTGGGCGGCTCGACGTTGGGGCTTTACTTTCAGTTGCTGTTTTCCCTTTTCCAGTTATACTTTACTTTTAGTTTGGGTTTGTATACTGACCCACTTACTTTTCCGCACTTACTGTTGTACTCAGTTTTTACTTAGTGTTTACTTCTGCTTGCTTGATCTGTGGTGTTTGTTTACTCTTCAAAGGCAATGCCTTCCCTTTTTATCTGGAATTACGCCTTGGTGCTAGTCGCCAGCCCCTGGCCTATGGAAGGCGGGATTGGGGTAGTCACGGTACGGGCCCCAAGGATGGGTCGTGACAAATTGGCATCGGAGGAGTTCGGTTCAACCACAGAACTTTGGAATCTGATCTTTTTCTATGTTAAGCAATAGTGTTAAGTGTATTGGGTGTGGTTATCAGTCCAGGGAGTCCAGTGTTGGTGCGGCGGCCGACGTATCCGTACACCAGGACCCTGACTTCTGATTTCTGACTTAATGCACGAAAACATTGATTGCATGTGTGTTTCAAGTTTTCTTTGTGATTACTTTATGTCAGCTCACCAGGTATACTGTTTGACCATGGCGCACCTTTTTCTTTTCAAGATGGCCCCACGACGGAAGCCATCTAGGGTTCCGAGAGTTGTACGTGACGACATCCCGCTGAGCGACGAGGCCTCGGTACAGGGCCCTTTGACAGCTGAGGCACCGACGGTACCTCTACCCGCCGAGCCACCGATGCTTCCAGCCCCAGTTGCTGACGATGCACGTCGCCTTAGTGCACTGCATGAGTTTCAGCGCCAGCGACTGCCCAGGTTCCATAGGGAGACGGACCCTCAGGCCGCCGAGGACTGGCTGAAGGTAGTTGTACAAGTTTTCAGGTTAGTGAGGACATCGGCGGACCTCATGGTGATCCTCGCAGCGAGCCTACTGCACGCAGAAGTGGGCCGATGGTGGAGCTTGATGCTCTAGGTGCACGATGAGGCATCTCTCCTCTGGGCGGACTTTGAGAGCCTCTTTCGCTCAGAGTTTGTCCCAGCCACCCTCCGTGCGGTGCACATCCAGGAGCTTCTATAGCTGTGGCAGGGCAGCTTGACGGTCGCCCAGTACTCGACGAGATTTACTGATCTCTTGCGCTACTCGACAGACATGGTACAAGACCCATTCTTCCGGGCCCGGACCTTTGAGCAGGGGTTGAGACATGAGATCAGGGCATCGTTGATCTCCCTCAACATTTCGACTCAGGCAGGAGTACTGGAGCGATCCCTTTTGATCGAGAGCTTTCTTGGTGAGCCTTCATCAGCGGCGAGACCCACCGCAGGGCAGCATATAGAAGAGTCTTCTGCAGCAGGCAGTCGAGGGATGACTCATGGGTCTAGGCAGACTAGACCTTCAGGAAAATGACCTCAGGACACTGGCTCAATAGTGTGGGGGCACACAGCGTGGAGCCAGTCTTTCGAGAGGCAGGCAGTGCTACGCATGCGGCGGGCAGAGCCACATGGCTCGTGACTGCCCGACCTGCCATGCCGAGGAGCAACATACGGTTGAGGGGCCACCTAGGCAGAGGCAGAGGTTCGACCGTGGTGGTCCGCAGGGAGCAGGCGGACGAGGTAGAGGAGCTGGCCGAGCAGCAGGTGGTGGGCGACGCTTTGAGGCTCTACCACCACCACCACCACCACCAGGAGGTCCACCCCGACCACATGGAGCTGGCGGGCAGAGACAGGCACAGCTCCAGGCAGCAGAGTCCTATGACCATGGTGCGCTCGAGATGATTCGAGGTACTATTTGTGTCTATTCCACCCTTGCTGCAGTTCTTATAGACACAGGAGCGAGTCATTATTTCATAGCCGCTGCCCTTGTTCGGAGCTCGGAGATTTCGATGGAGCCATTGGATCAATCCTTATGGCTAGAGACTCCTATGGGAGCAGACTCGACGATTACACACTGGTGCCAGCAGTGTGAGCTTACTCTAGGAGGCGAGAGCTTCAGCTGGGATCTTCTTGTAGCAGCGTCGAGGCCTTACGACATCATCTTGGGCATGGATTGGTTATCTACACTCCATGCTCAGATTGACTGTATTAGGCGTAAGGTGCGATGTGTACGCACCAACGGGAGCAGGTTCACCTTCACCGGCGAGAAGGGAGCCTTCGCAGCACAGGATGGACTCTCGCAGAGGAGAGGATAGCCCATCACTCATTAGTTGGCTAGTCTCATCCTAGGAGCAGTTGACGTGCAGAGTCCTAGTTTTCCTGTAGTGGTGGATCAGTATGCGAACGTCTTTCCCGACGACGTCCCAGGACTACCTCCTCACAGAGAGGTAGAATTTTATATTGATCTGTACCCCAGGACAGCCCCGATATCCACTCCAGCATATCGGATAGCTCCCACTGAGCTTCGAGAGCTACGGGTACAGTTGGAGGACTTGCAGGGCAAGGGATTCATCCGACCCAGTGTTTCACCCTGGGCTTCCCTGATATTGTTCACCAAGAAGGCGGACATGAGCTTGCTACTTTATGTTGACTATTGTCGCCTGAACCAAGTGATAGTGAGGAACAAGTATCCACTACCTAGGATTGATGACCTCTTTGATCAGCTCAAGGGAGCACGATGGTTCTCAAAGATAGACCTCAGGTCAGGCTATCATCAGCTCAGAGTTCGGGACGAGGACGTGTAGAAGACGGCCTTCAGATGTCAGTATGGACACTATGAGTTCTTGGTTATGCCCTTTGGCGTAACCAATGCTCTAGCGGTGTTCATGGGCCTCATGAACAGGATCTTTCAGCCATACCTCGATCGATTTGTCGTAGTCTTCATCAATGAAATTTTGATATACTCAACCACTGAGGAGGAGCACACCTACCACTTGCGGGTTGTACTGGACACACTCCGAGAGAACCAGCTTTATGGAAAGCTCTCGAAGTGTCAGTTCTGGTTACGCGAGGTCCACTTCTTGGGACACGTCATTTCTGAGGTGGGAGTTGCAGTGGATCCCGCGAAGATCGAGGCAGTGCTAGATTGGGAGCCACCCAAGAGCGTGACGGAGGTGCAGAGTTTCTTGGGACTAGCTGGATACTATTGGAGGTTTGTGCCAGACTTATCCAGAGTTGCGGCACCACTATCAGCTTTGACAAAGAAGGGTAAACCCTTTGTGTGGTCAGAAATATGTCAGCAGAGCTTCCAGGAGCTGAGACAGAGATTGACCGGTGCCCCTATCTTGAGGCTTTCGGAGGAGGGAGTAGGGTACGTAGTCTACTGCGATGCATCAGGTACTGGACTCAGATGTGTCCTGATGCAGGAGAGGGAAGTGATCGCCTATGGATCATGTCAGTTGAGGCTACATGAGCAGAACTATACTACCCATGACCTGGAGTTAGCAGCAGTGGTCTTCGTTCTGAAGACATGGCGGAACTATCTGATGGGTGAGAGTTTTACAGTCTATTAGGACCATCAGAGTCTCAGGTACATCTTCTCTCAGAAAGACTTGAACCTGAGACAGTGGCGATGGCTCAAGTTCCTCTAGGACTATGAATTTGAGATAGTCTATACTCCTGGGAAGGGGAACGTAGTAGCCGATGCTCTCAGCAGGAGGACATGCATTCAGCTACTTGAGGAGGTGATAGAGCAGCTAGCCGCTATGCAGATATCCTTCGTGGATAGAGATGGAACAACCTTCCTTCAGTCTCTCACAGTCACCCCTCCACTACTGTAGTGGGTCAGGGAGGCACAGCATGGGGACACTGACTGTGAGACGCGGCATGCACAGATATCCTCAGGATAGACACCTGATGGTTTCTCCATTGGAGCAGAGCACGACTTCCTTTTCAGAGGACGTACCTTGGTACCAGTTGCATTACAGGAGGAGGTGATGAGTGAGTTTCACACTTCTCCTTTGGCGGTACATCCTAGAGTGGCGAAGCTGTACCAGGATCTCAGACGACAGCACTGGTGGCCGGGCATGAAGAAGGCTGTGGCAGAGTTCGTTTCTCGACGCCTCACCTGCTAGTAGGTGAAGGCAGAGCATCAGGCACCAGCAGGCTTGGTACAGCCCTTGGAGGTCCTAGAGTGGAAGTGGGACAACATATCTATGGACTTCGTGACTGGACTTCCGCGCACTTCCAGAGGTCATGACTCCATCTGGGTGATTGTCGACCGACTCACAAAGTCGGCTCACTTCTTACCTATCAGAGAGCAGGGATCAGTGGAGATCTTGGGGCGTCTCTACGTTCAGGAGATTGTACAGATTCATGGTGTGCCATCATCTATCGTCTCTGATCGAGATTCTCGCTTTACTTCCCGGCTTTGGAAGGGGTTGCAGGAGGCGTTCGGGACACAGCTACGTCTGAGCACTGCCTTTCACCCTCAGATGGATGGTCAGATGGAGAGGACCATTCAGACTCTCGAGGACATGCTCCACGCATGTGTCCTCGACTTTGGTCGCAGCTGGGAGGACCACCTACCCTTGGTGGAGTTCGCGTACAACAACAGCTACCACTCCACCATCGGGATGACACCATATGAGGCATTGTACGGCCGACCTAGTAGATCTCCTTTGTGCTGGACAGACCCTGGGGAGTCAGCACTCATGGGACCGGAGATGGTCCAGGCCACGACAGAGAAGGTCCAGGTTATCCAGGAGCGGATGAGGACAACTCAGAGCTAGCAGAAGTCTTATGCTGACAAGAGGCGGAGGCCACTAGAGTTCGAGGATGGTGACCACGTCTTCCTGCGTGTCTCACCTCGACGTGGATTACAAATATTTGGCCGAGGCGGCAAGTTGTCTCCACGCTTCATCGGACCATTACGGATCCTCTGCAGGATTGGCGAGGTGGCTTATTGTCTGGATTTACCACCTCAGTTGCACCGGGTGCACGACGTCTTCCACGTATCTCAGCTGAGAAGATACGTGCACGACCCGACGCATATCATTGACCATGGGGAGCTAGACGTTGATGATGGGTCAACTTTTGTGGAGGTCCCAGTGGAGATTGAGGATCGACAAGAGCGGGTCCTACGTGGATGATCGATCCCTCTAGTGCACATCACATGGCAGCACGAGAACCTCTAGGAGAGCACTTGGGAGCAGGAGGCTCAGATGCGTGCTCAATACCCACTTTTATTTCCCTAGTTTATGTTGTATCTTTACGGGGATGTAAAGCCCTGAGGTGGGAGTGATGTAAAGACCCGTAAACTTCAAGGAAATTTTTTTCTTAATTTTATTTGGAATTTTACAAGAACACAGTTTCTGACAGCACCTGATTCTGAGGCCCGGTGTGCCCGGAATCATTTTCCAAAGTTTAGCTCGGGTACATTCAGTGAACGAACGAGCGAGTTTTTCTAACTTTTGAACCGATGCTCGAAATCGAATTTTGAGGGCACCAATGGAATCGTAGTGCCGGTATTTTCTTAGAAACTCCTTTTCCGGAGTTGCGTTTGCTCGGGTGTGGTTTTTAATTTTTGGGGTTAAGTTAAGAAATAAAATAAAGGCGGTGCGACACTTTATTTAATTTCACTTAAAGCCACCTTAAAGCCACTTAAGCTAAGTTAAACGGATAGGGTGGAACCCAAAATATCCTACCCACTTGGTAGGATATTTTTGGGGTGGGGCCCGCACGAGCCCTACCGTTACTTTCCCTCTAAGTAACGCACCCGCGAAAACCTCTTTTAATTAAAGTCAACCGGTGCGTTTACTTAAATTCTAAATGCTCCTATTAATTGGGCAGTTAAGTCGTTACCATTAATTCATCAAATTAATGGTTCGTTTCTTAACTTTGATTTTTCTAATTGTTGGCATGGGAATAAAGTAAGATCAACGCTTTTTGTTGAAGGGTTGCTTGTTGAGAGGATTTGGGGAAAGCACTAAAGCTTGAAGATCTTCATCCTCCTTCGCGAAGAACGCGAAGAACGCGAAGAACGCGAAGAACATCGGCCTTCAACGAAGGGTGACGAAGAACGCCGAACCCTCGGAGATCGACAACGCGATGCCGTGTTCCGCGACGCCGACGATCCTCCTTCCGTGACGTTTCTTCCGCGGCGTTCCTTCCCCGTGACAACCTTCGATCAAAAACCGATTGAGGTAGGGGATTTCGGTTCTTTTAATTCTTTGTGAATTATATCCTCGACATGGTTTCTTTTGGTGCAACTTAAATCTATGTGATTTTAATCCTCAGAGTTTATCTACGCAACTCCGTGTACCGCGATGACAGTGACGCCCCTTCCGCGACGCGACGATCCTCTTCTTCCGCGACGGTTAAATCCACGACGAACTCACGTTCGACGACAACGTTGAGGTAGGGGTTTGATTCTTTTAAATATTTGTGATTTATACCCACGAAGTATGATTAAATATTTGTTGTGAGACTTTTAAAACCGCTAATGCGGTGGGTGTGGACCAACGAACAAGTCCGAACCCACCGCCCTTTTCGTTCTTGGTGTGAAGAACGACGGACGATGACAAAGTAAGCTGCACGAGCGATGTGAGGTCCTCGCAGTGAAGGACGGACCCCGAGAGGGCCTTTGGCAAAGACAGCGTGCGTTTCCGACCACCGGAACTCGTCCGGTGGTCCGCAGAGCAGCCCGCCGGCGCGCCGCCAGAGGAAGAGCCACCGCGGCTAAAGCCGTGGCGGCAAGGCGCGGTCCCGTGACCGCGCGGGACCGGAGGGGGACGGGACGTGGCCGGATGCCGCGTCCGATGGAAAGGGCGGCCCCATGCGGGGCCGTGGCTTCTTCACGCGGGGGCAGCGCGCCCCCCGCCCGTGGCTCGGCCGTAACGGTCGAGCCGACCCGCTGGCCACCCGGCCAGCGCTAGCCGGGTTGCGCCCGGCTGGGTCGGACCCGGACCCGGGTCGGGTCGACCCGGTTCGGGTCGACCCGAGGGGGGGGGGGGGGGGGGGTTGGGCCGGGGTCGGTCCGGGCCCAGACCCCCCGTTTTCGGACCCCTTTTGGTCTTTTGCCCATATCTTAGGCTATGGACCTCCGATTGACGCACCGTCAGCGCCGATGCGATCCTTGGATCGAGACGGTCGTTTTGGTATATCGCACTCAAGGTTTTGGAACACTTTGCGTTCAGCCTGGTTGGTTTGTACACGAAACCAACCGGGCCCTCGGAGCAGAAACACTCATAACTTAAGCTCCGGACGTCCGATTGGCGTGCCGTCGACGTTGATGGATTACTCTAAGTGAGACAGATCTTTTGGATTACTCTGCCTGAGTTTTGGACACAGGTGGAGTACGTTCATGTTGGTTTTGACTTAAAAACCAATCGGGCCCCTGAGACGAAAAAGCCAATAACTCTCAGACCGGGCGTCCGATTGACGCACCGTCTGCGGCGTTGAGTTCCTATTGACGATACATAACTTTTGGATACATCAAATCTGGACTATGTGTTAGTTGATGTATCAGCCTCTCGGCTCGTGGAGCGGACCCTCCCGAACGAGCTTGCTGTGTGCGGGAACCCTAGTGCTGGCTGCGACTGCGACGACGATGACGACTGTGCAGAGATCCTTAGTGGATTCAACGGCGATGACTACATCACTTAACGATCCTACATGGATCAGTGCTATAGATCCTGTGTGGGTTCGATCCTGTGTGGTTCAGTGCTCAGCGGTCCTGTGTGGGCCAGCGCCTACAGATCCTGTGTGGGTCTGATCCTGTGTGGGTCATTGCGGGGGTTAGTTACCTATCGATCCTGTGTGGGTCAGATCCTTTGTGGGTCATTGGGGGGGTTAGTACCTATCGATCCTTTGTGGGTCCGATGACTTAGGTGAATCAGTGTATATATCTGATCATCTCTATCATCATACGAAGAAGTATACCTGTGTGAGCTGAATCCTGTTTTGCTTTCCTTTGTGGATTGTGTTGTGCTATCCTATGTGGATTACGTTTTACTTTCCTGTGTGGACTGGGTTGTACTTGGGCTCGGAGGTTGGAACAAACTGGAATTGATGACTTAGGTATATGTATGGGCATATACCTAAGTAGAGTCGGATGTTACTTTGTGATTGTATCTTTCCTTTGTGGATTATCCTTTGTGGATTCTGGGAGACCTTTGGGGGTCTCGGGGTCCCTACTGAGTAGCTTATACTCACCCCTGCATGGTCTATGCCCACACTACGTTGTGTTGGTTGCAGACGACGGACAACGCTGATCGTGGTGGAGGCTTGCGGAGCAGGACGATACCTGGAGGTGGACCACTGGGCGAGACGTACTCGGAGCGGACGGGTGGACCCGAGGAGCTGTGGAGGCTATCTGTACTCACCCTTCAGGTGGGACTTCCAGTGGGCAGCTCGACGTTGCGACTTTACTTTCAGTTGCTTTTTTCCCTTTTCCAGTTGTACTTTACTTTCAGTTTGGGTTTGTATACTGGCCCACTTACTTTTCCGCACTTATTGTTGTACTCAGTTTTTACTTAGTGTTTACTTCTGCTTGCTTGCTCTGTGGTGTTTGTTTACTCTTCAAAGGCAATGCCTTCCCTTTTTATCTGGAATTACGCCTTGGTGCTAGTCGCTAGCCCCTGGCCTATGGAAGGCGGGCTTGGGGTAGTCACGGCACGGGCCCCGAGGACGGGTCGTGACAAATACCCAACAACCTTATACAAGAGATATAAAGAAATTAATATTTGTGGGTCAATGTTGGTGCTACAATAGATTTGGGAATTGTGAATTAAATTTTTGGTACAATCCTTAAAATTTAAAATAAAAAAGGAGTCCTATATCATGGGGGAGAAATTCAGAGATGAAGAAATAACATCCACAGGTCCAAAAGCATCTATTTACTACAAACAAATTTAGAATGCTTAATAACATCTATGATGCATGCATTGGAAGTGGTTACAAGGTTGGTACATGATCATTTCAACATGTTCCCATATATAATAAGAAAATAAGATCACAAAATCTGTCTTGGAATAAATATGAAACCTTGGGAATAAATCATAAGAATTTTGTGAATATAAATCCTCCCAAGAAGGTATCAAATAAGTATTGTGAGAAGAACTTGGATTCTAAATCCATGAAGTTAAAAGGGAGTGCATCTAAGAGAACTAATAATATGGATGAAACTCATAAGAAGCTATGTGAGATATCCAATCTTACTTTGATAGTTCCTAATGGCATGTTAGTTATCTAAATAGAATATTTGGAAAGAATGAGGAAATGTGAAGATTTACAGCCTAAGGCCAGTGAAAATAGAAAACAAAAGGCCTCACATGATGAGGAAAAAGGTCATGATTGTTTTCTAACAAAATTAAAATCACATGTTAAAGATATTCTATGTTAGAGATGCATGAAATCTGTTCACATTGCAAAAGGACGTTTAACCTTAATACCAAAGCAAGAATCAGTCCTTAAAAGGAGTAAGAATGTATCATCCATGATGGATGTAAAGAAGAAAAATTTTCCACACAAAGTAGAAGATAATGTGAAGATGTCCATGCCACACCAACATAAATCAGAACATATGTTCATATGTTTAATCATGAAGACTGGATCAAATGAAGCAACATGGTTGAGAAGATCATCTCAACCATACAGTTCATATTGATGAAGCAAAAGGAGCCACCTTATTCCACTAATATTTTGTATATTGTATATGTTCTTATAATGAAAGTAATTTAAGGTGAAAAAAGTTATTATTGGGAGAACCTGAGAAGAATATAGGGTTATCAATTCTTAATAGCCAATCTAAAGAAGTCACCATCTTTGAATGATTCATCAATTTGATATTTAAATAAAGATATGATGGAGGATAATTTATTTGATGAAGATAAAGATGTTCTATTCTGGATAGTTAGGATAAAGAAGGTATCATAATGGATTGATCTTATTTATGGTATCATGGAGAACAACTATTCAAGAAGATTATACTTGGTGATGTTATGAATGTTGTCCAATGTGGACAATTACAAGTTAAAGAACCATTCTAGTGTATACTCTATATTGAAATTTATTGAAATCAATTCTTGATGATATCCACCATTATGAAGATACCAAGAAGAGTTTCCCTTATTGTGGAGACAAATGAAGAGTGATAAATAAGATTCTAAGAAGAATTAGAATAGGAAATCATGTCCAAAGAAACTTCACCTAAACCTAACAAGAGAAATTGATGAGAAAAAAAATATGATTAGAAACAAGGCACACCTAGTGTGTAAAGGCTATACCCAAATTAAAGGAATTGATGTCGAAGAAAGAGTTTCTCTAGTGGAGAGACTGGAGTCGATTAATATTTTCCTTACTATAGAAATTTAAAGAGGATATAAAGTTTATCATATGGATGTTGAAGACAACATTCCTGAATGATGCTCTTGAAGAAGTCTATATTGAATGACTAGCACCACATGCATGGTACTATTGGATGGATTCTTATCTAAAGAAGCTTGAATTTAAAATAGTAGGAGTGGATCACAATATATATGTGAATAATTATAAAAAAGATCAGTTCATGATACTAGTGTATGTAGATGATATTATATTTTGTGGAAGCATACAAGGATCAGTGGATGAATTTTCCAATCACATGAAATCATAATTTGAAATGTCTATGATTGGTGAACTCACATAATTCTTAGGGATAAAAGTGACTCATAGAAAAGACCAAACTTTTATTTATCAGGAGAAGTATGCCTGAGAGTTACTGAATAAATTCAATATGCATGACTCCAAACCAATATCAACTCTAATTGTGGTTATAACTAAACTTATAAATCATGAGGATATGACTCTAGTTGACCCCACCAATTACAAAATAATCATTGTAAGATTACTATACTTAACTACAACATGACTAGATATTTTCTTTAAAACATGCTTAGTGGCCCACTTTCAAAGTAACCCAAAGGAAGAACATATGGAGGTAGTGAAAATAATCATGAGGTACATTCAAGACACTCACAATTATGGCTTATACTTTTTTACAGGAAGAGATAATGAAATATCAACATTTTTTTGATGCTTACTGGGCTGGAGATATTGTTGATAGAGAGTACACAAGTGGTGGATAATTATTTATTGGAAAGATATGTGTGGGATGGTTGAGTAAGAAATGGAAAATTACTTCTCTTAGTACTGCTGAAGAAGAATACAACTCTGCTACAAAGGCTTGCACTTAGCTACTTTGGATAAAGCAACAACTGACTGATATTGGTGATGAGGTGAAATAGGAAATGGTGATTCACTATGATAACAATTTTGCAATTGATCTTAAAAATAATCCTATTCAAAATTCTCATACAAAACACGTTGAAATAAAATATCACTTTATCAAGGAAAAATTTGAACAAAGCATGATTAAAATAGATAATGTTGGAACTGATAATCAAGTGGCTAACATAATGACTAAGACATTTTTTGCACATGTGTTTGAGAAGCATCAGTTGAACCTCGGTGTTCAACCACCTCCAAGTGCATGATGAGCTTACGGTTGTTCCCCTATCCCCAGTCATGCTATCTATTTTAATTTGTTTTTGGTAGTGGTTGTAGGTTTATGGGGGGAGATACGATCTAGGGGGAGTGTGTTTTGAGCTCCATATGTTCAATAATAGGTTATTTGGGTTTTTTTACAATGGGGGAGAATGGATAAATTCAATACTATGAGGTTGGAGGAGAAATGAGAAGCTGTAGGAGAGTTAAGAAATGAAGGGGGAGAATAAAAAATATATATATGTTTTTCTTTCCGGTTTTAGGTTTTTGACAAATAGATTAGAAAACTTTAAGAATTCCAAGACATGGGAACCCAATTAATTCTTACCCTCTTATTTTCTACACTGAGATTTTTTCATGTAGACTTAGAGTGTTGGATGATTTGTTTCTCATGTATTAGGATTTGATTGCAGCTGGTGATTCATTGAATTTATATACAGATTTCCAACAAACCCAAAAAGGGATATTTTTGGACCCAAGGGTGTTCTTTGTCGAAAATGGAGTATGTTTTTTGTTTGTTGTCAATCCACATTGGGTTTATCAAGGAGTTTTCAAGACAAGTGATCTTACAGTACAGGACAAAGCTGGTGTTTAAGGTTGCACAATTTCCTAGCATTTGCTAAATTTTTGGGCCTCAAAATTGGGAGTTTATTATTTTGGAAAAGGAAGGATTTATGCAAAGGAGTCCACATAGGATAGTTCATAGACCGTGAAGGAAAATTTGCTAACTGCATAGAAGGTATACAAAATGGATAGGAAAAACAACAAAGGCATGACTTCCATATAGCAGCGCTATGAAAAACATGAGGCACGGTACACAGACCACGTATGGGAGATGGTTTGTGGGAGACTTACGGTACATGGAGGCAAACATTTCATAGGATGGATCATTTTTCATGGAAGTGAGGCAATGATTTGTGGAGTTTTGAAGGGATTAATTCATGGAAGAGATCGACCATCACTAAGGAATGAAGATTCTATGAAGACTGTGAAGGGAAAATGGTTTTCTAGAGAATCTCAATATGCAGTGAAGGCTATACCGCATCGAAGATTTGAGGAAATCAAATTATTGATATTTTTCAAATCTTTTTTCCTATATAAAGGACCCATAATCCCATCATTAATTAGTGAGTTTTCATTATAAAAAATCTTCACTCTGAGAATAAATTCGGCTAAGTTAGAAAGAGTTTGCAGGGAGTCTGTGATGGAGAAGAGGTTAGTGAGAGAGAATTCTGCGAAGGGCAAAGTAGTTCACAGAAAAAGTAATTACATGGAAGTAGAGGAAGTATGTGGACATGGTTTGTGAAGGAATTATGTGTAAGTGGTTTATGAAGGCGATATATAGATGTGGTATATGAAGGAAATACACATAGGAAATGCAAAAAAGAAGATACTGTTCGTGGAAGCGTAAGTAGTCCGTGGAGGAGGAATGGTCCACATAAGAGAAGTAGTCCACAGAGGAAGAATCCACCCTCTAATCAGGGATTATCTATAGAGGAGAGGTGGTATGTAGAAGTAGAGGTATTTCATAGAGGAAGAGTTGGTCTAAAAAGAACTCATGCCACATGGTGTAGCATAGTTCACAGAGGAAGAAAGGTTGTTCTGTGAAGGTTGTTAGCTTCACGAAGGGTTGATATCCACAAAGGAGCTTTATAAAAGGTAGCATTGAACATAATTTTTTCAGTGACCAGTGATTTCAAAGTGAATCAACTCAGGTATATGGTGCAAGAAATGTCTCATTCTAGATAGGTACAAAGAATTTAATGTCTATTCATTGAAGCAACATTCAAGTCGATAAACTGAGTTAGACTTCTCTCAAGGTAGTGATCAAGGGGGAGTCGACAGAAGTGAACTGAGGGGCGTAGTGAGATATCCCTAAAATCTTGTAAAGGTAGTGTTCTTGGAATAGAGTGATTATGTCTGAACTTTTCTATTCCAAATATATTAAAGAATAGTGTATTTAGGTATGACCGACACACTTTCAGTGTATGCTCCTTAGATTAGCCCTTAGTAGTGAACTAAGTAAAATTGATGTGTTGTATCTATGCATGTTAATATTTTGATTGTTGATTGAATTCATTATATAGGTTTAACGAGTTCCTACCAACATGGGAATAAGTACTGTAATATTAAAAGAAAAATTTGACACCCTAATTCACCCCTCCCCTCTTAGGGTGTTCTGGGGTCCTACACTGAAGAGGAGGGTTAAGTTGACAGTTTACATTTTGTGGGGATCAGTGGAACACTAGTTACATATTCAAGTCTAGGATGAGAATTTTGTGTTGATGAATTGGAATGAATTTTAGGAGAAGTTATTGGAACATTTTTACCCATATACCCTAATATTGGAAAGAGTCAAAAAGTTTATGCGTTTTACCTAGGGGAATATGTTGGTGATGGATTATGTTGGCCAATCCACTGACCTGTAGGTTTTTTTTTTGACATTGGTAGGAGATGAGGCAACTATGGTGAAACTTTTTTTAGGATGGACTTAGGTGTGAGATTAATTCATGACTAAATATTTTCTAGTTTTAAAAGTTCACTAAGGTGGTAAATCTAGATCTCAAAAACAAGGGAAACCTAAAGGATCCCTCTAGTGGTAGGCAAACAATTTTAGTTGGGTGAACTGGTAGTACATACTCAGATAGTAGTAGTGTCATTATGAGAACTTTAGTCAAGGTGTTGGTAGGAAGAGAATCCAGGGGAGTGGATCAGCTTCTCAGGTAAGTATTCAAGTGGTCCGCTATTAATGTGTAAATCCTAGTCACATGTGAGGTCAGTGTCATTGACCATCAGTAGATTAATGAGATTATGGAAGGATGGAGCACATGTAGAGGTTATGTAGGAACCCTTGTTATATGGCTATTGATAGAGGACCTAATCCAATGTGGATCACCAAGAGGGGATCTAATACCCAATATCAATCTAGCAGTTGGAGTTTTATCGACTATATCAGTCAGGGTAGAGGATGTTGTACTTCAAGAAAAGAACAACAATATCAACAAAGTAGTGTAGCACATAAGACTCAGGTAGGAGTTTAGGGTAGAGGGATATGTCATCTCTATATAGTATAGTCTTCTCCCATTATCAATAAGTCTAGGCCATTGAATATATGAGGTATGATTATTATAGATTTTATGATTTATAGTGCTTTGTTTGATACAAGAGATTCACATTATTTTTTATATTCTTGGTTTATGAATGTTTTGGGTCTAGTGGTGGAGTTATTGTATGGGGTTATGTCAATCAACATACTATTAAGGGTGCTATTAGAGGGTATCCATAATTATAAGGTATGTTCCCTCAAGATTAGTGGGTACTATCTCCTTTGGGGTCTGTTTATGTTTATGATGATGGGTTTTGACTTGATATTGAGGATGAACTAGTTGATTATGTACCAGGATCACATTGACTATCACCATAGGAGATTCACTTTAATGTATCATGAGGGTTAAAACTATGTTCCATATAGGGAATGGGATATCTAGGAAGGCCTTTTAGGGTCGATTTGTTAGTAGTTGGGTGAGATCATAACCCAGGTTGCGTATAAGATCTTGGGTTTTCCTTTTAGGTATAGATATATTTTTTAGTTTAAATGATTTTTTATGGACTAATGTAAGTACCCAACGAGGTCATGGGTGTATCAGGGGTGTTCAGGTCTTGTTCAAAGCCTAAAGCCCTGTTTTTTGGAAAAAACAGACTAGTCGCACTGTTAGGAGAAACTATGTGGGACATGGTACACAATTTCCCCTAACCATGCAGGGATTGATAATGAGCAGTAGGGGGAGACAAAGTTTGAGGAAACCATGCATATTAGAGCACACGCCCATGCGAGTGGTCTGTAGTTTTTATCAGATCCATCAAAAAATTTTGGCACATATTTTATCAAACTGTGTGGCCTAACCATGCGGGGTCCCCATTAAAGTAGTGTCATACGCATGGTTGGCACATAGTTTGGCTAACTGTGTGACCAAACCATACGCCCTTATTTTTCTTGGGTAAAATGATTAAAATTACCTTAATTATTTATTAACTTAAAACACTTCCTCCTTTTTCTATTCCAACATATAGAGGTCTCCTTCCTCTCCCATTTTGAGCTCCCAAACCCCCTTTCATAGGTTTTGATCCCGTTATTTCATCTGAAGTCTGATTCGATCCCCATTAATCACATTGGATGCACATTGGTAAGTACTATATTCATATTGAGCTTTTAATTATTTGTATTTTCCTTGAAAATGCTATTTTTATGTAGGCTTATATGCCCTATTTTTAGAGAATTGATCCGTTCGTCCATTTTCTCTCGATCTAGGCCAAACGAAGGGCATATACCAGATGAGGAGAGTATTACAAGATCAAGGTAGGTGGTCCATTATTTATCCCTCAATTCTTGTTGTTTTATACTATGTGTCATGATGCCGTATGCTTGATTCTCCATGCATTTCCCTAAAATACGCATGAATCATGTTTAGTTAAATGTCTTTATAAGAATAAATTATTGATACTCTATGCATATTGAATTAAGACCCTGTTACTCGGTGCCACCCCTTGAGGTGTGCCAATAGATTTGAATTAATGTTATAAATGATTAAAGTACCTAATCCATATATTAAATGGTTTTGGCATGAATTCAATTTTTGATGACTATAATTAAAATGGATTGGAGTGAGTGGTGATCCCACTACCATTTTTTAAACAGAGAGATGGTTATAACCTCGCTATTATTAAATGTAAATGAGTTATAAATTAACTTTTATCTCTTTCTAAAGCATTTAATGCTTATTATAGCTTATTAATGTGGGCATGAAGACCCTCGATAATTATGGTAAATGGGAATGATGACCCTTATGCATGTTATATTTATATGGGCATGGAATCTCTTCCTATAAATGTGATACCTAGGAATGGTGACCCTATAATGTGATACTGGGAATGTCATCCTTATACCGTGATACTAGGCATGGGGTACCTATAATGTGATACTAGGCATGGTGTCCCTATAATGTGATACTGGACATGGCGTCCCTATATTTCAATATTGGGCATGGTATCCCTATACTATGATATTGGGCATGGCGTCCCTATTTCTATGATACTGGGAATAAATTCCCAATACTGTGATACTAGGAATGGTGTCCCTATACTATGATACTGGACATGGTTACCCTATACTGTGATAATGGTCATGAAATCCCTTACTACTATGATATCGATCATTGTGTCCCTTGGTTACTTATTCAGAGATATTCTAGGATGATTCAAAATAGGTAGAGTCAGGTTGGTTTCCTTTAGGAATGAAAGCTAACCCATTTACAATTATTATTTATAATTTAATTATTATATTTGAACACTTCCATGTTATGTACATAGACTGGATATTTATAGACACCTCTAGTGGTGGTTTACTGAGTTTATCTCACACCCCACCCGAGCTACTGGCGGTAACTGAGCAAACTATATGATTATGGGTGTATATAAGCAGAAGCATCCTCTTATGGATGCATGATTTTTTTTATGAATTAGGATAAGATCTTAGTAGCATATGACCAGGATAGATCTCAGGATGCTTGGACATATTTTGACCTTTTTTTCCTTTTGTATATCATGTACTATTTGACGGTCTACTTCCATGTATACATATTTTTCTTATTTTATAAGAACATGACATGATCATATTTTGTATATGATTCAGTTTACTACTTTTGATTATCGTTTAGTGATTGGTTGTTATATCATGCTTATGATATGGTGGTTATTGGTCTAATTATTTTTTATGTGCTTCCACTATCTTTTACATTGTTGATATGATTTATCTATTTAGTTATCTATTGATTATAACATTGTTACACTTTGACCAGAGGGAATAATATCCCCATGGACACACCCTAGGCCCTCACTGCTAGTTGGAAACCTCTATCATATGGGGAGATGTGCTTGAGGCCATGTGGCCCACTAGTTTGGGGCACCGTTTAAGTGGAATATGGGTTAGGATGTTAGAAAGTGGTATCAGAGAAGTTACTTTCTTAATTTTCTATTTTGAGACAATAGACTAGAGATTAGGAATGATTTAGAACTTGGTAATAATTTGTGCTTGGGTGTAGCTAACCCACATTCAGGGTAAACACCGAGTTTCCTAAATTAAGAATCATTATTATGTATTTTTTCATATTATAGTTGACATCCTTTCACCATTGGGTGATGCACATTATATGTGAAGGTTATTATTATTATTATGATTGAGGATTTCATTTTATCCTCAACCTGATGAGATGAGGGAAAGGCAAAATTGATCATGAATCATTTTATGAACCTTGTAGTAAATTTATATGCCATGCATATGCCATGCCATATAGGAGAATTGTGTTGTTTTCATTGCCCAAGATTTCCATGAGTTATTTGAATGTTATAAATATAATTTTTATTGGATAATGATTCTTATAAGAAATTGAGAAACATAGTTGTTACTTAGAGTGCCTGTCATAACCTAAATAGTGTTTTTCCACTCAGACTACAGTAGACACCCTAAGCGGTCAACTATGGCATGTTGAGTCATGGAACATTGGTCACATGGTCTAGAATGTGTTATGGTTTGGATTAAGTGGACACAACATTTTGGTTCATAAGGTGTATGGTCCCTTATGGATAGGAAGCAGTGAACCATTTATTTCAACTGTATAAAGATACTTTAAATGTAAATATGAATTTAAAATAAAAATTGAAATTGAAAAATATAGAGATTGACCTAGTCCCAACCTTAGTAGTGGGAAATAGGTAGCATCTATAGTGTTCTATATAATGTTCCCATCACCCAGACCTGAATCTTTGAGATGGAAGAGGGGTGAAACTATTACATAGAAAGTATTTTTTATCAATTATATTTCTATTTATGTAGATTATTCCATTAAAAAACCTTATTTGAGGTGTGTGTTTTTCATCTGTAGAGCAATTCCACCATGATGTACTCTCTTAGTACGCCGGGAGGGTGGTGATGACCATGCTCCATAGGTGGTGGTCTTTAAGCTACCAATTATACCTCTAGCAGTTCCACCTATAGAACCTCTTCATATTCTTGATGTAGGAAATTATGCCTAGTTTTTAGGATATTTTCTATGGATGATGAAGATGATTTAGGGAGCTCTGTGTTTTTTCCCTTATATGGGAGAGATTTTGTAGGAGTTCCAATAGCAGCATCCACCCACGTTTTTGGGGGATGGTAGACCATATGATACAAATATATAGATCAAGATAGTTATTTCTATATTCAAGAATCTGGAGACACCTCCTAAGAGGAGAGTGAAACTCACTACTTATATGTTTCAAGGATATTCCAAGCGATGGTGGGATATTCTGAACCAAGTGGATCTATATCAGGTATTGACTTGGAGAGATTTCTAGTCAAGCTTCTTTGATTATTTCTTTCCTGAGACCTTGAGGGCCGATTGTGCTAGGGAATTCATGAACCTATAGCAGGGTTCTATGACAGTATGTTCATATTGTTTTATAGAGGTTCAACACTTTGTTCCCATCTATACTGCTGATGAGATAACAAAAGTGAGATAATTTGAGGATGACCTAAGGCATCCTATTCATTTTGACGTGAATGTTTTATGGTTGACCATCGTATATGATATAATGAACTAGAATCTTATCATCAAGTGAAACCTAAGGGAACAAGATAGTGTGATCCAGGGTGGTTCAAAACCTAGACAGGTTAGTGGTTCGACTAGTGGTTAGAAGTGATACTTTGAGACTACGTGCGTGAGCAGTAGTGGACAATTGAAACCCACAGACAGTTACGTGGTTTTTCACTAGTGTGGTAATCTTGGAAATAAGTGGCCCCAATTTCCCAGAGGCCCCTTCAAGTACTGAGTTTGTGGTAGATTGGGGAATCTAAAATGTTTTTGCAGGACCTTACCATCTGTTCCAAGTGGGAGAGGATATGTGCTAGCTTCACATTCAGGAGAAGGATTAGTAGAACCTCGCTAAGAAGGTAACTAGAGTACTACTGGACATACATGCATAGGAGAAGGTTTCAGCCATGGTATCCATGCTTTTGATATATAATTCTAATATAGAGGACCTCCTCTAGGCAGTCAGGGTGTAGCATAAGGCCGAGAATCATACCATATCTATTCAGTGCAACATATACTAGAGAATCAAGGTGCTGAGATATCTACTATTCGAGGTACTATTATAGTAGACTCTACTATCATTTATACCTTATTCGATATAGGTGCATCACATTCTTTCATATCTATGCCTATTGTGGAGAGAATTGGGCTCAATGTTCAGTTCTCTAGTGGAGTTATGATGCTAGATACTCCTTTGTCTATAGGTTTAGAGAGTATATTCTAGTGAAAGGACTTCCCCCTTGAGGTAGGAAGCTGTCGTTTCTTATGGGACCTATTAATCCACGAGATGATGGTATTTTATGTCATTATCTTAATGGACTGGTTGGTTCTATATCATGACCATGTGGATTTTTATCTTCAAAGGGTGTTAATTACATCACCATAGGGTGATACTTATCTTCAAAAGGGTGAATGGGATGTCCAGGTAGGTAGAGTTGGACCAAATCATCTTGGAGTAGGTGGAGTGAATGCCTAGATTTACAACCTTTTGTGAATGATTAGGGACTACATCAGACTGAATTCCCTCCTGTATTCGATCATTTCAGGGATGTTTTCCCTGATGAATTTTCAAGATAACCTCTTGAGAGAGAGGTAGATATTACTATCAAGTTAGTTCTTGGAGCTTCACCGATATCCATTCCTACTTATATAATGGCTACATATCATTTTTAAGAGCTCAATAGAAATTTAGAATATTTAGACTACAAAGGTTTTATATGGCCCGATACTTCTTCCCGGGGTTCACTGGTCCTTTTCGCCAAGAAGGTGGATGGAACCCTCAGGTTGTGTGTGGATTATTGGAAGTTAAATAGTCTTACAGTAAAAAACTAGTATCCCATACCTCATATTGATGATATTTTTGACCATCTCAGATTAAATAGGGTATTATTTAAGACCAACATGAGATTGAGCTATCATCAAGTTTGAGATAAGCCTTAAGATATTCCATGTACAAGTTTCCATAGTCGGTATAACTTATATGGGTATCTATTGATATTGTTTAGTATTATGAATATACCTACCATCTTCATGGACTTGATGAATAGGGTTTTCCATTACTATATGGATTCCTTTGTGGTGGTCTTTGTAGATGAAATATTTGTGTATTCTTATACTTGAAGTGACCATGCCACTCTTCTTGATATTGTTTTAAATACACTGAGAGAGAACTATATGTATTATAAGATCAGTAAATGTCACTTATAGACTGATAAGGTTCACTTCCTGGGTCATATTATCTCATAGGTAGGAGTTTCAGTTGACCTAGAGAATGTGAGAGCTATGGTTACCTGGGAGAATATGAATAACATGTTTTACATTTGGAGTTTTTTGGGGATAACTAGTCTCTATATACATTTTACACAAGACTTATCATGCTTAGAATCACCTATTATGAGATTTAATAATAAGGGTGTGAGGTTTATATGGTTAGAATCCTATGGGATATCCTTTTAGAAGCTGAAAGGGAGATTGAATTCAACATCGATTCTAATTCTACTGGATCCAGGAATGAGCTATATAGTCTATTGTGATATATTAGGTATTAGTACAGGAGTAGTTCTAACATAGGAAGATCTAGTTATTATGTACGGGTTGCAGCAGTTGAGTCCTCATGAACAGAATTACCCAACACATGATCTCGATTTAGTATATGTTGTTCACACCTTGCATTGTTAGAGGAATTACCTATTTGGAGAGCATTTTGTGGTGTTTATGGACCACAAAATCCTCAAGAATATTTTCACATTGTGAGACTTGAATCTTAGGTAGTGAAGATGGGTTAAATATCTACAGTCCTTTGACTTTGAGCTCACCTATATTCCTAGAAAGGGAAATTATATTGCCGATGCTCTTGTTAGGAGGACTCAGACACAGTCAGTTCAGGAGGCCAATAGTGAATGAAAACTTATGGATCTATTTTTTGAGATACACACTAAGGTGAAGGATTTTCATGGACAATCTATAAATGCTTCTCTATCAATGAACTCTTCACTTATAGAGAAGGTGAAGATGATACAATTTTCATATTCGGAGGTATTGGTCTCATGAGAAGGTATTTCTAGTAAGGACCTGCCTATAGATTAGACTATTGATGATGATAAAATCCTATATATACATGGATGTATATAGGTTCCCAAAGATACAAGATAGGATATGATGTGTGAATCACATACTTCATAATGGGTAGTTCACTTGGGTATCTCCAAGATGTATCATGATATGCACCAATAGTATTAGTATCTAGGTATGAAACCTCAGATAATAGTTTTTATCCCAAGGTGTTCCACTTGTCAGCAGGTGAAAGTGGAACAACAGTGGACTACTATATTTCTACATCCGTTTCCTATCTTGGAATGGAAATGGGAGGATGTTGTGATGTATTTTTTCATCACCTTACCGAGGTCACCTCAAGGTAATGACACAATTTGGGTAGTCATGGATCGATTGATGAAAGTATTCCACTTCCTTACCATCCAAGATATTTTCTCAATTGATGATATGGGAAGAATATATGTCCTTGAGATCATGCAACAACATAGGGTCCCTCATACTATCATTTTATATAGGTATTCTCACTTTACATTGGGATTCCGGTAGGGGTTTCATAGATCTATGGGAATACAGGTGCTTCTAAGCACAAATTTTCACCCTCAGACTGATGGCCTATCAGAACAGACTATATAGGTGTTGGAGGACATTCTTCAAGCAGGTGTACATGATTTCAATAGTTCTTAGGAGAAGAATATCACTCTCATCAAGTTCACCTATAATAACATCTTTCAGGAGATGATACAGATGGATCCTTATGAGGCCCTATATGGAGGGTCGTGTCATTCACCCCTATTCTAGTTAGAGGTATGAGAGGTAGTGCTACTGGGTACTCATCTCATTTAGGAGACTTTGGAGAAGGTTCAACTAACCAGGAAGTGGATATCTACTACTCAGTCTAGATAGAAATCTTACACTGATCACCATTGATGACATCTAGAGTTTGAGGTTTGGGATCATGTCTTTTTATGGAAATCACCTATACTTGGTCATATATGGATATGGAGTTAAGGAAATCTATCACTATAATTTTTTGGGTAGTTTTAGATTTTGGAGAGAGTCGAAACGGTAGCCTATCCGTTACTATTACCTCAGAGGCACCATTCCATTAATGATGTTTTCCATATTTCATAGCTTCATCGCTATCATGATGACCCATATCATAATTTTGATCCTAAGGATATAGAGATAGATGTTGATGATTATTTTGAGGAGTATCATATATGCATCATTAACCAGAGCAAAAAGTATGTCTGAGGTTGGTATGTCCCTTTATTGTGGGTGTTATGGCAGCACAACCATGTATAGGATGTGAATTGGGAGTGGGAGGCTGACATATATACTCAGTGGACATTTATCCTTAGAAAGTGGTTTGCTTCCCTCAGAAGGTGGACTCAGGGATGAGTTACTTGAAGGGGAGGATACGATAAGATCATGAGTTTTCCTATGAGGTATAGATCTTTTTTTCCAGTTTAAATTCTTATCTATGTACTAATGTAAGTACCCAATGAGTTCATGTGTGTATCAGGGGTTTCTAGGTTTTTTTGGATCCTAAACCCCCATTTGTTGGAAAAAACAGATAGGCCACATGGTTAGTAGAAACTATGAAGGACAAGCCACATGGTTACCCAACTGTGTGGGGCTTGATAGTGATAAGTAGAGGGATACACAGTTCGAGGAAACCATGCATATTGGGGTTTATTCCCATATGGGTGGTCTGCAGTTTTTAGAAGAACCACCAAGCACAATTGGCACATGGTTTTTAAAATTGTGCAGACTAACCATGTGGGATCCCCCTTGAAGTAGTTCCATGCACACGGTTGGTGCACGGTTTGTCCAACCATGTGACCAAATCATAAACCCCAATTTTTATTAGGTAAAATGAACAAAATTACATTAATGATTTATTAACTTAACACCCTTCCTATTTTTTCTATTCCAGTGAATAGAGGTCCCCTTAATCTCCCATTTTGATCTCCCAAACCCTCTTTTATAGTTTTTTATCCTATTCTTTCATCCAAAGTCTGATTCAACCCCCATTCATCATGATGGATGCACATCAGTAAGTACCTTATTCATCTTGAGCCATTCGTTGTTTGTATTTCCCTCAATGATTCTATTTTGATGTAGGATCATATACCCTATTTTCATGGCATTGATATGTTCTTCCATTTTCTCTTGATCCAGGCCAAACAAAGAGCTGATACTGGGTGAGGAGAGTACTACAAGCCTGAGGTAGGTGTTTTAATATTTATTTCTAAATTCTTGTTTTTTTATACTATACATCATGATGACGCATGAAGTATTCTCTCTGTGTTTCCCTAAAATACACATGAATAATGTTTAATTAAATGTCTTGATATGAATCAATCATTGATGCTCTATACATATTGGGTTAGGACCCCGTCACCCGGTTCTACCCATCGAGGCATGCTAATATATTTTCCTTGATGTTATAAATGATTAAAGGACCCAATTCATAACTCAAATGGTTTGTCCATGACTTAAATTTGTGATGACTATAATTAAAATGGTTTGGAGTGAGTGGTGAGCCCATGTCACTTGTTTAAATAGAGTGATGGTTAGGCCATCACTATTATTAAATGAAAATGAAATATAAATTATTTTTTGTCACTTTCTAAATCCTCAAATAATTCTTATAGATTATGAATGTGGGCATGGTGACCCTCGATAATTATGGTAAATGGGTATGATGACCCTTATACATGTTATATCTATATGAGAATGGAGTCCCTTTCTATAAATGTGATACCTGAGTATAGAAACCATATACTATGATACCGAACATGGCATCCTTATATCGTGATACTGGGCATGGTGTCCCTATACTATGATATTGGGAATGAAATCCCTATACTGTGATACTGGGAATGACATCCCTATTTATATGATATTGGGAATGAAATTACTATACTTTGATACTGGGTATGATGTACCTATACTTTGATACTAGGATTTACATCCCTTACTACTATGATATTGGGAATTGTGTCCCTTGGTTACTTGTTCAGAGATATTCTGGCATGATACAAAGTAGGTAACGTCAACCTAGTTTCCTCTAGGAACCAGAACTGGCCCATTTATAGTTATCATTACTACTTTAATTGTTATATCATCACACTATCATGTTATGTAAACATACTGTATATTTATATATGTCGTTTATGGTGACCTACCGAGTTATTTCGCACCCTATCTAGGCCATTGATGGTACCTGGGAAGACTATATGCTTGTAGGTGTAGATAAGGGGAAGTATCCTCTTATGAATGCATTCATTTTTGAATGAATTAGTATGGGATCTTGGTAGTAGATGACCAGGATAGATATTGAGATGATTTGATAGATTTTTGTCCTTTTTGTTTATATATGATTTAGTTTACTACTTTTTATTATCATTTAGTACTTGGATGTTATATCACGATTCCACTATAGCGGGTTACTGGTCCAATTATTTTTATATGCTTCTGCTATATTTTCCACTATTGATATGCTTATTATATTTATTTATCTATTGATTATACCAATATTCCACTCTGAACAAAGGTAATTGTCTCCCCACAGATACACCCTAGGCCCTCGCTGCTATTTGGAAGCCTCTGGTGTATGGGGAGGCACACTTGAGGCCATGTGGCCCACCAACTCAGGGCACCATTTAACTGGAATCTAGGTAGAGAAATCACATTGTGAATCTTATACTATATGATAGGGGAGAAGAACATGATATTTTCCATCCTATAGTGGATTAGTTTAGGACGTGTTTCCTAAGGATTTTTTAGGGTTTCCACTTGATAGAGAGATTGAGTTTACTATTGAGATGGTACCTGTGGCTGGGATAGTTTTCATTCCTCCTTATAGAATGAAATCAGTAGTGATTCAAGTACTTAAGACTCAGTTAGAGGAATTATAGGATAAATGGTTTATTTGGATGAGTATGTGTACTTGGGGATCTCTAGTTCTATTTGACATGAAGGATGATGGGACATTGATCTTATGTGTCGATTACAAGAAGCTGAACAAGATGACGATTAAGAACTATCATCCTCTTTCGCATATTGATGATCATTTTGACTAGTTGAGGGGATCCTGTGTGTTATCAAATATTGATTTAAGATCTGGTTATCATCAATTGAGGTTGAGACCATATAATATACGATGGAATGCTTTTAGAAGTAGATATAACTTATATGAGTTCATTATGATATTGTTTGGGTTGAGTAACATTCCTACTGTGTTCATGGCCTTAATGAACCAAATATTTAACCCATATTTAGATCAGTTTGAGGTGTTATTCTTTGATGAAATCTTAGTGAACTCTCATTCTAGTGATGGCATTCCCAACATCTTAACATCATCCTGATTATGCTGAGATTTGTTATACTATATTCCAAGATATCTAAATTTCAATTTTGGACCAAGAAGGTGAATTTATTGGGTCACATCATCTCAAAAGATGGTGTATTAGTGAACCCTAAGAAGGTTAAAGTAGTTTTTTCTTGGGATAATCCTAATAAAGTTTTTGACATCTAGAGATTTTTGTGTCTAGTGGGTTACTACTGAAGGTTTATTTAGGAATTTTCTTGCTTAGCAGTGCTGTTCTTAGGCCTGACCAAGAAGGGTATAAATTTTGAGTGGTCTAGAGCATGATGGAGTGTATTTAAAGATATAAAGAGGCGTTTGGACACAAAAATGATTCTGATATTACCCAAATCAGGTAAGGAGTATACTATATATTATAATTCACTCATGATTAGGCTTGGGGAAATATTTATGTTAGGGGATTGAGTTGTGGCATATGGATCATGACAGTTGAGGCTGCTGGAGTTGGTTTCCTAGGACCAAATATTTATAATTTGATTACATGTATATTCAATGTATTAAATATTAATAAAACTTCTTATTATATATTGTTCATTATTTTTCATGACTTTAACGTAATAATGTCATAGAGTATATATCGCATTGATAAGTTCATAACAATTATCTGCTATGATGAGAAAATTGGAGTGCTATGATGATATTCTTAAATATAGTTCCACGATCACATGATATACTATGATGGGATACATAATATATATACTATTAGGTGAAAGTAATCATATGTGTATGAGGCTTATTCTCATGAAGTTCACACTTGGTAATCTCCAAGATGGAAGATTATGAGAATAAACATGCCAATAGAAACTCTATATGTTTTAGTGTCATAGGACATTCCTATCTGCAAGCATGTGTAATGGCCCTTATAATTTAAGATTATCATTAATTCATGTCATGAATCACGTGATTAGATTTTTCTAATCAAAACCAGGGCACCATATGTTCATAGTGAGGTAGGGAACGTTGGATGCGTCATGATTGACATGTCATTAATGGATAAGTCAAGGAAGGATTTGTCACTTCCATATTTATAGAAGTTGATATCTCATCCCTTTGATTGGAATATATCCATCTCATTAAATTCATTTTCCATGGTGAAATTATGCATTTATTTTAGATATTCAAAGAAAGATGTATCAAGCATATAGTTTGGTGACACAGATGTGCAACCTACTTGATGAGATGTTGAGACAAAGGGATTATATTACACAATGAGCATTCATATGTGGTTATCATTATTACGAAATTAAGTTCATTCTGTTGGGTTCCTTAATACATTACTAGATAAGAATCTTAGACTTTATGAAATCCTACCTAATTCTAATGAGAAATAATTCTAGAGGTTCACACACTAAGTGTTTTCGATGATCTTGATTAAATTCTATTTGAATTTAATTAATTGAATAAATATCAATCTCAAGATTGAGGGATAATTTTATTCACATTTTATTTATAAAATTTTTTTATTGATGAATGAAATATTTAAATGAAATATTTATTTGGGAGTTCAATAAATTATAGAGGAGTTTGAACAAACCAAAACCGAGTCTCATGAAAAATTTTAATTAACAATCCGATTAAATAATATCTTTTATTGCATAAGTTGGAACGCGTCACAAAATAATAATAATAATAATATGTGGTATGGGATTTATTAAAGAGTATAATATTATTTAATGGCTAACATGAAATTAAATAATATTTTAACCTAAACCCTAGATCTATCAATAGATGATTATATCTATTATGTATTGTATCCTAAAAAATTGAAACTTGAGAATCATTGAACAAAATGAATACCTCCCTTAACTAATCCTTTCTCAATTTCTCTCAAGAATTAGAAACGAAAAATAGATTTCTTTAAGATCAAAGGATGAGTGATCAATATGAATAATGCAAGGCAATCGCTTCAAAACACTAGAACTTGAAGATTTATTGTCATTACTTGGAGATCAAATGAGAATGTGTGTATCACTGCTAGAGGGATTCTATCCTTTTATCCTCAAAACACAATGAATGTAATCCAAAATGGGTCTTTTCTTATGATCAAAATATTCATCGAAGGAATAATTCCCAGATCAAGTATTTGTTTCTTCTAATATTAAATAAGTTAATTATAAATTTGATGTGAAAGATCCTCAATCGGGGTTTTGGGAAACTCAATATTAAAGTATATTTTAATATATCACCCACCACCACATGATTCCCCTATACCTAGAATAATTGAGTGGTATTAGAGGGGTCACATTTAAATTTATAATTATTTATTTGATTATTAATCCATACACAATTGTAGTTGAATTTTCATTTCATATTATTTGTTCTTTAATTCATTTTGAATTAACATGTTATAGAAATATTAATAATTTTCATTCAATGTTTAATTTTCTTAAAGGTATAATAACAAATGAATAATGACATGAGATTCCATCGAGAACTACCAAATTTTTTTTCGGTAAGACAAGGTTACATGGCGTATAGCTGGAGTACACATTGTGTACCCTAGCATGCTTCAACTGACCATGCCGCAAGATACACAACATGTCACACAATTATTACACATGGTGTACATCACATGTTGACTGGATAACTTGGAACATGGTATGTCAGATTACATGGTGTGAATATGGCGCACATTCCATGTAGTATGCATGAGTTAGTGGTGTAAACCGCACAATCCGAATGGTCATTATATATGGTCAAACCACATGATACTAACAACCTAGATCATTGATGATATACATGACGTGTATGTAGTGTACATGACATGTAGTTCATAAATTCCCATGTTAGAGATACATGATAATCCCTTAGTCATGTTATCTAGACACACAACATTATAGATACACAATGTATAGCTGGTGGCACATGTCATGTTGTCTCTTGATCGAGAACACATATAGTCTTTCAGTGGATTTCATGAGCACATGAAATTTGGACCACACAACATGTATATGGAATGTAAATGCTGTGTAATCCACTGAGATACACATTGAATACCTAGATGAGCATCTCAGGCACACAGTAAGCGGATACATGATGTGTAGCTGGAATGTACAGGCTATGTAGTATGACCAAATCAACATGCCGAAGCCCTAGGTGTGTAACCCAGATACATGAAAACTGAGGTAAAAGTTGTGTAGCTGGGTAATACACTCCTTGTAGTCTCCAAATTAATATAAGAATTAAAATTTCATTAATTTAAAAATTACAGCATTAAAACCTTATTGCTTTGATTGGAACTATAAATGTTTGATAATTTAGTAAGGGTTTTAAAAAAATTAAATGCTCAATTAATTTATTATAATAAATCCAAAACTATTGATTTTGTCATTTATTTGTTATTAAAACCTTTATGATGGTTATATCCAAGAGGATTTAAATGGCCATTAATATGAAAGGGAATTAATTAATTCATTCATTAATGCTATCACATTTATCTTAATAATAAATAATGAATAATAAATGAATGTTAATCATTTAATTTTTCATATATATTATATGTATAAACATTAATTATATTTACTAAGACCTATGTATGTGTTGGATGTTTTAATTTAATTTATTGCATTAGTTTTCAATTAATTATTATTAAATTAAATATGATGGTATGAGAGTCATCCCTCCCTCCGTTATTATGTAGGACCTGTGTGTCCATGGTTATTTATGTAATCCACCTATCCAATCCTTTGGTTTACCTCACACACATGTGAGTTATAAATAAATGTTATTAATGGAGTATCCCAAGGCACATAGAGGTGGTTCAAGACAGAACCATAATGATGCCAACCCAGAAGATACCCATGCAGGCATGAGAAATGATGTAACTCATGCCAAGACTAGCAATATGAATTTTTTTCTCTTAGATCAAAGGCTTATTTAATGTCATATAATTAAATCAACCATTAGATAATCTCATGATTAGGTTATTTATTTATTTCTATCTATGAATTATTTATTTTATGTATGCAAGACCATGATCATATAAATAAATGAATTAATATGCAAAGATAGAATTTAAATAAATGGACAATGAGTAAATTTTTTATCCAACATGGTTAATTAATTAAATAGAATCCAATTAATATTAAAAACACATGTAAAGGGTAAAAAAAGATAAAATTTATTCATAATTAATTAAAATACCTCAACCTAATATTAATCCAAACCAATCCTTCCATTACTTAATTTGGAATGAAAATATAGAACTAAGTGTAATACATTGCCAAAGTCTGGACACTTACTTTTATCAAGAAGTTATCATGAGGGTTTTGGGTTGGCTTAAATGAACTTGAATTGAGTTTAAAAACCAAAGTTTGTTCAATATAAATTTGGAGGCAAGTGTTGAGGAAATCAAAGTCAGGATTTTAAGATAGTGGAATCCACTCAATGGATCAAGGATATAAAATCCCACAGTTGAAAAGACCACCTACCTAATTAATTTCTTATGGGTTTTATGGAAAATCCTGGATCATTAAGAAAAGTAATGGGGATCCTTGACACTAGAATGTCTTAGAAACTAGACATTCTAATATTAATAGTGAGGTCTATTAAGAAAGAAAACTTCCTCACTGGAAGTAACTTCTAGGAGTGGTTTAAATTCCTTCAGGTTGTGCTATTCCATGAATAAAAATATTATGTGCTAGAATCCTCAATGCTTGATCTGTCTGTTAAGGAGGAAAGTGATGAATATTTCCTTATCTATAAGAAACATTTGAGAAATGTATTAGATGTCCAATGTTTGATACTTTCATCTCTGTTTAGTGAACTCATGAAGTCTCACAAAAATATGGATACTTATAGAATGATTGGGAACCTATGAGGATTATACTAGTAGAGAGCTTGATAGCAATAGTTTGAGATTTTCAAAGCAATATTTTTGGGTAATATTGTAGAGGGTGTGATATATGGGCCTCTCGTAGTTAATATCGTTAGATAAATTGAGTGCCTAGAAGTTATAGGGTTTAAACTCCCTAAAGAACTGGAAAACGATCTCATTCTTACATCACTCCCTCAAATATTTTCCATATTTTTTTAAATTTTATTATAAAAAATATTGAGAATTCTGTCCTAGATCTACTCACTCTCCTTCACCAAGTAGATAAGGATACGAAGCATGGAAAACATTCTATTCTTATGGTTAATAAACAGAAATGGAAAGTGGATAGATATAAGCTCACATATTCTTCACTCCCTTCTAATAAGTGAAAGATCTAGGAAAAAAAGGGAATAGGATGCTATTTATTTTTCATGTGGAAAGAAGGGCTACTAGAAGAAAAAACTGCACTCAGCCAAAGAATCAAGGGGAAACTTCAAGTGTGCTTGTTATCTAGTACAATTTTTCTATTTCTAAAAATTGGGTATTGGATATATATTTTATTTCTAAAATATGTATTCAAATACAAGAACCAAGTATATTTAGAAATATTGATTAAGGGGAGGTAAATCTATGAGTTATAAAACAAAGATAAAATTACTATTGTAGCTATTAGGGACTACCACCTCACATTGTGAGATGGTATATGAGTATGATATACTCTATAATACCAAATGTAGGATTGAATATGTAAACATGAGATGCTCAAATACAAGAGGGGGGGGGGTGAATTGTACTTTTATAAATTTCTTTGGAACTTTTAAGGATGGTTATGTTTAACAAGGTTAAACAAGATAATTCACAAGACCTATAAGTTATAATAACTTTCTTGATTCTGGAAAAGTGATTCCAAAAATGAAACTTAACAAAAGTTTACAACAACTAAGATTCTACCTTAAAGTGTATATAATCTAACTAAATTAGAGTACAAGTATAAGGAAGTATAAGATAGTTATACTGTCACGACCCGCCCTCGGGGTCCGTGCCGTGACTACCCCAAGCCCGCCTTCCATAGGCCAGGGGCTGGCGACTAGCACCAAGGCGTAAATCCCGGTAAAAAGGGAAGACATTGCCTTTGTAAAGTAAACAAACACCACAGAGTAAGCAAGTGGAAAGTAAACACTAAGCAAAAGCAGAGTACAACTGGAAGTGCGGAAAAGTAAATGGGCCAGTATACAAACCCAAACTGAATGTAAAGTACAACTCGAAAGGGAAAAACAGCAACTGTAAGTAAAAGCCGCTACACTGAGCTGTCCACTGGAGATCCCACCTGAAGGGTGGGTACAGATAGCTCCACTGCTCCACGGGTCCCGCCGTCCGCTCCGAGCACGTTCCGCCCAGTGGTCCACCTCCAGGTACCGTCCTGCTCTGCAAGCCTCAGCCAAGATCAATGTTGTCCGTCGTCTGCAACCAACACAACGTAGTGCGGGCAAAGCCCGTGCAGGGGTGAGTATAAGCTACTCAGTAGGGACCCCGAGACCCCTGAAGGTCTCTCAAAATCCACAAAGGATAAACCACAAAGAAAAGTACAATCACGAAGTAACAACCGACACTGCTTAGGTATATGCCCATACATATACCTAAGTCATCAATTTCAAATACGCTCCAACCTCCGAGCCCAAGTACAACTCAGTCCACACAGGAAAGTAAACGTATTCCACACAGGAAAGCAAAACGTAATCCACACAGGATAACACAACACAATCCACACAGGAAAGCAATTAGGATTCATCTCACACCAGGATTTTCATTATCAAAACCGTAACTGCTGAAGAGCCCCATCTCTGAAGTGTACAGTGGTCCTGTCACGACTCCGAGGTACTGCTCACTAACCTAAGACTGCTGAAGTACTCCTCCTGTCGAGTACCGCGGGTCTGCTGCCAACTACCGGGCGCTCCTTCCGCTGAGGGTCTGCTGCCAAATACCGGGCGCTCACCCAAATAGCCTACAGAGGTACTCCTCCAGTCGAGTACCGCGAGTTTGCTACCAACTACCAGGCGCTCCGTCCGCCGTGGGTCTGCCGCCAAATACCAGGCGCTCCGTCCACTGGGCTAGTCGACTCACTCCAAGTCGAGTCGGTCGAGCAGTCTTCAGGTCTCAGCCGGCTACACGGTCTCCGTACTCCGTATGCTCGTCTCCAGAATCGCGGGTCTGCCGCTACAACCAAGCGCACTACCTCTATCGAGTAAAATAGAAGGTTCATCTCACACAGGTAAACTTCTTCGGATGACGGTGAAGATGATCACTGATCCATCTAAGTCTTCGGACCCACGAAGGATCGATAGGTACTAACCCCCGCAAAGACCCACACAGGATCGTAGCACTGTTCCACGTAGGATCGCTGAGTGCTGTAGTCGTCGTCGTCGAATCCACACAGGATCTCTGTACTGTCGTCGTCGCAGTCACAGTAGCAGTAGCAGTAGCACTAGGGTTCCCGCACACAGCAAGCTCGTTCGGAGGGTCCGCTCCACGAGCCGAGAGGCTGATACATCAACTGTCACAAAGTCCAGAGTTGATGTATCCAAAAGTTCCGTATCGTCAATAGGAACTCAACGCAACAGACGGCGCGTCGATCGGACGCCCGGTCTGAGAGTTATTGGCATTTTCGTCTCCGGGGCCCGGTTGGTTTTTAAGGCAAAACCAACCCGACCGTACTCCACCTGCGTCCAAACCTCGGGCGGAGTATGCCAAAAGATCTGTCTCACTAAGAGGATTACAACAAAGCTGACGACACGTCAATCGGACGTCCGTAGCTCAAGATATGAGTGTTTTCGCTCCGAAGGTCCGGTTGGTTTCGTGTACGAACCAACCCGGCCGAACTCAAAGTAATTCGAAACCTTGAGTGTGATATACCGAAACGACCATCTCGATCCAAGGATCGCATCGCCGCTGACGGGTCGTCAATCGGACGTCCAGTCTGAAAGATATCAGCCTTTCCGTCTCACACCCTCCCTGGAAAACTTCCCAGGAGGTCACCCATCCTGATCACTACTCTAAGCCAAGCACGCTTAACTACGGAGTTTTAACCACGTAGGCTCCCGAAAAAGAAGGTGCGCCTTGAGTATAGTATACCGAAACGACCGTCTCGATCCAAGTATCGTGTTGCCGCTGACGACGCGTCGTTCGGAGGCCCGAAGCTCAAGTTATGAGCATTTGAACGAAATCGATTCGAAAACGGGGGGACCGGGTCCGGGCCGACCCGGCCCGACCCCCCCTGGGTCGGCCCGAACCGGGTCGACCCGACCTGGGTCCGACCCGGCCCGGCCGGCGGCGCGGCGCGGTGGCGCGGTCCGGCACGGCGGCGCGGCCCGGCCGGCGGCGGCACGACCTGGGCGCCGCTCGGGTGCCACGCGCGGGGGGCATGGCCTCCGCCCCTCTTCGCTGGCGGCGCGGCTGAAAGCCGTGCCTTTGGTGAAACCGGCCCCCCTCGTGGGGGCCTGCCTTTGAGAAAAACGGGGGGCCGCCTGCCCCCCTTTATGAAACCGGCCCCCCTTAATAATGGGGGGGCAATTAACCTGGCCGGGGGAAATTAATTCCCCCGGTCTTTCTCCTTCCGGCCGGCCCACCTGGCCGGACGGTTTTTCTTCAACGGGACCGGCAAACCGGTCCCCTTTCCGGCTTCCGACGCCGGCGGCCCGACGAGCCGCCGGTCCTCTCGTCCCGCCGTGGCCCGGAACCGGCCGCGGTGTTCGTCGTCCGGCGCGGTGCGACGGCACCGCACCCCTCCGCCGCGGCCCCGCTCCGGCCGCGGCGCCTTCGGTTTTCTTCGACGCGGCGCGACGGCGCCGCGCAATGCAACCGTGCGAATTCCCGCGTGGTGCGACGACACCACGCCATCTCATCATCCACAAGAAAATAATAATAATCACGAACAGAGGGGGAATTCGGCCGTGTTTGTGCGGTCCGACCCCCCTCTCGTTAGATGATAAATCTTAAATAATCATCCACAAGACTATTATGCTAGAACCAAGAACGAGAGTAAATAAATAATCAACAACAACCCCTACCTCGGTTTCAAGTACGATGATTGTCAATGACCCGCAGAAGGCAAGCGTCGCGGAGGTCGGGCATCGCGGTAATCATTCGTCAATTCCGTTGACGAAGAGGTACGTCCGAAGAGGTACATCATTGGTGAATCTTCGTAAGCCGACGAAGGAAGTCCGAGGAGGAATCAGCGTTCCCTTTCGTTGACACGGAAGGCGTCGTCGATCTTCGGAACAACCGGCTACGAAGAAGAGAGGAGCGGCGTTCTTCGTCGGAGCTTGAGCGTTCTTCGTCAAAGATTGAGCGTTCTTCGTCAAGGCTTGAGCGTTCTTCCTCAAAGTTTGAAGAAGAAGGAAAAGCTCTCAAAAGCTCTCAAGATGGATAAAGAGTTCTAACCCAACAAAATAAGATAAGAGCTTATTTTATTCACAAACTTAACAAATGAATTTCAAAGGTTTGAAATTCAAAAAGGATAACTCCAAAATTAAATAACAATTGTCATGTCATTTAAAGAGGGGTTAAGGGAGTTTGAGAGAAGATGAAAAGTTTAGGGCTCGTGTGGGCCCCACCACACTTAATCCTCTCAAGGGAGGTTAAGTGGGTGTGGGTCCCACCCCTAACTCCCTTTGAGAGAAGTTAACCAACAAGTTTAAATAAAAAAAAAGTGTTCAACATTTTTTTATTCAATTTTTTATAATTCTCCCCAAAACTAACTTTCGTCCCGCAATAAACGCAACTTCGGAAAAGGTCTCCTTAAGCGAATATCGGCGCTGCGAGTTCATCGGTGTCCTCAGATTTCAATTCCGAGCACCGGATCAAAAGTTAGAAATTCCCGCTCATTCGTTCACTGAACGTACCCGAGCCAAACTTCGGAAATTGATTCCGGGCACACCGGGCCTCGGAATCAGGTGCCGTCAGAAACCGCGCTCTTGTAAAATTCCAAAGAAAATTAAGAAAAAATTTACCTTGAATTTTACGGGTCTTTACATATACTTTCTTCAACAATACAAATACAGTGGAAAACTTGTAACAAAACAAGTAACAAGTATTACGTCTTTTAACCCAAAGATAAGGGTATCCAACAACCTTGGATAAAGGTCCCTTGATTTATACTTTCAAGAAAGTCTGTCTTATCCACACCAGGGTAAGCCCTCGATACGAAGATCGGAGTCTATCTTGCTATCCCCACAAGCCCTCAACTATCAGGTAGTCGGTACCTCTGTCTTCATCAGCAAGGAATCCCTCAACTTCAAGGTAGTCGGCACCTCTATTTTCCTATCCACAGAAGTCCTCGATTGTACACAACAACAATCTGAGTCGCACGAAGAAAAACTGAACAAGTAGTTCAGTACGCACAAAGCAATGAAAGTATCTCTCTTGAAATCACTTCAACAATATGTGGTCTCTAGAGTCATAGAACCATCATGATCTCTTTCAAATGAGCTCATATTTATAGGTAAGGCTTCAATGGTCGGCTCCCTCATCCAATAGTCATATTTTTTCTTGAATTTTGGAGGGACCTATACACGTGTCACTCAAACAACGGTTAGTGAGTAACTGAAAGCACAACATTGTTTTATAACTAAACAAGTGTAAGTATAACTAAAATCCAATATTAGGAATGTAAAAAAATGAAAGTTCAGAGTCTAAAACATAATGGTAAAGTCATAAGGATAAATTACACAAAGAGGATATATTATGGTTGCTTGTAATTACTTGCTTGATGAGATGTTGAGACAAAGAGGATATATTACACAATTAGCATTCTTTTGTCATTGTTGTGTAATTAAGTTCTTTATATTATGTTCCTTGACCCATAGTAATCTTTTACTTTAGTCAATCCCACATAATTCCAACAATAAATAATCATAGAGGGTCACACATTGAGTGTTTTGAATGATCTTGATTAAATTATATTTGAATTTAATTAATTGAATAAATATTATTCTCAAGACTGAGGGATATTTTTATTTACATTTTATCAATTGAAAATTTTTATTGGTGAGTGAAATATTTAAATTAAATATTTTTTTTTGGAGTTCAATAAATGCTACAGGAGTTCAAACGGACCAATACTGAGTCTGATGATAAATATTAATTAACAAGATAGTTAAATAATATTTTTTATTATGAAAGTTAGTGCATACCACATAATAATAATAACATTATTATTATATGTCATGGAGTTTATTAAAAATTATAATATTATTTAATTACTAGTATGAAATTAAATAATATCTTAACCAAAACCCTAGCTCTATAAATAGACAATTACGCCTATTGTGTATTTTATCCTAAAAAATTGAAAACTTGAGAATTATTGTGCACAATAGAAATATCTCTTGACTCCTCATTTCTATTTTCCTTTAAAGAATAAGAAACTTAAGATATATTCCTTCAATATTGAAGGATGAACAATCAACATAAATAATGCAAGACAATATCTTCACCACGTTAACACCTAGAGATCGATTGACATTACTTAGTGATCAAATAATCATGTGTATACCACCACTATATGGATTCTATCCTTGGATCCTTATATCAAAATGAAGTCAATCCTAAAAGTTTCTTTTTATATGATTGAAATCTTCATCAAAGGAATAATTATCAGATCCAATATCCATTTATTCTGATATTAATTAAATTAATTATAAACTTGACATGAAAGGCCCTCACTCTAGGTTTTAGACAACTCAATATTAAAAGAAATTTTAATATATCACTCACCACCACATGCTTCCACTGTTCCTAAAACCATCAGAGACCACATGAATGAAACTATACCACACATGATCTCACATTTTCCATAGTGTTTTATGCCTTAAAATTTTGGTGACATTATCTCTTAGGTAAATGGTTTATTATTTATATGAATAATAATAGCCTTAAATATATCTTTTCTTAGTGTGATCTAAATCTTAAACAATTGATATGGGTTGATTACATTAAATACATTGATTTTGAGCTATCATATACCCTAGGAAAAGGAAATAGTGCTGTTAATGCTTTGTGTTTGAAGTCATAGACTCTAGAGGTTAAAAAGTATAGTTATGAGTAGAAGATTATTGACTTAATTGTTGAGATTCATATAGGTGTTTAAGAGGAGAATAAACTGATGGTAATCATATATTTATCCATTGTAACCTCTCTTTTAAATCAGATCAAGGGGAGGTAGTATGAGGATCCTGAGTGCCTAGTGTTGAGGGACAACTTTCATGGTGGGGAGTTACCTCATAATTTTAGAAATGATAGAAATAAGATTATCCAAATTCATGGATACATCTATATGCCTACAGGTATATGGTATGATCTTATGCATGAGTTTCATGCTTTTAATTGGGTGGTACAACCTAGTTTGACCAAAATGCACTGTGATCTTCATAGATAGTATTGATGGAAAAGAATGAAAAAGGAGATCTTAGGTTTTTTGGCATAATTTTTGGTGCCAAAAACATGTTTTAATCCTTGAAATGTTTGTTTTACCTAAAATAAAGGCCATGTCCAGACTGAAGGTCCATTCTAGAACAAAGAGTATGAGGTCGTGCAACTGTAATCACTTGCACACAACCATCATATCCTGCACACAAACCACCTACATGTGAAATGTGACACTAAAGATCAAAGTTATATGGTGCTCCAAGATACCTGAAACATTGGAAAATTCACTTTCACATAACATCATATGGTTATGCATAATTCTATTTATGGCGTGTAAAAACATTTGAGAAAGAAAGGTGATGTTAAACTATCCACTTACACAGTCATACCCCAGCATAAAAGGCATCAGAAGTGTGTAATCTGATTGCACAAACCTTTTGGGGTTGTGCACATATTTCATCCCATTTTGGCTATAAATAGAAACTCCCCCCCAATTTGGGGATGGATCAATGGAAGACGTAGCATCATCTCTCACTCACACAAACCCCTATTCTGTGACATTACACAACTCAAAAATTTCACGAATCTTCAAAGGTAGATAACTTATGTGATTGGCCTCCCATGGGCCCCAATATATCTTTTTCTGTGGTCAAGCGCTCCTCACACAAATTCCCTTAAGACTAGTCAGGTGTGTTTAAGAGAAGTCAACTTCACGAAACCCCAACTTTCATGTGACCTCAGCAGTTGAATACATCTATTCCTTCGAGATCTATGTAGCAGCCTTGTTCTAGAGCCCAAGGCTCACAAAACACCATTTGTTCCCAATACAGTAGAGTTTCACAAAACGACCTTCAAGTCCCTAACATAATGCCTCTTACAGCAAAAAAAAGTTCCATTCAAGTCAAGTACCTAGGTTCCATATACTCATTCGAATCATCTCATATGCACCCAAAATTTATGTGTGACTAGTATCATTGACCCTCATGTCCTCCCTCTAGGTTTCAAGCATGACCTGTACTGTTACCATGACTCTTTCTACTAATCATATTCACTCTAACATCGAGACCCCTGATTTCCACTCCTCCATGGTAGTGTTTATGCCAATGCCCCACCCAGAGGCATATGAGTAATAAACATGTAATCCCCAAAGGTAGAACCATCTAGGAAAACTTTTAATTTTCTTAGTAGATAAGTCTTTTTCTGGATCTTCCTTTCTTACTTTGAAAAGGTCTCCCTAGGTGTAGGCCCCACCCCTTCTGAGTTGTATGACATAAAACTGTAGAGACCAACATCCTAGTCACATGAAATTAAATTGAACAACACCATCCTCAAAACATGATGTAAAACTGTATCCTTACCCTATATGATGAGTGTAGGATGCCTCATGTATGACTAGCATGGGATGACCCCACACCTCTTACCCTGTGTGATGAAAACAGGATGATATATATATGATCATCACGGGATGAAACTTCCTTCATCACCATGGGATAAGAACCCCTAAATAATGAGAAAATTCTATGCACAATCCCCACATCATCCCTCACTGATGCCTGTTATGTGACATGAGAATCCTTACCGCAAGACGTTAAACTGCATGGACTGGTCCTATCACATGGCCATAAACTACAGAATCAAACTATGTGGGTTTTAATCCTTTTATATTAGGATAGTATATTGGAAACCTTCATGAGGTTTAATCCTGACAACTCAAAAATCAGGTGTACCTCCATGAGGTTCAATCCTGACATCTCAACATCACCATAAAATACCAAGTATGAAATCTTCACCCCTAGGGGAACACTTAACCAAAACCCCAAGTGTGAAATATTCCCCATAGGGACACACTTAACTAAATTTCAAGTGTGAAATATTCCCCCTTCGGGACACAATCAACCAAAACCTTAATGTTTGATCATCTTCCCCATGGGAACATGCCAAAACCCCTCCATCCAACCTGTCCCAATGAGATGTTAAACCTATGACCAACATATCCTCACAAGATGTTAAACCTATTACCCACCTATCCCTACAATATGTTAAACCTATGACCCACCTAAACAAAATCTCCACCCCATATAATAAACATGGGATACCTATGGTAAGAATCCTCAGATGCTTACACCCCTAACATAAATTATCCCATGGTCAACATGGTATTCCTTGGGTTCTACACCCAATATTCCTCACATATGGGATGCCTCCGAATTCAAAAGGGGAAGATTTTATAGATGCCCAATAGGACCAACATACATAGATTCCTAGAGATTCACAAATTTACTGTCTTCTTTAACTGAAGGTTGCTACCCTGTTGAGACAAAAGTTACATAATTAACTAGAATCCACCTCGAGATGACAATAAGAACGAGTTTTAAGAGCATGAATTAAATCCTTGAGGGAAACCAGGACTAATAAATGAGATCCAAGGAGGAATTCATGGAAGGAGGAATTGACATTGCATCATACTGTTTCAATCAAGGAGCCAATGTCACAGATTACAGTGATAGAAGCCACCCACCTTTGGAAATTAGTAATGTGGGGTAATAAAAGCACATAATCATCCTAATGCACGACCATAATGGAAAGAATCATAAATAAAAATGGTAAACCCAATTTGAATATATTCTACTTCAACTATGAGAACTAGTAACGTTGGGGAACTATCAGACATGCATGTCACTAGATCTAGATATTCAATGACAGGTCCCACCAAACAAATTTTGATCCCAACATGAAACTCTCATGTGACTTGGGGTAGATAACATTGGTCATCCTTGGTATGCAATATCATTAATGCATATCATTTCTCTAATTTAGAAAAAAATAGATGACGATGGGGCGTATCTCATCACCTTTATCAGATATTTGCTGACAGATGATTCCATATACTTTACAGGAATCATGATACATGAGATTAATAATATAATGTTAAAAAGCATAGGGGAAGGGGGAATATTGGTGTGAAAATATCACACGACTATGTTTCTACCATTACAACCACTACATCTTTAGATACTAGGTACCCAATACCCATATCACCCTATGATATCACTCTAGAGGAGGGTAATCAAAACCATTTTTCATTGATATGAACAATAAGGGGTCATTACCACTAGATATATGGGCCACGAGGATCTCAAATAATAAACACCTCACCAACATCACCACTCATGATAACTATGTAGGGGGAAATAACCCCTCATTTTAACGAAAAAACTCTTCATAAGCCTATCCCTAGAGCATTCATACAACTCACTCACCTATGTTGAGGAGGTAGGAGATGTTCAAACTGCACCCATCATGGCCATTGCTCGGGAGATGCATAGGAGGGCTCCCACCCAGCCATGTTAGTGGTATAATTTACTAGTCCCATAGGTCAAAGAGTAGATCAATCCCATTCCCACTCCACTAGCCCCAATCCAGAACACCTTGCACCGATGCTGGGGGAAAGCCCAAAACATTTCATGATATTGGGAATCTTCTACGACTCTAATGGATCCTACCACTATTGGTCTATCCTATTACATTATTACAACTACTGAGTAGGGATCCAAATTTCCCACTTGGGATCGAGACCCCAACCAACTTTTAGGTAGGCCTAGTTACTCTCTCATTCATTGTTTCCATCAAAAACCATTATAGGACATCCTATGATGAATAATTTCAATGCGATGGTCCTCCCCATACTACCACCAACTAGTGAAGAGGCCTTACATATGCCAAAAATATTCCTTACTCTAAATATTCATCCTAAGGTAGGAGGGAGAAAACCTCCATGGGGGTTATGACCGTGTCATAGGTCATAACACACATCAAAGGAACCCAAGCAAACCTCAATAACTTTCACTTGGAGAAGTCTCTCACTATCAGAGATGGGACCCTGGGAAGTGTCGTATCACTATAGACCTCTCAAAATCCGAGATGACTGATGAATCAATGAGGGAACATTAACCCCTGATACTAGAAATGGGGGAAGATGGAAATAAATTGAGGGTTGAAATCCCTAAATATGAGGTAAAAAATATCCCCAAATCCATATGTAGGTACCTACAGGTCAAGGAAATTCTTGTCTCCTTCCAAGGGATCATAGTGAAACCATCTCAATCACCATCAATTTTCATACTCTCTATCTATACATTGAAAATTGGATATATGCTTTGGGTTTACACCCTTAGATGATGGTGAGCACTCCATTATGCCCTAAAGAAATTCTGTTTCTCTTGCACATGAGGAGGCAGTTAACACCCCATCCTATATAGACATGATCTTAAATTTGAACAAAAATCTATGAGATATTAGAATATGAAATGGACATTTGGTACACATGTTGTCCCATTTCCTGATAAATTAGCATCAAAGTAGATCTACATCAATGCCACTGCCAGTTTCTCAGCCTGCACTAACCAGGGTTTGGGCCGACTAGGAGTAGGATCACCCTCCTAGTAATGAACAAGAGGACTTTTAGAGACTCTTGGACACTGAAAAGCTATCAGTCACATTTTGGACACCTGTAGCACAAAAATTTATCATCCCAGAGTTCCTCACTAAGGACCAGGTGGTTTTTTTCTGTCAGAATATTTGGCCGATGTTCAACCACCTTCAGGACCATTAACTGACCTACCTAGAAAGTCATGAGCACTTCAATGAATTTAATCAATAGTGCATGAGGATTTATACTGTAGTTCTCCCAGTATATTAGAATCCTGAATCATATGGTTATTTCTAGAATCTCTAATGAACCTACGTCAAGATCCTTATTATGCTCTAGTGATTCATGGTAGAGTCAGCTCAACGCATGTAGATTAGAGGCAAGGGGTAGTATGATTCCCTCTATTTCATCCATATCCCCTGAAAATAATTATACCATTAATATGGTCTACCCACTGATAGTAAAGGTTCCTATTCTTCCACCTCTATAGTAAATTTCGTCACTATTGACCCTCCTAAGGAACAAATAAACTGGACTACTGACACATGGTATGATAGGGAGAACCCGCTCTAAGGGGTGAAAAAGTAACAAGTAGACCCCCAACAAGTGCCCGTACCCATCAACAGAGACTAGAATTGGGACTTGGGAGTCCCCCAATGAGAAATTGATTCCTATATACTAATATATTAACAAAGATGAGGGTAACACTGAGCTTACTGGTCTATCAAAGACCAAGCCAGAGACCGAGTCAGACACCAGAATGGAAGCCTTGATTTAGGATCTAGAGGGCTACAATAGGCTTAATGTAGAGCTTATGTATGAATAACACCCGATCCATGACAATATAAAAGGGTACCCCATCCCTCATCCAATTGGGAACCTAATATTTATTTCATAGTCACCTATATTTGAACCATATGGCCCCATGTATCCAATCATGGAAGAATCTAGGGGATATAACAAATGACCGAGATATGAGTCACCCACTCCATCTGAGCAGCACACCTATCTTCCTAGAGATTAAGGACATGTAGTAACCCAGTCTGATGATCCAATAAAATCACTTGTAACCATAGATACTCACCAGGATGATGTGATAACTGCTCTCACCACTCTCCATGAGGCTATGGGAATGATACAAGTGTCAATTTCTTCTAAGGGAAAACTGTATCCAATATGGGTAGACAAGATTCACCTACCACCAAAATTCATAAATCCAAGTTTCACCCCATTTAATGATATGAGTGATCCACTAAAACATCTAACCCACTTATCCTCAAGATGCAACCCAATGCTTGGGACTTCATAATAGTAGTAAGCTGCTAAGATCTAATGTTTTTTCCAAACCCTGGAAGGAACCACATTCATGTGGTACAACCAGCTATCCCCAAGATCCATTGAAGGCTGGGAGGATATCCTCATATAGTTCCTCTACCAGTTTATCTCCACCTCCCACAATACTATCATCACCAACCTCTCCAAATTAAAACAAAGGTATGATGAGTGAGTTTCTAACTTCATTGATCGGTGGAAGGGACTCACTTACTCACTCAACATGCCACTTTCTTAGGAATATCTACTCATGATGTGCATAGAGAATTTCAAATATGAGTTGGTCCTTACCCTCATCTCCCTAAATTATCTAGGAGTATTTTGATAGTTCTCCAAAAAGGCTTAGCATCTAGAATAATCCTTGTAGAAGATCAAATAATGATCATAACCATTACCCCTTCCAACTACAATGCGAAGGATTGTGAAAGCAAAGACAGTTGCTACTATGAATGAAGAGGATCCTAAGCTAGTAAACCCACTGGACTCTTTACATGGATAATCCCCACCAATTTCAACCCCACCAAGTGTATCCTCACCCAGTGTAACCTCATCAGGAATATGCATAACCTCACAAATATAATTTTTCCCCAAACCCTCATTAGGTCTAGACACCCAAGGTTTCATTCACAAAAAGAATAAATATGAATTATTCCTTCAAGGATACATAAGTCCTATGTTATTTCATCTACACCCTTGAAAAAGGAATTTTTAAGCTTCCAAAATTCAAGAGTACCAAAGAGGATGAACTCACCGATTGTGAATATCACTACCCGTACCACATGATCCTTGGAAACACCATAAAAGAATGATTTGTACTCAAAGATTGATTCTAAGACCAACTGGACCATGGATTAGTCAAATTGGGTGATGTATCAGCACAAATGGCACATGTATTTTCTAAAACTGATAGTGATAGAAAAGAATTTAGTGAGTTGAAACTAGCTCCCAGTTAAGGAAATAAAAAGTAAAAATATTGGTTGAATTGAAATATAGTCACTCACACCCATGGAATTATCTATGCTCTCTTGACCAAACTAGAGCCTCCTATGGTTACAATAAATCCTCTAGACACTATATCCATGTCTATGTCATAAACTTCTAAGTATTGAAAGAGTAGATGTCAGAAACGTAAGATAAATCAAAGTCCCCCCATTAGTATAGAAACTAGATCGAACCCTTGGTGACTTCATACCACTCAAATTGGGAGATGCACCCATGGAACATCCATCCCTAGACTATTCCACTAACAAGGAGAAATAATGAACCTCCATGAATGTTGTTGAAATAGTGGATCACTACACAATGATCAGTAACGAGGAATGCTATGAGAACCCCTTAGGAACTTTCGGCTGATGCCGTCGAAGGAGAGGTAGTGGACACTCACGCAGACAGAATGTTCAGATCAGTGCTTTAGGCCAGAAGAATGTGTAGGATAACACTTCAAACCAAGATATTCATGCTACTAAAACTAGGTATCAAGACTCATGTAGGTATCAACATGTACAACCCTCTAAATCCACTCTGTTGGGAACACCTCTAAATCCTACTATATTAGTTGATTTTGTGGCTTTTCTACGACCACACTATGATTAGCCACACCCATCCAGGAACTGTCCTCAGCAGTCTGGTACACAGCCATTAGGTGCTTAGTGTAATCTGGATAACAAATAAAAGAGTACAACTAGCACTAGCTGGGCACTATCATCTCATCAAATGATTCATGTTATGATCCCTACTAAAGGATGAAGTTATGTTGAAAAAAACATGTCCCTCACCAGGAAATATAATGCGTTGAAGCACCTCACCGATATACTAGTGAGGCTCTTCACTTGTCAAAAGAAATGCATGGATCCCTCATCAAATCTTTTAAGACCTCCCTTTAGTTTTAGAATGTGATAGCTTCCACTGAGTCCTATTACATAGAGTAATCTAAGCAGGTGGTATGTTAGGATATCATTTCATTTTCAGAATAAAATGAGGGTGCTACCACTCAGGGGCACATATGCCCGTTGTATATCACTAGCCAGTTCAACAATGTGGAAATCAACTATATCCTAACAAATACTAGATCTGGGATTAATCTCATACCAAATTGAATACTCTATAATATGGGGCTCATGGAATAGGATTTGATCCCCTATAACCTAAAAATTCATGGATATGATAAGAGCGAAAAGAAGCTACATGACAAGATTCAGTTGAATACTCAATTTAGTAGCCTGATAGAAAGCATTGAATTTATGATAGTCCTATAGGACACAACCTAAAACACCCTATTGGGAAGTCCTTAGCCCTACTTGCACACAATGGTCCCCTCTTCATACCACAAGTGGATTAAATACTCCCTTGACGGTCAAGTAAGGGTACTCTAGGGAGATTATTCTCCCTTAACCTCTTATGAGTCCCTTTATTTGGATTCCAGGTACTATAAAAGGGAAGGAAAATACCCTATATTTATGAGGTTTACTATATTAATTTCCCTAAAGATCTGAAAACCACTACTGTACATCCTTGGTCAGACTTAAAAGATATCTTCTTCCTTCCAATCCATCGATTGAAACCAACAACACCAGACCTGGGAAGTTATTTCATAATCTCAAAGAATAAGGAGTTATTATAGATTATGTCTTACTTCTGCATAGGATAGGTATAATCAATTATGAAAGAACCTACCCTTGTAAATTACTAATATGTTTTCCCCATGGCCCCTGATTCACAGCACTCCCACATGTTCCACAAGGTAGGGATGACTTGATGGAATTCCACCCTCCGTCATTGATTCAAAATCAAGAGTGGAACTTAAGGTCAGAAATTACATGGGGTTGGATCATCATCCTTTTTTACTATAATATCCGTAGATAAAGAGTCTCTAATTGAATGTGCTTCCCCAATATACTAATTTTTGGTATTGTACCCAAAACCACAGTGTTGAGAGACCTATTTCCTCCCTTCGAATCTCATATCTTAGATGATTAAGAGGATTTAGAAGAAACCCCCTTCATTTGAAGAGGGTGTCTCCACCACTGTTGATGTGAAGACTCTTGTGGAACTTGACACTAAGGAAGATCTAAGGACAACATTGATCAATAAAGCTATGTCATCATAGGAACAATAATAGTATGTAGATTTCTTGAAATAACACCATGATGTGTTTTCCTACAGCTATGATGATATGCCAAGTCTTGACCCTTAGGTTTTTGTTTATCGCCTTGGCCTCCCAGTGGGTCACCATGGGTTCAAAAAGCCTCCCAGAAAGGCATATCCCTCTCATAGTTCCATGGTTGAGGGTAAGGTTAAAAATCTTATTAAATCAAAATTTTTTAGAGACATCCATTAACCAAAATGGCTAGCCAACATTGTCCTGGTTAGGAAGAAGTATGAACATTTAAGAGTCTTCATTTATTTATAGGACCTCAACTACTATTGTTGAAAGGATGAATTTTCCATTCCAGTGATAGTTCTATTGATTGATGCTATGGTTGAGTTCCAATCTCTCTCCTTTATAGATGGATACTCTAGTTATAATTTGATATTGATGTCCCCTGGGGATGAGGAGGCGAATTCCTTCAAGGCACCCTATAAGACCTTTTTCTACTGGGTAATGCCTTTTGTTTTGAAGAATGCTGGAGCCACTTACTAGCATTCCATGCACCATATCTTAAAACTAACCCTTGGGACATGGTGGAGTGTTATGCAGATGATTGGGTGGTCAAATATCACCAATGCTAGGACCATCTTAGATACCTTGAGAAAGTGTTTAAATTCCTATGTTCCTACCACTTGAAAATGATCCCTCTGAAGTGTGCATTTGGGTCACCTATGGAAAATTTATTGGCTTCGTTTTCAGATACAGAGGCATCAAATTCAACCCAGATAAAATTAAGGCTATCGACCAAATGACCATCCATGCAACCCCTAAGAGTTGTGAGGCCTCCAAGGAAACTTAACCTATATTCTCCAATTTATTTCAAATCTGGATGGAAAGTGTAAACCCTTTTTAAGGATCATAGAAAAAAGCACTATTTACCAATGTGATGAGGACTTCCATACTACCTTTGAGGATATTAAATAGTATCCACTACAGTCTCCAGTTCCGATTCCACCCATCTCAAGAAAACCACTAGTTCTCTATGAAACCACTCTGGAATAATCCCTTGATTCCCTTTTATTCCAAAAAAAGAATGAGGGTAGATAAAACAAACCATATTATCTTAGTCGCATGATCCTTGACATAGAGGATAGATACCCCCATTGAAAATAGTTGCTTCACATTGGTATTTATGGTATAAAAGTTGCAACATTATTTTCAGCGCCATGAGATATAGATAGTGTCATGAGTTGACCTGCTAAAGTACATTCTAAATCACCCCATGCTGATAGTGAGATTGGAATGACAGGCAGTAATACTCCAATAGTTATACATCAGTTTTGTCCCATAAAAGTATGTCAATGTCCAAGAACTGCTAAACTTCTTAGACATGCACATGACCCCTAAGAAATTATCCATGGATGTCAATTTATTAGATGAATATATTCTCTCAGTGGATCAAGATGTTCCATGTTGGAAGATATATTTCAATGGTGCCTCTTGGAGTCTAATTAGTAGAAGTTTTAACAACTCTAAGATTAACAGAGTGGGACTAGGAATTGTCTTCATCACTTTAAAACAATACATCCTATAATACTCATTCTTGTTATCAGAAGGTTATACTAACAACATGGTAGAGTTCTAGGCCCTCATCACTGGTCTCTAACCGGCCTTCAAGATTGATGTCCCCTATCTACATGTGAAGTGAGACTTAAATCTATCAATTAAGCAAATTATGGGTGAATACATATTTAGAAAGTAATAGATTGTGCCCCTACTAGGACAAAATCATCAGTTGATGGCCCAGTTCCCTTCCTAGCCATAGGTGACTCATGTTCTGCAATCACAGAATGGATGAGACGATGCTATGGAAATCTTGGCTAAATCCCTTGAAGAGCCTCATCTGGATGATTTGATCATTCATATGGCACACCAGAGGGTTATCACCCTTGAACTTTAGATGATGACAACTAAAAAAATGTTAGCTGGCTACAAGAGCTTATACACTAGTTCTCTCAAATCTCCCCATGGTTGAGGAGATTCTTGATTAGATTACTCCATTTATTTATTATCTCTAGTATTGAATTCTCTTGTCAAACTGAGTCGAGTGTGAGAGAATACACTGGTGTGCATATTAGTTTACCCTCTATATAGGTCTTAAAATTGAGAAAAACATATACAAGAATGGGTTTGATGTAATTATCCTCCATTTAATCAAAGTAGAAGAGATACCTGGGTTCATGCAAGAAGTCCATGTTAGGTCCTATGGATACCATCAATCAAGATTAAATCCCTCCCACTAAATTCATAGGTTGGGTTAATTATAAACTACCATGGTTCATGACCACACTGAGTTATCTAAGAGGTGTTATTCATGTCATATTTATGCTAACTTTGTGCATCAACTACTATATATTCTCCACACTACCAAATAGTCTTGTCCATTTGAATTTTTTAGACTCAACATTATGGGTCCCTACCCAAAAATGATGGATTGAAAATGCATGTTCATTTTGACCACATAGACTTCTTCTCAAAGTGGGAAGAAGCAGTTCCCCTCAAAGAGGTTAAAGCTCGATCCATGATAAAATTTGTGAACTATCACATCACTCATTGATTCAGGGTTCCTCACACTATTATCATGGATAATGACACTAATTTCTAGGCCACTGAGCTGAATAAATTATACACCAAATACAACATTCAGCTCAACCACACTTCCCGCTACCATGTGCTGGTGAATGGACAGATCAAGGTGTTTAAAAAAGCCCTCTCCAACATCTTTATGAATATGGTGGTCCAAAACAAAAATAGTTGACCTAATAAACTCACTAATTTCATTTTATACTGTTAGAATACATCTTAAAATTAAATATAGGTGACCCCATACTCCTTGGTGTATGGAACAGAGGCAGTTTCACCTATTGAGGTTTAGTTATTGTCATTTTGAATGACTGTTTATGACCATAAAATGCTAGATATAATAGTGGAAGTCTATATAGATGAGTTGGAATCTATTGAATAAAGTATTCTTCAATCATTTCACAACTTAGAGAGGCACCAGCGCAAGGTAGCATGAGAGTTCAATAAGTACTACCTTTACTTCTTCCATCAGGGTGACATGGTATTGGATCTTAGAGCACTGATACAACATACCAAACCCATATGGCACTCAACATTTCCCCAATCCTAGTTGGTCACATGGACTCAAGTGAATCTCCCCAAAATCAAGAGGATGTCAACTAACAGTGAGGACCTGGGTGTTTCAGTGGGGAGACTATTCCCTCATCACCAGAGTATACATAACGTAATATCAATATCAACAAGTAGCGAAAGGGATAAAAAATCATAGTTGCAACACATGAAAGAAAATAATACATAACAAAGTAAGAAGTGTCTCATATATAATAATGATGACAATACATGTATCTAGAAAGCATCCAAAATAGGTACATTGCAATATAGTATAGTACAAGTATCCAAAAGACCAAAAAGACCCAAAAGGTATCCCAATATCATCACAAGCCTCAGCTTGGTCCTATGATCCAATGCTCCCAAGAATAAAATCAACAACGTGTGTTATGGTGCTTTCCATTGTCTATACCTGCAACCATATAATCTGTTTGGTTTCCCGAGGTGGCCCAAATAGGGTGTGAGATAAACATCCCAGTAGGTAACCACCCATAGATCTATATAGTTCTAAGAGTCACAATTCAATAATCTAAAAAAGTGTAAGCAACAATGTAAGTGTGAATGCCCAAGACATATAACCAATGAAAAAAATTAATACCAAACAACCTCTCAAGGCTCCCTGTAACAAGTGTTAGATCCTAACAAGGTAGTTATAATAAATATAAAAAAGAAAAACATCCATGCCACACATCCATCCATATCCTGTCCACATGGACTTACCGTATAATGAATCCATAACAAAATCCCACAGCCTTACTGTATAATTAAGTGTATCATATTTTCACAGCCACACTATAATAACCAAAGTGTCATATATCCCATGACCATGTTGTATTATGAAGTGTATACCATGAAGGGCTGAATCCAAGGTGTAGAAGACCAAGGCATCCTTATCAAGTCCCAAGAGCATCTTGATGTCAACTCAGTATAGGCACTGGTTGGATTACTAGGATCATGTGTACCAATATATCCTATGTGAGTCCAAGAAAGATGAATCTAAGGGGTAGTAAGGCTTGAGTAATCCCAAAGAATCAAGACCCAAGAAGCATCACTACTCAAGGCATCCACTATCATGTTCCAGATCCATGAAGATCTATCCATGGAATTTATATAAACATTCATCCATTTCATACCATTTAACAATTCAATTCCATATGAGTCTACCCACTCATATAATCAATTACATCTAATTCCATTTAATGAGTATACCAACTCATTTAATCATGTCACATGGGTATACCCACCCATTTATCACCATTTTCCATTAATCATATCACATGGGTCTACCCACCCATTAATCACAATTTATTATTAAACAAGCCACATGGGTATACCCACCATTTTAACACAATTTCTAAAAAATCCATTTAATAAATTTAAAAACAAATAATGAGTATACCCACTCATTTAACTAATTCCATTTAACTCATTTAATCAAGTTAGGCATGGAATATTATGATAACATAAGTCAAGGAGGAATTACATTTCCTAAGCATGTAATTCAATCCAATCTAATTATAATTGAGCTTCCTTAAACTAGGAAAAATCAAGAACACACCCCTTGGGTGGTTCATCAAAGTTCAAAACCAAATAAAATTCATGGTACACCCCATGGGTGGTCTTGGGTTAGGTAAAAAACCACCAATGCTTCTCAAGGAACCTATGGGCATCCCTAACAGGTCCCGTTTCATCTATTTAAATTTAAAATTTCAATTTTAGGGCCACGTTGGAAAGTATGGAAGGTTTAATAATGATCAATAGCTTTATAAATCACCAAAATATGAAATAAAATTATAAACCACTGACCTTAGATCGGTAGTGGATTGATCATCCAATATCAAGTCTAGATTTGGCTCGGTTTAGGAGAAATATGAAGAGAAGAAAAAAATGAGAAATTAGGGCATATGAAGCTAAATAAAAATAGAATAACTGATATCCAAAATAATGAGGGATTAATAAAAAAGAATTGATATCTTACCAGTCTAGATCTAATGAGACTGACGATGAAAGAAACAGAGTTCGGATTTACAACTAGAAGAAAATCCTACCTTAGGTGCTTTGGGGGTGCTCCTTCATGTGAGAGAGAGGTGAGGTGAGGGTTCTGTAAAAAATTAGAGTCCCCTACCTCTATTTTTAAAAATTGGACTTGGGAATTTACATGACATGTAAATGCCTTAAACTTCATGTAACTCATGGGTTCCCTCCCTAGGAAATCCTCTTACACGACATGAAAGGTCCTAGATAAACCATTACATTCCATGTAATTGAAATACATGTCATGTATTCCAATTAAACATTTTGTAGTTAGAATACATCCAAAATATAGACCTCCAACCTATTCCTTCCCAAGAACTACCCAACCATCCCATGACCCAACTTAGGTTCTAAGAAAAAAAAGAGAGTTCAACCAGGCAAAAAGGATCCGTACCTCAAGAAAAATCTAGGATCTTACAATATTTCCCCCTTAAAGAAAATTTCACCTGAAATTACCTCCCAAGGGTGGTGAATATTAATTTGAGAAAAAATTTGGCCACTAAGCATGTATGTTTCCCCCCCGCTCCTTAGTCTCATCCTATAAATGGTCATACTGCCATAACAACCATACTATAGGAACTGACCAGCCTTAGAGAACCTTCGTGCTTCTATCAATGATACGAATCAGATGCTCCTCAAAGGATGCATCAACCTATAGATCAACCTCATCGAGATGAAAATCATGAGATGAGTTTGAGTGATAGATTTAAAACTAAGATACATGGAAGGCATCATGCATGGCTTAGTACCTCTGAGGTAACTACAACCAATAGGCTACCGACTTGATTCTCTCTATAATATCTAATAACCTGACATATCATGGTGAAAGATTACCCTGTCTCCTGATCTATTTGTGTCCCAACCTTGGTGAAACACGTAAAAATACCCAATCCCAAACCTCAAACTCTAGATTCCATTTCGGAGATCGATGTAATATTTCTATCAAGACTGTGTAATAGGCATCCACTTCTGAATCAACCGAACCTGCTCAGAAGTCTCCTACATGAGATGTTTTCCTAGTAAAGCTGCCTCACCTACCTCTATCTAGCATAAGGGTGAACAATATGTCCTACCGTACAAATCCCCATAATTCATCATCTGTATCATTTCTTTATAAATTTTATTATAGGAGAACTCAACCAGGGGAATGTGTCTCTCCCAAGAGCCCCCAAAATCTAGGATGCATGCTCACATCATTTACTCTAGAACCTGTATCATACTCTTTGATGGATATTAGTCTGAGGGTGGTATGATATGATCAGATGTACCGGTGTACCCATAAAACTATGAAAAATCTTTTAGAAATGAGATGTAAAATGGGAATCTCTATAAAAAACAATAGTGCGCGAGACCCCATAAAGCTGTACTATCTCACAGATATACAATCTCCCAAGCTTATCAACATTGAATGTATCCTTGATCAATAAGAAATGAGAAACCTTCATGAGCCTGTCAGCAATAACCCACACCCCATCATTAACTCAAGGTGACCTTTATAAAGAAATCATGAAATCCATCACGACATTATCCCATTTCCACTCGGGAATAGGTAACTACTGTAAAATTCTGGCTAGTCGCTGGTGTTCCACCTTTACTTGTTGATAGGTGGAACACCTCGTAAAAAAACTAGCTACCTCATGCTTTATACCCAACCACCAGTTCTGATGGCATAACTCAAAGTACATCTTGGTGACTCTGGGATTCACTGCCCAAGCTGAATCATGAAACTCCCACATCAACTCCTCGCATATTTCCATTGGAACCCAAACACGACCATGGATACACTTGATCTCATCCTCTCCTACCATCTAACCAGGAGGTGTATAACAACCCAACCCCAGATAGCCCATATCCTATGTCTTCTACTAATTACATTGGAATGATTATAAGGAATAAAATATCAAAGGAATGAGAGTTTAGTGGTCTTGGTAAACTATATACAAACGAGTCTTATATTACAAATGAATACACTAATTACAAAATAATCTTTTTATTCTTTCTAAATAAAAAACTTTGAGGATAAATTTATTCCAACTATTAAATCCTTTCATATCTTTCATAATACCATTCTTGGATTCATAGGGAAAGAAACATAATAATGGTGAGATTAAATGCTCAGTAAGGGTAAAGTATAGTGAAATCAATAATGGATCAATGAGAATAATAGTTATAACATGGTAAATAATTGAAAAACATTCCATATAATAAATATATTGAGAAGGAAACACATAAAAAATATAGAAAGGTAATAACTAGAAACACATGAAATTCAAATAAATAGATAATGCAAAATGAATATGGAAAGGTAAAAAACTAAAACACATTCCATATAAATAATTGAAAATGAAATGTATCCATAGATATATCAATGAAAAATCTCATGGATGAATAATAACTGAAACTAAATGAGGTTAATTCTTTCTTAATGTATGTCATGTCCAAGGCACATTAAAACCTATACTTTCAAGACCTTTCACAATATGGTTTAAACTATTATGATTTTTGCAACTAATTTATCTCATGAGAACATGTCGATGCATTGAGGAGCTATATAAAGTTCGAGATCCACCCATAATTTCCAGTCCAAAACATTCATCATATCAAATAATCAAAATAAACAATATTCCTTATCAAATATTCATATTGAATAAAGAATACATAATTATCAATATTTACCCAAAATAATCAAATAATTGTCAAATTAGACACCGTATATAAAATGGTATATGGTTTAGACAATACTAATATCCATTGAATGAGAATATAGACATTAAAGTACATTTATAATGAAAAATGATTAAAATATAGTGATTTTTTCAAGATAATGTTATCAATCTCAAAAGGAAGTGAGATTGAAAATATAATCATTAAGAACAATCTTGAGGAGAATAATCTTTAAACATTCCAAAGTGTCCCATACCACTTTGAAACATTTGGATCATAATATCCAAAAATGTATGACATTAAATGAAAATTATAATATCATGATAATAATGGAATTCATTATATGACATGAAAAATTAATTATATACACTAAATAAAAGTGAATTGGTGCATAATAACAAATAAGTCTCAATGAAATGTAAATTGAGACGAAATTCCCATACTAATGTGGTAACCAATGAATTGGAAAAAGAAAAGGTAATAATCATTAAATAAAACATTTAAATACCATGAATATAATATAATTAATAATATTATATGTCAAATTGGAAGTATGTACACTATATATAAGAAACTAGGTGCACAACATTAAAGTATGCCTCACATAAAGAAAAGTGAGACAAGAATCTCTTACCTTGAGTTTCCTTTCAGGTGAACATCCTTTAAATTAATGTATAATAAATATATTTTAATTATATAATTTATTGATAAGATTTTTTATGTTTATAACTACTTTTATTTAAATTTTTACTATGTTTTATACAACTACTTAAACAATTAAGTTTACGTCGCGTGTTTTGAGCAAATTCGGTTTATGTGTCAAAAATAACTTTGGTAGGTCAACTATGTTCAAAGGGTTCAGTATATAACATATCCAAAATAATAAACATGAAATAATTATAATATATAAACATTAATTATAATTTTAAAATCAATCATTAAATATGGTTATTAAAAATGAATCAATGTTATGATCATGGAGACAGTAGGCCGTATATACGCATGAGTAACGTTCTCATTTTCAATGATTGTTATGGAAAGAAGGTAAGTAACACCATATCTTTCCATAATGATAATTATATAATAAATAAAATATTAGTTAATCATATATACTTATATATATAATTATTGTGATGAAAAAGTAATCACATCATGTCGAGTGGGTGATAGTCCACACATCCACAAACAACGTTATCACTTTTTAAGTGTATGAAAAGGTAATAAAGAAAATGATATATATATATAGTATATTTCTAGAAATGAAATTATGTAATTAATATCATATATATGTTTTTTATGTCACATATTTTTAATTAAAACCATCCTTTATACAATCTATGTTTAGTGTGAACGAATCACAACACTTCGAAGGGGTGATAGTCCACAATTCCTCAAACGATGCTATCATATTAATGTAAAATGGAAAGTATTAAAGGTATGTGTAAAAAAAGTATTAAAGAAGTATAAAGACATAATAAATATCATATATATCATATATAAATATATTGTCCATCATAATGGACACCATGATAGGTGGTAAAGGAAAAATGAACAATCATCATTTCATGCAGCAGTAGTTCACCATACACAGAAATAATATGTTCATTACCGATTATATAGAAGTGTGTGTAAGTTTAGGTATAAAAATTTACATAAAAACATCATAGTGTATTTATTATACTTGTTTTGTTACATAATAATGGAATAAATAGATCTTAGGGGGTGGATAATGTAAATAAAATAAAAAAACTTGAAAGAAGATGTTACCTCTTAATCAGGTAACTACTTTTGGTTTGAACCAAAAGGCTTAATTAGAAGGATTTATGTACAAAGTGAGGATTCAAGTTAAAGTTTAGGGATTTTTGGAAGCTATTTTTGAATATATTGTTTGAACATAAGTAGTTTTAGAGGTGTGAAGAAGTTAGATAGGTAACGACCTTTTATAGGGAAGGAAAAGGACTCACTTGGAATTTTTGGAAACAAGTTAGGTGTACACACATTCTTACCTAAAAAAAGTCATAAAAAACCAAAAAAATCAATAATTGAAGGTTAATGGATGAATTATGGATAGAAAATTGGTGCTGGACAAGTGTATAAGTCATTTGGGACCCTAATTTAAAGGTTTAGTCCTTTATTAAGCTTAATTTTACCTTAATAATTATAATTAATTTTTATTAATTTCCATAATATTTTTGGTCAAAAATATATTTAGTCTTGTTGTAAATTATAAATTATTATTATTCCAAATATGTAATCCATTTTTCCAAATTCCAATCATATAATTTTCAGAAATTAATTTAAATTTAATCCCTCAGATGGGACGACAATGCAAGTTTTTAAAGTAAAAGCGTCCAAAAGTTTGCTATGTTTTTATAGTAAATTTAAAAGTAAAATTAATCCAAATGACATAAATTTTATTAATTTATAAAAATATTATCTAATTATTTTTTTTAAAAAAATTAAAAATATAATTTATCCTTATAAATAAATTAGATGAAAAAGCAGTTTTGAACTAAAATTTAGTATTTTTAACTATTCATTAAAAAATGAAATGTTTTAGAAAAAATATAAAAAATTCACCCTAACCTAATTATTATGTTTTGATTTGAAATATTAAGTTTAGTTTTACATATTAAATCAATTAAAGTTTCAAAATTCAGATTTAAAAGGGGTTCTCCATTAAAAGGCGGTAAAATTACCTTTATAAAAATATAGGTTTTTATGTGTAAAAGAGAGTTTGTTATTATCTTATTTCTATAAAACCTAATGGATGGATATAAAAAATATTTGATTGAATATATAAAATATATATTTCATTAAAATCATTAAGTAAATTTAATTAATTATTTTTATTAAGATAAAACTCCTTTGGAAAAATAAAAATAAAAATATTTCTTTTTATATACAATTGGTTCTTATTTTCATTTCTCATTAATTGGTAACCCATTAATTCATTTTATATTTATATAAACCATATATTTTTATAAGTTAGTTAATACTATTCATAACCACTAATATAATGACTATGTTATATCATATTATGTTAAATAATATTATTTTAATAATACATTGTTATTTGGTGAAACTCAGTCTTGCGTGTAATGAAATCTATCGTGGAAGGTCTCTCTTGTGTGTAATGAAAACTATCAAGGAAGTATATTCTTTTATGTAACACAATCTATCAAGTAAGTTCTCTCTTACGTGTAACGTAAGATAACTTGGTGTTGTGTGAATTGAAATATATAGAATATATTTTAAATAATAAATATATTATAATGTATCTGGATTTTATATTACCTTACAAACTTGGTGTCACATTTCATACATGCTATTGAATACAAGGTTCTTACTTTATATTTTTGGGGCATCACATTCTCCCCACCTTATTTAAATTTCATCCTCGAAATTTAAACTCGATCATGGTAATAAATTATTTGATACTTCCTATACTTGAAATATCACATCATGAGAAGGGTTCATAAGTAATCCTCTATAAAATAGAGAATATAAAGTACAAAGGTCACATGAACTTCCATGTAACTAGGTCTCTAAGTAGGATAACATAAATGTAAAGTAGAGATACTTACTTGGAGAAAAAGTATAAATATTTATAGGGAGTAAATGAGGTCATCAATCACAAACAAGTGAACGATTAATTGAAATTTGATGGACTCAAATACATAAATCTATGATGATTTAGAAGACCATCAGTTCAACAAAAATTAAGGTATTAGGAATTTTTTTTGAAGATACTCTTCTTAATGTTGAGCAATTCTTTTACTACCTAAGAATATAAGGAAATATACTTATTTAACATTTTTCTATAAAAAAATTTCCATCCTTTGTTTATGCTTTGATAAATTTATAATTCATCAAGAAATTAATTTTGATGCCTGAAGCACTAAAATACATTTATAAAGGATCTCAAATCCCATAAAAGAGTGAAAAGTCTGAATATTTGTCTTTAATTATCTTCCAAATCAAATATGGTTAATAGATTAATCTCTAATCCTAAAAAGTGATACTACTAGTTCATCATTAAAATTTATTCATCAAATTGTTTAACTAAAAACAATATAAAATTAACCAAGACATTGCGTAGGTCAGTGGTTGGCATGAAACCCTTATCATCCATTGGTCATGGGTTCAAGACCCACGGTCTTGCCGTATTTGATTGGTTGTCACCTGGATTATAGGTTTTCCTTTTTTAAAACCAAATTAATATAATTTCCAAAATAAATCTAATAGAAATCCTTGAAATTAGGTTAATCACTAAACAAAATTTTAACTAAAGTTTTTAATACAACCCTAATACATAAATACTTTATCCATTTAATTCCATAGGTCCTTCCTTGGTATAGGGTTTATCCATAATATCATTTATAGGATTTCTAAATCATGTCACCTTATATTTAATCTAAAACACCATAGGTGTAACCTATATTATTCATTTTCAAAATCCTTTATAGTGATTTGTAAAGAAAATGTGAATTAACCTAAGCATATCCCCTGAGAGTGTCAAACCAGGTGCGCAGTAAGGACCGTTTTTGTGTACCAGGTTACCCGAGTCAGGCTCTAAACACCTTGTTGGAGTTATTACTCCTAGGTATATCTATTCCAGAACCACATCCACTTTTAGTATTCAGACATGGATTCATTTATAAGAATACCCACATAATCTATACCTTACCAAAATTCTAGGATGTTGTTCTATACTTATCCTTAAATTATACCTTAGGGTTATGTTATCTAACCAATATTTTCCTAAATCTAGTTACCAAGGTTGTTACTAAACCTCCCTATGATACTGACTGTAGTGACCCAACTCCAGATATCCTAGAGCTGGTGTCTTCTACTAATTATATTGGCATGATTACAAGGAATCAAATCTGTAAGGAATGAGAGTTTAGTAGTCTTGGTAAACTAGATACATAAATGAGTCTTGTATTAGAAATTAATACACTAAGTATAATATAATTTTTCTTCTTCTTTATAAATAAACAAATTCAAGGATAAATTTATTCCAACTAGTAAATCCCTGCAGATATTTCATAGTACACTTATTGGATTCCTGGGGAAAGAAACATAATAAGGGAGAGCTCAAATTCTTAGTAAGGGTAAAGTATAGAAGAAACAATAATGAATCAATGAGAATAATAGTTATGACATGGTAAATAACTAAAAACACATGACATATAATCAATATATTGAGAAGGAATTTCATAAAAAACATGTCAAGGTAATAACTAGAAAAACATTCCATTCAAATAACTAGATAAGTCAAAATGAATTTGGAAAGGTAATAAACTCAAACACATGCCATCTAAATAACTAAAAATGAAATGCATCCATAGATATGTCGACGCACAATATCATGGATGAATAATTACTAAAACTAAATGAGGGTAATTATTTCTTAATGGATTTCATGTCTGAGGCATAAGAAAACCTATACCATCAAGACCTTTCACAAGATAGTTTAAACTATTTTGATTTTCACAACTAATTTGTCTCACGAGGACCTGTCGATGCATCGAGAAGATATATAAAGTCCAGGATCCATCTGTCATTTACAGTAAAAAACATTACTCATATTAAATAATAAAAATAAATAATATTCCTCATCAAATATCTGTATTGAATAAAGAATATATAATTATCAATATTTCCCCAGAAAACTCAAATAATAGTCAAAGTAGAAACCGTATGTAAAATGGTATACGATCTAGAAAATACTAATACCCATTGAATGAGAATATAGATAATCAAGTAAATTTATAATGAAAAATGATTAAAATATATATATTGTTTTAATATAAAGTTATCAATCACAAAATGAAGTGATATTGAAAATATAACCATTAAGAACAATCTTGAGAAGAATAATCTTTAAACATTCCAATGTGTCACATACCACTTTAAAACATTTGAATCAGAATCTACAAAAAGGTATGACATTAAATTAAACTTATAATATTATGAGAATAAGGTAATCCATGATATAACATGAAAAATTAAGTATATACACTGAATAAAAGTGAATTAGTTCATAATAACAATTAAGTCTCAATAACATGTAAATTGAGACGAAATTTCCTTACTAATGGGTAATAAATGAATTAGAAAAAAAGGTAATAATAATAAAATAAAACATTTAAATACCATTAATATAATATAATTCATGATATTATAAGTAAATGTGGTAGTATGTACACCATATATAAGAAACTAGGTGCACAATAATAAAGTATGCCTCACAGAAAGAAAAGTGAGACATGAATACCTTACCTTGAGTTTAATTTTAGGTGAACATCCTTTAACTTCATGTATAATAAACTTATGTTAATTTTATAATCTATTGATAAATTTTTTCATGTTCATAATTACATTTATTTCACTTTTTACTATGTTTTATACAACTACTTAAACAATTACATTTACATCGGGTGTTTTGACCAAATTTAGTTTATGTGTCAAAAATAACTTTGGTAGGTAAAATATATTTAAAGGGTTAATTATATAACACCTATAGAATAATAAACATTAAATAATTATCATATTTACACATTAATTATACTTTTAAAATCAATCATTAAATATGTTTAATAAAAATGAATCAACATTATGCTCATGGAGATGGTAGGTCGTACGTACGCATGAGTAAAGTTATCATTTTTCAATGATCATTATGGAAAGAAGGTAAGTAACACAATATCTTTAAAAAAATTTAATTATATCATAAATACCATATTATTTAATCATAGATACTTTTATATATAATTATTTTTATGAAAAATGAATCACATCATGTTGAGGAGGTGGTAGTCCACAAATCCACGAACGATGTTATCACTTTTTAAGTGTGTGAAAGGGTAATAAAGAAAATGATATATATAGTATATTTAAATAAAGTTAATTATTTCATGAATATAATATATAGGTTTTTTATATCACATATGTTTAATTAAAACCATCCTTTATACGTTCCATGTTTAGTGTGAATGAATCATAATGCTTCGAGGGGGCGGTAGTCCACAGTTCCTCAAATGATGTTATCATATTAACATTAAATATAAAGTATTAAAGTAATGTGTAATAAAAGGATTAAAGAAGTATAAAGACATAATAAATATCATAAATATCATATATAAATATATTTTTCATCATAATGGTCACCATGAGAGGTGGTAAAGGAAAAATGAACAATCATCATTTCATGAGGAAATAGTTTGTTGTACACAGAAACAATATGTTCCCTACCCATTATATGTAAGTGTGTGTAATTTTAGGTCAAAAAATTTACATAAAAACATACTATTATATTTATGATACTTTTTTTGTTATACAATAATGTAATAAATATATTTTAGGGTGCAGATAATGGAAATAAAATTAAAAAACTTGAGAGAAGACGTTACCTCTTAATCAGGTAACTACTTTTGGTTTGAACCAGAAGGCTTCATTGGAAGGATTTATTTACAAAGGAAGGATTCAAGGTTTAGGGTAAAGATGTTGGGAAGATATTTGGGTAGATATTTTCTGAACATAAGTGGTTTTAGATGTGTGAAGTAGTGGGAGAGGTGGTGACCTTTTATAGGGAAGGAAAAAGACTCACTTGGAATTTTTAGAAACAAGTTAGGTGTACACATGTTATTACCTAAAAAAAGTCATATAAAACCAAAACAACTCAATAATTTAAGGTTCATGGATGAATTATGTACTTAAAATGGGTTTTGGATAAGTGGATAGGTCATTTGGTCCCCTAAGTTAAAGGTTTAGTCCTTTTATTAAGCTTAATTTCACCTTAATAATTGTAATTAATTGTAATTAATTTCACTAATATTTTTGGTAAATTTTTTTTTGGTCTCATTAGATATTGTATTTTATTCTGATTCCAAATAAGGAATCCATTTTTCAAAATTCCAATCATATAAGTGGTAGAAATTAATTTAAATTTAATCTCATAGATGGGACAATACAGGTTTTTAAAGTAAAAACATCCAAAAGTTTTCTATGATTTTATTATCAATTTCAATGTAAAATTAATCCCAATGACATAAATTGTATTAATTTATAAAAATATTATCTTATTAAACTTTAAAACAAATTAAAAATATAATTTAACCTTATAAATAAATTAGATGAAAAAATAGTTTTGAACTAAAATTCAGTATTTTTAACTATTCATTAAAAAATGAAATGTTTCAGAAAAAATATAAAAAATTCACCATAACTTAATTATTATGTTTATATTTCAAATATAAATTTTATTTTGACATATTAAATCAATTAATGTGTCAAAATTCAGATTTAAAAGGGGTTCACCATTAAAAGGTGGTAAAATTGCATTTATAAAAATATAGGTTTTTATGTATAAAATAGAGTTTTTTCTTATCTCATTCCTATAAAACCTAATGTATGGATATCAAAAAATATTTTATTGAATATATAATATATATATTTCTTTAAAATCATTAACTAATTGTAATTAATTATTTTTATTAAGATAAAACTCATTTGGAAGCATAAAAATAATAATATTTCTTTTTATATCCAATTGGTTCTTATTTTCATTTTTCATTAATTGGTAAACAATTAATTCATTTTATATTTATGTAAACCATATATTTTCATAAGTTAGTTAATAGTACTCATAACCGCTAACATAACGACTAGGTTATATCATATTATGTTAAATAATGATATTTTAATAATACATTGTTATTTGGTGAAACTCGGTCTTGCATGTAATGAAAGCTATTGTGGAAGGTATCTCTTGCGTGTAATGCAAGTTATCAAGGAAGGCCGCTCTTGCGTGTAATTAAATCTATCGAGGAAGGTCACTCTTATGTGTAACATAAGTTAACTCGGTGTTGCGTGTATTGAAATATATAGAATATATTTTAAATAGTAAATATATTATAATGTATCTGTATATTATATTACCTTAAGAGCTTAGTGTTTCATGCCATACACACTATCAAATACAAGGTTCTTACTTTATATTTTTGGGGATTCACAAGGTGGTTCCTCACCTGACACACTCTTCTATAGGACTAGGCCTTTTGAATCCGATAATTGCCTCATTCCAACTCTATCTAGAAAGGTAGAGGTCATAACTAAGGATGATAGATATGTCTGCCCCTGACTTTCATGCACCTCCAAGTGCATCTCAGAGAACAAATCCATAATTTTCTACTCACTACTGGCCTTCTGCATTTACTGTATCCGAGTCCTCCTACTCAGTGCATCGACTACTGCATTGCCTTTACCAGGTGTGATGGCAAGATCAAAGTGAAAAGACTATAAGTACTCCACCCACCTTCACTGCCTCATATTCAGATCACATTGTGTAAATATATACTTGAGTATTTTGTGGTCCATGTACACCAAAAAACACTCTCCTAGTAAGTAATGTCTCCAACATCACAAAGCATGAACAACCACTACTAACTCAAGATTTTGCGTTGGGTAGTTCCTCTCGTGTGGCATCAACTATCGAGACCCATACTCCATGACTTTATTAACCTACATTAGCACCACTACCAGCCCAATACCTAATGCATCATAATACACACTGTATATCCTACCATACTATGGTAGTATCATGATTGGTGCTGATGTCAACTTTCCTTTCAGCTCCTTAAAGGCCATCTCACAAGAATATAACCATATGAACTTTATGCCTTTCTTAGTCAAGCCCGTCAATGTAACTGATAAGTGTGAGGATTCTTGTATGAATTTCCTATAGTAACTAGATAGCCCCAAGAAACTCCGTATTTCAAAAAAATTCTTAGGATGTTCTTAGGAAACTATAACTCTCACCTTCTCTGGGTCCACTGATACTCCTTTATCTAAGATGACTTGACTTAGGAAGTGAATATGATCCATCTAGAAGTGGCACTTTGTGAGGTTAGAATCTAACTGATGATATATTAGTGTATTCAAAATTATATCAATATGGTTGGCATGGTCATGTAAATTGTGAGAATACACCAAGATATCATCCATGAAAATCACCACAAAAGAGTCTAGATAAGGATGAAACAATCAATTCATCAGTGCCATGAAAACTACTGGAACATTCGTGATTCCAAATGACATAACCAGATACTCATATAGACCATAACTACCATGAAAAGTTGTATGAGGTATGTCTATATCTTGAGCGTGCACATGATGATATATGGATATCAAATCAATTTTTGAAAACACTCGAGCTCCTCAAATTTGATCAAATAGATCATCTATCCATGGTAAGGGATATTAATTCTTAACCATCAGCTTGTTCAAATTCTGATAATCCATGCATAGCCTAAGGGTACTATCCGCATTTTTCACAAAGGGACTAGAGAACCCCACAGAAAAGTACTGGATCAAATAAACCCCTTCACCTCTAAATCCTCTAGCTTCCTCTTAAAATTCTACAACTCTTTCATAGCCATCCTATAAGTACGAATGGATATTGGTGTAGCTCATAAAACTAGATTAATGGAGAACCCCACCTCTCTCTTTAGAGGTAAACTAGAAAAATCATCTTGGAACACATACCTGAAGTGATCAACCACTGGAGGAAAGTCTTCCTGACTCACTCCCTGAAGATCTAGATATAAACTAGTGATCTTGACTGTCATCCCACCCATCCCACAATGCTCTGGTCCATCTCAACTCACCTAGACATCCCATTCCACCTTGTGAGTATACACTAAATCCTCTGGTGATGTGAAATTCAACCTTCGATGATAACAATCAATGTAAGATAGATAAGCTACTAGATATTACATCCCAATTATGACGTCAAACCCTATCATCTCGAGGAAATAAATATCCTAGATGAAGTGACACCCAATGACCTCAAGGTGGAAATCCATGCACTGGCGTACAACCTTAGTTCTAATCCCCAACAGAGTGTCTATCATCATAACACTCTTATAAGGAAAAACAATGAGCCCAAGGCTTTTCACCATAGGTGTAAATATGAAACTATATGATGCAATTGTATCAAAAAGATCAGATGAAATAGTAGAGGATACTAAGATCATACCTCTCACTGTAGATGGTCTGATGCCCTACTCCTCAAGGGTATTCTGTATAGAATAGATCTAGCCCGTACCATGAACCTATGACACAACCTCACTAGCTGGAGTAGGTTCACTCTGATTTCTCGGTTTAACTGGTGCCAGGATACCCCTACCATGACCACCACTACCTCAACCTGATTGACCAACACTACTGTAGCTCCCTACTTGATGTAAATATGAGAATCCTACTCTTGTATCTGGTGTTGGAGCTACCCCTACCACTCACAGCTGGTGGGAAGGTCCTACAAAATCGCTGCACATGCCCCATCCTGCTGCAATCTCGACAATCGATTGGTTCACAATCGCACTGATTCTTTATGTGGGACCATTTTCCACACTGATGAAAAAATACTAAGCTACTAGTACTCATAGCCTAATTGGAACTCATCTCACAGGAAGCCTCAAAATAGTGCTTCCTACATGAAAACGTTGAACCATTGAGTTAAGAGATAACACTGCCTTTCTCTACACCCCCATCTTCCCTCAGGCTCTTCTATGTAATCAGTGATTGATTCAAAATCTCAAGGATAAAATTCAATCAGAACACATTGACCTGAAATTTTATATCATGTCTGAGACCTTCCTCGAAGCATCTCTCTCTCGATAGCTCATCAATAAGGTACATCGGTGCAAAACACTGAAACTCTATAAAGCATGTCGAGTACTCCATAACCATTATGGTTCCTTATTTTAGATGCATGAACTCCCTATCCTTCTCTATACACATATTATCAGGGTAAAATTAGTCATAGAAGCAGGTCTAGAAACCAGTCCAACCCATATATCATAGCCTATCATCCTAGTTCAATACATCCCACCTACGCTTTGATGTTCCACGAAGCATATATGTCGCTATCTTTACTCTCCTCTCAGGAGGCATCTCAAGATGCTCAAATATCAACAAAATCATTTCTAGAAACATCTCAACAACCCATAAACCACCATACCCTGAAAATGTGGGAGGATGATGCTTCTATAACACACGTGTCAACTCATCCATAGATAAGGTAGGATGTGGTGATATCCGATAAGTATTCATAAAGTGATAGAAACCCTTACATAACTATACCTCAACACCTATTTCTAGAACAATATTTGGTTCCACAGTTGGAACTAACAGAGGATCCACCAATAGCCCATGGAGAACCGCCTCTAGAACGTGGTCTTCGTCTCCCTCCTAGTGTACCACTAGAGGTCATCATGGTTTTATGTATCTACAATTCCAAATACATGCCTAAAAAATAACAATATCAAATTCCCATCTCAAAAGCGCAGTATAGGTCAAAACCCTCCTAAAAGAAAGTTATAACCCACAACCTACTCCTAAATCTAGGACTGTATAAAGATCAGACACCAAAAATGACTAGAAACTCTACCTCTTTCCCACTCAAAATCTAGGTCTAGGTCAATTCTCTATTTTCAATTCCATTTTATTTTCATTTAACATTCATTTTTTAAAATGATTTAACTGATGGTTCACCCAGTTTCAATCCATGATGGCCCATAACACCTCATGAACTAAAATTTGATGCCCATGTAATTCATACCATAATTCATTCAGTTCACTTTAAACAAAAGAGTCAAATGGTGCATCATTTTCCATTCCATAAGGTCCCATAAACCTTATCTATTGAAATATGACATCACTTCTCTATACACTACACAAATTCTATCACAATATCATGCAGAACTATCACATCACCTATCAATACAGCATGCATCATGGAATGCATCCTAAATGGCATGACATAATGCATGGTATGTGATCTATTGAAAGGTTATTATATGATGCATGATATGGAATACCCTCATATCATCAGGTTTCAACAGAATTAGAACCAAAATCATATCAATAGTAAAAACACAACATAAGTTCATCACCCAATGGTGTAATCAAATCAACTGTAATTATCAGAATCCAGAAAAATGTAATCCATTTGAGGTAATTTGGATTTTCCCTATACACAGGTTATCTACACTCAAGACCAGCTCATTACCAAACTCCATTTCCTTCCCATCCTACTCTATTATTTCCAAATAGTAAAGAAAAATAGAAAATAAATCCTATAATACCACTTTGTAATGTACCGAACCTAGATGCCACTCCACAGTGCCCTGAGTCTGATTGGTCACATGGCCTTAAGCACATATCCCCAAATTCCAAAAGCTGTCAACTAGAAGAGAGGGCCTAGGTATATTAGTGGGGAGAAAATTCCCTCATCAAAAGAGTATACACAGTAGAATATTAATATCAAAAAGTAGTATAAGTGGTAAAAAATCATAGTTTCAACACAAGAAATACAATAATATATAAAAAATCCAAAAGTGTCTCATAAATAATAATGATTATGATACATGTATCTAGAAATCATCCAAAATAGGTACATAAAAATAAAGTACAATAAAAGTATCTAAAATACCAAAAATACCAAATAGGTCCTAGTAGTATCGCAAGCCTCATCTTAGTCTTATGCTCTAATACTCCCAAGTAGAAAATCAAAAAACTATGTTAGAGAACTTTCCCTCATCAATACCCGCAACCATTTAATCTGTTTGGATCCTTGAGGTGGCCCAAATAGGGTGTAATATAAACACCCCAGTAGGAAACCACCCATAGATCTATACAGTTCTAAGAAATACAATGAAATAAGATAAACAAGTGAAGTAAGCAGTAATGTAAGTGTGAATTCCCAAGGTATATAACCACTATAAACAAGTAATAACAAAAATCCTCTCAAGTCTCACTAGAAAAAGTATCAGCTCCTAACAAGTTAGCTACAAGAAATATAAACAAGAAACATGACGTCACCATAAATCCATCCATATCCTATCCACACAGCCTTATCATATAATGAATCCATAACAAAATACCACGACCTTGCGATATAATGAAGTGTATCATGTTTCCACAACCACACTTTAATAATCAAAGTGTCATATATCCCATGGTCATGCCATATAATGAAGTGTAGAACACAAAGGGCCGGATCCAAGTTGTATAAGACCAAGGAATCCTCATCGAGTCCTAGGAGCATTTTGATGGCAACTTAGTATAGGCAATGGTCAGATTCCTAGGAGCATGTTTACCAACATGTCCTACACAAGGCCAAAAAATCCAGATCCAAGGGGTAGAAATGCCTAAGGCATCCCATGGAATCAATACCCAAGAAGTATCACTACTAAAGGAATCTACTACCATGTTCTAGATCCATAGAGATCCATCCATGGAATATATACAAAAATTCATCCATTTAATACCATTTAAAAATTCAATTCCATATGATTCTACCCACTCATATAATCAATTACATTTAATTACATTCAATGAGTATACCCACTCATTTAATCAAGTCACATGGGTATACCCACCCATTTATCACTATTTCCATTAATCAAATCACATGGATCTACCCACCCATAAATCCTAATTCATTATTAAAAAAGCCACATGGGTATAACCACCCATTTAAAAAAATTTCTAAAAAATACATTTAAGTAATTTAAAAAGAACCAATGAGTATACCCACCATTTTAACTAATTCCATTTAATCCATTTAATCAAGTTAGGCATGGAATATTATGATAACACAAGTAAAGGCAGCAGGACATCTCCTAAGCATGTAATTCAATCCCATTTAATTATAAATGACCTTCCTTAAACTAAGAAAACTCAAGAACACACCCCTTAGGTGGTTCATCAAAGATCAAAACCAAAGAAAAATCATGCCGCACCCCATGAGTGGCCTTGGGTTGGGAAAACAACCACCAATGATTCTTAAGTAACTTATGAGCATCCCTAATAGGTCTTGTTTCATCTATTTCAATTTAACATTTCAATTTTGGGGTTGTGCCAAAAAGTCCAACAGGCATAATAATGGCTGATAACTCTATAAAGTAATAAAAGCCGAAAAAAGTATAGACCACCTACCTTAGCTCGGTATTGGAGTGCTTGTCTAGTATCAAGTCCCAATTCGAATCATTTTAGGAGAAATATGAAGAATAAAAGAAGAATGAGAAATTAGGGCATACGAGCATAAATTCAAATATCACAGCTGATATCTAGAAGATTGAGGAATGAATAAAAAGGAGTCAAGATCTTACCTGTGTAAATATAATGAGACTAACAATGAAAGAAACAAAGTCCGGATCTGTAATCAGGAGCAAATACTACCTTAGGCTCCTTGGGGGTTCTCATGTGCATGAGACAGAGGTGAGGTGAGGGTTATATAAAAAATTAGACCCCCTCCTATATTTTTAAAAACTAGACTTAGGAATTTACATGACATGTAAATGCCTTACACGTCATGTAACTCACAGGTTCCCTCCCCAAGAAACCCCCTTACACAGCATGAAAGGTCCTAGCCAGACCATTACATGTCGTGTAATTGAAATAAATGTCATTTATTCCAATTACACATCACGTAATTGGCCTAAATACAAAATAAATACCTCTAGATTCTTCTTTCCCAATAACTACACAACCATCCCACAAACTGACTTAGGGTATAATCCAAAAAATAAGTGTTTAACCGGACAAAAAGGATTTGCACCTCAAGAAAAACCTAGGATCTTATAGCTGATGATACCTGAAAAAAATCCACTAAATTTGGAACCCAAGTGGTAAGGACCTTATATTATCCATAAGTTCCATTCCAATGGAGTATAATCTTTAATTACCATGGAAATAGAGCATATCACACCTCCCACCAATGCCAACTTTCTCAAATAGTATATCGCACGGGTGTTCTTGGTCAAAGCTATGAAACCTTTAACAATATCAACTCGGGTCCAAGAATTATGACCTGAAATGATTTTCAACCATGGTATAATCTCCATGACCTTAAACTATAAGATTCCCCTTTAGTCTAGGATATATTACCTTAAGCTAGTAGCAACTTTAGTCTAAACTCTATGACTCTAAACTACATAGTCCAATGTCCTCAGTAAACAATGTTAAACTATATCCTCACTCTATGTGATAAATATAAGATTCCTCAAATGAAAAATGTGAGATTAAATGAAATCAAAGTCCTCAACACATGATGTTAAATTATAGATTTACCCTATGTGATGAATATCATATGCCTCATGTAATAAGTATGAGATGAAAAAAACCAACATCCTCACCACACAACGTTAAAATATAGCCTTACCCTATATGAAAAATATGGGATGCCTCATATAAAAAATATGAGATGAGAAAAGCCCAAAATCCTTAGTACATAATGTTAAACTATATCTTTACCTTATGCGATGAACATATGATAACTCATATGAAAAATATGATATGAAAAAAACCAACATCCTCAATAAAAAATGTTACAATGTATCCTTGCACTATATGATAAATAAGAGATGCCTCATATGAAAAATATAAGATGATCAAAACCAACATCCTCAATACATGATGTTAAAATAGAGATTTACCCTATGTTATGGACATAAGATTCCTCTTATGACTAATAAGAGATGATTTGATGTCATCATCAGAGAGGAATACACCCTTTCATTATTGGTGTCCTACCATGTCATGTTATTGAATTACGTATGACTTGATTCCCATGCCTGAAAGGATCACATGGATTCTTAGATCCAAAATCCCAGGCCTATCCTCAGTATTAACCTATTGTTTGGGCCTCTCCATGGTATAATCCTCATGACCATAAACTATATGCAACTGGTCTCAATATTTTTTTTATGGTGTGGGGACTCCTTGGATCCTTCTTAACATTGGTTTTTAACTCTTTTGCACCACCCAAACATCCTGGAAGTACCTACTCCCCTTATGGTCCAAGAATTATGACCTTAAATTATGTGCATTAATACCCTTTTGGATCCTCATCTGTATAGTTTTCTTCACCCCCAGTGTCTCAGTAAACCAATGTCCCTTTCTCTTTTTCATTGCATCCTCACTCGAGAGGAATTCCCACTTTTGACATTGGTTTTCTACCATGCCACATTCTAGAACTATGTATGACTTGATTCCCAATCCCATGGGATATGCAGTGATTACCAGATCTCATATCCTAGGTCCATCCTCCAACATCAACTCATCAAGGGGTCTTTCCTCCCTCAATATCACGATGTCAACTTGTGTGTAGTTTTTCTTTGAAGTTCATAGGGAAAAAGGCATCCTTGTCCCTCCTTCTTCACATTAGGTTATCACTACTTTTTACCACACAAGCCTATTTAGGACACCCACACCCTTTTTTTGAGCTCCAAGACCTTAACCTAACAACAAATTTAGTTTGAACTATACCAATCTAAACTACATAGTACAACATCCTCGACACATGACATTAAAATGAAACCTTAACCCATGTGATAAATATAGGATTCCTCACATGGAAAATGTAATTTGAACAAAAAAAAAACACCCTCATCACACAATGTTAAACTGCATCCTTACCCTGTATGAAAAATATGATATGAACAAAATCCAACATCCTAAGCACACAAAATTAAACTGTATTCTTACCCTGTATAAAAAATATAGGATTACTCATATGAAAATTATGGGATGATGAAAACCAATATCCACAATACATGATGCTAAACTACATCTTTACCCTATGTGATGAACATATGAATCCTCATATGACTAATATGTGGTGATTCAATGTCCTCTATAGATAGGAATCCACCTTTCTAGCATCAATATTCTAAAATTACATGTTCTAGAAATACATTTGTCTTGATTCTCATTAGAATAAGATATGTAGTAATGCCCAAATCTCATATCCTGGGTCCACCCCCCACTGAAAACTCATTTAGGGGTCATTAACCTTTAGTAAAGGCTTGATATTTACCTACCAACATGACCATCCAGTGTAACTACCCAAACTTTCATTAATGAAAATTCCTCTTGATCTAATTAAATGTCTTATTATGGTTATATAAAATGTGAACTTCATTGGTTTTATGTTTCTGTATTTTAAAATACTATTAATAATTGTGACCGTTGCTAATATAGCCATTTAACAATGATCACATGATTAGTATAAATATAGGGCTTTAACAAATCCAATTTACTCAGACAAAGGAAGTGATTGCCTCATCTAGTAGACTTTCCCCGTAAGAATCCCATTTTTCAGAGCTCGTAAAGAAGGTGACATCATTAGGCTTTAATATTGACCAAGACCAAGCTGAGCTTGAACATGTTAAGCTTGAGCAGAACCGACTACGGGAGAAGTGGAAGATAATAGAGATTACCACCCGAGTGATGTTATCTGAGCCACCCCAAGAGTCTATCACCATCACACACCTTACCCTTAAGTCTTATACTGGTGTTATAAGGGGTTATGTAAAAAGACCCTAGAACTATGAATATGTACATTAATTTTGTATAAATAACGTGCATTCATTTTATTATTGTTACTTTGTAAATAGTTTTTAAAGCGCAAATAGTATTTTTAGTTAATATTCAACTAAGAAATATATTTTGATGAATTAATGGATTTTTGAATTAAATAATATGTTAATAAAATATTATTATTAATAATAAATTAATTTTTGTTAAATATAAAAGATCGTTCAATTTTTATGAATACAATTATAATTTTTATTAAGGTTTGAAAGCTATTTTTGTCAAAACCCATGAATTTTTGATAAATGTAAGTTTTATTTTAAAAGTAAAAAATTAACATATTTAGAAAAATATTTAGATAAAATGAATATTATTTTTTTAATCAGGACGTCAAAATTACCCAATGGTGAATTTTTCATAATTTTCTGAGACAGTCGAATTTTTGGGTAAAAATTAAATACCGTTTAAATATATAATGTGTTTTATGACATCATAATGACCCAATAGTGATGTAATAAAATACTATAAACATTATGTTCGGACAATATATGTTTTACCATTAAAATAATGTGATTTTTGGTTTGTTTGATTTATTTTACAAATCTTTGGTGGACCCTTCAAGGCTTATAAAACATTTTGTCTTTATAATTTTTTTTCCTTGAGAGTGTGACTCAGCTCCACATAAGCAACACTATTGTTTCAAGATGTTCATCCATTGGCCTTATAAAATATTTTTTTCCACTCCCCTTTGGAAAAAACCATGGGATGGTTTGTGGTATTTATTAGTTTAATGTGTGGTGACCCAAACCTAAATAATAAAGAATTCCCCCTGTTTTTATATATAAACCCACCCAAGCTCCCACTTCCTATTCACTAAAATAATTTAGAGTTCATCCAAACTATTCCATCCTCTCTTTAGAATCCTACCAAGGTGCCTCAAGCTCCAAATAAGCCTCTCTCAAGCCTCTCCCAAGCCTTTGGGATCACACTTCCAAGTAATGGATTTCTTCCTTTCTCATTTTTGTCAAATTTTCGTTAAGTTGTTATGCCCTTTTGTTTTCAATTAAAAATGTTTGGGTATGATTTCACACCACCTCCATACTGAACTATTTATTTTTTGATGATGGTATACCCCTTTCTCTCTTATTAATGCCTCCCATGTACACCAGTTACCATGCCGAAATTCTGTGAGGGATTTCTCTCTCCACTTTTACATCCAAGTAATTCTTTTGTATTATGAATCTAAATTCCATTACGTTTGTTGGGACATGTATCTATATGACCCCATTACTGTAAATTTAATGTACATATGAAGAGACACCCATTTATCTCTCATCAATCATTTATCTCTCATTAACCATTTTCATGAATCCTTATTTCACATCGTTATGCTGCCGAAATTGCACCGCATTTTTCCAAGCCAAGATCATTGTGTAGTGAATGCCATATCCATGTATCTATCAAGGGTATTCAACTTTATGAACATATATATATATATATATATATTTAATGGTAATTTCATGTATTTATTCCACATTACTTAATCGTGGAATAACTTATGATGTTGATTGATTCCATGTTATATGATCCATGTGGCACACTTTTGCATGGAATGAAATGTTTAAGAAGGGTGCACCCTGATAGCGCTCCAATGCATTGGGTAAAGTATAGTATCATGATAAGTCATGTGAAATGAGTTTTTAATCATGATAATTCAAGTTAAATGAGGGTTTACTCATGCTTCATGTGCAATGAGGGTTTACTCATGCTCCTTGTGCAATGAGCATTAGTTCATGCTAATTCCATGTTAAGTGTTGTTGCCACATTTCCATGTCATGATTATCATGATTTATCATGCCTTTATGTTCATATTTCTCTTATGATACATTTATATTCCTATTTTATAACATTTATTTCATTCCTCATGTTATTCCTTGTTTATTCCCTTACCGGGCTTTATAGCTCACCTTTTTTTTATGCATGTCCTCAGGTTATCCCATGCAATGATAAGTATGAGGGAATGTTGTGTTCATGTAAAGGAAGTTTTCAATAAATATGTTATATTTCATGTTTTAATTTATCATGTAATGATCCTAATCCCCAAATACACTATACCTCTTGATCTTATATGCTGTAACAAGTGAAGTTTATGTAATAAATCTTGATTTAGTGTGTAATAAAGAATAGGGTTGCCATAGTTGATATCAAAGTATATGTTTAGTTATTTTTGTGATTAGGATTAGAAAACCCTAGTGAAGTATTATAGACAAGACTAATTATAATAAAAACATCCCTAAGTTTTGGTGGGTATTCAGTAAGTGGTTTATCAAGAAAATACATCCCTGTCTGGATACGAGAAGGTAGAGGCGACTCTGACACAGATGTAACTAGGGGTGAAAACCCCAACAAGGAGTTTTGGGCTTAACCCGGGGTATCATGGTACACGACAAAAAGCCTTGATCCACTCTTGGTTATGACACTCCTAGGGGATATGCATTGGTAAATTCACAAAATTAGTATGAACCATTATTAAGGGAATTTAAAAAAATACCTAGGAATATATGATGGATAACATAGATTGAAGCCTAAAGATTCATAAGTACTGAAATAATAGATATTTATAAGTCATTGGTTTTGTCCTTGGATTACCTTTTATGTGTTTCCCCTAACTTTCCTTTTATTCTAGCCAATGGTCGGTAATAGGAGGACTCAGATTAACAACCGATGTGAAGATCAATGTGATGACAATGCTAATGAGATGACCAATATGATGGGAGCGGGAATCATGAACTTTTTCATGATTCTATCTTAGTTAACTCAAGATTTGAATAGAAACATGGGTCAAGAGGAACGTTCACCCCCCCCCCCCCCAAGAAAGAACAAGTCACTATTGAGAGCTTCATGAGACAAAGACCACCTACTTTTAATGGATCATCTGATACCTCAATCGTCGAACAATGGATCAACTCCATTGAAAAGATATTCTCCATCCTTCGATGTTCCGAACAAGAGAAGGTTCTTCTGGATGCTTATTGTATGGAGGGTGAAGCCGATCAATGGTGTGCATTGATAAAAAATACAAATCCTGAGGAGGAGATCGAGGTGTTGGAATGGAAGGCTTTCCAGAAGATGTTTTTTGATAAATATTTTCCATGCACCCTATGGATTAAGATGGAAAAGAAATTCCTTTCCCTCAAGAAAAAAGATGAAGAATCTATCAGAGCGTATGAGGAAAACTTCACAAGGATTCCATGATATGCTTCTAGCTTTGTCGTTATCCCTGAATATAAGGTTGACTGCTTATTTGGTGGGATGAAACCTAGACTGCGGAAATCCTTGGCGATCCACGACTTCAACAGCTATGAGGAAATTGTCCGATGTACCCTCAAGGTTGAAATGGAGATCGGAGAACCTCAGGGGTATCATGAGGATAAGAATTTTAAGGTGGACTTCAATTCTGGCAGTCTAATGGATAAATCCAATAGTGCTAAAAAAATATACTACCCCACTTTCCAAAGGTAGAGAAAGAAGCACTCCGGAAATTTCCTGAAGGGGACAAGGAAATGCTTTAGGCGTGGAAGAGAAGGGCACCTATCCATTAATTACTGACATGAAAAACCCGCGGCTATGACAGAGGAGAGGAACACTCCATTCAAATCTCAACGCATTGTTCATTTCTTCAACTACAAATAACCAGGTCATCTTGCAAATCAGTTCCCTAAGCCAAGGGTTTTCAGAGTCAACCAAAAACCTCCAAGGTAGCAAGGGTGAGATTTTTCCATCACTACTACCTAAGTGAACCCCGAAAATTAAGTGGTGACATGTACGCTAGTTATTTATTCAAGAATAGTGAACGTACTTTTTGATTCAGGTTCTACACATTATTTTATATTTCGAATGTTTAGTAGAAAAATCACAACACCACCACAAATCATAGAAGTAAAGATGTCGGTAAGTATGGAAAATGGGCCAATCATTGCATCCATTGAATATAACTCCTCCCCTATCATAATCGGTGGATTGAACTTCCTGGAGAACCTCATCATACTCCCTCTGGTGTAATTTTGATGCAATTCTTAGCATGGATTGGATTTCCCTATATAGATCCAACATAAATTTCCATGAGAGGGAAATCACTCTCCATGTGGATAATTGACCCCCGATTCTGTACAAGTGCAAGGAGGAAGATGAATCTTCTTTAGCTCCATCATCTCAAGCATGGATATTACTGCCCTATGAGCACTCATATTTGGCTCAGATGATTGAGTCTAAGGAGGCAACCATCCTTGAAGACATACCTATTGTGAAGGAATTCACTGAAGTGTTTCTTGAGGAATTGCTTGGTCTTACTCCTAGAAGAGATGTTGAATTCTCAATTGAACTTATACCTGGGGAGTTTCCAATATCAAATAATCTGTATCAAATGACTATTATGGATCTTGAGGAGCTGAATAAACAACTATAGGAAAATTTAGATAAAGGGTTTATACGTCCAAGTGCTTCACCATGGGGTGCACCAGTCCTCTTTGTCAATAAGAAGGACGGGTCAATGCACCTTTGCATCGATTATCGTGAGCTTAAAAAAATCATGATAAAGAACAAGTATCCTCTCCCACGAATTGATGACTTTTTTGATCAACTGTGTAGAGCACAATACTTCTCCAAGGTGGATTTGTGGTTGAGATATTATCAAGTAAGGCTGAATAAGGATGATATCCCCAAGACTGCTTTTCGTACAAGATATGTGCACTTTGAATTCATAGTAATGCCTTTAGGAGTCACTAATGCTCCATAAATCTTCATGTACTTGATGAAAGAGTCTTTAGAGATTACCTCGACAAATTTTTGGTAGTTTTTATAGATGATATTATCATATACTCCAAAACCAAGGAGGATCATGAGGAGAATCTAAGAACTATACTAGAGACCTTGCGAAAGGAGAAGCTCTATGAAAAGTACAACAAGTGTGAGTTCTGGTTGAAGGAGGTCTCTTTATTGGTCCATATCATCAAAAGAAATAAGATATCTATGGATCCATCCAAGATAACTGAAATTGAGGGGTGGACGAGGCCAACATCGGTAACAGATATCCATAGCTTCTTGGGGTTAGCTGGATATTATCGATGATTTGTGAGAAATTTCTCATGATTGTCCAACCCTCTTACCAATATAACTTGAAAGGGAGTAAATTTTTCTTAGAGTGATGAATGCGAATAAAGCTTCAACGAGTTGAAAAGAAGGCTTATCACTATGCCCATTCTCACTTTACCCACAAGTGGATAACTTTTTGTGGTATTAAGTGATGCTTAAAAGAAGGGAATGGGCTGTGTGTTGATGAAAAATTACAAAGTCATTGCCTATGATTCAAGGAAATTGAAAGTTCATGAATATAATTATCCAACACATGATCTGGAGTTGGATGTGGTGATCTCCTCTTTAAAAATTTGGCAGCATTATCTCTTTGGGGAGAAGTGTGAAATATATACGGACCAACAAAGCCTCAAGTATATATCCATAAAGAAAGAGTTGAACATGCGCCAATGAAGATGGTTAGAGACGATCAAAGACTATGACTGCTCAATCTATTACCACCATGGGAAAGCGAACAAGGTGGAAGATTCTCTAAGTAGAAAGGACCCAACAATTATATCATTGATGAGAATTGAGAAGGATCCAATCTTCTTAGATTTGATGAAGATGGACATGGGAATCATAAATAAGGGAACATCATCAATCCTTTCACAAATGATTGCTCAACTATCTCTTTTGGAAAGGTTAAAGGATTCTCAAAAGGATGAAGTGGTAATTCAGAAGAAATTGGAAGCTATAAGAAAGGTAAATCTTGAAAGTTATATGTTAATAACGAAGGAATTGTGAGATTTGGGAAAATACTATGTGTTCCATAAAGTATGGAACTAAAGAAGGTACTTTTAGATGATGCACATAGTTAAAATTTCTCTATTCACCTAGGAAACACAAAGATGTATCGAGATCTCCGAGATCATTATTAGGGGGATAATATAAAGAAGGAGATCGCTGGGTATACATAAAAGTTCCTAGTGTGTTAGCAACTGAAGGCAGAGAGGCATAATTCTAAGGATATAATGCAACCATTGACCATACTAGCATGGAAATGAGATAACATCACCAAGGACTTTGTCATCGGACGTCCGAAGACATCCAAATGCAACAATGCAATCTGTGTTGTTGTGGATCGTCTTATAAAGTCTGCACACTTCATTTCAATTTGGGAGGATTTCTAATTGGATCAACTGGCATGGATATATATTAGGGAAGTGGTAAGGCTGCATGGAGTACCACTATCTATTATATCCGATTGAGATCCAAGATTCACCTATAAGTTTTGGAAGAGTCTTCAATATGCTCTAGATACTAAAATAAACTTCAGTATGGCCTATCATCCTCAAACAAATGTCCAATCTGAGTGAACTATTCAAACACTGGAGGATATGTTAAGATCATGTTCTATGGACTTCAAAGGAGGGTGGGACCAACATCTTCCACTGGTTGAATTCTCCTACAATAACAGTTTCCACTCAAGCATCCGAATGACACCTTATGAATCCCTGTATGGGAAGAGGTTCAGAACACCGACATGTTGGGATGAAGTCGGTGAGCGTAAGATGCTAGGACCAGAAATGGCCGAAGAAATAGTGGAGAAGGTGAAAACCATTTAACAACATATCAAGGCATCCTAGAGTTGACAGAAGAGTTATCCAGATAACTGTCGATGAGACCTTGAGTTTATAGTTGGATACATGTTATTTCTATTCATATCTCCATGGAAGAAGGTCATGAGGTTTGTAAAGAAAGGGAAGTTAAGTCCTAGGTACACAATCCCCTTTGAGATTCTTGACCGTGTCAGGGTTGTGGCCTATCGACTAGCACTTACACCTATAATGGCTAAAGTACATGATTACTTTCATGTATCCCTCTTAAGGAAGTACATACCAGACCCTTCACATGTACTCTCTTAAGAGGTAGTATAGTTAGAGGATGATATTTCTTATGAGGAACAACCAGTAAAGATCTTAGATCATAGAGAAAAAGTTCTACGAAATAAGACAATGCCTCTCGTCAAGGTGTTGTGGCAAAACCAAAAGTTTGAAGAAGAAACATGGGAATCAGAGGAAGTGATGAAGCAAAGTTATCCACATCTGTTTTAGTGTGAGAAAAGTAAATTTTGAGGGTAAAATTTCTTAAGGGGGGAAGATTGTAACGACCCAAACTTTCTTTAATAAAAATTTATCTTGATCTAATTAAATGTATTATTATGGTTATATAAAATGTGAAATTCATTGGTTTTATGTTTTTGGATTTTAAAATACTGTTAAGAATTGTTACTGTTGCTAATATAGCCATTGAACAGTGATCGCATGATTATTATAAATATAGGGCTTTAACAAATCCAATTTACTCAGAAAAAGAAAGTGATGACCTAATCCAGTATCCTTGACCTGTACGAAGCCCATTTGTCAGAGCTTGTAAAGGAGGTGGAATCATTGGGATTCACTCATGACCAAGCCCAAGATGAGCTAGAACATGTTAATCTTGAGCAGAACTGACTACAGGAGAAGTAGAAGTTAATAAAGATTTCCACCTGAACGATGTTATCTGAGCCACCCCAAGAGTCTATCACCATCGCAAACCTTACCCTTCGGTCTTATGCGGGTGTTATAAAGGGTTATGTAACAATACCATATAATTATGACTATGTACATTATCTTTATATAAATAATTTTCATTCATTTTATTATTGTTTCTTTGTAAATAGTTTTTAAAGTGAAAATATTATTTTTAGATAATATTCAACTAAGAAATCTATTTTGATGAATTAATGGTTTTTTGAATTAAATAATATTTTAATAAAATATTATTATTAATAATAAATTAATTTTTGTTAAATATAAATGATCGTTCAATTTTTATGAATACAATTGTAATTTTTATTAAGGTTTGAAAGTTGTTTTTGTCAAAACCAATGAATTTTCGATAAATGTTGGTTTTTTTTAAAAGTAAAAATTCACATATTTAGAAAATTATTTAGATAAAATGAATATTTTCTTTGGAATTAGGATGTCTAAATTATCCAACGGTGAATTTTTCATAATTTTCGGAGACAGTCGAATGTTTTGGTAAAAATTAAATACCATTTAAATATATAATGTGTTTTATGACATCATAATGACTCAATAGTGATGTAATAAAATACTATAAAAATTATTTTCGGACAATATATGTTTTACCATTAAAATAATGTGATTTTGGGTTTATTTTGATTTATTTTACAAAGCTTTGGTGGACCCTTCAAGGCTTATAAAACATTTTGTATTTTTAAATTGTTTTCCTTGAGAGTGTGACTCACCTCCACATAAGCAACCCTATTATTTTAATATTTTCGGACATTAGACTTATAAAATATAGTTTTTGAATCCCCTTTGGCAAAAACCATGGGGAAAAACCATGGTCTGGTTTATGGTATTGATTTGTTTAATGTGTGGTGACCCAAACCTAAATAATAAAGAATTCCCTCTCTTTTCCCATATAAACCCACCCAAGATCCCACTTCCTCTTCACTAAAAGCCTTTGGAGTTTGTCCAAACTCTTACCTAATCTCTCTGTAATCCTACCAAGGTTCCTTAAGCTCCCAAGAAGACTCTATTAAGCCTCTCCCATGCCTTTGGGATCACACTTCCAAGTAAGGGATTTCTTCCTTTCTCATTTTTGTCAAATTTTCTTTAAGTTGTTATTCCTTTTTTTTCAATTAAAAATGATGGGGTATGATTTTTCACCACCCAAATACTGCCATATTTATTTTTGTATGATGGTATACCCCTTTCTATCTCACTAATTCCTTCCATGTACACCAGTTACCATGCCGAAATTCCATGAGGGATTTCTCTCTCCTCTTTTACATCCAAGTAATTATTTTGTATTATGCATCTAAATTACATTAAGTTTGTTGGGACATGTATCTATATGACCCCCTTACTATCCATTTCATGTAAATATGATGATACACCAATTTATCTCTCATCAACCATTTTCATGAATCCTTATGTCATGTCGTTATGCTGCCGAAATTGCACCGCATTTTTCCAAGCCAATATCATTGTGTAGTGAATACCATACCCATGTCTCTATCAAGGGTATTCACCTTTATGAATATATACAAATTGAATGGTACTTTAATGTATTTATTCCACATTACTTAATCGTGGAATAAATTATGATGTTGATTGATTCCATTTTATATGATCAATGTGACACACTTATGCATGAAATGAAATGTTTAAGAAGTGTGCGCCCTAATAGCGCTCCAATGCATTAGGTAAAGTATAGTATCATGATACGTCATGTGCAATGAGTGTTTACTCATGATAATTTAAGTGAAATGAGGGTTTACTCGTGATTCATGTGCAATGAGGGTTTACTCACCCTTTATGTGCAATGAGCCTTAGTTCATGCTAATTCCATGTTAAGTGTTGTTGCTACATTTCCATGTTATGATTATCATGCTTTATCATGCTTTTATGTTCATGTTTCTCTTGTTATCCATTGATATTCCTATTTTATAACATGTATTGTATTCCTCATGTTATTCCTTGTTTATTCCCTTACTGGGCTTTATAGCTCACCCTTTTTTATGCATGTCCTCAGGTTATCCCATGTAGTGCTAAGTACAAGGGAATGTTGTGGTCATGTAAAGGAAGTTTTAAATAAAGATGTTGTATTTCATGTTTTAAGTTGTTGTGTAATAATCCTAAGCCCCAAAGACACTAGACCACTTGATTTTATATGATGTAAAAAGTGAATTTTATGTAATAAATCTTGATTTAGTGTGTAATAAAGAACAAAGTTGTCATACCCAGTGTGTTTGAGCATGTGGTGAGATAGATCTTAGATCACTCAACATCCCCTAGGACATTCCCCACTTCCATTTTCACACTTCATGCTTCCATCGATTTAGATCATCATCATCCCCTTAATCTGAACAGGACCCCTAATGACAATGGTTCCTGGAAACACTGACTCACTTACCATCCTAGGCATATTCCTTGAAGGATACCTAGTAAAATGGTGATTCCTGTGTTTTGGAAAATTTCAACGATTGATCTCACATTTTTTAACCCCATCCTTAACTGGTGTGGGTGTGGAACCTATGTTTTGAACATAGTCATCAGTTGTTCCCTACCCATCAGTCATCCCCCTTTCATCATCAAAGTCTTAGAATTTGGGATTTACCTTCCCTTACATTTCACTTTGCTCTGATGGGAATCCCAACACACAATTCACCATTTTTCTATACACATGTGTATAGTGACTAAATAAGATGAAACCTTTTGGGACTTCCCTTTTCGGTCACTTTTCCCCTTATTGTGTACTCTTTTTCAAATAATGGGAACTCTGTACCACTCCATATTTTTCACATCAATCATGGATCACGTAGGCTTAGGAGTTGGGGAGAAATTTCCCCAAGCAAGGTTGAGACGTACAAATACTCCTTAAATTGAGCATCACATATTTGGTCTGAACTCTACGACATTAAACTTGGAGTCTAGGTGGAAACATCATGAACTTAAACTATGTTCAACTTATCTCAAAGATGTTCTGTGTGGAATCAGGCCTCCTTAGCACTCAATTAATTTTAGGTTACCTATCTTCCATTCCATACACATTCCTTTAAGACACACCCCCATGGTACAAGAATTATAACCTTAAAATATTTTCAACTATTGGTATAATAATTATGACCTTAAACTATTTATGATTTTTTTATGATTGGTATAACTTTAAACTACCTAAAGAAATAGGAACACACATATGTCAGGTTAAAAACCCATAAGGGAAACCTGATCAAAAGTTAAACCCCTTCCCACCAGGTCACTCCTACGACCTAGTCAATGGGTGTAAATAAAAAGGTCTAAAGCTAGTAGGACCCAAACTTCTCCTATTTCATTTCACCATAAACTTCTTCAACCACCTGAAATATTCACAACCAATACATTTAGGAACATTCCCATCCAAGTCATTAAGGTGATATCCTGATGGAAAGGAGTATGATGCTTCAAGATCTTGGTCATCTCATCTAAAAGAATCAACATTATGATAATTTTCTGGTCCTTATCCCCCTAGGTATTGGGAACTAGAATAAATTAATCGTATTGGAATAACATCAGTGGGATGGAATGCATAAAATGGAGGTCCCATAGATTGATTCCCACCTCCCTATTATGAAGGTGGAAGGTGTTGGTGTTTGGGGAACTCTAGATGAGAAGCTTCGACAACAACTTCTGTTGACGGTAGATGTGGAATCATCACATCCACACTACCGCCTATAAACCAATATGTCACAGCTTTGTCCTATACTCTTTGCATGTGAAGCATACCTAGTACATTCATTCCCACCTATCAGTGATGTTTCCCCTGACTCATAGGTCACAATCTTTGCACCATACCATGATGTTATTATAAATACTAGAATAAATAATGCTCGCATAGTGTATATGGAACTCCTTGTCTTTTTTGGACCAAGATGATAAGAAAAATTATTGTATTCCGGTATTGTCTTTTGTTTTCATGGAAATATCAAAGTAGGTGAAATCACCTCACTTTTTTTTGGTAAAAATAAAACTGACCATCATATTTAAAAAATCAGAATCACAATTCTTAAGAAAGTCCATCATAATTGAAATATGTTGTCTGGAAGAAAATGTTCATACAAACTAAATATTTAAATTTATTCATAATGGAGAAAAGGAAATAGTAACATTAGGGTGGTCTAAATAAATGAAGCTCGAGCGCGTCCCTAATAACATGGGACACCCCAAATGGGGGAAGGGAACCTAAGGTAAAAAACTTCATGAGGGGAAATCCTGGGTGGCCATGGAAGCCAAGAAATCAGCCACTTGATTACCTTATCACCACGTATGAAGGATATCCATGTAGTTGGAGATAATATCCTTGCACTCACAAATTAAATAAGTGATCTTCCAAGGAAAGGCAGAGACACTAGTGAGGGATCTCTAAATAATTTTGGAATTTGTTTCCACAGTAGTCTGGATGAAGTTCTTTGATCTGTAGAGAGATATAGAGAGAGGGAATTAAGAATGGCCATTTCCTCTACACTTAGGGAGTTACCAATCCCATAGAAGGTGCTAAAATCAATGATCATAGTTCCATTAACATAATAAACCACACCCTCGTCGCACATGCATCCATGACTGCATGCACCATCAATGTTGAGCTTGAGACCATTGGAGGGAGGGGACCAACAAACCCAATGACCCATCTGTCTTGATCTAGATGGGATCGAGGATAGGCTGTTGAGGAGATATCACCTTAGGGAAGGTGCCTCCTCCCATTGATTCATGATGCCTACTAGATATACCACAAGACAACTAGACCTCACCACCATTACCAGATCAGAGAGATGAGGACCATACCAATCCTGGTTATGAGCCTTCCAAATACTCCAATACTTAGATACCAGAAGAATTATCCAGGCCTTCTCCTCCTACTTATTTCTGTTACATCCACATAACTAGTTCTGGAGAAACATATCATGGGAATATACCATTGGTATAGGAGACATGAACTCTCCAAGATCCCTCTAGATCAGGCCCACCCATCCACTTTGTAAGAATAGATGTAGCGTAGAATCCTTTAAGGGAGATGAACAACATATACAATTAGAGGCAAGATGCACACCCTTGCATTTAACTTCCATCTCTATAGGTATTTATTAATTGAAAATTCTCCATATCATGAAGTTGAATTTAGATAGAATGTCCCTACACCAAAGGAATATTCCCTATGAGTCACCTGTGGTCTATGAGAGTTCTAGAAGAAAATGTTCATCAAAATCATCATGAGTCCAAAATGATAGAAAGATCATAATGAGGAATATAATCAGATTCAACATGGATTCGATTGAAATTTGATGATTTTTTTTTGTTTTTTAATTCAAAAAAATCACAAGTATTCTATAAAACTTGTGATGAAATATTGATGAAAGAAAGGGGAAAAAGGTGCTACCAATTGTATTCAGGCTCATCATATTGAGGATTTTTTATAAAGAAAGAAAGTTGCTGGTAAGGATAGGAAGTTACAATACTTTCCATCAATAAGTCAGATGATGCTAAAGTTGATCTTCAATGTTTCAAAGTCATGAAGGAAGTCTTGATTTTAAGAAAGAAGTTGAAGAAGAGGAAAGTTTATGTAAAAAACCTTTCTGGTATCAGTCCATCAGTGTGAGATCACTGGATACATAATTGTTTAAATTCTAAGAAGGTTGATCGTAATAAGAGAAACCGAAGGTGCTAGTTTTTAGTCATACCAATAGACAAAATATTTAAATATTAGTAGAAATAATTTTATGAGTTTTGTAATAAAAAAAGAGAAGTTAGTTCATTGTTATTGTATTCATAGAAGTTACTAAAGATGAATATGATGGAATTAGTCTATCAAACTCATATTTCCAATGATCAATCGGAGGTAGGATTATTCATATTAGGAAATTTTAGGACCAATGAAAAGGAAAGAAAAGAAATAAAGTTGTTGAGACCAATGAAAAAATGGACCAGAGATCAATAAAAAATATATTCAACCTTTTTATATCAAGATGAATTATTGGTTTCCTTTTGAGTGGGTCAAGATAAGGAATAATTTCCTCAATAAGTGGGTCAAGAATGAAAATAAGATCTATTTATTTGTTTTCAAGAGTATTTATTTACATGTGGGTCAAGATCCATTATATTGAGGAATCTTCTATATTTATGATAATGAAGAAATCAAAATGAGACGATTGGTTTTCTAATTAGTACAGAGCACCATAATGAGATGTATTCAGTTCTGATTTATTTGTAAGTAGTAAAAGAAAATTGGAGTGACTAAATGCCCTCATCATAATGAAGAAATCATAATGGAAAATAAGAATCTTAATTTGACTAAAGTTTTCTAAGAAGGCTGAAGCTATCTATTTCTTCATATATGAAAGTGGTACAGATCATTGTAATGAAGAAATCATATTGGGAAATTGGAATGAAGAATCAGATTCAAACTGGAGATTTTTTTGGAAGTATAAAGCATTGAAGAATTTAAATAGAGATCTGAAATTGAAAGAAAATTAAAGGTTCCGAACAAGTGAAAGAAATATATATGATTTAAAAAATATTTAAGTTTTGGGAAATTTGGTAAAGATAGATTTTTTTAGAATCATTCTTAAACCATTTTTGTGTGTATATAAAAGGAGGAGAATAATTTTTTTATTTAGGGAACTTGTATCACTTGAAAAATAGGAGAGATAAGATTTGAAATTATATCAAGAAGAGGTTTCTGGATTTTGTTTTATTTAAGAAGTTATCCATACAAAAGAATAAAAAGGAAGAAAATTTTATTTAGAGTTTCTATACTGAACTGAAAAATTGGACTAGGATTTCCAGATAAAAGAAGAATAGGTTAAGAATAATTTAAGTGGTATTATGACAGAGTTATATTTTTGTATTGAATAATCAAACTAGGGAATCAAAACAGGAAATAGGATTGAGTATCGTTATGAAGTTCTAGAAGTTATTTCTAGTTTTTGTGTAATAATGTGAAGAATTTTTTTGAAATATCATATTTTTGAAAGTTGATCAAGAAGCACCATACCTTGTTTGTTACAAAAATTATCTTATATCATTTCATTATACTTGAAGCACATTAAATTTTGTTTTGATCATAGTGATACATGAGTGTAAGGGCATATCCTAATAATTGTATTCCACATAAAAGGATTATTTTTTAGTGGATTGTGTGGTATTGGATCATTTAAAAACCATACAAATGATATAGTTACTCTTGTTGAGTAGTGAACCTTATAAATTCTTGTGTTCCAGTAGACATGTGTTTGAATTGTTTTTAGTAGGGAATAAAATCTTTAATAGGTTGCGAAGTTTGTTTCATAAGTAAGGAAATATAAAATAAAAAGACATCACTGATTTACCCCTCCCCATATTAGTGATACAACTATCTTGATTAGGAAATTACAAGTAGAATCAAAGAAAAGGTTCCCTTCCTTTAATCTTTACTTAAGTTTTGAATAGAATTTGTGATAGAGAATCTAAATTGTATGAAAAGTAAAGGGATTCTGATATTTGATGGAAAGAACTATCATATCTGGAAAGATTAAATGATGCCTTATCTTATCTCTCTTGGGTATGATGTTATTGAAGCCACAACATATGGATTTCCTACTATTAATGGTAAGGTTCCTATTACACCTGTTGATAAAAAGAATCTTGAGAATTATGGAAGAGCTAAAAATGATTTACTTTCATCACTTTATGAAAGTGAGTTTTTAATAGTGAAGGGTGTTATCACTACCAAAGGTATTTAGGATAAGCTAAAAAACAATTATGAAGGTAATAAAAAGGAGAAAAAGGAAAAATTAAAAATCTAGAGGCTGAAGTATGAAGATTTGAAAATTGCTGAGTATGAATCTATTAAAGACTTATTTATTAGGGTAAATGAAATTTTTAGCACTATCAGATGTCTTGGTGAAATGTTTGAAGATTATACAGTTGTTGAAAATATCTTAAGAATAATTCTTGAAAATTTTGATGATAAATTCTTCTTATTGGAAGATAAATATCCTGAAACTCTATCACTGGATGATCTTCATAGTACTCTCATTAATTATGAAATGAGAAGGGAAAAAGTCATGAAGGAAAAAAAAGTGGATAGAGAAATGTCTTTCAAGATGGATAAAAAAGAAAATTTTAAGAATATTTTTGAGGAGGATGATGTTGTTGACTCTGAATCCAAAAATGAGGTATGTAAAAATATTGATGAAATTTTATCCTTATTTTCTAAAAATGCGAGAATAGGTACAAGTAAATACAAAGGGAAACATCCCTTGAAGTGATTTGAATATGGATCCATTGTGAACTTTGTATCTAATTATCCTAAAAAAAAGAAAGAATATGTTAATAATGAAGAATAAAGAAGTCCAAGAAGGTCATGGAATAAATAGGGTTTTAAATCTAAATTTGGTTCCAAAGGAAAAGATAAAAAATTATTCAAATCCAAAAGAAGAAGTTTCTTATCTAAATACGATGAAGAAGAATATAATGAAGATGAATTCTAAAAGTTTATTAAGCATGATAATGAGAATACATTTATTACAATAATTAATAATTAAGAATTCAGAAGCAATAGTTCTGAAGAATAAGAAAACCAATTAGAATTTCATCTTAAAGAATAATTGAAAGAATATTTGAGGAAGATTGGGAGGATTGAAAAATAAACCAGGAAGATGAAAAGTTAAAACTATTAAATAAATAATCAAGAAGGTTTTCATAAATAGAAATTCAAGATGATGAAAGGGATTGATGATTTGAAGAAATATCTTGATAAAGAAAATAATCGCAATGAACATCTAAAAGTGAAGTTGAAGGGAAAAAAAGTTGGACCTTGTCCAACAAAAACTTTCTAAATCTGAACATAGAGGTAAGATTTTTAAAAAACTCTGTCATTAAAGTTGGTAAAAGTTATCATAATTATTAACCTGAGAAGGATCAACAAAAGTTACCTTCAAAAGTTGAAAAGAATGTTGGATTTTTTCTAAGAATAAGAAAGCTGGTAAAGTGTTGTATATGGACAAGACCAACAAAGTTGAAAAGTTAGAAGTTTATAAATAGTTTGATTCTAAAAAAGATTATATTACTTCTGTTTATGATAATGCTAAAAATAAAACTGAGCTGAAAAATAAGATTTAGGTTGATTACTGAAAGGTTAGTGGTCAATAAAGTTTCGATAAGAAAGATAAGAAGGTTGCTGAGAAACATGTTCCCAATTTTGGTGAGTATAGAAGTTTCATATTCAAATATTATTTATATTGATACTAATATTATTTTAGTTCATTTTGACACATGAAAAATATTTGTTGGTTCAATGAAAAACATTACTACTATTCCAAAAATTTCATAAGGAGAAGTTTGAGGGGGATTCAATCCCCTCAAAGGAAGAAGTTTGAGAAGGATGTTCAAAAAAACTCAATAAGGTTAGTGTAAAAGTTGAAAATAGGTTCTAACCTGTGGAAACTATTTGTGAAATATGTGAACAACTCGAACACCATTCAAAATGTGGCTTTTTTTGTTACCGATATAAAAAAAGTTTGTTAACAATTATCAAAATCTAGAGATGAAGAAAAATAATAGGAAAGAAAAATCCCTTGTTGTTGAAATCACTCTCAAAGATTACAAAGGAGAATTAACATGGATTATTTATAGAGGGTGTTACTCTCATATGAAAATATATTTAATGTTTTTGAAAAATTTGAAATATTTTAAAGAATGAACAGTGATATTTTTTAATGATGAATATTTGAGAATAAAAGGTGTTGGATAAACAATCATTGGGAAAGAAAAGTTAAAGTCTATGAAATCTTTGTATGTTGATGGGATGAAAAAACATTCTAAGTGTTTCAAAACTCTGTGATGAAGGAAAATAATTTATTTTTAGAAAAGTTGAGTTTTTTTGAAGAGTGAAGAAGATGGAAAGATAGTTACAAGAGTCCAATGTACAAAAGGAAATTTATTTCAAGTTGGTGAAATAAAAAACTCTTGTTACTTGATCATGGTGGAATAAAATCAGTTGTTGAATAAAATTCTGGGATACATGTGTCAAAGAAACATGAGAAATTTATCAAAGAAATACAGTGTCTATAGTATTCTTGATATGTCAAGAATAATAGATTGGTGTTGCACTATTTTTCAAAAGGGAAAAATTACTAACTCAGTGCATAAGAAAGTTAATATTTGTTCAAAAAAAACCCTGGAACTTATTCATTCCAATATATATGTTCTAATGATAAAACAATAAACTAATGTTGATAAGTACATAATCATTTTCATTTATTACTTTACTCTCATTACTTATGTTATGTATATGAAACATAAGTCAGATACTCTGAAAATGATTAAATGTTTTGGGAGGAAAGCTGAGAAGGAATGTGAGTATTCATTGAATAAGTTGAGAACTGATAATAGTGGTGAGTATAGAAATTAATAATTTGAAATTTATCTTTAGAAACATATAATTAGGTATGAGTTCAGTTCACTAAATAATCCTCAACAAAATGGGGTTTCTAAGAGGAAGAAGGGAAATTTGGTGGAAATGGAGAGAAATAAGTTACTTGAACATGGTCTTTCTCATTACTTTTGGAGACAAGCCATGAGTACTGCTGTGTATATCCAAAAATGATGTCTCTATAGGTCAAGTTCATATATGACTTCATATGAAATGTTTTATGGAAAAACTCTAAGTTTGAAACACTTAATAGTTTTTGGGAGTCTATGCATCATAAAGAAGAAAGCTAGAAACCTTGGAAAGTTTGAGTAGAGAGGTGAAGATGGATTTTTATTGGTTATGCTTTAGAATGAAGAAGATATAAATGTTTCAATAAAGAGAAAATAATAATTGTTGATTTTAATGATGTAAAATTTATTAAAAAGGTTAAGGAAGAAAAAAACTTATACTGATAAGAAAGTTGAGAAGGATAAGGAAATGTTTGTGAAAAATTATGATAAGGACACTGATACTGGTAATCCTACTCAAGAAGAAAAATCAGACTCTTCTATTTCAAGTGATGAGGATAAAAATCATAAATATCATTCTAGGATAAGGAAGAAACTATAGGATAAAAAATTTAGTAGTGATCAACATAAAAAAATTCAAACAATAATAACATAAAAAGTTTTTACACATTCTTATTTATATTGAAAAGTGGAGCTAAACAATGTAAATAAAGCTTTTGAGCATCCAGAATGGGTTCAAGCTATGAATAAAGAGATAGAAAAGATAGAAAAGAATGATACTTGGGAACTCATACCCAATTCAGATAATAAAAATGTTATTGGTACAAAATTGGTTTTCCAGAACAAGCTGAATGAAGAAGGTGAAGTGATAAAGAACAAAGAAATATTAATGTGCAAAAGTTACTCACAAATTGAAGTTATTGATTTTGATGAAACTTTTTCTCCAATGGAATGTTTAGAAACAATCATAATATTTCTTTCTATTATTACACAAAAAAGTAATTTTTTTTTCAAATGTATGTAAAATACATATTTCTAAATTGGGATCTTGATGAAGAAGTTTACATTGAACAACCTTGTGGATTTTTTGTTTGGAAAGATGAAATTTATGTGTGCAGGTTAAAGAAATCATTACATGGGATAAAATAATTCCAAGAGCATGGTATTAAAAATTGGATACTTACTTGAGGAATATGAATTTTAATAAAGGAAGAGTTGATAACAATATTTATATCAAGGGAAGTCAGGAGTTTTCCCTCATCATAATTGTTTATGTTGATGACTTTATCTTTATTGGGAATGATGAAAGATCTTGTGAAAGATTTTCCAAAGAGATGAAAAAATTGTTTGAGATGTCCATTCTGGGAGAAATTAAATACTTTCTTGGTTTACAAATTTTACAAAAGAAGAAACACATTTTTATTTATCAAGAAAATTATCCTAATGAATTTCTTAATAAGTTCAGCATGGAAAATTAGAAACCAGTTTCCACACTGATTTTAGTGGGAACAAAGTTTTCTAAAGATGGATAAGTCAAGGAAGTTGATTGGAAGGAGTTTTAGAAACTAATTGGAATTTTTTTATATTTGAATACCTCAATACTTGAGATTTTTTATGTTGTTACCTTATGTGGGATATTTTAGAGTGCTTTTAAGTAATAACATTTAGTTGCTGGAAAAATAATTCTTAGAAATATAAAAGGCATAAAAAATTTCAAAATTATGTATGATAGCTTAGAAAGTATTGATTTTATTAGGTATTTAGATGCTGATTGGGTGGGAAATTTTGATGATAGAATATCCACATCTGATGGATTTTTCTTTCTAGGAAAGAGTTGTGTTAGTTGGAATAAAAAGAAACAAAATTTAGTAACTTTTAGTATGGCTGAATCTGAGTATGTTTCTTCCAATCAAGCTCCTACTCAACTTATGTGGATAAAGACTCAGTTATAAGAATTACTTATTAAAGTGAAGTTACCCTTGATATTGGGTTGTGATAATCAAAGTGTAATCAACCTTACGAAGAATCTGATAAAACATTATCATTCAAAACATATTGATATCAAAAATCATTTCATCAAAGAGCATATGGAGAAGAATGAATTGAATTTAGAGAACTTCCCACATCAGAAAAAGTTTTCGAAATATTCATAAAACCTTTACTGAAGGAATTTTTTTCTAAATTGAGGTTAAACATGGGGAAAAAATCTCTTTATAATTAAGATTGAGTAATGTGTTATTTTACCCTCTCTTATCTTGTCTTTGAAGAGTGCTGTCAATGGGGAGAATTGTTTCATAAATCTATCCATTATATACGTGATAAAAATTTTAAGAAAGAATTAATAAAGGGGGAGTTATGGGTAAGATGTGATATCAATATATAAGTGTCTGAAATATTCTAAATTTTTATTGGAGTGGTTGCAATAAAATAAAACCTTTTTTAATAGGAACATTAAAGAGGTGGAAAAGAAATTTTTTTACCAGAAAAGTTAAGGAAGAGAAGAAAGATGAAAATAAAGGTTGGAGATGTTTAAGTTTTTTATGAGTCAATAATTTTGGAAAACATGGTTTTTCTATCAATAATTCTTTTTTCCTACAATGAGTTAGCTCATGTAGGCATAAAATTGTTGATATGAAATCCATAGCCTGAAGTTACAAATTTTAGTGATTTATGAATCTTGATTGACAAAAAAAATCTAAAGGGGGATATTGTAAAGACCAATATGATAAGAAAAATTATTGTATTCAGGTATTGTCTTTTGTTGTGAAGGAAATATCAAAGAAGGATAAATCACATCACTTTATTTTTGGTGAAAATTGGTCTGACCATCATATTTAGAAATCTGGACTCATAATGCTTAATAAATTCCATCAGAATGGGAAGATTTTGTCTGGAAGAAAATGTTTATCGAACTGACCTTGAGTCCAGAATGAAAGAAATATCATAATGAGGAAGGGAATCAGATTCAACATGGATCCAATTGAAATGTGATGATGATTTTCTATTTTTTAATTTGCAAAAATCATAAATATTTTATAAAACTTGTGATATAAGATTGATGAAATAAAGGGGGATAAAAGTTTCTTCCAATTGTATTCAGGACAATCATATTGAGGATTAGTTGGAAAGAAATAAAGTTACTAGTAAAAATGGTAAGTCACAATACTTTCCATAAATAAGTCAGATTTTGCTAAAGACGATCTTAAATATTTTCAAAGTCTTGAATAAAGTCAAGTTTTCAAGAAATAATTTGTATAAGAGGAAAGTTTGTGTAAATAAAAATTTCCAATCTTAGTCCATCAATGTGAGATCACCAGACATAGAATTGTTTAAAGGTTGAGAAGGTTGATTGTAATAATAGAAACTGAAGGTGATGGTTTTCAGTCAAACAAAATCCAAAAGATTTAAATATTAATAGAAATAATTTGTTGAGTTTTGTAATCAGAAAAGATAAGGAAGTTCATTGGTATCATATTCAGAGAAGTCGCTAAAGACAAAGATGTTGGAACTGATTCATCGGACTGAGAGTGCCATCGATCAATAAAATACAGGATTGTTCATATTGGTAATTTTTAATACCAATGAAAAAGGAAATAAAAGAAATTAAGTTGTAGAGACCAATGAAAAATGAGATCAGAGATCAATAAACAATGCATTTGAACCTTTTCTATCAAGATAAATTGTTGTTTTCTTTTTGAGTGGTTCAGGAGAAAGAATAATTTCCTTAACAAGTGGGTCAAAAATGAAAATAATAACTCTTTATTTGTTTTCAAGAGTGTTTATTGACATGTGGGTCAATATCCATCGTATTAAAGAATATATTATTTTCATCGTAATAAAGAAATCATAATGAGAATATTGGTTTTCCAATTAATACATAGAAAAGTAATGGGATGCCTTTAATTATGATTTATTTTCAAGTAGGTTAAGAAAATCAAAGTAACCGAATTACCTCATCCTAATGAAGAAATTGTAATTGAAAATTGGAATCAAAATTAGATTGAAGTTTTCTAATAAAGTTAATGCTATATATTTCTTCATATATGAAAGTGGTATAGATAATCATAATGAAGAAATCATATTGGGAAATTGGAATGGAGAATTATATCCAGACTCGAGTTTTTTAGGAATTTTTAAGTGTTGAAGAAGTCAAATAGAGATCTAAAATTGAAGGGAAATTAAAGGTGCTAAATAAGTAAAATAAATATTTGATATTTAATTAAGATTGAAGTTTTTGGAAATTTGGTAAAGTGGGAAAACCTTTTCAGAATCCCACTTAAAACATTTCAGAGTGTCTATAAAGGAGGATAATACTTTGTGTATTTGGGTAACTTGCATCACTTGTGAAAACAGATTAAGAAGCTCCATAAATTTAGAAAGAAGAAGTTTTAGGATTATGCTTTCTTGAAGAAGTTATCCAGATAGAATAAGAAGAATGAAGAATATCACATTTAGTGTTTCTGGACTATAATGAGCAATCAGACTGGGATTTATAGAAAGAAGAAGAAGTCAAGAATTGTTTATGTGTTATTCTAATAGAGTTATATTTCTGTATTGAACAATCAAACTAGGGAATCATAATAGAAAATTAGACTGAGTATCATTATGAAGTCTTGGAAGTTCTTACCATCTTTTGGTTAAGAAAGTGAATAATTGTTTTGAAATATCATATTTGTGAAATTTGATCATGAAGAGCCGTAACATGTTTGTTACAAAAATTATTTTATATCATTTCGTGATACTTGATGAACATACACTTTTTTTATTGATCATAGTGATACATGAGTGTAAGGGAATATTATACTCATTTTATTCCATACAAAAGGATTATTTTCTAGTTGATTGTATGGTATTTAAGAATTTCCAAACCATACCAAGGACGCATATACTCTTATTGAGTAGATAATCTTATAAATTCTTGTGTTCCTGTGGATGTGTGTTCAATTTTTTTTAGCATGGAAACAATATTTAATAGGAGGAGAAGGTTGTTTCATAAGTTAGGAAACATAGAAGAAAAATATATCACTGATTGACCCCCTCCCCCTCTCAGTGACACAACTATATTGACTGTAAAATTACATGTATTCTAAATGTTTCCCTATCACTATCCTCATCCTTCCACTGAGGGTGTAGACCAAAACATCATTATGATCCTTGGTTGGGTGACTATAAATATTAATATTTCAATGGTTAAGTTTGTTATGATGGGAAAACCAAAATCATGGTGTGTTGACTTCCATAGTAGAGATAGCCACATTATCCAGGATCCATAAATTGTAAAAATGCAGCTTATTTCTTAATAAGCATCCCCTCTAATCCTCTGTCAAAAGACACAATCACTTAGTGATTCTTATCCATTTATACTCTTCAGACTGTGGTGGTAGTATTGGAAATGACTTAGTTAATAGGGTTGGCCATTTTTAAGACTTTTGGAGAAAAAAAACATTGGGTCACAAAAAGTGGTTTGTGTTAGGACAAATTACACTTGATCATGAAACTTATGAGTATTTTTCCCAAAGTGAGGGATTGATCACACAATTCCAATCGCATAAGAAATTATTTCATGAACGTCACAACTTAAAGATTAGGGTTTTTACAAAGTTCATATTTCCATGCATGAGAGGAAACTTTCCAAGAACAAAATTCTGATGAATGTATAAGGGACCCCTCATACTATTTATAGGAATGGGTCACCCAAGTTTAGTGTGAGTTCACCAGAGTTACGTGACCTGACCCCAAAGTTGCATGACATAATGGAAATGAACCCTATACTCTAGTGATTTCCTTCAAAACTCGACCTTCTAGTCCCTCGTCATCTCTAATTCTAAGGGGTTTCATTTTTGGCACTAAAAGCATTTATCAATACACAAAAGGTTAGTTTTACATAAAACAAAGGTCTATCCTAGACCAAAGTTCCATTCTAGAACCAAGATAATAGGGGCACATAATTGTAATTACTTTCACACAACTTTAATACCCTGCATGCAACCTACTTGTGTGTCAAAGGTGATGCTAAAGATCAAAGTTCCATGGTGATCCAATAGATGAAAAATCCCATAGATGGTGTGTAAAACCCTATTCATTATAAAAGAAACTTTAACCCCCTCCACTTGCACAACTACACCCTAGTTACAAAGTAATTATAAGCATGTAACCCGGTTGTGTGACCCAATCAGGATTATGTGTATATTTCCACCCATTTAGGCTATAAACAGAACCTCAACCCCCCCCCCCACATTGGGGAAAAATCATTAGAAGATGAAGTTTCATCTCTTACTTTCACAAACCCCTCTTCTGTATCATCACACAACTGAAAAATTACATGGATATTCAAAGGTAGATAACTTTCCCATAGGACCCAATGTGTCTTGGATTGTGGTTTAGATATCCTCATGCAACTTCCCTTAAGACTAGTCAGGTTAATGTAAGATAAGTTTCCTTCATAAAACCTCACATTTTGTGAAAAATCATAATTTTTTCACATATATGCCTCTAATATTTATGCAACGACCTTATGTTAGAGCCCAAGGCTCATGAAACCTCATTTTAAAATAGTACAATTGAGTTTTTCACAAAAACATCAAGTCCCTAACCCAATTTATGCTACTACCAAACAAATTTGTGTGACATTTGAGTTCCTAGGTGCCCTGTACCTATTTAAATTGACTTATCCACTCCCCAAATTTCCATGCGACTGGTATCATTAACCCTTATGTCTACCCTTTGTGTTTCAAGCATGGCCTGGACCATTACCATGGCCCTTTATCTTAGGAGTATGCACCCTAACATTGAGATCCTTGACTTCCACTTCTCCATGGTAGTGTTTACTTCATGCCCCAACCATATGTTCATGAGTAGTAGACACATAATCCACAAAGGCAATATCATCTAGGGAAAATGTTGGTCTTTCTCAGTAGAGATGCCTTTTACTGGATCTTTATCCCTTACTTCAAAATAGCCTCCTTGGGTGCAGGTCCCTTTACATCCAAGCTACATGACATAAAACTCCATAGCCCAATGTTCTAGTCATATAATGTTAAACTGCATGACAATGTCCTTAGCACATGATATAAAACTGTAGCCTTACCCCGTACAAAGAGTGCAAGATTTCCCATTTATGATTGGCATGGGATGAACCCAAACCTCTTAACCTATATGATGAACATAGGATTCCCTGTGTATGATCATCATGGTATTCCACTTCTTTCCACACCATGGGATGAGACCCCCAAATGATGGTAAACATCCATGTATAATCCCTACACCATCCCTTACATATTCTCCTTCCACAATGTGAGCATTCTTACCACAAGACATTAAACTACAAGGACTGATCCTATCACATGATATTAAACTGAAACATATAAACATGTGGGTTTTGATCCCTATATACTATCAGGATACATAGGATGCCTTCATGAGGTTCAATCCTAATAAATTAATAAACCATGGGTACCTCCATGAGGTTCAATCCCAAGTGTAAAATTTCCCCCCTTGGGGACACGCTTAACCAAACCACCAAGTGTGAAATCTTTCCCCTTAAGGACATACTTAACCAAATATCAAGTTTGAAATATTCCCCCTTGGGGAGACACTCAACCAAACCCTCTAGGGGTGATCATCTTCCCCACAGGAAAACAAACTGAAACCACACCATCCAACCTGTCCCCACAAGATGTTAAACCTGTGGCCCACCTAAATAGAATCTCTACCCCATATAATAACATGGTATGAAAATGGTAAAAATACTTATATTCTTATACCTTTTATGTCAATTACCCCATGGTTGAAATGGGATTCCTTGGGTTTCGCATCCAAGATGCCTCACATATGGGATACCTCTGACTTCATAAGGTGAATACTTTACAGATGCCCAACAAGCCCAATGTCCAGATATTACCAAAGATGCCCAACATTAAAATCTACTTTAACCAAAGGTTTCAGCCCTATCGAGAAAAATCAGTATAATTAACCTACATTCACTCCGATATGGCACAAGAAACGAGTTTCATAAGCACATATTAAATCTTTGAGGGAGACTCATACTAGGAAATGATCTCCAAGGTGGAATACATAGAAGGAGGAAATGATATCCCATTATATAATTTTGATCAAGGATCTAACATCACCAATTATAGTGATAGAATCCACCAACATTTAGAAATTAAGAATGTAGGGCAAGAAATGCACATCATCATCCTGGAACACATACTCGACAGAAAGAATTATAAATAATGATTCCGCATCTATTAGTAGGTGAAGGATGATCATCAGTGGACCGATGGTTTATTACAACCCTTTCCCATTCCATAATGAAAGTGATATGATGTTACCATGAATTTTGTAGTGGGTTTACCTAGGACTCCCAAGAAGAGTGACACAATATGGGTGATTGTGGACTAACTGAAAAAGGTATCCCATTTCTTACTGATCCAGGATACCTTTCGTCATTGATGAATTGGTTAACCTATATTTTCAAGTGATATCACACCTACACGGGGTTCCTCAGAGTATCATTTTAGATCATGATTCTCATTTTACCTCATGCTTCTGGAAAGTCTTACAAAATGTGCTTAGTACTCAAGTGTTTTTGAGTACTTCCTACCACTTATAGATAAATAGGAAATCAAAGCAGATTATCTGGGTCTTAGAGGACATGATGATAACATGCATCCTAGATTTTCATGGAACCAGGGAGAAGCACCTAGTTATTGTTGAGTTCACCTATAATAATAGTTATCAGGAGACTATTTAGATGAAAACATACGAGGCATTGTATGGTAGGCCATGCAGATACCTTTTATGATGGATAGAAGTATAAAAATTAGATATTTTTAGGGTCAAGTACTATGAAAGAGACATCAGAGCATGTCCAATTGATCCAAAAGCATATGGATATAGCCCAAAGTATATATAAGTCATACATTGTTCAACATCATCAACCTCTTTAGTTTTCATTGGGTGACCACGTATTCCTTTATGTGTTTCTAAGATTGGGTGACCATCAGATTAGAAAACATGGTAATTTGGAATCTTGGTATGTTAGGTCATTCGATATTGTGGAGAGGATCAGTCCAACAGTGTATTGATCATCTCTTTTATAGTAGTTTGGTGATATGAATTACTTTTTTCACATGTAAAAACATTGAAAATGAATGAGTTATTATATGGTGGGGAGGTTGTAAGATAAAAAACTTTGTAGAGGCATTATTTTATTTTAATTTTGGTTAATCTCTATTTTAAATATTTTTTGGAATGCTTTCTTAGGAGTTGGGAAGATCTTGAGAGCATTTTAGGTGTTCAGGACTTGAAAATGTGAAAAATTAATCCTTACAACACATGAAGCATGTTTAGTTCTAACCATTCCCCATAACAATGTGACACAATTTAAGGGGGATAAAAATTGTAAAAAATTTTCTAGGAGGCTTAGAAACTGTGCGGGTTGGGTCAGGAGTTGTTCGCACGACTTCCGTATGCTTTACAAAATTGTGCTAGTGGTCCAAAGAGCCATGAAAAATGTGTTTTCCTTAGACAAAGGATATTTCATGGATGGTACATGATTTGGAAAACCATGTGGGAAAACCAAATACCTCATTAAAAAGCTATAAATTACCATTTTTCCTCCTAACCTTTATACAAAATCACTCAGATTTCTCCCCCATTTCACTCTCAGCATCCTGGGGTGCGCTCTAAACTCTCTCTCCTCTTCCAAGGGTGTACCTCCATTAATTCTAGGGTGTTTAAAATTACATTTATTGTGATTCAAAAACCATAGGTATGTCTGATATTTTTTCCTTCTATTATATGAATGATTCACTACTTGGTTATCTCACATCTTACATTCCTCACAATCCTTTTTTCTAGAGAATTGTCTTATTTTATGGTTTTGGTCATTTTAGCTTGAATAAAAGTTTGGGTTTAGATGAGTGGTTATATATGAACCTAAGGCTATTGGTATAAGAGATACTACCCATAGTTTTGATAGTTTTAATGTGTATGTAGCTATAACATAATATCGATGTGTTATGCATTTGTTTCCTTGGTTTAATAAAATTGATTTGGGCCTTTAATTGATGTATTAAACACTTCACATATTCCATTGAGTTCATTGATGACTATGAAATTAGATTTATAACTACCCATGGGGTCTTTTAATTCCTTATAAATGGCATGATGGCGTTATAATAGTGGAATAAGGAGTTTATGAGTTTATCCTAGTTAGATTTATTTCTTGGATTATGAGCATGGAATAAGGGGTTGTCTGGTTTTTAAATTTTTTATAACATGATAATTGGAAGAAATGGAAAATGGTTAAAGGAAAATGTTTTAAATGATTTTAAAGAATATTTAATTGTTATTCCATATGATTAAACAATGAAATGGTTTAATTGTGGAATTGTATTTAAATTTGATGAGTATATAACCCTTGATGAATAATAAATATTGGAATGGTATCCTTGTTATATTAGTATTAAAATAACAAGTATGTTGCACCTTGAAAAGTGGCACATAATGGAATGATTTGGAAATGGTGGACACGACACTCCACAACTATGAATTGGAAATGGTGTACATGATGATCCACATATATAGATTGGAAACAGTGGATATGACACTCCGCATATATGGGTTGGAAATGGTGGACATGATACTCTACACCCATAGGTTAGAAATCTCGGACATGATGCTATGAAGTAATAATAATCAAATTTGATGAAAATCAATTTTCTTTTCACTCGATACACATATTACTCTATAGTTTATGGATCAGATGACTGACATTGGCTAAAGAAAGTTTGGTTGGCCTAGGTGTCACCTTTAAACCCAAGGATAAAAGGTAAATAAATAATTATTATTTTGAAACATGTTTTCATTTAATTTATTATCTATTATTCTATTATAATTCTCCATACACTATTTCTTATACTAGTTATTTCTTTATACACTGTTGGTGGCAGTGGCCTACTAAGTTGTACTCACACCCTACTCACACCAATATTAGTACCCAAGTAGACTTCATGGTCTCAGGTCTAGATAAGGGAAAATGATTAGTGATAGATGGTTGATTTGGGACTTATGGGATGCAGAATAGATGATGGGACCAAACTAGATGATTGGACCCATTTTGGGGATTGTTAGTTGTTTATTTTCTTTTGGTTTCCTTTTAGAACATGAGGTTATCATGACATGACATGTTTATATATTAGTGTGTGAAAACTTACCCAATTTGGGGAATTTGTTATGTGATGTGTGGTTACTTGTTTTATATTATTTATTATGATTTATTTTATTATTAAACACTGATAAAGAGGGTATATTCTCCCAACATTTATCATTATACCCTTACTATTAGTCAATATACACTAGTGTATAGGGGGTGGGGTACCTAAGGTCATGTGGTGAACCAATTTGACTACTAGTTAGAGTAAGATGGGTTGGGATTTTTTACAATAAAACATGGAAACCTATCAAGGGGTTTTAATCAAGAAATAAAAACTAGTTATCATTGAAAACCAAGCCTTCAATTTCTAAGAAAATTGGAGAGGGAGAGAAGCCACATACCTCAAAAGTGTTCAACTTGAATAATTGTTCCTCAATTAAAAGATTCAAGTTTTACTTTCCATTACTTCAATGAATCCTAAGGAATATTAATAAAAACATTCACTAATGCATAGATCTAGTCCTGATATACTCATTCTAGAGTTTTTAAAAAATAAAACTAGGGGATTACATATGAGAAGAAGAACTAGAATCATTACCTTTAATTCCCTAAGTCTGATGCTCAAAGACTTGATGAAACCTATCTCTGAAGGGAGTAGGATCACTAAAATCACGTAGAGAGAGAGCACGAGGTTATAGTAAAAAATAAAAAATCTTAATTTGAACTAAAATTCACTAGAATTAATAAATCAGTGGGGGTATGATCTCATTCACAACATGAAATAGGAATTTACACTGTAAAATCATTGATTCCCACACACACTAAAATTCCAGCTGCCTTAGGATTATAAGTCACAAAACCCATTTAGGATGTGAATCCCATTTAGGGTGTGACTTTAATTTTCATTATGTAAACATAATCAACCATATTACCATCAAAATAAGTCCAAATTTAGTTCATATAGTGAATAGTCATTCACTTTGTGAACTCACTCCTATAGAAAGATTCTATATTTTGATCTACTTCATCCTCTGAACACTTTCATCAATCCAACCCAAACAATTAGACTTAAAAGAAACAAAATAAAATAGAGATGCACCTAAAAAAAAGGTTCCATATAGATGATATATAAGAATCTTCCTAAAGATAAGAGGTCTAAGTGGGAGGGAGAGAATGAGATTGAAATCATTAAAATCAGGTTAAAATAGAAAATTGGCAGGTTTTTAAAATAGATTTACAACCTAATTGCATGGTCCTATGACTGAACAAATCATTAATCCCAAAGAATATTGGTCATTCAAAATCAACATGAATGGACTAGGTGACCATTCCTCAACCGTGTAGAACCCTTGTCTCCACAGAACAACTGCATGGTTTACTTGGGAATTATGAATAGTCCATAAGACCGTGCACCCAAAAACCCTTCCAAAACACTAACTTTCACCCCACACCCTATAAAATTTAAGATATAACAAGAATAGACATTACATACCTCAAATAGGGGCTTATAATACTATACAAAATTATATTTACCATCCTCATGAAGTTAGAGTGCATTGGTGTTGGAAAAAAGTTTAGGCCACTGTTGAAGCATCACGACCTCCCTACCAAAGGACACATACCAAAAAGATAGCTCAACAACACAATAGTTTCTCTAAACAGTCCACAATATGAATGGGATGCTACAAAAAACTTTCATATAAGTCTATCTCCACTTGATTAAAACTTATAACATCTGAAGGTCGTGACATGTATTCCCTCAACTGAGAGATATGGAAAACATCATGTATAACACTATACCAAGGAGGTAACACAAACTAGTATGCCACAACCTTGATATGCATGATGATCCCAAATGACCTCACATATCTAAAGGTCATATTAACCCCTTTATTAAGGCTCCATTTTCCTATCTCAATAACACTTTTAAGAACACAAAATCAGGCACAGTGAATTCCAAAGGCTATCGAGGATGATTGATGTATGGACTTTCCCTACTTTGAGTTATACTCATCGAATTATAAATCAATTGAATCTTCTTTTTTGTATTCTAAACCATTATTGGTCCCATTAAAGAATATTTTATAGCTTCTTCCAAACAAAAATAATATTTACATGGACTACCATAGAGTTCCTCAAATGGGTCTATCGCTATACTGCTATGATGACTATTTTTGTATAAGAACTCCACTAAAGGGATATGGTCTTTACATGAACTACTGAAATACATAAAACATTATTTAAGCATATCCTCCAATATTTTAATATTCCACTCCAATTGACTATCCATCTTAGGATTATAATCTATATTGAACTAAAATTGTGTATCCATTTCTCATTGCAAATATTATCAAAACCTAGAAGTGAATCAGGGGTCTAAATAGATAAAATTCATGTTGGAACACCATAAATATTAATAAATTATTTCACTTATATCTTTTCCAATTCCTCCACCTGTTCATCCTATGAATAATATTGAAATGATCCAATTTAGTTAGTCTATCAATGATTACCTGAATGATATCATAATTCTTCATGATATTTGGAAAATCTAAAAACAAAATTCATGAAAATATCTTCCCACTTCCACACTGGGATTTGAAATGTATGTAACATTTTAATTGGTATATTATATTCAATATTTACCCATTGGTAGGTGATTATTTTTTCAACATAATTCAAAAATCCATACCTGGCCACAAAAATTTCCACTTCATGTCCTTACACATCTTATTGGCATGAAGGCGACCCCGACTAATTGGAGTGATGAGATTACATTAGTACTTCCTCTCACACTGATAAGTAACAAACAACCAATTTTTAAAATATAAAGTGAAATCCGAAGGTTTTGACTATTTATCTAGGGTCTCCCCACTATTTAAGGAATTCTACATAGTTATACATGGAATCGAAAACAAAGCTTCCCAAATATTATCTCACAAGGTTAGTGAAACAAAAATTAATGATAATATCATTCACTCACCTTTCTTGGAGACATCCAATGAAATTTTAATAAAAAAAATCACCAGTTTTCATTCTCCCTTAGTTTATTAGATTGTATCTCATGTGATTTTTGGATCAAATCATTAATTACCACATTCTCTTTCCTCTATGTACATGAAAGATAGATATAATATGTTTGTAATACTTCATACATAACCACTACCTAAAATTTATATCACACTAATAGAATATTTACTTCATGTTCTTGAAATTTATGCATACTATGAGCTTCACCCCAAATAGATAATGGTGCCATGTTTTCAATGCATAGACAACTTCTACAAGCTTGATATTGTGATCTAGGTAATTACTTTCATGCAACCTCCATTGAAGTGAGAAATATGAAACAATATGATTACCTTTCATGAGAACACAACCAAGAATGGTAGTTTAGGTATCACAATAAATAACATACCCATCACTAGGTTTAAGAAGTATAAGAATATACGTCATTGTAAACTTGGTGTTTAACTCCTCAAAAAATATATAGAATTATAGAATCTATATAAAGGGTATATATATAATAAAATATATAATTGGTGAGGATAATAATGAAAGTTCATGAATAAAACTTTGATAATAATCAGCTAACTCTAAAAAACTACACACCTCAAAGACATCCTTTAACACCTTCTAAGATATGACTACTTTGATATTCTCAAGATCAACTGAAATAGTAACATCTCTAACTGAATAGTCTCCCATAAAATTCAAATAGATCATTTAAAAAGTCCACTAGGCTTTAGATTCTGTAACACTCAGATATTTTAAAAGAAGAACATTATGTTCGATAGTGTATACGACACATAACACTGAGTTTAAACGACCCACGAAATATACTATATAAATATGAAAATTATAACCTAGTAATTTAATTGGTAGGTATAAATAGGACTAAAAAAATTATGAAATATATATAAGGGTCCTAATAAATACAAATTTATTTATTAATTTTTAGGAAATAAGCATATAATTTTCAATAAAGTCATTTTATGCTTTAAAAATAAGTTTTCTTCGAAAATATTTTTTATGCACGGATAATATAATTAATTTATGAAACTTTTTGTAAAATTACTTTATAAAAGGATATAAATTTTAAAATAATTATATAAAAATTTTCTTAGGTTATTTTTTTTTAGATTTTTCTAAAAAGATTGGTTTTTCAATAAATAGTGAAAAATGTCGATTTTTTTAAAACTATAATTTCTTTTCATTAAATCAAGTAATTTAAAGTATAATTATATTTTTTATTTTGTATTAAAGTAACATATGATTTATTTGGTTAATAATAATATAATTAATTTCATTTTAATCAGTAATTTTCACGATTTTGGTATAAATCTATTTTTTATGTTTAAAAACCCAATTTTTTTGAAAACTATTTTTAAGTGCATAATGTTTCTCCATTTTAATTAATTAAAGTAACCCATAATAGGGAATGATTAAAATTAAATTTTTATATTATATATATATATATTAATTTAAATTCATATAATGAATGTTACTAGTTATGGAGTTAATGTAAAATTATCTTTTCCTTGAAACACACATTTTACTAAAAAACCGTTTTTCATTACACTTTACAGGATAATTATGAAATAAATTTATGCCATTTATAGAGATTGAATTTGGTAATATGGAATAAATATTTTTAATCAATTTAATTAATATTATTTAATATGGTCAACTTCATTTTTGGTCATAATGAATAGTAAAAACTGTAAAAAATCTTCACAACAGCAAAAGGGTACATCAGGTTAAATTAGCTCAAAAATAAGCGATAAGACCACCATTTTTCATCTTAAATATAATTTAATGAATTTATTTCACATTTTATCACCTTATTATTGATATTTATTTTTTATGAGACAATTTTCCATGAATGTGACCTATATAATAATTTATAAAGAAATAAAAAAATGTCACTCTCTTACTTTTAAAAATATATGATTTATTCACATAGGGGAAAAAGTAAGTTTTGGATGAATATTAATTGTTATTTTTATAATAATGAAATTATTTTCATTATTTTACTTTATTTATAATTTTTAGTAATGAAATTAATACCTTAAATGCTTATACAATGTTGACACAATATTTATTCAATTAATAGAAAAATAAAATAAATGATTTTTTTTTATGTTTCATTATTTTTAAGATAAATATAAAATTTTAGTAATATGTGAAATTATTATATTCTAATTTCATTACTTTTATTTTTCTTTCAAAGTCAAATTAAATTAATAATTACAAAAAATTACATTAATGATATATTATAATAACTAATATTTTTTAAAATGATTTAAATTTACTAAAAATATTATATTTGGAAAAGTGATTAATATATGGTTTAAAATATCAACCATTTTACATTTATTATCCAATTTCCCTTTTATAGTAACTATATTGATTACTAAATAGTAAAATTTTTGTTTTCACGATAATTGTCAAAAGGGGTTAACACTAGTTAAAACAAAAATATATGGGTAAAAAACTAATATAAACTTGCTCAAATTTTATTTATTTATGGTATTTAAACTAATTCCTACATTATATTTAAATATATATTCATTTTGAATCATTTAGATTAATAATGACCTTTTTATATTTTAATCTTTTATGAAATTCCAAAAGTGTCCCTCCCCTCATTTATAAAAGAGGACATTCTCTTCTATTTTATTCACACTTAAAAATAATTTTGGTTCATCCAAGACCTAAAAAATTCCTTGCTTAATTCCATTATCACTTACTATATGCCTTGGTTTGATTATAAAACCCTCCTAAGAAGGCTTTTGGTGTAAACCTAAAGAGGTTGTCTGAAGAAGATGTATCATTCTTAATTGAGTGTTTTTGTTTTATTTATTCTTTAACCGAATTAAAATATTATTAAACCATGTTGATATAATAAAATAAGTATGTAAAATATACTTAGATATATTTTTTAATTTAATACCTTATATACATCTTCGCTTCCATCAAATGGGAAATGAAACTGTCATTCATGTGTACGGTGGAATATCGGCTCACAAACCAATGTAATTTATTTTCTATCACCTCCTCTCATGGATGGATATAATGATGTGTTTAAAGTATACATATGATATTTATGAAATAATTATACTTCTTTAGTTATAATATAATATCCACCATCTTACCTTGAAATCTATTGTAAAATAATAACGTCGTTCGTGCGTACGTGTGGACTACCACCTCCATGAAGCGATGTGATTCATTTTTCATTTAATATTTACATGGATGATAAAAAGGATATATTTAATGAATATATATGATATATATGATATAATAATGATTCTATAAAGGCTAATTAATATTTAACTTTCTTCCATTTCACCTGTCAAAAAGTGAAAACAACGTTCATGTGTACGTACGACCTACCATATCCATGAACGGTGTAATTAATTTTTATATCTCTATATTTTATGGATGAATAAAAATATTTATATAATGAATATATATTATATTTATATGATAATTAAAATTTTGGATATGATGAAACCATGATCAAAGTACAAGGACCAGAACTTCGAAATTGAAATTCTAATGAAGAACAAAATTGTTAACACCTGAAAATGGTGATTTTAATATGGAATTATTAATAAATTTGTGTTGAAATGTTATAAATGGGTAATATATGATATTTTAATTATGTAAATTATTATTTTATATAATTATAATAAATTTAAGTTTATTATACAATAGGTTACAACATATATGAATAAAGTTAAGACTTGAGGTAAGAGATTTTAGTCTCACTTTTATTTATGTGAAACACATGCCATATTCACCATTTACTTAATTTATGTTGGGGATATGCTACCCAAGAATTTATTTTATGATTATTATTATTAAAATTATGGATATTTACATATCCATGTAAGGTTATTTCTTTCATGCGGACTATCATTCAAAAGTTACCAAATGGTATGAGATTTATATTTCAATCTTATTTTAATTAGGATTATTTATGATTGAATTTACATTGAGTAAATTATTTGATACTTATCTGATAAAACCCATTAATTTTATTATCTTATGGTTCTTTCTATAGAATACATGTTTTACATTCATTTTACTGACTTTAAGTTCTCAAGTTATTGGAAGAATGTTTTAAGGAAAACTGACTATGTTTTATTATTAGATCTAGAATATTTCTCTTCCATGTATATGTTTTATAAATATGTTTTATGGAATGATTTTACTATTCTCTGACTATTTTTTTAAATTAATTTTTACCATTTTTTGAATTTTTAAAAAATAGTTTAAAATGAATCTTCTTATCATTTTATGAATGAGGTATCTTTTGAATTTTTTACAATAATGTGAAAGGAATGTTTTATTTTAATTTGTATGTAATAAATATAATTTCACATCATCATGACCAATCAATGTTTTGAAGATTACTTTATAAGTTTCTATAAATTTTTAAAGTATTTTTTCCTATAATATTTTTAAATATTTATATTTTATCCAATGGTACCATCCTTATTCTTTATCTGGATGGTTTACGATTATAATGATGAGAAGTTCATGAAACCCATTTATTTTACATGGTTTATGCTATGATGGATTGATGAAATTTTTATGAAACTCATTTTATTTACATGGGTCATGATATTATGTATGATTAATGATATTATCTAACATATATGTATGGTTCTCATTATGTGATAGTTGGGACTGGAATTATGTATCCCTCTAATAAATTGGGTAAAGTTTTATATCTCATAAGATAATTATGGGAAATAAGCTGATGTGAATGATCCACTATGGGAAACAAGTCAACATGATTGATCCACCATGGGAAACAAGTCAATGTGCTTGATCCACTATGATATGTGGGCAATGATTCCTAATCCATTATGATATGATAAATAGGTAGGGATGCTTGATCCACTGTGATTTTATGGTCTCAATAGTTAACATTGACATATGAAATGGTTTCTATACTTATGATGGCGCCAAAATTTTATAACCTAAACTTATGGTTTGTGATTGATTATAATGATTTCTCACTATTATGATACATTGCTTTTGAAATGATAATTTTTATGCCATGAATTATGTTTAGGATTTATGATAGATTGGGTACAAAATTTGTAATTTATATTATGATCTCATACCCTTAGGATTATATTATTCTTTCATATGACCATTGATTGATATCTCCCATGTTTACCCTTACTAAGTATCTGAGATCACCCTTTCTTATGTTTCCTTTTCCCAGGTAATAAATAAAGGTTTTAAGAATGGTATGTATATAAATAGTATTAAATGGGAAGAATTTGTGGAAGATTTTGACGATATTTTATAAAATAATAAGATTGTGTATCTAGTATCCAAATACACTAAACTTTTATAGTCATTGGTCGTGTATTTGGAAAATATATTGAATATTAATATAAAAAGATGTAATATTTATATATGAAAATCCTGGGTCATGATAGTTGTTATTAGAGAAAGGTTTAGTCAATATTTAAATATTATGGTTAGAAAAATTTTGTGAGAACCCTAGGGATAAGTCTAAGTATAGGTTAACATACTAAAGTTTTAGTAAGGAATAGATTATGTGTTTTTCCTAACAATAAATCCCTGTCTGGATACTATAAGGGGATGTGGTTTCGACATAGATGTATCTAGGGATTACAGAACCAAAAAGAGTTGGTCAAGTATATCTCAACCATCATTTTGATGAATGGTGAGTGTTCAAACACTATGCACCTATTTTGACACTCCTAGGGGATATTCTTAAGCTAATTAACATTTTCTTTATGAACCATTATAAAGGATTTGAATGGATAATGATATTGAATGAGTTAGGTTAAACCTAATATACCATAGATTGAAAATAATTTGTTATGATTTAAAAATCATATAAATTATTATGTGGTTGTATACTCTTATTATTGTTTCTCATATTATACTTTTTAGTTTTAGTAAATGGTTATAACTAGGAGGAATCATGTTAACACTGAATATGATGGGAAATGCAGTGATTATGAGCAACCCAATTGGATGATGACTAGAGTGAAAGATATTGAGATTATTCCAAATTAGTTATCATGATACATGATTAACAAATTTCACCTTAACAGACTCTTAGACTCACAAAACAGGATAAGGATAAATTTTTTTGAGATCTCAGGTAGTGGAGACCAAAGAGGAAGAAAGGATCATTTTTTTTCATATCATAAATATGGAAAGTGAAACCCTATAGAATGTATTAAAGGAAAGAGAAGATGTTTTATATGTGTAAATAAAGTCCAAAAGTAATTAATTTCCCAGGAGATCAATGTATTATGTGTGGGGAACATGGGCATTATCTGATTCAATTCCTTAATCCAAGGGTTATCTCTTAGTATATGGAAGGACCTATGTTGTGTAAATCATTGAAGTGGAAGGATTGAAGTGTTTCTGTGATTTTATTTTAGGAATAAGGATAAAGATAATTTTTTGAATCATATACATTTTTAATGTGGTTTTATGGTGAATAAGATTATTTTGAGAAATAATTAGCAAGTTTCAAGAGAATATATGATCACAGTATTCACATGTTGGGTATGTAAAATTATAAACGATGTTATATTGTTTAGGGATAAGTGTTAAAGTTTATCTTGGGGAAAAAATATGTGACCAAATATTTAATATTTGTGGGTTTTGAATTTTTTATACATATTTTTAAGGATTCATAAGGTTAACTACTTATGAGATGATTTAAGTTGAATTTTGAGTGTTATTATTGAGGTTTTAGATATTAATGTATTATATTTATCTAGATTGGATAAATTGTGCCAACCATTTTGGTTTTAATGATAACTAGAGATATACGAAATGAATTATAATTATTTTATGGATCTTATGATCTACTAAAAGTTAATTTTAGTGCTTCATTCATTAAAAATTCATCTTGGATATTCATTTCTTAGAGTAAAAAATTAAGTGAAAATTGATTGAAGCACAACCAAAGGATGAAATTGTGATTATGAAATAAAAAAATATCAAGTAAGTATTTTTTTTGTATTCTCTATATTGATAGTAAAATAATACTTTAATTTTTGGAATAATAAAATGATATAAAAAATCTATACATTTATCTTCATTTCTAATGAATCAATTTTCCTTTCACCCATCACAGATTTATGGATTTGTGGTCATTAACTTTATCCTGACCATGTTCTATATCACTATTTATTATCCATTGGGTGTTATTTTTATTCTCCATGATTATATTTTAACTTCCCATTAATTTTATCATATTTAGAAACATATATTTGTGTTATTTTAGATGACCTTCATATTTTCCTTTATCTCTTTCTAAGAATAATTTTTATTAACCCTTTTTATGATGAGGGTTTTTAATATAGGTATTTTACAATATCAAACCCTTTATTTTTTATATCAAGTTCAAATTGCAAGGAAACAATTTATTAAAGGTGGGTTGGGGAGAATTCAACTCCTTAACATTTTAAAATAAAAATATTATATTCGATAGTGTATACGACACACAACACTGAGCTTAAATAACCCACAAAATATATTATTTAAATATGACTGTTATAACCTAGTAATTAAATTAAAAGATATATATAAGATTAACTATATTATTATATATATCAGGGTTATAATCAATACAAATTTATTGGTTAATTATTAGGAAATAAGCAGATAATTTTTAGTAATTCCATTTTATATTTTAAACATATTTTTTCTTCAAAAATGATTTTTGTGTGAGCATAATATAATAAATTTATACCAATTTTAGTAATTATATTTTATAAAAATGATATAATTTTTTAAATAAACATATGAAAATCATATTAGGGTGAAATATTTAGATTTTTCTGAAAAGATTGGTTTTTCAGTGAACAGTAAAAAATGATGATTTTTATAAAATTGTCATTCAATTTTATTAAATAATGTGATTTAATTTAAATTTTGGATTTTTAATTAAATTAAAAAATAATACATTTAATTTATAATAATCTAATTAATTTCATTTGAATCAGTAATTTTTATGATTTCAGTATAAATCTATTTTTTATACTTAAAAATGTGCTTTTTCTGAAAATTATTCTTAAGTGCATAATGTTTTTCCATTTTAATTAATTTAAATAACCCATAATGAGAAATTATTTTAAATAAATTTTAAGATTATATGTATATATATATTAATTTAAATTTATATAATGAATATTACTTGTCATAGAGTTAATGTAAAATCATATTTTCCTTGAAAAATGCATTTTCCTAAAAAACTGATTTTCGTCAGGCTTTGCGGGATGCTTATAAAGTGAATTTATAAAATTTATAGATATTTAATTTGGTAAAATGGATTCAATATTTAGAATCAACATAATTAATATTATTTAATAAGTTCAACTCATTTCTTTCATAATGAATAATAAAATCAGTAAAATTCTTTACCACGGTAAAAGAATCCATTGGGTTAACTTAAGTTAAAACTAAGTGATAAGGCCATAATTTTTCATATTTAATATTATTTTATGAATTAATTTCACAAATTACCACCTTATTCTTGATATTTATTTTTTATGGGACACTTGTCCATGAAAGTGACATATAATAATTTAAGAAAATAAAAAGACAAAATGCCACTCTCTTACTTTTAAAAATATATTTTGTGTTCACATAGGGAGAAAGGAAAGATACAAATGAATATTAATTTTTTTTATAATAATTAAATTATTTTCCATATGATAATTTTTTTATACTAATTTTTAGTAATTAAATAATTACCTTAAATGTTTATGCAACGCTGACACATTATTTATTCAATTAATAGAAAAAAATAAATGATTTTAAAAATATTAAAAGTAATATAAATTAAAATGAATTGTTTTGTCACATAATTTTTTTAGATAAATATAAAATTTTAGTGTTGTTATAATCTATTATATTCTAATTTAATTTCTTTCATGTTGATTTCAATGTCAAATTAATTAAATAGTTCTAAAAATGATATTAATGATATTTTATTATAAATAATATTTTATTAAATGATTTAAAATTTTTAAAAATCCTATATTCATCTAGGTGATTGGAATATAGTTTAAAATGTTAACCATGTTCCATTTTTTGGCCATTTTCCCTTTTATAGTAACTATCTTAACCCATAAATAGTAAAAACTTTGTTTTCACAGTAATTATCAGAAAGGGTTTACACAAGTTTAACTAAAGAGATATGGATGAAAACCTAATATGTAATTGTAAAAATTTTATTATTTGATTTTTTTTCAACCAAATAATACCTTATATTCAAATCTATGGAAATTTGGAATCATTTGGATAGAAAATGACCCTTTTATATTTTAATTTTTTAAATAATTAAAAAAGTGCTCCTCCCCTCACTTATAAAAGGGAACCTACTCTTATATTTTATTCACAATTAAAAATCCTTTTGGTCTATAAAATAACTAAAAAAAATCCCTTCCTTTATTCTCTTCCCACTTTCTATATTCCTTGGTTTTATTAGAAAACCTTTATAGGAAAGCTTTTTGTGTAAACCTAAAGAGATTGTCCAAAAAATAGGCATCGTTCTTAATTGAGCATTTTTATTTTATTTATTCTTTAAACACATTAAAATATTTTTAAAACATGATGATATAATAAAATAATTATCTAAAATATACTTTATATTAATTTAATACCCAATATCCATCTCTTCTTCCATAAAATGGGAAATAAACCATCATTCATGTGTATGGAGGACTACCGCCTCACGAACTGATGTAATTCATTTTCCATAACTGCATCTCATGGATGGATATAATGATGAATTTAAAGTATATATATTATATTTATATCATAATTATAATTTTTTATTTATAATATCACATCTACCTTCTTACCTTCCAATATTTTATAAATGATAACATCGCTCGTGCGTACGTGTGGACTACCACCTCCACAAAGCGATGTGATTCATTTTTCATTTACGCTTTACATGGATGATAATAAGGATATATTTAATTAATATATATGATATATATAATATATATGATATAATAATTATTTTTTAAATGTGAATTAATATCTACATATCTTTTTCTCTATCCTTCAAAAAGCAAAAATAATATTCATGCATACGCATGACCCACTATCTCCATGAATAATGTAATTCATTTTTTAATATCTAACTTTTATAGATGACTATAAATATGTATATAATTAATATATTATATATTTATATAATTATTAAAATTTAATATATTATGGAACCATGATCAAAATACAAGGATTATAACTTTCGAACTGAAATTCTCATGAAGAATGAAACTGTTGACACCCAAAAACAATGATTTTAACAAGGAATTATTAATAAATTGATGTTTAAATGTTATAAAGGGATAATATATGATATTATAAGTATTTAAATGATTCTAGTTTAGAATTAAAATAAATTTAAATTTATTATACAGTATTTTTGAAAGTGTATGAAGTAAATCAAGACATGAGGTAAGGGATTTTAGTCTCACTTTTTATTTCTATGAGACACATGTCATATTCACCACTTGTTTCATTTATGTGGTATATATAATACCCATGAATGTATATTATTATTATTATAAAAATTATATGGATTTACAAATCAATCTAAGTTTATTTATTTAATGGGACTTATGATTAAAAAATTACCAAAATGGTAAGGGATTTATGTTTCAATCCTATTTTAATTAGGATTATTTATACTTGAATTTACATTGATGAAATTATATAATCCTTATATAATAAAACCATTTAATTTTATTATCCTTACATTATTTATATAGAATACATGTTTTACTTTCATTTTACTTACTTTTAGTGTTCAAAATACTGAAATAATGTTTATAAGGAAAACCAACTATGTTTTATTATTCAACCGGGAATATTTATTTTTCATGTCTATATTTTATAAAAATGTTTCCAAAAATTATTTTAATATTCTGAAATTATTGTTTAAGGGAATTTTGAACTTGTTTTACCTTTTATAAAATGTTTAAAAAAGAAAATTCTCATCATTTTCTAAATAAAGTAATTTTTTGAATTTGTTAAAATAGTGTGAAAGGATTGTTTTATTTTAACTTGTATGAATGAAATGGAATTTACCATTATAATGAACACACAATTATTTTATGTTTCCTTTAAAATTTTACATAGTTATTTTCAAATATTTCTCCCTTATATTTAAAAAAAATAGATTATAAATAATTCATTTCAAATTTGAAATGTTATGTTCCTCAAGAATGTTTTAATGATATTTTTATGGTATTTCTATTCATCGATGACAAAAAAATCTAGAATTGATTATATTTTATTTGTGATATGATTCAATGGTACCATATTTATTATTTATTTAGATGGTTTATGATTATGATGATGATAATTTTATGAAACCCATTTATTTTCCATGGGTTATTCTATGATTGATTAATGAAATGTTTATAAAACCCATTTTCCTTACATAGGTTATGATATGATTAATAATATCATGACACACATATGTATTGCTTTCATTATGTTATAGGTGGGATAAAAATTATATATCCCTATAATAAATTTGGTAAAGTTTTATATGTCATGAGATAATTATGAGAAACAAATTGGCGTTCTTGATCTGTTATGGGAAACAAGTCGATGTCCTAAATCTATTATAGGAAACAAGTCAATGTTCTTGGTCCATTATGGGATAAAGGTGGTGAATATTAGTCCATTATGATATTGGAAATGGGTAGGGATTCTTGATCCACTTTGATTTAATAGTATCGATAGTTAACCTTGAAATATTAAATGGTTTTTATTCTTATGATAGTGCCACACTTTTATTACATGAACTTATGGTTCATGATTAATTTATGATGATTTATCACTCTTATGATGCATTTATTTTGAAATGATAATGTTTTATGCCATGAATTATGTTTACTATCCATGATAGATTGGGTATGAACTTTTTAAGTTATATTCATGATCGCATACCCTTATTCTTATCTTGTAATTTTATATGATAATCGATTGATTGATCCAATGTCTACCCTTACTAAGCATCTGAGTTCTCCTTTTATTATGTTTCCTTTCCCCGGGTTATAAAGAAATGTTTTAAGAAAGGTATTTCTACGAAGAGTACTAAATAATAATATCTTTATGGTATATGTTGAAGATATTTTATCTAATAATAAAATTTTATATCTAGTCTCCAAAGACACTAAACCTTTATGGTCATCAGGTGTGTATTTGTGAAATGTATTGAATATTCATATAGAAAGTTGTAATATTTATGTATAAAAATCTTTGTTCATTATAGATACATCCCCTAGATCACTAAAGTATGGAAATAAATACTGAGGTTTTAGAAAATACTATTGGGGGATAGTTTTCCCTAAAATACAACACCTCCCTCATGCTCAACCTTTTCTGAAAAATCCTACATGAGGTATCTGTAAATCAAAAAAAATACCAACCTACAAACTAATAAAACACATATTAGGGAAAAACAAAACCAATATCTAACATGATTAATGATAAAATACTTTCCTTTTAAACCAATTAAATAGTTATAAAATATCCCAAAATGTATAAACAAATGCAACCCCAAAAAAAAAGCTGATAAGGCTACCCATAAACACCTCATGTGGATCGCCCAACCAACTCCTCCATGACACCAAATCTCCATGATTCATACCCTAATTTGGGACTCATCCTCCATGATAAAGTTCTATAAAAAACAAGGGATAATTTATTCTAGTACCTATTCCCTTCATACAATCTACTTATGCTCCAGAGTGGGGGAATAAGGGCTGAGTACTAGACCTAGTGGGTTTTCTAAAATGCTTCCTATGCACACCATATATAAGATTTTTTTTTTCAAAATTCAATTAGTTTTATAAAAAATTCCCCATATATGACCTTTATAAAACTCTCTAAACCATTAAATAAATATATATAATTCTACCAATAGGGAATCACAACTAACAAAAAAATATCCAAATGTTCAAAATCCAACTCACGCACCCATAAAAACAACCAAAGATTGAAATATTCCTAGAACATGTGTATCAAAAACTATTTTTTATCACATCTCATGAGAGGATCAATTATCCCCAAGCCTCACCTTGTTATGTCCAACAAGGTCCCCACACCCATGTGGGAGTTTCCATATGATAATTAACTAAATGAGATCTAGGAGGAAATTAGTCCACAAAAATTAGTGGACTACTATATATATTTTTTATGGCATGTAAATGAATTATAAATTATTAGAAGGGAGAAGAAACTGGATGAAAATATATAAGAGGAGTATTTATCCTTCTCTCCTACCCAATCATGAAGGATAACTCACAAAAAAGAAAAAGAAAACAAGATTCCTCCAACTACACTCCTTATTACCCTATTAACAAACCAGAACCTTGAACATCCCCTATGGCCCCCTCACTCTACGAGTATACAATTTTTATGTGCCTGGGTTATCCCAGGATCTATTACTATCATATCTCTTTTTCATTAGTAGTAAAGTACCCACACCGAAGTGGGAGTTCACTAAATAACATCTAATATATATTTAAAATCAAATCAATGAAATCAATCTAATAAAAAATCAACATTACTCATCCACCATCAACTCAATGTCACCCTTTAACAACTCCCAACAAAAAAAACATTAATCAATAAAACACACCAACCATCAACTCAATTCCACACTTTACCACTAACAATAATATTAATATAGAATAAAAATCACAAAAAACTAGAAATATAATACCACATGTAAACCATAAATTAACCCCTTTTCACTCAAAGTACCCATATTTCAGAAAACACCCACACTCAGTGAATTAACACTTTGTGTTTATAAAAAAACATTCACACCAAACCCTTGATTTTAAAAAACCAAAATTTCATCACCATTAAATCATTTTAAAAACATAAAATAATTTAATTAAAACACCACATTCAATCCACAATAATCTCATATATCAATAATATAATAGAAACCACTTAACTCATCTTGATGATTTCAAAAATCCACACCATCATACCCAAGATCCTCCATCTCATTCCCTTCCTCAAGACCCTATAACCAAAAGGGTTAAATTATTTATACCTAATTCCTCAATCTATCCCTAATCATACTTGGTTAAGGTTTCCACCGAGAGTCAACCAATAATAAGATAATAGGATATTTTGAGTGACTTAACTTAGATTCAGACTTACATCACATCAAGATCCAAGAGAGAGGAGATCTAAATGGAAAAAATCACCCAAATCAAGAGCCCACTATGAGAGGGAGAAATGGGGATAAAATCACAAAAATTGGATTTAAAATGAGGGTTTCATGGGTATTTTATGTTGTTTCATGAATTGAATACACATTCCCAGTGACCATGAAACAACAACTATCAACCCCACCTCTGGCTGTATGGTTTCAGGTGACTATTCAAGAACCACTATTCCCCAACACCCCTTACATGGTCCACCTAGCCATACTGTATGGTCTTGATGACCGTGAAAGGACCAAAATTCCCCCCAAAGCACCCAAATTTACCTATAAACACTTTCCACACCTTTAAACCACTTCCTAAGTCCAAAAATATATCTCTCATTACTATATAACTTGATTAAACTAGAACACTTTCTTTTACCCCAAAACACGGGCCTTACAAAAATGTCTTACTCTGAAATCACATGGTTGAGTGATTTAAACTCCTGAATCTAAAATGTATATTTGGAGAATTTCTTATAGACATCATGGTTCTATAATGTCTTCAAAATAATCTCTAAATTATATTCATGATCATCTTATGATAATGAATACATAAGTATGTAATTGATAAATATGAAGCCAAAAGAGTTGTGATATTGATGAAATATGTGATTCATAAGAACCACAAAGATAGTTGGAGAATTAGTAAGGATAAATGGAATAACCAAATACTCATAATGGTCATACCTAATTCTAAAAGTTTTTTTGTATGACATCTTTCTTTAACATGAGTTGATGGTATCCTAACCTCAAGTTGATTCCAAAAAACCACCATACACCTTTCAATTATTTAAAAAAAATCAATTGTAGTAATTGGATATTTTTTCTTAATGATAAATCGAATCAAATTCATAAAATCAACACATATTCATAATGTTCCATCCTCTTTCTTCACAAAGATCACCGAAGAAGATAGGTGATCGGTCTAATTAATCCTTTATTTTCTAAATTCTCTTATTGAACCGTAACATATTGCATATGAGAAGGTATATAATTGATTAAAATTTTGTCAATAATGAGTAATTTGGTGATTTTTATTTTTTGGATTTTACTATTTTATTTTTGTAAATAGTATAAAATGACACCAAAATGGGAGGCATCAAGGTTGTGGGAATCAAGATCCTACCCTAGGATTGCAAAAAGGGGGATTGTAACTCATCAGATAAGATTATGATCATGAGAGTTAAATTTAGGTAATTATATATATTATATAAATCCATATATAATGTAAAAATGGATATGTTAATATAAAAAAACTAAAAAAAACCTATCATAAAATTTAGAAAAGAAAAAGAAGACTAAACTAAATGAAAAAATGAAGGGAAAAAATAAAAAAATTAGTAATTAGGAAAAAATAACCTAGATAAAAAAATAGAAAAATTGAATAAAAAATGGAAATGGATAAAAAGATAAATAAGAGGATAAAAATGATATGTGAATAAAAAATTAAACATACAAACCATATAAAAAATAAAATAGAAAATATGGGGTGGGTTACGGGGGATAAAAAGACATACAAACTTCATTTTCTTCCTGGTAGCTAATCGAACCCCTTTATTACCACAAAATAGGTGTTGAAGATTGATGGATTAGTGTTGGGAGGCTAAAAAGTGAGTGAGAAAAGAATTTATGGAAGATAATAAGTATAACCAGGGTTTTCTATTATGTTTATCCAGTTCAATGATCAAGTTTTTTTGGAAAAACCAAACCCAAAACAAACTCACCTATGATCCTCATATGACATGATGATCCAAAGATCCCATAAAGCTGCTATATCTAACATTATGATCATACCAAGTTAATGAATTTTATTATAGTGAATAATGGAGGAGGGTGGGATCATAGGATTGTACGATCCTACTATCCAACTCACAAGTTGATAATATTGGGAGGCATTATGACATGAAGGGAGGCCTTGGTCTATAAAGAGATGACTTACACTATTAAGGTATGTATTACACCATAATGGTATGCATTTCACCTTATTTCCCTACAAAAAGATATTTTTTTGGATATCAAGGGAGGTTCTACACCACAACAAGAGGAAATTTCATTGCAAATAATTTCATCATGTCATAATGCATTGGTCATGGTAATTTCATGTTAATCTAGAAGAGGGAGTTAATTCATGAAGAACTTGGTTATACCACAATGTCTAGATGATAATTTTTTCAGGATTCCCAATAACGGGTCATTGCATCGTGACATGCATGGTCACACCACAATGTGTTATTGTTTAGTTTTTTAAGTAAATAAAATGTTAAATTTTTTATAAAATTAGGAAATTTTTTTTTCCCAACAACTATATGAACCACCCCTGTCTCTCTTAATTATTTCTTTGATGATCGATTCCCTATCCCTATTTTATTTATCTCAATTTTACTCCAATTTTGGTGAAATTAAATTAAGGATTTGTTGTTTATTCCATTGAATCATAGTGGATAACACATGTAGTTTCACATTATTTCATTGGTGGTAAGTAACTTCATTTATTTATCAATGGATTTCAAAAAATTGATATGAAATTTATTGATTAATAGGTTTTGGTTGATGGGGATTTTATTGGAAATGGACTCGGGGGTGTGTTAGGAGTAGAACACACCTTATTGCTTGAGGTTTCAATGAGAATACAACACAAAATAATCTTTAACTTATTTATTCCTAAATAAAAAGTGTTTAATTTAATTGTTAAATTAAATATAAGTTGTTTATAATTAATTTTAGAACCATTGGAAGAGTTAGGGGCTCGTGGATGATAATGATTCTTAATAAATTATTGGTTAAGGATGGAGTAGACTTGGAATAAGGGGATAACTCCATTTTGAGGTAGGTGGTTATATGGTTATACATACATTGAATAGATTGTAATCATGGGTAAGTGGGTACCAGTGACCTGAGATGGAACTATGGATGAGTTACGCTCTATGAGGCAAGGCAAGGGTGTTTGGTTATACTCTTTGCGAGACCTCACCTGTTATGTATTTATTATTTAGAAACTGATGGTTATGTTTCCTAAGTGGGAGGATTTACTAAAGAGCGATTGGAAACCCTAGAGGGTTTCCATTATAAAGTAATGGATTTAATGATACAAGGTGGTATTATTTGATATGCGATGATCATTTAAAGTGGTGACTTAGGGTGATCCTATGGATTGCCTTAATATTGGCCACTTCATATCTGAGCATAAATAAGTATGTGAGGAAAACCTAAAATGGAACTAAATATGGTTTCCTTGATTTTTGAGTGATGGATATAAACTATATTTATCATGATAGATCCCATCAACTATATGTGTTGAACACTTGGATACCAATGGACATGTCACCTTGGGGAAGTGACAAGATACCTTAGGAATGAAACTGTGAGTGGGTTTCCTTATCCCAAACGAGTTGTGAGCCTTATATAGTGTCCTTGAGTGTTCCTTAATGACAGGTTCTCATGTATTGGTTAGGATAAGTGGAAAACTATCCTTGGTGATGTGAATTTAGTGTGATAATTTCCCACTATAGCGTGAACCTTTTGATTTTGTAAGTGGTATGAAATTGTAAGTTGTAAAAAAAATGGTTAGGTTTAATGTACATGTTCTAGGTCTAAAATTTCATGGGTGTGGTAAAAAGTATTAAGATTATCCTATTAGACCAGGGTGGTGAATACTCGAGTCAGGAATTCATTGATCATCTGAGTGATTATTTAATTGTTTCACAACTCACTCCTCCAATAACACCACAACAGAATAGTGTGTTTGAAAGTAGGAATAATACCTTATTGGTTCGATCAACTACGAGTCAATGTGACCTTCCTGTTTCATTCTGAGGTTATACTTTAGATACTTATGCATCTATACCAATACATGCTCTATCTAAAATAGTAATAAAGAAACCATATGAGGTATATACTAGGAAACATCCCAAAATATATTTTATGATAATTTGGGGTTGTAAATCATATGTATAACATTTGGATTCTAATAAACTTGATCCTAAATCAAAAAAATTATTATTTTTTTGTTACCCCAAAGATACTGCAAGATATTATTTATATAATCCTGTAGAACATAAAGTTTTTATGGACTGATGTGGTGTTTTACTTGAAAAAGTACATATAAGTTGAGGAATAAGTGGGAGGAATGTTGAACTTGGAGAAGTTTAAGACCAAAAATAGGAAGTGTTCTAGAGATGGAAGTTTTTCCAGTTCTATAAGGAGTTAATGAATCAAGTTACACAAAAACCTATAAGGTTTAGTAGGATTATTTAGGAACCTAATAGATGCATTTCTTATAGAAAATGATGATCAAGTAACATTCATAGGAGATAAACCAACTTCCTTCATTGAGGCCATCGAGTGTTTTGATTTTGAGGAATGGTTAAAAGCCATGGAATCTAATAAGAAATTCATGTACACTAACCAAGTTTAGAACTTGGTGGATGTACCTAAAAGGGTAAGACCTATAGGATGAAAGTAGGTTTTCCATAATAAAAATAACATGGATGGTAGAGTGTCTACCTATAAAGGACGTCCTATAGAGAATAGTTATAGGAAATTCATGGTATTTACTATGAAGAAACCTTTTCAATAGTTGTGATGATTAAGTTCATTGAGATATTATTTTCCATAAAAACTTATTTTTATTAATATATATATCAAATGGTTGTTAAATTTTTTTCCTTAATGATAATATAGTCAAGGAAATATATATAATACAACTTTAAGGTTATGAAATTCCAAATTAAACGAATATAGTATGAAAGTAACAACAATCCATTTATGGATTGGATCAAGCATCTCAGAGTTAAAATATCTGGTTTGATAATGAAATGAAATAATATTATTTCATTAAAAACATGGATGATTCTTGTGTGTATAAGTTTATTAATGGGAGAATAGTAGTGTTTCTAATTTTTTATGCAGATAACATACTACTTATTGGAAATTCCATCCCAATAATTCACTCTATGAAGATGTGTATGGGTGAGTGATTCTCAATGTAATACTTGGGTGAATAAGCCTATATAATAGGTATGGAGATCTATAGAGATAGATATAATAGGTTGTTTTGACTAAGTCAAAACCCATATATTGATAAAGTGCCAAAAGAATTTATCTTGGAGAACTTCAAAAAGGGGTATTTACTAGTATTTCATGGAATTAATCTTAAGAATATTCAAGATAATTTTAAAGAGTTAAAAATGATGAATAGGATTCCTCATGTGTCTACCATAATATCTGTCATGTATGTTATGTTTTATACTCAACCTGATGTCTCTTATGTTTTGAGCATAACTAGTAGATATCAATTTAATTCTGGTGAGAGTCATTGGATTGTTGTGAAGAACATCCTGAAGTACTTGAGAAGGACTATAGATATGTTCTTAATCTTTGGATGAGAGGATGATCTATATATAAATGGTTACAATGATTCAAATTTCTAATCCAATAGATATGATATAAAACCTCAATCTGGTTTCATGTTTTTCCTATATAATAATTTGGATTAGGATGAGCTAACGCGTCACCTGACCTTATACACCACTAGGCCCAAAGTTCATTCATGATCCTCATTGGATGGTAAATAGTGATTGAGTATCAAGAAAAAATAATTTGAAAATTATTTTACCCTAAGATACCAAATAATTTCATAACAGTTTACACCTATAAATATTACATGACTCATATGTACATTAGATGACCATGCACAAAAATAAACAATTTCATTAACAGTGAAACATCCAAAAAAAATATAACAAAATAGATGTAATACAAATAACTCATAAAACACATAATCACATAAAATTATCATGAAACAATAAAAAAAATTATAGGTACAAGGTAAACTATAAAAAAAATTAGGGTGGACAAGGCTGATACATAAAATCTTGGAAATAAAACCAAACAGAAGTAAACACCAACCCCTATCCATGTGACCTAGGGTTACTCCCCATAACCTATAATATCCATCATGAGACCAACCCAAACATAAATATATAAAGGGAGAAAATCCTAGGCACTCAAAAGAAAACATGAGAGTTGTATACACCCAATGGTGTATGTAGGATGCGAACTAAAAATGACCGGTAGGGTTTAACCAAAGAGTTTGTACATTTAATTAATTATTTTTTTAATTATAAATATAAAATAGTTTTTCCACATGTGGTTATAATGAAACAAAATAAATTACCACAAACACTTTTATAAAATATCCCCCTTCTTAGAGTAAGTAAGGGAAGAACAAAAATATTTTTATTAAAAAACCTTTAAAACCATTGAAGTGGATCCTTTAATAAATTATTAAAAATAAGTAAAATCTCATTTTATCTTTCAAAAACATTTCTCAAACTCTTTATTATAAAATATATATCACTTTTATTTTTAAAACACACTTTCCAAACCAATTTATAAATTGATTTGAAGGTAAACCAAAACCATAAATAAAATAGAAAGTAAACACATACAGACACCAATATATCACTAGAACATAAAAAAATAAACAATAAAATAAATGGTTCCATAAAAATAATAATAAACATGGGATATAAACAAATTATATAATGGGATTCCTTTAATAATCATCAAAAGGGATGATTCATCATGAGTAACTTTATAGGACTCAAGTAATACCAATTGAAATGGGAATTAAAACCCAAGGATGACAGTAAATAATTCCTTAATATCCCAATAGTCCTGAAGAACTAACCATACTATAAAATATATCATGGGATCTCTTAAAAAACCATGGGATAAATAATTAATACCACTACAACTAAATTTTTCAAAATATGAAACATTACTTAGTCAGTGCATAATCTACACTAGGGCTTTAACTTATCTATGTTATCTACTATCTTCCTAAGATTATCTTGATTGAAAAAAATGATGCGATCATACAATAAATCCAAAAAATCGTCACATGATCAATGTAAAATCATAGTAAATAATCCCCACATATCACCAAAAAAATATTCACATGAAATAGACTCTTTAACATGTATAGGCATCAAAATAAGGTATAAAAATATAAAACACCACCAAGGGGGGGATAAAATCCAAAACAAAAATATAAATTTAAGGGTATCAATTGAGGGTCTCATTTATTTTAAAAACAAACTCTTTAAAGGTTCCAAAAAAATCTTAAAAAATAAGCATGGAATGACAATCCATTTCACATCACTTGAAATCAGATTTCAAAACATCATTTGAAACCAAATTATAAAGAATCATACATAAAATCATTTAAAACCAAAAACACACTTCATTTTAATTTATTTATTAAATCTAACCATTTTATTATTTCCAAAAAACTCTATATATACCATTCGTTTCCCTTTTTCATGACCCAAATGGGGTCAAAAGCTATTAATTGTAAAATTCTATTTAAACATGCCTCTTAGGATTCTTTTAAAACAATTAGAATTGAAAACCACACTTTAGAAAACTAGAAAACCATAAAAAACCTTTACAACACTACCACATATGATCTTAATTTAACAAAAAAAGAATTAAAAATCATCAAACATTCAATGAAATTCCATTTAAAGAAAATACACAAAAACAAAAAACTCATTCCAATTAGAACCATGTCACAACACATTGATTTTGATGGGAGAAAACCCAACTAAGAAAGTAAAAATACTCTAAAATCCCTAACCACCAAAACCCCCAAGATTAGAACCAAACCTAAACCCTATTTTGGACCGAACAAATATTAGAGTTAATGGGAGGAGACCATACCAAGGAAAAAGATGTGTAGAGGAAATAAGAATGGAGAAATAATAGAAAAAGAGGGATTACCATATAGAAACCACATGGAATCAAAGGGAGTCCAAAAAATCACCAAAGGAGGGTGGGAGAACTATCTATGTTGAATAAGGGGGGTCAACCTAATAGGGAGGAGAAGTGGAGGGGGGGGGGGGGGTCTAAATACTTAAAATCTAAGGAGAGTAAATATGAAAAATCATAAAATTAAAAGTCTGAACAGGTCACACCACAACATGGGGACCTATGGAACCTAATATGTCGAGGTGTTATGCCTCACATCATGGTGAGAATAGATAAATAAAAAATCTAGGGGCTACTTCCAAGAGTTCCTTTGCATCATGATTCCTAATGTCATAGTGTGAATAACTATATTCCAAGACCACAGCTTCCCGAGACTCCTCAAACACCACGAAAACATAGAAGAAATCCTAGAAAATTTAAGATACCATAAAATATAATTAAATATACAAACAAAGTGACATGAGAGTGTCACAACCTAAACTATGGAGCCATTAATTGGAAGAGTTCCAAATTAGTCACCATAGTAGACTCAACAAAAGAAGTAGAGTATATTGTTACATTAAATGTTATAAAGGAAGTTGTTTAGATCAGGAAGTTCATCTCTGAACTAAAAGGGGTTCCCAACATTAAGGGGTAAATTGAGCCTTACTATAACAAAAATGGAGTTATTTCTTAAGACAAGTAATCCCAATATCATTAAAGTACTAAACACATCCTTCATAAATACAATCTCATATGAGAGATTATTGAGAAGGGTGATGTAAAGATATTTAGGGTGGATACAAAAGAGAAAATAATAGATACATTGATGAAACCATTAACATAATAGAAACATGAGGGTTATATATAATCTCAGGATTTTAAAAACAAGATATATTAGTTTAAATGGTTGTAAATCTATCATGATTTTATAATAAAGTCAATCTCTATTTATCATTCATTCGTGTGTGCTGTAATTTAATTTACATGAATGGTCAAATAATGATATACTCTCACAATATGATTTTGAGTTGTCCTTGATTTATGGTCATCACAAAGTATAATGGGTTATGATGATATGTTAAGGATGACATAAATGGAATATTACACTCATTAAAAATGGTCGTATGTGAGATATGAATTATGAAATCATGAGGTGATAAGTAGATAATTTTTAGTTTCATGAATATGAAAAATTAAATATCTTGGAATGTTGTACATTAATTGATATACTTAGGAGTGTATGCTTATTATCAATCCTTCTTACCTGAGTTTGGAAAGATACCAAGCATGTGATCCTTCATACTTTGACACCTTAATCATGCAAGTTAAAGTGATTTACCTAAACTAGGCATGGTTGGGTATGTTGTTAATATTATCATTGGTTGTAACACAACCAATATGAGATTTATCCAATTATATAATGAGTAAATACATTTGTACCTTGATTGAATTAGACTGAGGAAATGCATGGTCATTATTATTTGAGTTACATATGTGTGTTCAACTACTTGGATGATGGACATGTGACGTACTCATCTATTAGATGAATAACATGTGATGTATTCATCGACCTAGTCAGTATATTTTGGAGAATTAAGAAAAGATGAGTTGGACTATACTATATTAATATTTTACATGTCTAGTGTTCACTAGATGTCATAGATAAATAGATTATATAGGTGTAAATATGATTTATATGTTACATATTATGGTGGAAATGTTTATATATATATATGAGTATGTTTGATGGAGATCACAACAGACCCCTTTGTATCTTGAGTAGCATTGATGCTTTGATATAGGCCATTATTTGCTTACATCTATAAAATAAGGATTTCATATTCATCTCCAAAGCTACTAAGGCACACAAGGTCACATAATTAGGCCCTTGGATAAGGACAATGTATTGGACAAATCTTTTGTTCCAAAATAAAAATATTTTGATGAAACCATATCCAAAAGAAGTTTTGGATGGGTTCAAAAAGAGTTGTGAAGTTTTTCATTAAGTCATTAGGATTTAAGTAAAAGTATGAGATTTTTTTATGAAAAGATATTGTTGGATTTGAACTTAAATTATATACATGTGACGTATATATCTTAAGGATATATTGATACCAATACATCCTTAAGAAGGAATCTGAGACTACGTTGCACCAAATGCGGTGTCTGTATTTGGATGATAATGCCACAGTTACATATTCAGAATGGTTTCTTTGGTCTAATTCATTATGAATGTAGTAAAAACTACATGAATTTCCATTTAATAAGTTTAATGGATCCAACAGTTGGAAGAAAAAAAATTGTTACATTGAATATGACTAACGTGTTTCTCTATCAAAGGGATGCAATCCCAACTATTAGCGAGAGTGTGTGCGTAATGGTTATTATGATCATTAGCTTCATGAAAAAATTTCTATATCTCCATTTTATCATGAAACATCATTCATTACTTCTTAGTGAATGAGTTATCACCCCTTCAGTTTTTGAGAGTATAGTTATGAACTAGGATCCATCGATCGATGTAATTCATCAAAGGTAGGAGACTTTTTTTCCCTAATACTTTGGTGTTATAAATCAATAATTATCCTTCGAAATAAAAAGGATGGAGGAAATTTCTTATAATTTATAGGTACACATATCTTTATATTCTTTATATGTTAGGACTAAAAGGGGACAAGATACCCGGAGAGGGGGGGGGGGTGAATCAGGGTATGAATATTCTATTTTGAATTCTTCCTGTCGCACTAGATCTTGACCTCTATATTATAAGGTTCACTATGTTTTCTATTATGTTGATAAAATTTATCTTGTTCTTTCCTCCTTTATCTGATAATGATGCTTTGGATACAATGCAGGGAAGCAAACAAGCAGATACAAGGATTTTTACTTGGTTCACCTTCACTGGGCTACATCCAAGGAGCATATAATGACGATGTGTCGCTGTACCAAATCCACTAAATCTCACTGCCGATTTACAATGTTCAGGCAAAATCACTTCTATGCCTAGGCTCACTACCTTTACGATGTTTATGATTAGCTCACTGCTTCCCCAGGGGTCACTCCCTATTTCTCTCTCTCTCTCTGGATCACTACCGGTAGAAAGGATCACATTATTCCTCTTAATTTGATCACTACTATAGAAAGGATCCACACACAATTTATGGACTTTTAGGTCCCTTCATTATCTCTAATGAATTCTGCATCCTTAACTGTTGAAAGATTCTCTATTAACGTCCAAATTTCACCCGTAGATGAATCGCACTTTACACCGGGTGTACTGGGCAACCCTAATTTTTATACGCAGCCCTTACTGCACCTTGCGCGTAATTACCTTGCCTTGCGTGAAATCCACTTTTTACGCAACACTGCTTTTACGCACAACTGACTTCTTTTACACGCAGTGATTGCTTTTACTCACAACTGACTTCTTTTACATGCAATTTTCACTTTTACGCACAACCTTTTCTTTACACGCAAATGCTGATTTTACATGCAACTCCCATTTTTTACGTGCAGCCTCTCCACTGCCTTGCACATAATTTTCTTCTTTTGCATGAGATCCACTTTTTTTAAAATAGTCTTATTTTCTATGCAACCTCTTCTTTTCACGCAAACAGTTCTTTTATGCACAAACTTATTGTTTTCTTGAAACTCTCTTGTGCACTCCAATTTCGCGGGCCATAGCTAGGATACTCTCTAAGTCTTGATATCTCTTCAAATGAGAGGGGTCACTTCATATTTATAGGAAAAATCAACCCCTGTGCATAAAACCCTTCTTCTACACGTAATCCTCTTCGAGCGTGAAAAACACTTCTTCCGTGCAACACCATTTTTCGCGCACTGCTCCAATATTTCACTCACCTCATGCCTTTTTCAAATTTTTGAGATTCTGATCGTGAAACAACTCTTGCACTAAAAACACCAATTCTCTATTTCGTGCACCCACTAATATTTCATGCACCATTTCCTTTTTCGCGCACCATGCTGATATTTCGCTCAACAATTAATTTTTCACACACCACACTGATATTTCATGAAACACTTAATTTTTTTAGAACCACTCAAATTTTTCATGCACCTCCTTTTTCTAAAAATGCATATCTCAATTTTCTAATTATCAGGCCCAAAAATTTGGCAAACATTAGAAAATGGTGCCACCTTGTATCTTCTCTTTTTGTACCGCCTCCAGATCATCCATTCCATTGTCGAGGTTCTTCAATCAAACATGAATAGCCAACACCATCTCTTGAACCTGAAAAATCACCATGTAAAACCCTTTGTCAACAAATTATACACCGTGGTTTGCTTTGTGAACAAAAAAAACATGGAGGCCTGCTTTGTCAACAAACATAATTACCTCAAAAATGCTTCAATGATGCCTTGGGGGATTTTTGAACAACAATCTCACCCTTTGGGTTTGTTGACAACTCTTCTCATAAAAATTATATGCACTTTGATACAACATTAACACTTCTTCCAATTTCTACCACCATTCACCTCTTATGATTCTGATAGCAATCAAAGATTCACTCAACACATACTCTAATCCCACATGAGAAATGCTCGACATTAGAAACAAGAGTAAATGAAAAGTTCATCAATGAATCACTTCATTTCTGACACAAACCGTTGACACCTGACAGATACCAATTGTCAAACTGATACTAATTGTTGATACCACTCCGAAAACCAATTGCTGATAGCTGGAAACCTTCTGACACCATTCCAACACCACTCTTCTGCTTTTATCAGGATCCTCAGCTGTCGTGATATCTATTCTTTGATCGATCACTTCTAGCATCGTCAGATTTAATAATCTCTCCCTATCTCATTGCTCCCCCTATCTCACTCCTCCACATGTCAGCTTCTCCCCGTGTCTTTGACTAAGACATTTTCTCCCTTCTTTATCCACAGTTTCTCCCACAAGAGGAGTCACTATTTCTCCCCCTTTGTCAATGAACCCAAAGGTCATTCCTTTGTGGTCTTCAACAGAGTAGATAAAGCATATCATCACATTGGGGAAAAACACACCATACCTCAGGGGGGTGGGGGGGGGGGGGGGGTCCATAACCACACTTTTTCAGGTGGAGGGACTCGACTGAACTCCCATAGCCAGTCGATGCCTCTCAAAATCTTCCTTGGGTAAGGCCTTTGTCAGAATGTCTGCAACCTATAGTTCTATAGGCACATACTCCAACTTCACAATTCCCTGCTCAACCTTCTCCTTGATAAAATGATACTTTATCTCAGTGTTCTTTGTCCTTGAGTGATGGACAATATTTTTTCTAAGATTTATATCACTTGAGTTATCACACTAGATTCTGATTAGAGACTCCACTTCAATGCCCATATCATCAAGATGCTGCTTCATCCACAATAACTGTGTGCAAGCTTGAGTGGCAGCAATATACTCATATTCTACGGTGCTCAATGAAATGAAATCTTGCTTCTTTCTTATCCAAGAAACACACAATACTCCAAGATAGAAATCACCTCCTGATGTTGATTTTCGGCCATCTTCTGAACCGTCCCAATCTACATCAGTATATCCCAGTAATTCTGACTGAGATTTGTCACTATATATCAAGCCGAAATCAACCGTGCCCTTGATATACCAAAGTATTCTTTTCAATGAAAGCATGTGTATTTCCATTGGATTATTCTGATATCTTGCTGCTTTACATGTGGCAAAAATAATATCAGGTCTCATCGCTGTCAGGTACAATAAACTCCCAATAATCTTCCTATATTATGTGATATTAACTTCCTTGTCATTATCATCTTTTGATAATTTAATCCGGGTAGAAACCAAAGTCTTCATCTCCATGAAATTTTTCATTCCAAATCTTCTCAGAACCTCCTTGGAATATTTAGATTGAGAAAATAATGTTCCATTCCTTCCATATGTCACCTATAGACCAAGGAAAATGTTAGATCACTAATCATAGACATTTTGAACTGATTTTTCATGAATTCGAAAAACTGTCTGCACTTTGCTTCATCTAAAATTGGTCTTCTTAAAAAATTGATCCAACAACGAATACTACCATCTTCTAACTGCTCAATATTCAATTATTCTTCCAGAATCCCATTCAAAAATGCAGAATTAACATGCATCTGGAACATTTTTAACTTTTGTTATACTATAATGGCTAGGAATAATCTGATTGTCTCCATCCCTCATCTTCTATGTATGCACTAGCACTATCTGATGACCAGTTATATCTTTCAAGTCAATTTCATCTTAGCTCTTAGACTTTCATGCTGATATAGATTTTCCTTTCTCATGGTCATTATTAGTGTCTACTTCTGAATTAGAATTTTCCACTTCTACTCCCCTTGAGCCTCTTACCACTTCATCACTTTCAACAGAAAACTTGTAACTATGTTATTGTTCAGTGACATCATTTATTTCAACTAATTTTCTCATATTTTTGTTGAAACACCTTTGATTTTCTCTTGAAGATTCTTGATATCCTGAAAGTAGTCAACTGTGTGTTACTGCTTATCCCCCAATCATTCTTCATGAGCATAAACATTCATCCTTTATATCCCATTGATATCTTGCATTTGATTAGGATATATAGTTCTCCCACTATTTTATGTAATTTTTCCAGTTGTTAGGCCCACTGCATAGACCAAAAAATCATTCTTCTCCTCCTACGTCATTTATTCTCATCTGGAACTTGTCATTTATCCATCGAAAAAATCTCTAAGCCAACTGAGTTTTAACTCGGTGTAGGAAACAAGAGATAAAGTTAATAACATAATCACTTTCTATTATGCCCAGTTTATCCCTTTATTTTTCAAGTTTGGTGACTAATTTGAATCAATTGAAACTCTAGATCATATCACCTCATCACTTCTCATCTTTAAATGCCACTTACCCTTGGATCGTATCTCCCTAAAACCTGAAACACTTGAATCATCAGTTAACAACATTTATATACATAGGGAGAGGGGATATTCTGGAATCCTCCAGATGAGGATTGTGGTTGATCCTGATGGGTCAAACATTTGATTATTTCTTTAAAATCATTATACTATTTCCTTTCTTCTTCTAGATACCTATCCAACTTCAACTACTCTGGCCATATAACTAGGCATTCTTTACCCACATGCTGAGCCTTTTTCTGATATGTATATTCTGCAGTCCTAGCCTTTCTCACCATTTGGGGTTTAAACCCACTAGTACACTTTTCCTTATTTTAGGTTTCACCAAAATTCCATTTCCCTTGATTCCTTCTCTATGTAGGAATCTCTCTGCTTGTCATTTTCCCTTGCTTCTTCATCCATTGCAAGGATATTACTCTTTCCTCCACTTTTCTCTATGGCACACGACATGCGAATTTCTCAATACATTCTTTGTTAATTTTTATTTTATTAGTTGTTTTAATCATTCCACCCTTTCTTGTTGGTGTTGAGTTTTCCACTGATTTAACATTCTTATTTCTCACAAATGGAGTAAATATTCCCTTAATCTTCCAAGTTTGTTCACATTCTCTCCAATAGAGTTATTGTGAGTGTGGCCGAGGAGGTGACTCATACACATTTCTTTCAGCTCCTTGTGATTCCCCTAAGGTTTTATGTCTATTATTCAACTTTACACTTTGTCTTGTAGTGTAGAATTTCTCATTATGCACTACTGGAGTTGAGAATCTCCTTTCAAGTTCCTTTTCCTTTCTTTCTTTCTTCTTGCTGCAATGTATTTCCAAATTAAAATAATTAGAACATATAAAAAATTTTACATCAAAGGCATACCTCATATCATCATTTCTTTGTCGAGATGTTGGTGCATCTTGAGTTATTCCTCTGACATTGATCTCATGAGCTTCCTGACACATACTCATGGTGTGTCCCATTCTTCCACAATAATAGCATATAATGAATTCTTTCCTCTGAGAGACTCTTCTTTCTGATTTCTCATGAAACTTCTTCTTATTCTCAGATTTAGTAAAGTTTCTATTTTCACAACCTGAAATGCATTCCCGAGCCTCTGAACAGAATCTTGATGTATGACCATGAATCCCACAAAAATAGCACAAGCTATCATTTCATCCTGTAAAAGCCTTTTTAGGTCTATCTCCAGCACCTATAAGGGTTTTCTTATCTCTAGAGACTTTCACAGCTCTTTTCCTATCTCACATAGGAGTGAGATCATCATATCCAATTCCAAATCTTCCCAAAATGGATGGACTTTGGGATGATACAATCCTTTAATTCTTCTCCTTTGATGTAGAATATTTGGCTTTCATTTTATTTTCACCTCCCGAAGGATAATCAAATAGTAAGTGCAAGGCATCCTTTAACTTGGTCTTGTTTTTGGAATTTGATTTCTCTATTTTATTCTTGACTAATTCTATTTCCTCTTCCAACTTTTGAATCTGTATATCCCTTGATTCATGTTGGGTATCAAGTTCACTCTTGAGAAGCTTCCCTCTACTCATATCATCTTCCAATTCACGTGTCATCTTATCCACTATGTCACTTTGCTCATTTACTTTCAATTTTTCCTAAGCAACAGAATCAGAACAACATGAATTCTCTTGTTGAAAACTTTGATTCTCCTAAATGATTTTAGATAGTTGTGTAGCAAGATCATCATTTTTGGATTTCAGATTCTAAATTTCATCTAACTTCTGATTCTCTCCCTTGTCATCAGCTTTTTATTTTTCTCTATTTAAAGATATATTTTTCAGTTCTTCAGCTTGAGAATCATTCTTCTCCCTCAGATTAGTGGCCATGTCAATAATCCTTTGATTTAATCCTATTAGCTTGTTTACCTCAATTTCCATTGCTTGGATTCGTATTTCTTTGGATTTCATCTCTTCATCCAATTTTTGATCCAATTTCTTTGCCTTGTCGAAAAATTTCACTTTTCGAATTCTTGGAGTTTCTTCATCATCAGTGATTCAAACATCACTTGGAATATCAGGTTCTTCACTCATGCCTTCAGTATCATTGAATGAGTAATTATTTTCACTATATGATTCATCCAAATCATTCCTCTTTTCACTACATGATTCCTTTAACTAAATCACACTCTTTCCATTGACACTTCCACACTGTGTAATTTCACAAGAATTATGCTTCTTCTTTGATGTTCTTCCCTTTGCCATGGAACACCAAGATAAGACCAGGATAAATATTTAACCACACAAATCGACTAATGCAAGTAAGAGTAATCAAATCTGATAAAAGAAACCTTCCCTCTGATACTAATTGTTAGGACTAAAAGGGGCCAAGATACCCTAATAGGGGGGGGGGGGTGAATCGGGGTTTGGATATTCTATTTCAAATTATTTCTGTCCCACTAGATCTTGAACTCTATATTATAAGGTTCACTATGTTTTCTCTTATGTTAATAACATTTATCTTTTTCTTTCCTCCTTTATCTAATAATGATGCTTTGGATGCAATGCAGGGATGCAAACAGGAAGACACATAGATTTTTACTTGGTTCACCCTCACTGGGCTACATCCAAGGAGTATACAACGATGATGTGCCGTTGTACCAAACCCACTAAAGCTCACTTCCAATTTAAAATGTTTGGGCAAGAACACTTCTATGTCCAGGCTCACTGCATTTACAATTTTTAAGGTTAGCTCACTACTTCCCCAAGGGTCACTCCCCGTTTCTATCTCTCTCTCTGGCTCACTGCCGGTAGAAAGGATCAACTTCTTCCTCTTCCTTTGCTCACTACTCATGAAAGTATCCACACACAGTTTATGGACTTTTAGGTCCTTTCATTATCTCTAATTAATTCTGCATCCTTAATTGTTCATAGATGCTCTATTGACGTCCAACTTTCACCCGCAAATGAATCCCACTTTGCACCGGGTGTACTGGGAAACCTTAATTTTTATACACAACCCTTACTTCACCTTGTGCGTAATTCCCTTGACTTGCATGAAATACACTTTTCATGCAACACCGCTTTTACGTGAAACTGACTTCTTTTACACACCGTGATTGATTTTATGTGCAATTGACTTCTTTTACGCGCAATTTTCACTTTTACGTAAAACATTTGATTTACACGCAAATGATGATTTTACGCGCAACTCCCATTTTTTACGTGCAACATATCCACTGACTTGCACGCAATTTTCTTCTTTTGCATGTAATCTACTTTTTGTGCAACAGTCTTCTTTTCCGCTCAACCTCTGGTTTTCACACAAACAGTTATTTTACGCACAAACTTATTGTTTTCACACAACTCTCTTGTGCACTCCAATTTCGTGGGCTTGAGATCAGATACTCTCTAAGTAATGATATCTATTAGAATTATAGGGTTCACTTCATATTTATAGGAAAAATTGACCCCTATGCGTAAAACCCTTCTTCTGTGCGTAATCCTCTTTGAGCGCGAAAAACATTTCTTCCACGCAACACCATTTTTTGCACATTGCTCTAATATTTCACGAACCTCATTCATTTTCCAATTTTTGATCTTCTAATTTTGAAACAACTCTTGTGTGAAAAACACCAATTCTTATTTCGAACACCTGCTAATATTTCACACACCATTTCCTTTTTCGCGCACCGTGCTGATATTTTGCGCAACACTTAATTTTTCGCGCACCACGCTGATATTTCGTGAAACACTTTATTTTTTGCGCACCAATCAAATTTTGCACGCACCTCCTTTTTCCAAAAACAAATCTCTCAATTTTCTGATTATCAGGCCCAAAAATTTGGAAAACACTAGAAAACGGTGCCACCTTATATCTGCTCTTTTTGTACCGCCTCCAGATCATCCATTCCATTGTCGAGGTTCTTCAATCAAACATGAATATCCAACACTATCTCTTTAACCTTAAAAATCACCATGTAGACCCCTTTGTCAACAAATTATACATCATGGTATGATTTGTGAACAAACACAACAAGGAGTCCTGCTTTTTCAACAAACACAATTACCTCAAAAATGCTTCAATGATGCCTTGGGGGATTTTTGACCAACAATCTCCCCCTTTGGGTTTGTTGACAACTTTTCTCATAAAAATTCTCTGCACTTTGATACAAAATTAACACTTCTTACAATTTCTACCACCATTCGACTCTTGCGATTATGATAGTAATCAAGGATTCACTCAACACATACTCTAATCTCACATGAGAAATGATCGACATGAGAAACAAGAGTAAATGAAAAGTTCATCAATGAATCACTTTATTTCTGACACTAACCGTTGACACCTGACTGATACCAATTGTCAAACTGATACCAATTGTTGAGACCACTGTGAAAACCAATTAGTGATAGCTAGAAACCTTCTGACACCATTCCAACACCACTCTTCTGCTTTTATCACGATCCTCAGTTGTCGTGATATCTATTCTTTGATCGATCACTTCTAGTATCATCATATTTAATACTCTCCCCCTATCTCATTGCTCTCCCCTATCTCGCTGCTCCACCTTTCAGATTCTCCCCGTGTACTTGACTAAGACATTTTCTCCCTTCCTTATCCACATTTTCTCTCACTAGAGGAGTCACTATTTCTCCCCCTTTGTCAACGAACCCAAAGGTCACTCCTTTGTGGTCTGCAACAGAGTAGAGAAAGAATATCATCACATTAGGGTAAAACACACCATACCTTAGGGAGGGGGGGGGGGGGTTCCACAACCACACTTTTTCAGGTGCAGGGAGTTGAATGAACTCCCAGATCCAGTTGATGCCTCTCAAAATCTTCCTTGGGTAAGGACTTTGTCAGAATGTATGAAACACGTAGTTCTGTAGGCACATACTCCAACTTCACAATTCCCTGCTCAACCTTCTCCTTTATAAAATGACACTTTATCTCAATGTGCTTTGTCCTTGAGTGATGGAAGTGATTTTTTCTATGATTTATAGCACTTGAGTTATCACACTAGATTCTGATCGGAGACTCCACTTCAATGCCCATATCATCAAGTTGCTGCTTCATCTACAATAACTGTGTGCAAGCTTGAGTGGTGGAAATATACTCAACTTCTGCGGTGCTCAATGAAATGCATTATTTCTTCTTCCTTAGCCAAGAAACACACAATCCTCCAAGATAGAAAGCACCTCCTGATGTTGATTTCCGGTCATCTGCTGAACTGGCCTGATCTACTTCAGTATATCCCAATAATTCTAACTGAGATTTGTCACTATATATCAAGCCGAAATCAATTGTGGCCTTGATATACCGAAGTATTCTTTTCACTATAAGCATGTGGCTTTCCATGGGATTACTATGATATCTCATTTCTTTACATGTGAAAAAAACAATATCAGGTCTCGTCGCTGTCAGGTACAGTAAACTCCCAATAATCTGCCTATATTCTATGATATTAACTTCCTTGCCATTATCATCTTTTGATAATTTCATCCAGGTAGCAATCAGAGTCTTTATCTCCATGGAATTTTTTATTCCAAATCCTTTAGAACCTCCTCGGAATATTTTTATTGAGAAAATAATGTTCCATTCCTTCCTTATGTCACCTATAAACTAAGGAAAATATTAGCTCACCAATCATAGAAATTTCGAACTGATTTTTCATGAATTCGGAAAACTTTCTGCACTGTTCTTCATCTAAAACTAGTATTCTTTAAAAATTGATCCAACAATGAATACTATCATATTATAACTGCTCAATATTCAATTATTATTCCAGAATCCCATTAAAAAATGTGGACTTAACATGCATCTGGAACATTTTTAACTTCTTTTGCACTATAATGGCTAGGTATAATCTGATTGTCTCCATCCCTCATCTTCCATGTCTGCACTAGCATTTTCTGATGACCAGTAATATCTTTCAAGTCAATTTTATCTTAGCTCTTTGACTTTCATGTTGATATGGATTTTTATTTCTCATGTTCATTATTAGTGTCTACTTATGAATTAGCATTTTCCACTTCTACTCCCCCTAAGCCTCTTACCACTTCATCACTTTCAACAGAAAACTTGTCATTGTGTCATTGTTTAATGACATCATTTATTTCAACTAATTTTCTCATATTTTTGTTGAAACCCCTTTGATTTTCTCTCGAATATTCTTGATATCCTGAAATTAGTCAGCTGTGTGTTGCTGATTGTCCCCCAATCATTCTTCATGAACATAAACATTCATCCTTTATATCCCATTGAGATCTTTCATTTGATTAAGATATAGAGTGCTTCCCCTATGTTATGAAATTTTTCCAGTTGTTAGGCCCACTACATAGACCCAAAAACATTCTTATCCTCCTACGCCATTTATTCTCATCTAGAACTTGGCATCGATCCATCAAAAAAATATCTAAGCCTACTGAGTTGCAACTCAATGTAGGAAATGAGAGATAAAGTTAATAAGACAATCACTTTCTATTGTTCATAGTTTCTCCCTTTCTTTTTCAGGTTTAGTGCATGATTTGAATCAATTGAAACTCTGGAGTATATCACCTCATCACTTCCCATCTTTAAATGCCACTCCCCCTTTGATCGTATCTCCCTAAAACCTAAAACACTTGAATCATCAATTAACAACATTTATATACCTAGAGATAGGTGACATTCTGGAATCCTCAAGATAAGGATTGTGGTTGATCCTGATGGGTTAACCCTTTGATTCTTTCTTTCAAAGCATCACACTCATTCCTTGCTTCTTCTAGCTGCCTAGACAACTTCAATTGCTCTGGCCATATAACTAGGCATTCTTTACCCACATGCTGAGCCTTTTTCTGATATGTACATTCTGCGGGCCTGGCCTTTCTCACCATTTGAGGTTTAAACCCACTGATACACTTTTCCTTCTTTTAGGTTCCACCAAAATTCCATTTCCCTTGATTCCTTCTATGTGTAGGAATCTCTCTGCTTGTCATTTTCCCTTGCTTCTTCCTCAATTTCAAGGATCTTCCTCTTTCCTCCACTTTTCTTCACGACACACGACATGCGAATTTCTCAATGCATTCTTTGTTAATTTTTCTTTTATCAGTTGTTTGAATCATGCCACCCTTTCTTTTTGGTGTTGATTTTGCCACTGATTTAACATTCTTATTTCTCACAACTGGAGTAAATATTTCCTTAATCTTCTAGGTTTGTTCACATTCTCTCCAATAGAGTTATTGTGAGTGTGGCCGAGGAGGCAACTCATACACATTTCTTTTAGTTCCTTGTGATTCCCCTAAGGTTTTATGTGTGTTATTCAAATTACACTTTGTCTTCTAGTGTAGAATTTCTCATTATGCACTATTGGAGTCGAGGATCTCCTTTAGAGTTTCTTTTCCTTTCTTTCTTTCTTCTTGCTGCAATGTCTTGCCAAATGCCTATAATCAGAACATATAAAACATTTTCCATCAAATGCATACCTCATATCATCATTTCTTTTTAGAGATGTTGATGCGTCTTGAGTTCTTCCTCTGACATTGATCTCATGAGCTTCCTGACACATAATCATGGTGTATCCCATTCTTCCAGAGTAATAGCATCTGATGAATGCTTTCCTCTGAGAGACTCTTGTTTCTGATTTGTCATGAAACTTATTCTTATTCTCAGATTTAGTAAAGTTTCTATTTTCATAACCTGAAATGTATTCCTGATCATCTGAATAGAAGCTTGATGTATGACCATGAATCCCACAAAAAAAGCAAAAACTATCATTGCATACTATAAAAGCCTTTTTAGGTCTATCTCTAGAACCTATAAGGTTTTTCTTATCTTTAGAGACTTTTATAGCTCTTTTCCTATCTCTCATAGGAGTGGAATCATCATATCCAATTCCAAATCTTCTCAAAATGGGTGGCCTTTGGGATGATACAATCATTTCACGATTCTCCTCTGATGTAGCATATTTGGCTTTCATTTCATCATCACCTACCGAAGGATAATCAAATAGTAATTGCAAGGCATCCTTTAACTTGGGATTGTTTTTGGAATTTGATTTCTCTATTTCATTCTTGAGGGATTCTATTTCCTCTTCCAACTTTTGAATCTTTATATCCCTTGATTCATGTTGGGTATCAAGTTCCCTCTTGAGAAGCTTCCCTCTACTCATCTCATCTTCCAATTCACGTGTCATCTTATCCACCATGTCACTTTTCTCATTTACTTTATATTTTTACTAAGCAATAGAATCAGAACAACATGAATTCTCTTATTGCAGCCTTTGAATCTCCTGAACGAGTTAAGATAGTTGTGCAGTAAGATCATAATTTTTGGATTTCATATTCTGAATTTAATATGACTTTTGATTCTCTCCCTTGTCATCAGCTTTGTGTTTTTCTCTATTTGAAGATATATTTTTCAGTTCTTCAGCTTGAGAATTATTCTTCTCCCTCATATTAGTGGCCATGTCAATAAGCTTTTGATTTAATCCTCTTAGCTTTTTTACCTCAATTTCCATTACTTGGATCCATATTTCTTTGGATTTAATCTCTTCATCCAATTTTTGATCCAATTTCTTTAACTTGTCGAAAACTTTCAATTTTCGACTTCTTGGAGTTTCTTCATCATCAGTGGTTCCAACATCACTTGGAATATCATGTTCTTCACTCATTCCTTCAGCATCATTGAATGAGTAAGTATTTTCACTGTATGATTAATCCAAATAATTCCTCTAGTCACTACATGATTCCTTTAATTGAATCACACTCTTTCTATTGACACTTCCACACTGTGTAATTTCACAAGAATTATGCTTCTTCTTTGAAGTTCTTCCCTTTTCCATGGCATACCAAGATAAGAGCAGAATAAATCTTTAACCACACAAATCGACTAACCCAACTTAGAGAAATAAAAACTGATAAAAGAAATCTTCCCTATGATACCAATTGTTAGGACTAAAAGGGTCCAAGATACCCTGAGTGGGGGGGGGGGGGGGGGTGGTTTACTCAGGGTATGGATATTCTATTTCAAATTCTTTATGTCCCACTGGATCTTGACCTCTATATTATAAGGTTCACTATTTTTGATCTTTTTTTGATAAAATTTATCCTTTTCTTTCCTCCTTTATCTAATAATGATGCTTTGGATGCAATGCAAGGAAGTAAACAGGAAGACACAGAGATTTTTACTTGGTTCACCCTCACTGGGCTACATCTAAGGATCATACAACAACGATGTTCCACTGTACCAAATCCACTAAAGCTCACTTCCAATTTAAAATGTTCGGCCAAGATCACTTCTATGCCCAGTATCACTGCCTTTACAATATTTATGGTTAGCTCACTGCTTCCCCAAGGGTCACTCCCTGTTTCTCTCTCTCTCTGGATCACTACCGGTAGAAAGGATCACCTTCTTCCTCTTCCTTTGCTCACTACTCTAGAAAAGATCCACACACAATTTATGGACTTGTGGGTCCCTTCATTATCTCTAATGAATTCTGCATCCTTAACTGTTGATAGATTCTCTATTGACGTCCAACTTTCACCCGTAGATGAATCCCACTTTACACCGGGTGTACCGGGAAACCCTAATTTTTTATACGTAGCCCTTACTGCACCTTGCGCGTAATTACCTTGCCTTGCGTAAAATCCACTTTTTACGCAACATCTCTTTTACACACAACTGACTTCTTTTACACGCAATGATTGCTTTTACGCACAACTGACTTCTTTTACGTGCAATTTTCACTTTTATGTGAAACCTTTGATTTACATGCAAATGCTACTTTTATGCGCAACTCCCATTTTTTACGCACATCCTCTCCACTTCCTTGCACGTAACTTTCTTCTTTTGCACGCAATCCACGTTTTGTGCAACAGTCTTCTTTTCTGCACAACCTCTGCTTTTCACACAAACATTTCTTTTACGTACAAACTTATTATTTTCGCGTAACTCTCTTGTGCACTCCTATTTCACGAGCCAGATCTCGGATACTCTCTAAGTCTTGATCTCTCTTCTAATGAGATAGGTCACTTCATATTTATAGAAAAAATTGACCCCAGCGCCTAAAACTCTTCTTCTGTGTGCAATCCTCTTCGAGCACGAAAAACACTTCTTCCGCGCAACACCATTTTTCGTGCACTACTCCAATATTTCACGCACCTCATGCCTTTTCCAATTTTTGAGCTTCTGATCATGAAACAACTCTTGCGTGAAAAACAAAAATTCTCTATTTTGCGCACCCGCTAATATTTCGTGCACCATGAAAATATTTCGTGCACCACTTTCCTTTTTCATGCACCATGCTGATATTTCACGCAACACTTAATTTTTCGAGCACCACACTGATATTTCTCACGACACTTAATTTTTCTCGCACCACTCAAATTTTTCACACACCTCCTTTTTCCAAAAATGCATCTCTCAATTTTTTAATTTTTAGGCTCAAAAATTTTACAAACACTGGAAAACGGTGCCACCTTGTATCTGCTCTTTTTGTACCGCCTCGAGATCATCCATTCCATTGTCGAGGTTCTTCAATCAAACATGAATATAAAACACCATCTCCTGAACCCAAAAAATCACTATGTAAACCCCCTTTTCAATAAATTATGCATCGTGGTATGCTTTGTGAACAAACACAACACGAAGGCCTACTTTGTCAACAAACACAATTACCTCAAAAATGCTTCAATGATGCCTTGAGGGATATTTTCCTAACATTATATTTCATGTACATGTTGATTTTTTCAAAGACAGATCACACAAATATGGGTTTGTTTCTGATACCAAGCACATAATATGAATACCATAAAACCCATCACTACTAACCATGTTATAATAAATGAATGAGTATCCCCAATATCAAATAATTCACAAATGATGCTAGAATCAAGCAATAAGGTACCTCTAACTATAGATGGTCCGACCTTTACTTATAGAAAATCTAGCTATGTTACAAATATATAACCCTAATTCTTTACAAATTGGGATCATCCACCATGATATGATGGTGTCAGCTGCTATTCTCAAGTGGTCATAGAGTCATTTTATATGAATCACAATTAAAAATGCGGGCCAGAATATTGGGACCTGTCTTCCTGGGTTTATGATACTTATGTATGATTAGAGCCCTCCACCATCAATATAGAAAGTGGGTTCCTATATTATTGTTTTAGGTGTTCTTGTTTCCCATACCTAAAATAGTTCTGAGGTTCTTGTATGCAATCCCTCTTTAAGTGGTCAAGTGAACCACACTTGAAACATCTTGCTTGAACATCATTTTATCTCATAGAGGAACATAATGGTGTATCTTGCCCATATGATGCTCTCATCCCATGAGAATATTCATCTCACCTTTTATTTTTCCTAATAATATAACTAGTAATTATGTTCTATTGAGTGAAAATACTCCCACCTGGTGTATTCCCAATAATATCCTTTTCTTCCAGAACCACTTTTTTTACCATTTCAACATATGATTTGATAAAAAAGTATTATCAATAATATTTCTGGAAACAATCCTAACTTAAATCTACTATCCTTCAAAGTATCACTAGAAAATATTTATAAAGTATATTGGGTTAAATTTGTAAATTTAGTGGAATAATTCATGTTTTCTATATCCTCTAGCTACAAGTTAAAGAAATAATTTGTCTTTAATACTTGGGATGTCTAAGGGTATAAGTGTTGGTTAAACATTTTCTAAAACCATTCCTAATCCATCCTTTCATGTAGAATTTCTTTTTCAACCAAATCCCACCATTCAATTCTAATACCTTCAAATATATGAATTTATAACATAAATTTAACATTATTAGAGTATGTTAAGACTGGGGGCGTGGGTTTCTAGTTCTTGGATTTATATTTGTTAGGTGTGGGATAACTTGGGTTGTTGTGGGTGGGAATATGCCAAGAGAAAATGTTTTATATTTCATTTCAATAGTTTTTTGTTCCCATCTATTATTGGTATTTTGAGAAATAAATATGGGGAACTAGATTTTATGTTGGAATGAAATTGATTTTTTATTTCTAGTTGGGAAGCTATGGAGGTTTATACCTTGGGAGGTGTCAACAATTATGAGAAGAGTGATATTATTCCTCAAGATATTTTCTTCTTCTTCTTCCATATTATCCTCTTCCCTCATATTTTTCTACACTTATTTTATTATATTTCCATTATCATTTATTATAAAGATTCAATCATTCTAAGTAAACAAATTTGGTGATTTGGATAGTTCTCATTCTTCTTGTTTTCATTATCCTTACATTTTGGTGACTTCTCTAGGGAACTAGAGTGAGAGAGATGAATGAAGAGGGAGAAAACATGATGTGGAATCGATTTAAATTAGAGAAAAATGATTGATCAGATAGACTCAGACACTTGGGAATATATTTCTAGAGAGGACATGATCACTATTAGAGAAGTAAACGCTGCTGAAAAAGGCACAAATGCTATTGTGGAAGATTTTTCTATTTATTCCACAAAATTCCTACTACACGGTCAAGTTGTAAGGCATGTGTGTAGTATGTATGATTATAGATAGAGTAACATGGAGAGGTTGTTGCTACATGTGTAACTTTATATTTGAGTTTCGATCATTGGATGCTGGTCTAGATGGTTGAAGAGTGGATGTTGAGAGATGTGTTAGCTTGTTTACAGTATATAATGGAGTTAGAATTTGATACAGTGGTACAACTTATGAAATCTCAGTTAGCTATGATTCAATAACTACTAACTAATATAAAATAATAGTTTTGGTTCTTATGAGATGAATCTTGGGAGATAGAGATTCAAGAGTCACATTTCTTAGAATTCTGGAAAGTGACGTGATGAATTCATTACATATACATTTATTAGTGGCTATGTAAAGAATAAATTTGAATCCTACCTATAAAAACCTACACATGTAATTATAGTTCTGATTCATCATGTTAATAAACAAAAAATTCATAATTAGGAGGAGAAACATGTTATTTTTTTAACTAAACCTTTAACTTTAGAGGAAAATAGTTTGAGAGTTATTTCCAAATAAATCATGGAGGTAAAAAATGGTAAATATAGAAGAGTGTTCTATTTTTATTGGATAATAACCTATGGATCCATAAGTAAATGATCATAAAACTTCTATAGTAAATATTATCAAATTCAGTAGTAAGTTAGGACCTACTATTACTAATTTTCAAAATGGATATAGGAAAAGTTATTTTATCGGAAATAAAGAGTATCATGTTTGGCCAATATCAAGCATAGAAATTACCATTAAATAAATATGAAAGTTGGGATATAAACTGTTGTAGAGTGATTATAGAATCACTTACATTTTAACCAATAATGATGAAAATTTATTTGTATTATGTTTGATGAAATATTTCTTAGATTTACATCATTGTGACATCTTTGGCTAGATGCCTCATTTTAATCATAGCGAGCATCTTATGGTGATACATATCCAAGTTGAAAGGTAGAAATAAAGATGATATTAATGTGTTAGATCCAAAAATGGGTTTGTCTACATTGAAATATACCAAAGTGTCTACAAATAATTTTGATCTAGTAAATAAACTCAAGGTGGGTGGTTTCAGTTTTTTTTCAAGGGTATATTTTTTAATGGTACCACTATAACAATAAATCCAATCTCTTATCAATAAATTCTAGGGATTTAATAATTATTAAATGATATAGGTATGATTTCTTATTTTTATAACCAAAATATTATGAAGTTTCATGGATGTTTCATTAAGGGGGATCAGTTACTATGAGTTTATGAGTATATGGAAAATAAAAATTTTCATCCGACTTTGTTTAGTGAGGAATATAGAAGATTGATACTTGATTTTCCAACAAGACATAAAATCAAAATTAATATTGTAAGGGGATTAACTTTTATCCATTAAGAATACAAACTCAAGATTATTCATAGGGATACTAAAGTTACCAAATTAATTCTTGATAGTGAATTGAACTCCAAGATTTATAAATTTATTTAGGCTTAGATAAAGAAGGATGAGAAGACCTATAGAATCACTCAGATTACTGGAACATTATGTTTTATGGTTTTAGAATATATTATGTGGGGATACTTAGATAAAAAGTTAAATTTTTATGGATTTTTAGTGTTGGTTTTAGATGGGGCATTCCAAATATATGGATTCCATGAAAATTGATTGAAGGAAGGTTTGTTGGTTGGAGAAACACTTCACTAAGAATCAATGGGGGGGGGGGTGGATTGAGTTCTTGAAATTTTCTTCACTTTAAAACCACCCTCTTACAGTTATGATATGTTATGATACTTTCTTAAAAAAATAAATCAATATAAATAAAATTAGAAAGAAAAAGATCAAACACAAGATATTTATAGTGGTTCATGGAACAAAAATCCCACAGTCTACTCCACCAATGCTCAAATCCTAGAGATTGGTGATTTTCACCAACACCTATCCTTTCCCTAGGGACTTCTATACTGATATCAGGAAGCCTTCAATTAGTACAAAACTTGGAGATTTTAATAGTTTCCTTTAAGGATTTAAAAGACACCAGTATTTAAAAATCAGTACAAGGAGTTCTCACTTCCAGTAGTAGGAAAGAATAAATAAATATTACAAATGATGCACACAGTTGCAAGATAAAATTGATATAATAGAAGAGTTATCTAGAAGATAAAATAAGCATGGATAATAGCTTGAGGAGATTCTTATAAAACATGGTAAGATAAATCTTTGAAATTAAATCTATAAAAAACTTTAATCTTATTCTTATTTTTTATTAGCATAAAGAAGCAACACATAAAGCTTTAAGAGAGAGAGAGAGATTGATAGAGAAAGTGATTTATTATATTCTCATTACTTATTTCTTTTATCTTGTTCAAATACTCTTGTATATCTTAATTTACTATTGCACATCATGATATCCTATAAAATCTTGCCTCAAAATTAAATTCTAGTTATCCTTTTCTTGAAAATACATCGACAAAAATACTGAGAAATAAATTTTGTTTATACTATCTTCTTCTCTCAGTACTTTCAACCTTTAAGAAATCAATTTTACCAAAAATACGTTGTCGAATATTTAACTATTCGATGAAAACATTAATTTATACTTAAAGTACTCCAACAGTAATAAATATGCTGGTTGAATAATGACTTAGCCGACTCTAAATCATCACGTAGCCAAATTCCATGAAGTGAAATTCAAGCAGTTGAATTGATATATGTATTTATTCTTCATGTATCAATCTTTCTCATCTAGCTAAATTTAGTGTAGTCTAATGAATCACATATCCAATTGGAACCACATAACCAAATTTTACATGGATCTAATTCATGTAGCCAAATACTCTATGTAGGCGATTTACATATCCATTTCATCGATGTATCTATTTTCTCACATAACCAATTCATCATCATAGAAAATTTTCACATAATTTATTATGTAACATAGCTGATTCACATAGGTAATTCCTTCACGTATGGATTAATGTTTCTGATTTCTCAATGTAGCTAAATATTTGCATAGCTGATTGCCTCATGTATCTAATTTTACAGACTTATGAAAATTTCAAAAAACTTTTAGATTTACAGATTTGAAACAGAATTGACTTAAATAAAGATAAAACCTAATTAAAAACCTTGAAATAAAATTCATCAATATCGTAAATTTTTTTTTGAGATCATTAAAACATAAATTACATGGGATATTTTGAAACAACATCAGTAGTCCAATAATCACCCCTTTTTGATGATCACAAAACCCATTAAACAATTAAAGTTAAATTTTAACAGATTTAAAAATTAAAAAAAAACTATGTAAAATATATTTCTTTTAAAATGTTGCATTTATCCTTTCTTATCCTCTTTAATTTATCATATATATCTAATCCCCCTTTTTATGACATTAAAAAGAAAGGGTATGGAGAGGAAAAAAAATGTTAATATAGAATATTGAAGTATGAAAAATTAAAATAGAGTGTTGATACTGAATTTAAATGATGGAAAGACTGAATTTTATAAAATTGTAGAAAATAAAACATTCAAGAAAAATAAAAAAAATTATATTTAAAAAATTAATTCAGAAAGATAAAAGAATTTCATTAATCATGTATATTGGTGTATATATATAACCCAAAAAAAATACACACACACAAATTATTCAGAGGACCCTAGTTTTTGGATGAGTTCAAATTTAGATGGAGGTTTGGGTGGAAATTTATTAAAGGAAGGAGAATATGAAGTTATAGGAGGGTGAACTATAGGAGGCCGAACCACTCTTTCAAGCTCCTCAACCAAACTGTCTTTAGTTCCAAAACTGGATCTATCTCGTATTATCTGGGCATGTGTGATTAACACCTTCTCAACATTATAATAATCGATACTTAAATCATATATACCATATTTTTAAAAGGATATTTTATTGGGAGCATGTCAAGATATATATTCCTTTTTTATAGAATCAATTGACATTATAGTGGAACAATTTGACTGTTATTTCTTATAAATGTTGGATAGATCAGAAAAAACATCTAATCTCTAACTGAAACCACTATAAGTATCTAGAGGAACTAGACCAAGAGTTATCTTTCCCCTTAGAGAGAACTAAGAATCAACACAAAAATCAATCCTCTTAATGATATTAAATTAAAAAAAATTACAGTGCAAGCTTGTATGCACAACTTATAAACTGAAGATAAAACATTATTCAACAACAATTTAAAGATTTAAATTTTCCCAATTGAAAAACATTGATATGTACTAACCATGTAAATAAGATGAGGATCATATTGAGCTGTAGGAGGCTCTGAATTCAGCTTTTTATGAATTCTGTCAACTGAGACTTACAAACTAATTAGCCTACCTTCCAAATAAATAAAATTTTGATCCAATTTTACTAACTTCTCTATCAGTACTTGAACAACCTCATGAATATTAATGGATGGTTCTTGGGAAACTAGATTACTAGGAGTATCTGTACTAGGTCCAACTAGAATGAGAGGTATGTATACTAAAATTTCTCATCCTATAGCGGTAGCGGTAGATGGTATGGAACTATAATTCACTTTTAAAGAGTCTATATATTGATCTATAACTATATCATAAATCTCAACCAACATTTTTAAAAATTTTTAATGGTTTTTGTTGATTAAACCAATCAAACATGAAAAACATGTCTCTTACTTGTGTGGGTACTCCTAAGGTTTCTTATACCTAATCACTAATAGAATAAATAGATTCCTAAAGATAGACAACCATGTCATTCAATGACACATGAGTCCTAAGTCCATGTCTTCTGATAGTTTCTATAGTTTCATGAAATTTAGCTAATAAATCCTTTTTAAATTCTTTCATAAAAATATGGGTGAACATGTCACATTCTAATGACCAAATCTAAGAGTTTACTAAATTCAAATATGAAGGCAATAAGTTAAAATAAATATGAAAATTAGAAAACACTATTATTTGTGTGGTGGTTATGTCACTATATTGAAATACTATAATAAAATTAAATTGAATCACAACCATACTCTTTAGAGTGTGAAAGATATCTTTTATCTCAGTCGTTAAACTTTGAATTTAATCAAGTGTATCCATTGAAATATCTGATTGAACTAGTTGATTTTTTTATAACCATATCCCTTTATGATTCTATAAGAACTCTAAGTTCAATTATTTCAAATTGTTTTAGAAAAAATTACTCTAATATCATTCACTTAGTATTCTACATCCTCAATTTCATTATCACTTACACTAGATAAAATAGGTTGCACCAGTTAGAGGTTCTGTATCAAGGTGGTTTGGACAACTGTAACGTCCCGGATCTGGGTGCCACTCAACGGGTGCCCCAAACCCGGTTGGTTACATGAACTTAAGTGAATTTCCCCAAACGCCAGAGGCTGCTGACTAGCAGAAAGGGCCAAGGACTGATAGTGGGGAAACTATGCCTTCGTTTGTCAAAGTGTGGCGCAGCAGAATAAAATATATAAGCATAAAACAGCGGAAGCAGTAAACACTATATAACTGAATGGATAACTGAAGTAAAGGAGAATCAGCAGTCACACACACATATATATATAGATGCATCATGTCAGTAATATATGAAAACAACTAGAACAAGATACACTAGAATACAATACAATACAACTCAAGTACAAGGTACAAAAAAAAAAACGAAACAAAACAGTGAAACAGAAGCTTATCAGCATCGCAAGCCTAAGCTCGATCCCATGATCTGCTACTCCTCTACATCAATCATGTACCTGTATAGGGACCCTTTCCCTTATCCATACCTGTAGAAATGTAATCTGTTTGGGTTGAAGACATGACCCAAACAGGGTGTGAGAAATGAATCCCAGTAGGCACCCACCAAAGGCCTGTGCCTAACTGTTAGTGAAAATGTGCAACCACAATGTGCAATAGTAAATGAAATAAACTAAGAAGTACTCAAAAGTAACTAAATTTACCAATAATATTTCCATTTTAATATTCATTTGACCATTCAATTTAATAACATTCTGTACTCATGAAAACCAATCCCTCGGTCCAATCAGAACCTTGCCCTCAGGCTAATATAATAAAACCATGCCCAGGATTTCCCTCAGGCTATCGAATATAACAACTCCCTCAGGCTTTCCCTCAAGATATCAAATATAACCATGCCCTCAGGCTTAACAGTACATTTCCCTTAGGTTAAACAAACAACGCCCTTAGGATAAAAAGAACAATGCCCTCAGGATCAAGTAACTGGGCCAAACCCAAAGCATAAACAAAAAATTTATAGACAATTCTTCTCAAGGAAGTTCAATACACATTATAATCATGGCATACCCTCGGGTATCCTGGAAAAATGGCTAAATAGAGGAACACACCCCCGGGGTGGTCCTGGATCCAAGTAGTGATCCCAAACAACAATCATACATATTCATTAAACTACCTATACAATTATAGGTATTTAATTATGCAAGTCCTCGACCATACAACACCCCAAACATGGGAGCGTAGTACAATGGTACACAAAACACACATCAGTTAGAATTTAAACACCAGACCACCTACCTCGATCGTCTCTGATCAGTATACGAGAACGAAGCCTCCCGAATTGTCCAAGAATGACGTAGATCTGGGATAAAATAATTCCCGTTCAAATTCAAATAACTTCCCTTAGAGGAATAATTCTTAAGAACATCACAAGGAGAAGGGAGAACTCACCCGTGCGGTTCCAACGTGATTAGCAGAAGTAGAAACAGATTCCCGGTGCACAATCAGCTGATCTCCGAAGCTCCGACCATCCTCCTGATCTCCAACGGTTTTCTAAGCTTCCTCTATGAATAGAGAAGGCTACTTTCTGTTTTAAGTTAAAAAAACAAACTACACTATGTGTACTTTTAGGTACACGGAGCGTACTATTCTCATTTAACTGTTCCTCTGGCGGCTACTTTTTCCACTACCGAACTGTTTATCCATCGACATGAGTACACGATGTGTATTTCCGAATACACATCGTGTACTGTCGCTTAGCTGGTAGCAAATCTCACCACCTTACTATTCACCTACCGACTGACTACACAACGTGTAAAAACCCACTACACAGCATGTAGTCAGTTTTTACACCTTTCATCACTGACAGGGCTACACGCCCTGTGTACTCATCCCACATGGCCAAAGTACACGGCGTGTACCCACAAAATTTGGGATTTTCTCCCATTTTCCCTATTTTCTCAAAAACCCTTAAGGAAAAAGGAAAAGAAGCAACTCGTACCTCAAAAATAAGAACCAGGTTCTTACAATAACCATCATCCCAACCATCATGTCAAAATTTGATTTAGAAACTAAAATATCCTTTAGCTATCAAATTTAATATTTGTAATATATAATCTCCTACTTTAGAATATCATAATTCCATTTAAGATTATCAAATTATATTATCACTGTAAAGTCAAAAGTTTTCATGTTTCTTTTAATATCATAACCTTCAGAACTTTTGATTACAGATAGCACATCCTCTTGAACATAAGGAGGAGATATAATGGGTAGTGGTTTATGTTAATGATCAGTAATATCCTACATGTACACATTCTTAGTTTAATATCTATCACCAAATGATGATCTAAGAATTGGATCAACCACGGTGTGTTTAAACTAAGGTTCCACTATAACCTTTGGTTCTAATTTAACCTTAACTCCAGCACACTAGGAATAATCAAAACCATCCTTTCTTCTTGTGATTCAATAGTTTACAAAATTGGATGAATTTATTTAACAATATTGTCAACTACAAATTCTTGAATTTTAACAACTTCCTCAACTAGTTCGACTCCTGACACTATAAACTCTGATATGGTTGTAATAGTCTCCTCTACCTTTTTAGAAGACACCCTCTCAATAGGTGATACATCCCTAGGAGGTGAGGTAGTGGATGAATCCCCCTGAGTTGATGCACGAGGTGTTATAACGACCTATATAATAGATTTTTCTCTAACAAGAATTAAAGAATTTGAGGTAGCATCCTGATTGTAAACAAACATCTTCAAGAGAAATATTGAAAGGGTGTTTCTCTTGTGACACTTCAAAACTTATCCTTTATGGATTTTTCTTATTTAATTTTCAATAATAAAGAAATAATCCTTTTATATGGGTTGTAGTTCAACTTCTCCCTACATTGGTAGCAATAGTTCATGAAATCCATCATATATAGATCTAGATTCAACCTGATATTCTTGACTAGTATATATAAGAGGTACATATCCTAAAATAGTACATTTTTCCATCTCATGATCCTTTAAAAAAATTCCAATCTAGATAAACTTTCACAACACTTTACATTATGGTTTCAAGTCTTTAATAAACTTATTTTCAAAATAAAAGGAACCAAAGTGAAACTTGAATACTTTAGTAGGTCAAACTATTCTTGTTATGACTAAATTTTGGCTAAAATTAAACTTACCCTCATAAGAAAAGTATAAGATATCATCTATTTACACTGAATAGAATAACAAAGCTTTCTCATTCACATTTGATAAAAGCACATCCTCTGTTTTTCCAAACTAGAAGTAATCATTCCTCACAAACTCATTTAATTCTTCTACAAATAAAAAAAATTATTTCTTCTTATAAAAAATGAATTACCATCCTTGGAATTAGAAAAATTTCTTCAACAACATCTATGTTCTTTTTAACTAATCCATGTACATGGTTTGTATTGCAAGAACATGATGTGCTTCCTATATTTTCTTTCTTCAAGGATCCAAAACCACTGTTATCTCCTTGCTTCAACATTCCCATTATAGAGATATCAGTAGAAGTTTGAGATAAAAAAGTTTATGTTTGGTTTTAAAAGAATAAGGGATGTAGGTAAATGATAAAATAGTCAAGGGTTGATTTCAAGTTAGGTCACATACCCAATTGGGATAGGGTTACGTATCCAATTTGGTTTAGGGGCCAGTCTGACTTAAAAATAAAGAAATAAAATAAAATAACAAAACAAAGAATTTTTATTTTTAAAAGGAAATGAAACTAATTTGTGAAAATTAAATTGGTCAAAAATAACTATAAAATTAGAACAAAATTTTCAAATAAATTGAAATATAATAAATTCATAATGCACTAAAATATTAATAAATTAACAATAAATGAAAAAAATAAAACATAAATACAATAAAAACAATTTAAACTCATTTAAATTCAAATAACCCTAATTAACACTTAATAAAATCAAAACATTCATAAGCAATGAGCTTAGTAAAAATATCCACTAATTAATTCTTAGTAGAGATAAATTCAAGAGTGATATCTTATTTTTGAGCATTATCTCTCAAAAAATGATGCCTTAGATCTATAATCTTTGTTCTCATATGGTTTATTGGATTTCTTGAAATGTTGATAATACTAGTGTTATCACATCAGATTGATACTTGATTATAATTGAACCCAAAATCCTACAAGGTTTGTTTCATCCATAGTACCTATGCATAAAAACTACATGCAAAAATGTATTCTACTTTTGTAGTTGATAATGAAACTGAGTGATTTTAATTACTAGACTAGGATACCAAGGATTTGTCTAGAAAATCATAGGTTCCTAAAGTAATCTTCCTAAATAGTATATACACACCAAAGTTGGAATCAGAAAATTAATTCAAATTAAAATAAGGGGTTTTTGAAAAACATAAGGCAGGAGAAATTGTGCCTTTTAAATACCTTAAAGTTATTTTGGCAGCTTTTGAATGAGATTCCTTGGGATTGTCTTGGAAATATAGCACATAATTATACCAAAAACATAGTGTCTGGTCTATTAGTAGTCAAACACAGTAGACTCCCAATTATTTTTTAGGATAACTTGTTTTCAACTAGTTTCACAGCTTTAACTAAATCAACATTTTCATTAGAACTCATAGGATTTTCATGTACTTTACCATTTTCAAGTCCAAATCTCTTAAGTAAGTTAAATATGTATTTAATTTGATTCAGAACATTCCCAAAGTCTTTTTGATAAATTTGAAAACCATGATATAAATTTAACTCACCCATCATGCTCATTTCAATTATTTTTTTCATGATTTTTGAAAAATCATTACGTAATTTTTTATTTGTAGAATATAAAATCACACCATCAATATATATTTTAACTAGAAATATACTTGAAGATAAATTTTTCTTGAAAATAGCAGGATCTTCCACTCCTACTATAAATCTTTTTGATAAAATAAAAGAACTCAAATGATCATATCATGCTCTGGGTGCTTGTTTAAAGGTATAAAGAGCTTTGTTTAGTTTAAAAAACAAAATTTGAAAAATGGAGATTTTAAAAACTAGGAGGTTGTTTAACATAAAATTACTCTACAAGAAAACCATTTAAAAATAAGGATTTTACATCTATATGATATAATTTCAAATCCATGTATGATGAATAGTCTAGGAGAATCCTAATGGATTATAATCAAGCTATGGGTGTAAAGGTCTTTTTATAATCTATCCCTTACTTTTGGTTGTACCCATTAGCCACTAATCTAGACTTATTCCTAGAAATCACTGTAATAACTTATGTTTTTACCTATAAGACTTTGGAATATTCTCGAGAATATTTCCTAATCCAGGAGCAGAGTCAACATAGAAATTTAGGGCCCAGAGATCTTCAGAGCGGTGATTTTAAAAATATAAAATATATTTTATCACGTGTATGCATTTTCAATTAAAAATAAAATTAACTATCTTATGGAGTATCGAATGGTATTTCTGAGACTGAGGTTGATTTTAGAATTTTGCGTTTACCCTAGGTGAAAAATAAAGTTTTCCGCACTGGGAGTTTTGGACGGAGGTGAGTTGGTGGGGTGAAGTGTGGTGAATTAATTGATTAAATGAAGAATTTAATTAATTAATTAAACCCTTAACCTAATATCCTTCCCCTACTTCACATTTTGGTGCACACAACACAACCAAGGAGAGCCAAACCTCCCCTCCTCCTTTCCTCCCTTTGGCGATGATGAACCAATCCCGAATCAATGTAATGAGGTGCTGATGATCTCAGTTTTAGAAGAAGATATTCATTAAAACAAGAAGTAGCACTACTGGAAATCACATTTTTACTAACGCTTATATCCCAATGGTTTATCAAACCATTAAGAATGGTTATGTATACCAACGGTTTTCTTAAAACCGTTGGTATAGAGGCTTTTATGAATAATTTTACCAACGGTTTATAAAACCGTTGGTATTGTCCTCCATTAAGACACTTTTACCAACAATTATACACTAACCGTTGGTATATGTTGGAATCTATACCAACGGTTTGTGTAAACCGTTGGTATATGACTTAGGTAAACATACATTCCCAACAGTTTTTAAAAACTGTTGGGAAAGTTTTCCCCTAAATCCAGTAGCCCCTTCGCTCGATTTCAGTCCCCCTCCGCTCGACTGCATCCCTAAATTGAAGCTCTCCCGATGCACTCTCGTTACCCAGTCTCCGAAACTCCATCCATCCTCTTCAATCAAACAAATTTTCTATTCTACACTTCAAATCTGTAAGTTCTAATGTTCTTCATCTATTTTTTTATTTTCTATTTTGATTTGACCTAAACGTCTCAGATCTCTCTATACAAGGACTCAGAAACTCATTCCACTCATAGATCCATCTTAAATCAAACAATTTTGTAGTTCTACACTCTAAATATGTAAGTACTACCTTAGTTTTAATGTTTTGCATCTATTATTTTGGTTTTCTGTTTTAATTTGGTATAAACTAGGTTGTGTTGTTTATGACATGCGAAGGTTAGTGATATTGAGGATGAATTGGATGTTGGTTGGGTGATGGATTGGAATTGTGATGTTTTTTGGATTAAGTTTAGTTAATTTTCAATGAATTATTTGGGGATTTCCTCCCTTTAACAGATCCCCCACTCCTCATGGACCCTAGACACCCCCCTCTTGGACCCTGGACAGTCCCCCCCTCCTAGAACTTGGACAACCTGGCCCCCCTCTTTCCTGAAACTTGGACATCCCCCCTCCTGGACCCTGGAAAACCCCCCTCTACCCTCCTCCCAGGACCTTGTATAGTCCCCCTCCTTCCTGGACCCTAGGAAGCCCCCCACCCCCACCCTGGACCCTAGATAGCCCCCCTCCTCGATGGACCCTGGACAGCCCCCCTCTTTCCTGGACCATGGACATCCCCTTCTCCCCTTCTCCTTGACCCTGGACAGACCCCCGCCCCCCTTCTTGGACCCTGGACAGCCCCCCACCCCTCCTCCTAGACCTTGGACATCCCCCTCACCCCCTCCTCAACCACCAAATACCCCCCCCCACTTCAAAACTTTGACCACCAAACTTGGACATGCTGGATTTTCTCTAAAAAGATAGATTTATCCTCAAACCACCTCAATAATATCCTAAACAATGCTTATAATGTGGTTTTCACCACATAACATCCAATTGTATTCCAAGTCACTAGTCTATCCTCCCGTGGATAGATTTTACAAAAAGTGTTCAACCTTAAAGATCCAAATAAAAATAAATTGATATAAGACATTTGATAATGGATTAAAATTTCAAATTGGGATCCAATGAGGAATATTTGAGATATTATGCATCATGTCCATGAGTAAATCCATTTTTATATATCCGATAAGTTATTTTTCACAATTTTTACACATTAATTGTTTGTAAAAATGGGACAAAAATTTATAAAGGTTATAATATATAAAAATGAATCTATTTGTGGATGAAGCTTAACCAAAAATGTCTAGCTTGTCTGCCTCTTCCATGATCATAGATGTGCATGTCCCGTCTCCATCTGACCTCGCACGATGGGTGAATCAGCGTCTGGCTGATGACGAGCGCCAGATTCTCTTACTTCCACACCAGATTCACGCCCGCTACGCTCCTGAAGTGATCAATCCCACTCAGCGTCTGGCTGATGAAGAGCGCTAGATTATCTTACTTCCACACCAGATTCACGCCCGCTACGCTCCTGAAGTGATCAATCCCACTAAGCGTCCATGTGAGCTTGATGACACGACCACCAGTTCTTGTAAGAGGTAGAGGAGTTCTGAGCTGATGGACCAAGACGATTGACCAGTGTCCATCCATCTGGATGAAGACGTAAAACTTAGCGCTTCCTAGGAGGCAACCCATATTCTAGAGTTTCATCATATTGCTTTTTTTTTTACTTTGTTTTAGGAAATAAACATGGCATGTATGCAACAATTTTTTAGCTGCTTCTGATCTGTATGTGCACTTGTCATTACTCTGCATGACTGCTTCTATTTTGTCTGATCCTTGGTGTTATTTTTTATGACATGATGCGGCTATGTGTTGTCTATGTGTAGATTTTATAGGTACATAAGTATGTGCACTTTTCATTATTCCATTCTTTCAGTGCTTAGGCCGATGGTACGAGGGAGGTTCGTACCAGAGGTAGACGAGCATCTCCGCGTACCCGACTAGACCCTTCCCCTCTGACCAAACGCATTCATATTCTATTGAAACTTAAGGGAAACAATACATGGGTCAAATTTGACGTGTATAAGTCAACCCCGCCTCAATAAAAGGCACAGTGTGGCCAGGATCACTCAAACTGCCTCTCTTTTGTTCAAAATTGACTTATTTTTAAGTGAAATCAACAACTGACATATGGGAAACCGACCAAACGCCTTCTGATTGTGTTGAAACTTTATGAAAACGATCCATGGGTCATATGTGACATGTAAAAGTCAACTACTCCTCAATACGATGCACGGTGTGGCCGGTATCACTCCAAGTGTATGTATTTTGTTCAAAATGGACAATATTTTACGTACATACACTAATCCAATCAAACAGCTTTTTATTGTGTTGATACTTTTTAAAAATGATCCATGACTCATATGTGACGTGTACGAGTCAACCCCGCCTCAATTAGAGGCCTAGTGTGGCCGATACCACTCAAAGTGCCTCTGTTTTGTTAAAAATGGACTTAATTTTAAGTGAAATCAACAACTGACATACGGCAAACCAACCAAACGCATTCATATTCTGTTAAAACTTAAGGAAAACGATCCATGAGTCAAATGTGACGTGTATGAGTCAACTCCGCCTCAATACGAGGCTCGGTGTGGCCGACACCACTCAAAATGCCTCTGTTTTGTTAAAAATGGACTTAATTTTAAGTGAAATCAACAATTGACATATGGTAAACCGACCAAACGCATTCGGATTATATTGATACTATAGGACAATGATCCATGGGTCATATGTGACATGTACGAGTCAACCCCGCCTCAATCCAAGGCGCGGTGTGGATGGTACCATTCAAAATGTATCTTTTTTGTTCAAAATGACTTTAATTTTAAGTGAAAATAACAACTGACATACGAAAAACTAACCAAATGCGTTCCAAATCTGTTTAAACTTTAGGAAAATGATAAATGGGTCATATGTGACGTGTATGAGTCAACCCCGCCTCAATCCAAGGCACGGTGTGGCCGGAACCACCCAAACTGTCCCTCTTTTGTTTAAAATGGAAAATATTTTACGTACATACGCCAAACAGATCAAATGGATTATGATTGTGTTGATACTGTGATGTGTACGAGTAAACCCCGCCTCAATATGAGGCCCGGTGTGGTCGACACCACTCAAAGTGCCTCTTTTTTTTAAATGTACTTAATTTTAAGTGAAAACAACAACTGTCATACGGAAACTGACCAAACGCCTACAGATTCTATTGAAACTTTAGGAAAATGATCCATGGGTCATATGTGATGTGTACAAGTCAATCCCACCTCAATCCGAGGCACCGTGGGGCCGGGACCACCCAAATTGCCTCTCTTTTGTTGAAAATGGACTAAATTGTAAGTGAAAACAACAACTGTTATACGGGAAACTGACCAAATGCGTTCCAAATATATTGAAACCTTATCACAATGATCCATGGGTCATATGTGATGTGTAAGAGTCAATATCGCCTCAATCCGAGGCGCGGTGTGGCCGACACCACCCAAACTGTCTTTCTTATGTTTAAAATGGACAATATTTTACATACATACGTCAAACCGATCAAACAGATTCTGATTGTGTTAATACTTTTGAACAATAATTCATGAATCATATGTGACGTTTAAGAGTCAACCCTGCCTCAATCCGAGGCCCGGTGTGGCCGACACCACTCAAAGTGCCTCTGTTTTGTTAAAAATGGACTTAATTTTAAGTGAAAACAACAACTGACATACGCCAAACCGACCAAACGCATTCGGATTATATTGAAACTTAAGTAAAACGATCCATGAGTCAAATGCGACCTGTACGAGTCAACCCTGCCTCAATATGAGCCGCGGTGTGGCCGGGACCATTCAAACTGTCTCTCTTTTGTTCAAAATGGACTAAATTGTAAGTGAAATCAACAACTGACATAAGAGAAACCTACCAAACACCTTAGGATTATATTGAAACTTTAGGAAAACGATTCATTGGTCATATGTGATGTGTACGAGTCAACTCCGCCTCAATCTGAGGCTCCGTGTGGACGGGACCACCCAAAATTCCTCTCTTTTGTTCAAAATGAACAATATTTTACGTACATACGCCAAACCGATCAAACAGATTCTGATTGTATTGAAACTTTAAGAAAATGATCCATTTCTCATATGTGACGTGTATGAGTTAGCCCCGCCTCAATCCGAGGCCCGGTGTGGCTGACACCACTCAAAGTGGCTCTCTTTTGTTTAAAATGGACTTAATTTTAAGTGAAAACAACAACTGACATACATCAAACCAAACAAACGCCTTCATATTCTATTGAAACATTAGGAAACGATCCATGGTTCAGATGTGATGTGTTAGAGTCAACATCGCCTCAATCCGAGCTGCGGTGTGGCCGGGACCACTGAAACTGTCTCTCTTTTGTTGAAAATGGACTAAATTGTAAATGAAAACAACAACTGACATACGCCAAACCAACCAAACGACTTCTGATTCTGTTGAAACTTTAGGAAAATGATCCATTGGTCATATGTGACATATAAAAGTCAACCCCGCCTCAATCCGAGTTGCGGTGTGACCGGGACCACTCAAATTGTCTCTCTTTTGTTCAAAATGGACTAAATTGTAAGTGAAATCAACAACTGACATACGGGAAACTGACCAAACGCCTTTGTATTCTGTTGAAACCATAGGAAAATGATCCATTAGTCATATGTAACGTGTAAAAGTCAACCGCGCCTCAATCTGAGGCACCGTAGGGCCGGGACCACCCAAACTGCCTCTCTTTTGTTCCAAATGGACAATATTTTATGTACATAGGCCAAACCGATAAAACGGATTCGGATTATTTTGAAACTCTAGGAAAATGATCCTTGACTCATATGTGACGTGTAAGAGTTAACCCCACCTCTATATGAGGCCCGGTGTGGCCGACACCACTCAAAGTGCCTTTTTTTTAAAATGTACTTAATTTTAAGTGAAAACAACAACTGACATACGGAAAACCGACCAAACGCCTACGTATTATATTGAAACTTTAGGAAAACGATCCATGGGTCATATGTGATGTTTAAGAGTCAACCCCGCCTCAATCGGAGGCCCGGTGTGGCCGAAACCACTCAATGTGCCTCTGTTTTGTTTAAAATGAACTTAATTTTAAGTGAAAACAACAACTAACATACGCCAAACCAACCAAACGCCTTATGATTCTGTTGAAACATTAGTAAAAATATCCATGGGTCATATTTGATGTGTAAGAGTCAACCCCGCCTCAATCTGAGCTGCGGTATGGCCGAGACCACTCAAACTGTCTCTCTTTTGTTCAAAATGGACTAAATTGTAAGTGATATCAACAAATGACATACGAGAAACCTACCAAATGCCTTATGATTCTATTGAAACTTTAGGAAAACAATCCATGGGTCATATTTGATGTTTATGAGTCAACCCCGCCTTAATCCAAGGTGTCATGTGGCCGGGGCCACCCAAACTTCCTCTCTTTTGTTCAAAATGGACAATATTTTACGTACATACGCCAAACCGATCAAACAAATTCTGATTATGTTGAAAATTTAGAAAAATTATCCATGGATTATATGTGACATGTATGAGTCAACCCCGCCTCAATCTGAGTCCCGGTGTGGCCGACACCACTCAAAGTGCCTCTCTTTTGTTTAAAATGAACTTAATTTTTAGTGAAAACAACAACTGACATAAGCCAAACCGACCAAACACCTTTGGATTCTGTTGAAACTTTAGGAAAACGATCCATGGGTCATATGTGACATTTATGAGTCAACTCCACCTCAATCCGAGCCACGGTGTGGCTGGGACCACTCAAACTGTCTCTCTTTTGTTGAAAATGGACAAAATTGTAAATGAAATCAACAACTGTCATACGGGAAATCAACCAAACACCTTAGGATTCTATTGAAACTTTAGGAAAACAATCCATGGGTCATATGTGATGAGTACGAGTCAATCCCGCCTCAATATGAGGCGCGGTGTGGCCGACACCACCCAAATTGTCTCTCTTATGTTAAAAATGGACAATATTTTATGTACATACGCCAAACCGATCAAAGGGATTCTGATTGTGTTTAAACATTAGGAAAACGATCCATGGATAATATGTGACATGTACGAGTCAACCCTACATCAATACGAGGCCCAGTGTGGCCTTCACCACTCAAAGTGTCTCTCTTTTGTTTAAAATGGACTTAATTTTAAGTGAAAACAACAACTGACATACGCCAAACCAACCAAACGACTTCGGATTCTATTGAAACTTTAGGAAAATGATCCATGGGTCATATTTGACGTGTAAGAGTCAACTCCTCCTCAATCCGAGCCGTGGTGTGGCCAGGACCACTCAAACTGTCTCTCTTTTGTTAAAATGGACTAAATTGTAAGTGATATCAACAACTGACATACGAGAAATAGACCAAAAGCCTACGGATTCTGTTGAAACTTTAGGAAAACGATCCATGGGTCATATGTGATGTGTATGAGTCAACCCCGCCTCAATTATAGTCACTGTGAGGCCGGGACCACCCAAAATTACTCTCTTTTGTTCAAAATGGACAATATTTTACGTACATACGCCAAACCGATCAAACAGATTCTGATTGTGTTGAAAATTTAAGAAAATGATTTAATGGATCATATGTGACATGTACCAGTCAACCCCACCTCAATCTGAGTCCTGGTGTGACACTTATGGAGTCACAAGTGATGATACTCCTAAGAAAATACCTTTTCACCATATATTAGAAAAGTGGTTGTCATATGAAGATTGAAATGGGTGTAAATAATATTTGAGTTATTGAAACTCTTATTCAACTATACTGGATGATTTTTGTCATATGAAGATTAAAATGGGGAATTATTCACCATGTCTCTAATCAAAGAGGTGGTCTTTTTTGTTGTTTTAAGTTTTTCACTGTTTTAAGTGCTGTTTTGTATGCAGGTGTATGCACTGGAGGGGCTGCTGTGCAACAATTTTGAAAATACACAATACCAACGGTTTAAAAATATTGGTATACTTTGAGAAAGAATTATACCAACGGTTCAATAAACCGTTGGTAAAAAAACTATCCCAATGGTTCAATAAACTGTTGGTAAAAAAACTATCCCAACGGTTACAAACCGTTGGTATAGTAATTTTTATTGAACATATGCCAACGGTTTCATTGAAACCGTTGAAAAAAAAACTATACTAATGGTTGTAAACCATTGGTATAATATCAAAATCATAGAATTCACAACGGTTCTAAACCATTGGGTAAACCTATACCAACGGTTCAACAAGAACCGTTGGCAAATCAATACATAGAGTGGGCTATTCCAACGCTTTAGTTCAAACCGTTGGTATAGATCTTTCCCCACTCCTTACTTCCCTACAGTTTAGACAACCGTTGGTATAGAATATACCAACAATTTTCCAGCCTATACCAATGGTTTAGAACCAATGGTATATCCTCCATTTCTAGTAGTGTAGAACAATCTAGGCATCGTTCATTGATCGAAGCTTTGGTATTTCTCCCTTAAGGTAGGTATTTTTCCTTTTAGTCTTGACCCCCTTCGTTATACTTTATTTTAAGGCTGTAGAGACCTTATACAATTTCTAGAGTTCCCTTTTAGGTAGATCTGCTGGTTTTAAGGTAAACCAAGGAAAATAGGGGGTTTTCAGAGCTAATTACTGACTAGAATTACCATCTACATGGTGTTTAGTCAAGAGTGACATGCTGTGTAGCCCTTCATATTCAGGAAAGATGAACATTGGGGATTACACACCGTGTACCAAGGTTACACACCCTTTAGTGACCCTTATCCGTGTGACAATGTTACATATCATGGGAATCTATGTGAAAACACATGTACATGTAATACTACACAAAAAAATTACATGGACATGGGTTTTGGTACATGGACACAGGAAGATGACTGTTTAGCCCAAACACGCTATATAGTATGGGATACATGACGTGTAAGGGACATAGTTGGCTGGTCCATATAGAAGAGGAACATGGCCTGGGGCCGAATGAGATGGTACACAGATTGTACCATATATACATGACATGTACTCCTATATGGCTTGGAAAACCATGTATTTAGGATACACGACTAGGTGATCAGGCAGGCTCACACACCGTGTGTTCCCCAGTGCATGTTGTGTATTCTTAGGGGGTCTCCTTGAGATATTGTTCCTTCTTTATATCCTTCTATGGGACTCAGATTCAGTCTTTTTAACAACCTATCCTAAGTAGTTTTCTATTTAGAACACGATGGTGGCCTCCGTTTCAGCCTATAGGATACGAGGTGGAAAGTTAAGAGTAAGATGCTTGTGAAGATGTGCTGAGATGATGCTAGATATTAGTGTGGTTTGTGAATAGAAATGCTGGGATTAGTACTCCCCTATAGCATCAGGGTGCTAGTTTCTCTTACCTACCTTATTTAGTAGAGATGGGACTCCCCACGTAGTGTGTGTAGGTTTGTTACCTTTGGGTAGTTTCATCTGAGGCTGTTACTCCCCTAATGGACTAGGGAAAAGATTCTCCATGATGCTTGTATAATTGTACAGTGCTCCCCTACTGTGTTAGGACATGGGACCTCCATATTCATTTGAAGATAGAGTAGGTACTCCCATATTAGACCTAAGTGTGGATCCTCTATCTGTGGAGTTGGAACTCTACTATCGTACCAGGGATCAGGTCCTCCATATGTGATGTATAGATATAGTGGGTGCTTCCCTATCAGGTTATGGAGCGGATCCTCTATCCTTGGAGTAGGAACTACCTTGTTGTTCCAGGGTATGGGTCCTCCATAAATGTTGTTCTGGAAGAGTTATTACTCTCCCTGTCATTCTAGGGAGCGGGTCCTCTAGCCCAGGATTGGTACTCCCCTGTTGTTTTAGGGTGTGGGTCCCCCACAATAATCGACATGGTGTAGTAGTACTCCCCTATCATTTCAGGGTGGAGGTCCTCTATCCTTTGATTAGTACTCTCGTATCATACCAAGTTGCGGGTCCTCACTTATGGAGTAATAATCCCCTATCTCTGAGTAGTAGTAGGGAGCGAGTCCTCCATTGGAGTTGGAGCTCCCTCAGCTATTGAGTAAAATTACGAGGATCAAGCCCCTCTACTAGATACAAGTGGCGCCTAGTAAAGAGTTCATGATCCCTCAGTGGACTGAGGTGTAATAAACTCCATACAGGAGCAACAAGGGTTTCACTGGTTAGTTAGAAGCTAGTACTCCCTCGACTGTGGGGTAGGGGCAAGGTGAGGGTCCCTCCATTATCTCTCATTAGAGAGTATGTATGCGGTGCATAGTCTGGAATCATGCTCCCTCAACTATGGAAGTGGTGATGGGATGACCTATTCAATTATGTTTCTTTATTTTTCATTGGGAACAAGGTAGCGATGAAAGGATCTATGGTGTTGAGCACTAGATATGGACCTAATAAGTTGTTCCCAATGGATCACATTCTCTTGAATGTACCATTGGGAATGGTATGGTTGTTCCTGATGGAGATTATCTCTCGAAAAGATTCTATCTGGGATAAATGAGCTCATAGAGTGTGTTCTCTTGGTTTTATGTGCTACCTTTAGAGCCTCGAGTAGAAACCCTATTGCTAGATACAAGGTTGTAACCTCATGATACTTAGATTCTGAGATAAGTATATATGGGTGTTTCTTTGGAGTCCTTACAGTGTTATCATGTGTCAAGGTTGAAACCCCTTGTGGAATAAGCTAACTTTTCATGTATAGTCAATGATGGTTCGAGATGGATCTTCTATCTTGATTGGGTTCCCTCTAGCTAGGTCAAGCAAACTGTTGCTTTTCACTTTCAGTTTTTTTATTTTGGGGTTTTTTGGGATTCCTAATGAGTATTTTTATACTCACCCCTGCATAGGATTTTCTTTCACATTTTTGTCTTGTACAGAACACATGACTTTTGATGGAGTCCACATAGGACCTGATGCAGGTGGAGCTTAGTGAGTGAGACTGACTGAGGTGTTTATCAGAGCTAGGATAAGGAGATATTCAAAAGTGGAATTTGATTGCGATCCCCTCCTTTTGAGCAGGTTAGATGATTTATAGTTTTTTTGGTGGCCATTATTTTTACCTTTACATTTTCAGTACTTCTATTGTACTCTTATTTGGGATAGATGTATGCATGCATTTTAGTTTTCCATATTTTTATGTCTATTCACTATTTCATTGAGGTGGTTATGGTTGTATGTGTACAGGTACATTAGGAAAATTCCTCCCATTCATGTGATATGACACTCAGTGCTAGTTTCCATCCCTTGGCCTATTAGATCAAGGTTTGGGGAGTTGTGTCTTGGGCCCCATCGGGTCTGGTCATGACAGAGTGGGTTTCCACTTTGGGACTACAATGTATTGAGCTTGGTTTGGGTTTCATAGATACATTTTTAGGATGTTTTGAGTTCATCTCTTAGGCCATAGGTTCCAGTGTTGGTGCAACGACCAACATATCTATTCATCATGACTCTGATATCCTTCTTTTAGACTCAGTACATTAGGACATTGGTCATAGGGGAAATAAATGGTACATGAATCTTATAAGATTGGGTTTTGTTTTTTCCTGTCCTTCTTGAGTCATCTCCCCAGATATACTCTTTGACCATGGTGAATCTTTATTTTTTTTAGAATGCCCCTATAGAGACAACTAAATAGGGTTCAATGGTTTGATTGTGATGAAAATACACCAAATGATGAGGCTTTAGTGTAGGGAACTGGTTCTGAGGAATTACCTTCAGGTGGTCCATTGGTTGTGCCACCACCCATTGAGTAGCTAGTTGTACTGGTAGTTTAGGCCAAGGATGTGCGAATTCTGAGTGTATTACACAAGTTCCAGAGGTAGACAAATATGAGGTACTGGGGTGATTCAGACCCCCAGGTAGCCGATGATTGGATTAAGGTAATCATGTGAGTTTTCCTCTTAGTAAGGACACATCTTGATTAGATGGTGGTCCTTGTAGAGAGCCTTATACTGGGTTTGGTCAAGCGATGGTGGATTTTGGTGATGCAGTCCCATGAAGAAGTGACACTCACTTAGGTGGAGTTTGAATGGCTCTTTAGGGAAGAGTTTTACCTAGCTACATTGTAATCAATATGTATTTAGGGGATTCTATAGCTTCAGAATGATAACATGACCATGGAGGAGTTTTTGACAAGGTTCATAGACCTATCATAATACTCTATGGATATGGTCTGAGATCCGTTTTTAGAGCACAGACCTTTGATAAGGGCTTGAACTAGGATATTAGGGCAACTATGATTCTACTGTTCATTCCCACCTATGATGGAGTATTGAAGCATGCTCTGGTGGTAGATAGTTTCTTGGTTGAGGGATATGTGGATGTGGCCCAAGTTGGTAGTCACGAGGTTGAGGCATCTATAGTAGCTAGAAGATGACAAATAATGAGATCATGGAGTAGAAGGCATACCCATTCCTAGAATCAGGCACATGAACCTGTATCATAGGAGAAGCATTGGGGGTCAGGTTAGCCGTAGGAGAGGTGGTGTTATGATTGGGATGGATGGGGACATATTTTAGAGATTTTCTAACTTGTCGTTCTATTAAGAGGGATCCGGTTGATGTGCCACCTTGGTAGAGACAATGCATGGAGTAGAATTTCCATAAGATGATAGATGTAGTAGAGGAGTTGGAAGAGAAACATGAGATAGAAGGCAATTAAAGATGTTTCCACCACCACCTGAGGTGGTCCATGCCAGGCTCATGGCGATGGGAGATGCATGTGAGGACAACTATAGGTAATAGGGGACTTTGACCATAAAGATACAAGGATTAATAGAGGTACACTCTGTGTACTTTCTACTTTCTAAAGTATTAATTATTAGAAACTATTATTAGGTACTATTTTTCTTTTTTGCTTCTTACTCAAGACTTAACCAGGGCAAAGTGGGGAGTTGTTAGAACCCCATGTTGGTAGTTATGATAGTGGGTCTGGTAAGACCCAGTTAGGCATGTGGGATCCCCTTTTTTTCATTAATACCCTCATGCACTTAGCATCAGATTAGCATACGAGATGCTCGTGGAGGGATGTAATGTGGTTTGATGTATATTTGGACTCATGAGGAAGAGGGACACTTTCCCCACCAAGATAAATTTTTGTGATGCGACCAAAACCATGCAGGCAAGTCCGTTCCACCCAAAGTGGATAGTATCAAATCAATGCAGACAAGTTCCTTGGACTTGTGTGTTCAGGGCAAGGTTCAATAGTGTGGGCCTTTCTTAGAACCAATCCATAAAGTCTAAGTTAGACCCTATGATGTTTACAAAGTATATATTGGTTTCTTACCATCTATAATTAGTTGGTATGCCACTAGTGGGTGTGGTAGTGTTTTTGTTTTGGTGAGCTACATTATAGATGGAGGTTTTCAGACAAAGGGCCTGGTGAGACCCAATGTTTACTCTTTGGAAACCCTATTTTTTTCGTAAGTAACCTCACATGTTCAACATAAAACTTGAATACAAGATACTTGAGGAGGTTATAGTGTGGTCCATCTATGGGTGGATTTGAACTAATGGGTTACATTGATATCTATTTCAGGTTTGCAAGGTGGTGTACCACTAGACCCTATGATTGAAAAAGAACTATTGTGCTTGGAAATTTTCACCTATTATAGCTGAAGATATGTGAGTCGCTTTGTTTCATGACATTTCCTATTTGGATCTAGATGTAAGAGTGGTTTGGACTTGGTGTTTACCCTGATTTCATGCTTGGAAGTAGCATAGGAACCCTTAGAGAGCTCGCTGGCATGGGAGTTCCAATGGAGAGCTCAGTTTCTTCCCTTGTTCCTAGGATTTCTCTTTTTGGGGAAAAAATACCTAATGTGGGGAGAATTTAATGACTCAAGTTTTGATCTCTAAGACTTTGGAATATTCTTTAGAATATTTTTGAATCCAAGAACCGAGTCAACATTGGAATATGGGGCCCAGAGAGCCTCATAACAAAGATTTTAAAAATCTTAAATATATTTTTTAACGCACACACAATTTCACTTGAAAAGTAAAATAAACCCCGTATAGAGCCTCAGATGGAATTTATGAGACCATGGTTGAGTTTAGAACATCGTGTTTACCCTAGGTGCAACATAAATTTGTCTGTACTAGGAGTTTTGGATGGAGGTGAGTTGGCGGGGGCTTGTGACATTGCTTGGAATCTGGTGTACATTGGTAGGAGATGCAAAGCAGAGACCATCTAGGGTAGGATGGTTCATCATAGTGTTCGAAAATCCAACTATGCGGCAGATGCTATGGCTCGTGGGGGAAGACCGGAGGAGACCTTGATTGTTTATGATAGACTTAACTCTTTACCTCCTGAGTGTGTCAATGTAATCCGGAAGGACGCTCTTGGACTCCACTTCTTCCATCCTCCGTGATGTGTATCTGTGGGTTTATGGTGTTATAATAAAATAATAATTTTCAGTAGAAAAAAAAAGAATTTAATTAATTAATTGAACCCTAAACCTAATATCCCTCCACTCCTTCACGTTTTGGTTTTCCTGACACAACCAAGGGTAGCCATAAATCCTCTCATCCTTTCCTCCATTTGGTGATGACGAACCAATGTCGAATCAACGCAACAAGGTGCTACCGATCTCAGTTTCGGAAGCTGATCATCATCAGATTGAGGAGAAAAATGATCTGAGCATTATTCTTTGATCTAAATATAGTGTTTCATCCTTGAGGTATAAATTTTTTCATTTTAGTCTCGATCCTATTCATTATGATTTGTTTTAAGGTTTTAGAGCCTTTATACAATTGCTAGAGATTCCTTCTAGGTAGATCTACAGGTTTTGGGGTAAAACAGGGTGAATTTAAGATTTTTGAAGGTAATTACCTATTATAATTACAATATACACAATGTATAGTTCATAGAGACATGTTGTGTATCCATTATTATTTTAGGAAGATAAATTTTGGGGACTACACACTGTGTACCAGGGTTACACACCATGTAATGACCCCAATCCGTGTGACCATCAGACATGGATTTGAAAGCCATGTGAAAACACATATCCATATACTACTACATTGCCAAAGTACACAGACATGGGGTCTGGTACATGGGCATGGGTAGGTGGCTATTTAGCCTGAACAGGTGGTGTAGTATGGGATAAACAACATGTAAGGGACATAGTTGGTCGATCCTTATAGAAGAGGAACACAACCAGGGGATAGATGAGACAGGACATGACATGCACCATCTCTACATGCCGTGTACCCATACATGGGTTGGGAAACTATATATTCAGGGTACAAATCCAGGTGATCGTACAGGCTCACACACTGTGTGTTCCCTGGAGCATGTCGTGTACTTCTAGGGGGTCTCCTTGAGATTTTCTCCTTACGTATCTCCTTCTCCAAGACTCGAATTTAGGCTTGTGAATAGTCCATCCTTATTGTTTTTCCATGTAGAACATGATGGTGACCTCTATTTCATCCAATGGTATATGAGGTGGTGTTTTAATAGCAAGGATATTGTGAATATGTGGTAAGATGATTATGGAGATCAGTGTTGTTCGTGAAGAGAGATGCTGGGACTGGTACTCCCCTACATTATCTGGGTGCAAGTTTCCCTTACCTACCTTATTTAGTAGAGCCAAGACTCCCCATTTAGTGGGTGTAGGTTCATTACCTTTGGGTAGTTTTCTCTAGAGATGTTACTCACTTAATAGACCAGGGAACAGGTTCCCTGTGATGTTTTTAAAATTGGATAGTGCTCCCTTGCCATGTTAGGGAATGAGACCTCCATACTCATTGGAAGGTAGTGTAGGTACTCCCTTATTGGACCAGGGTACAAATCCTCTATCCATGGACTTGCAACTCCACTATTGTACCAAGGAGAGGGTCCTCTAAATGTGACGTTTAGGTAGAGTGGGTACTTCTCTATCAGGTTAGGGCACGGGTCCTCTATCCTTGGAGTTAGAGGTCCCCTTTTGTTCTAGGGTGTGGGTCCTACATATGTGTTGTTATAGCATATTTGGTAATCCCCTGTCATTCTTGGGAGAGGGTCCTCTAGGCCAGGGTTGGTACTCCCCTATCGTATTAGGGTGTGGGTACTACATAGTAATCGAGATGGTATAGTATTACTCCCCTATCATTCTAGGGTGTGGGTCCTCTATCATTTGAGCGGTACTTCTATATCATACCAAGGTGCGGGTCCTCACTTACGAAGTAGTACTCCCCCATATCCAAGTAGTAGGAGGGAGTGAGTCCTCCATTGGAGTTGGATCTCCCTTATCTATTGAGTACAATTATGAGGAGTGGGACCCTCCACTAGATACAAGTGATGTATGGTTAGGAGTTAGTGCTCCCTCAACATACTGAGGTGCAGGCCACACCATACATGAGAGATTAAGGTTTTTTTGGGTTAGTTAGGAGCTAATACTCCCTCGACTATGAGGTAGGGGTGAGGTACGTGTCCCTCCATTCTCTCTTATTAGAGAGGATGAATGGGATGCATAGTATAGAGAATTGGTCCCTATGCTATGGAAGTGGTGAGGGGCGGTCCTCTTGACTTGGGTTTATTTAGTTTGCGCTGGGTGCAAGGTAGCGATGACAAGACCTCTGGTGTTGGGTACAAGAGATGGACCTCATAAGTTATTCCCAATGGATCAAATTCTCTTGTAATAACCATTATAAATGGTATGGTTATTCCCAATGGAGTGTATTTATCAAACAACTTCCATCTGTAATGGATGAGTTCATGGAGTGTGTTCTTCTAGTTTTATGTGTTTCCTTTAGATCCTCTAGTAGGAAGCCTATTGATAGCTATGAGGTCAGAAACTCATGAGACTTGGAGTTTGATACGAGTATATCTGGCTGTTTTCTATGAGTCCTTCTAGTGTTGTCACATTTTATGGTTGACACCCCTTATAGAATGAGATGAATTGACATGGAAAACCAAGGATAGTTTGAGATTAAGATTATCTATCGATTGGGTTCCCTCTGGCTAGGTAGAGCAGACTGTTTCTTTTTAGTTTCTTGCTTTTTCTTTTGGGGTTTTTTAGGGGTCTTACTGAGTATTTTTATACTCACTCCTACATAAGATTTTCCCATATGTGTTGTGTCATTTATAGACCACAAAAATTTCAATAGAGTCCATGGAGGACCCAAGGTAGGAAAATCTTAGTGAGAAAGATCGAACGAGGTGTTTATCGGAGCTGGGACGAGGATCATTTTTGTAGTTTCATTTGACAATGATCCCATACTTCTGAGAAGGTTAGAAACTTTTAGAATTTTCTTTGGTTGGTGTTTTTCCCCTTTACAATTTCAATAATTCTGTTTTACTCTGATTTTGGATAGATGTATGCATGGATTTTAGTTTTCTAGATTTTTATATCTCTGCATTGTTTCATTGAGGTGGTTACAGGTGCATGCATATAAGTAAATTAGGAAAATGACTCCCATATGTGTGATATGCCTACTTGGAATTAGTCACCAGCCCCTAGCCTATTGGAGGCGGGCTTGGAGAGTTGCGGCCTGGGCCCCATCAGGTTGAGTCATGATAATAACACCATGATCATTCTGTTTAATTCAAAAAACCCATTTTATTCTAATAACAGGTTAATAAGAGGGTCTATTAACTAATTTCCATATGTTTTCCCCTTGAACTAGTTTAAATATTCTCACATAACTAAAACCCAACTCTCATCAGCTAAGGCTTATTCTAAGTTTTTAGGTTCTAGTTGAGATAAAAAGGAAAAAAATTGTGTAAAGTTCTATAGACTTATTTTAGTCCTAATCTCTTCACCTAAGCTTCCTATAATAGTATCTAAGGGATGGTTTTTAGGGTTTTAGGATTTCTAGGAAGAAAAATTTCATTTTCACTAGTATCCATCCTTTTAGGGTTTGGTTCACTAAGATCAAGTTCTAAATCATCATCCTTTATATTTTCAAGAAGAGGTTTGGGTCTCATGTTTTCAAAATAATCACTTGGATCATCAAATTGAGTCATTTTATAATCAAATAGAACACTTTCATTAAATTTCACATGAATTGATTCTTCAATAATCTTTGACTTTTTTTTTTCTGAAAACTCTACAATCCTTGTAAGTAGTTAAATAACCAATAAATATTCCTTATTCATCCCTTGGATCTAATTTAACATGATTATATTTGGTGTTCAAAATGAAAACATTTCATCCAAACACTTTAAAGTATCCAATTTTTGGTTTTTTATTATCCCATAGCTCATAGGGTGTTCTATTCAAAATAGTCCTAATTAGGACATTGTTTATAACATAACATGATGTATTTATATCTTTATCCCAAAGTAAGAAGAAAAGTTATATACAGATAACATATTCCTAGTAATTTCTTATAAGTTTCTAGTCTAATTTTCAATAACACCATTATGTTGAAGTGTCCTAGGGGTAGAAAAAGTATATTTGATTCCATGATATAAACTATAAGAATTGAACTCATGATTTTCAAATTATCTTTAATGGTGAATTTTAAAAAAATAATTTTGGAATATTTCTCATATTGAACCAATTTAAGAAAACTTATAAACATAGAAAAAGATTTACTTTTAACACTCAAAAATAAAACTCAAGTAGATATAGAGAAATCATTAACTAACACATAAAAAAATATTTTCCTTATAAGATTTCTATTCTAGATGGTCCAAACAGATCTATGTGGATAAGTTATAGAGTCCTAGATATAGAAACCTATTTAATTGGTTTAAAATATGACTTGTTTTTCTTTCCCATTTTCATACATAACATAGTTTCTCTTTGTTATATTTAATTCAAGGTAAATCTGAAACTAAATTCCTCTTAGAAAATTTTATCAAAGAATAAAAATTATAATTTCCAAGTCTTCTATAAAAAATCTAATATTCAACTATTTATCATTTAATCTGTTATTTTTTTTCTACATAATTAATTAAGATCTAGAATATATACATTCTTAGTTCTAGGTGACTTAAATTTAAGAAGTTTATTTTTGAAAACAAAACATGAAATATTTGAAAAATATATAAAATAACCTTAATAACAAATTTGGGAAATTCTTATCAAGTTGTTCTTCAATATTTCCACATAGATAACTTTATTTATGAGGACTGGGCCTAGATTTACAACTAATCCAACTCCTATTTTTTTTATTTATCATTGTCACCAAAATTGATATAAAATCCATTAATTTTGGATAAGAAATATAAATATTAAAAATTTCCACTAATATTCCTTAATAATAAACTATCCATATACCATTATTTTTTGATTATATTACATCCTTTTCCCTATAAAAAAATGAATCAAGAATTTTTTTTGGTTCCCATATTCTCTTGGGTCCTGAAATTTTAGCAACTAAAAATTTGGGAACCCAAATATTTATGTACTTTTCCAGAAATTCTATCATTGAATTTTGAAAAACATCTTAAAATAAAAGCATTATTTTCCCCATAAAAACAAGGGTTTATTAAACTATATTAATTAGCATAGTGTTTAGGTTCTCTATAATGAAAAAAATAACTTTATAGAAGTTATTTTTCTTGTAACTGGGAATAAAATAATTTTTATAAAGTTGTGGGTTTTCACCCCTGCTTCCTATTCCAAATTTATCACTCTAAAAATGTTTGTTACCAAGGATTTGGTTTAATTAATTTTCTCCTTTTGTGAAAAAATATCAGTATCTTTAAGGTCTTAAAATTATTTTTTTAAGATTATAATTGTTTACAATGTTCAACACAATATGCAACAAAATTTTCTTACTTAACTTTCAAATCTAAAATTTATTTATCTAAATCTCATTTTTAATTAAAATCAACATTATAATTTTTTATGGGATTTATTTTTCTTTTTTAGGATTTAATATTTTATTTCTAACATGGTAAAATATTCATTTAGTTCTTAAAAGGAGAAAATTTTATTTTCAGTATTAGATTCATGATCAGAAGAATATAACGAGTATACCTAATAAGAGTGTTCTATAAAGTACATGTTTGCCTTTTGGTTTGAGATTTCAGCTTCTGATCCTGAAGATTTATCACCATTAGAGTCCTTAGAAGCAGTACATGTGGACTTACTAGATCTTTTTCTCATTTTGTATTCCAGATTCCAATTATATTTTTTAGATTTATTTTTTTCTTGAAGCTATGGAAAATATGGTTTTAATGTCTAAGATTTTTTTACTCATAACATCTCACTTGATTAGAAATTCCATCGTATTTGTTATAATTGTTGGAGGATTTCTTGAATCCTATTCTCTTATTATAGATTTGTTTAAATTCCATGAAAAATGAGAAAGATTACTATCTAAATAAAAACTATTTGAGGTGTATTTGTCAGATGAATCAACAATATGTATTCCTTTTTTCTTCTTATCATACTTTGAAGTAGATAATTTCAAGGCAGTATTTTCCTTTTTAATAAATCGATGCTCACTAAATCCAGCGTCCATTTCATCTTCATACATCATAAGTGTTCTAATGATATTTTCAATTTTGAAATCCTTTACAATAGAGTATTGCCTAATGGCATCTAATATTTCACTCTAATTAGATGTTAGAACTTTGAAAAATTTTAGTTCTTGATAAGACTCAGTAATTAAAGATCCAAGAGATATTACATTATTCACAATCATTTTCAATAGTCCATTTTTTTGGTTTCTATATCAAACATCCTAAGTGTGTCAAAATTCATCTTTTCATTATTTTATGCAAGTTTTCTTAAATTATTAGTATATTCATAAGCTACTGATATTTTTATCTAAAGATCATGAGATCTTGTACTTTGGAAAACTCTGTTGAACTCATCAGGACCTAGTCCACATATTATATCATTCATTGATTTTGAGTTTAGATAATATTATCCATCATTAGTAGAATCACACTTCTCTAGATTTCCATCAGGAATAATATAAGGCTTAGTAGCTTTTAAATAGGCCATTAGATCAAGGTTCTTTTGGTAGATAATCATTTATTCCTTCATACAACCATAATTGTTTTCCATTTAAGTAAGTATATTTTACCATAGACATACCTTATATATTTTCATATATAGAAAATATTTTAAGATGATATAAATACTTCAATCTTTTATAGTCAAGAACTAAAAATTCACACCCTTTGATACTAATTATTGGTTGAATAACAACTGCACTAATACTCAAGAGGGGGTGGGGGTGAATTGATTTATTGAAATTTTATTCAATTTTAAAACCACCCTCTTAAAGGTATGATAGGTTTTGATATTTTATTTACAAAGTAAGTAGTGTAAATAAAAATATAAAGAAAAATTTCAAACACATGATATTTATAGTGGTTTGAGGAATAAAAATCCCCTTATCTACTCCACCAACACCAAACTCCTAGAGTTTGGTGATTTTTACTTGCACCAATCCTTTTACCAGGGACTACCCAACTGATTCAAAGAAACCATCACTTGATTTAAAATAAGGATATCTTTTTAGGATCCTTCAAGGTTTTAAAAAAACTACAACCTTCAATACTCACTATAGGGAGTGATCACTTACAGCAGTAGAAAAGAATAAATATGAGATTACAAATGAATAACATAGTTATAAGATGCAACTGATAAATGATAAGAGTTCTCTAGGAGAGAATATAAGAGTGGATAATAACTCAAGAAGTTTCTTATAAAACAAAACAATATAAATATTTAAAACCAAAGCTATCAAAAACTTTATTCTTCTTCTTTTTTACTTATCACAGAGAAGTAGTACACAAATATTTGAGAGAGAGAGTGAGTGAGAGAGAGAGTTATTTATTATATTATTGTTACTTATTTATTTAATATTTTTTGAATACTCTTTTATATTTTCAATTACTATTGAACAACAAGATATCCCAAAAAATATATTCTCATAATTAAATTCCAGACATCCTTTTTTTAAAAATTCTGTGAAAAAAATACAAAGCAATAAATTATTCCGTACTGTTTTCTTCTCTTAGTACTTGAAAAATTTTGGAAATTGATTTTACCATAAATATATAGTCTAATATTTAATACATTAATGAAAAAATTAATTTACACTTAAAATAATCCAATGTTAATAAATATATAGGTTTAAGAATGATGTAGCCAACTATGGATCACAACATCATTGAATTTCATGGATTTAAATTCATGTAGCTGGATTGATCCACATAGTTGTTCTTCATGTAGCCAAATCAAGTAGAAATCTTACAAATATCGCTGATTTTTTCATAGTTTAATGAATCATGTAGACTATTGGAACCACATAACTAAATTTTCCACATATCCAATTCACATAGATGAATACTCCATGTAAGTGGTTCAAATAACCATTTCATCAATATATCTATTTTCTCACATAACCAATTCATCAACATAGGTTATTTTCATGTAGTAAATTCTGTCATGTACCTGATTTATGTAGGAAATTACCTTATGAAGCAGATTGATATAGCCAATTTCTCAATATAGAAAAATATTCACATAGTTTATTACCTCATGTAAATGATTTTATAGACTTAGTAAAAATTTCAACAAACTTCTGGAGTTGTATAATTATAGTAGAACTAACTTATATAAAGATAAAACCCGATGAACGCACTTTAAGAAAAAATCATCAGTAATATATAAAGGGTTTTTGAGATTATAAAAAAAATAAAATACATGGGATATGATGAAACAAAATTAGTAGTCCAACATGGTCTAAATTTACTTGGAAATGGTAATATTATAGATACCATAAGCTTTTACATAGGGATCATCATAATATCGCTACATCTCAAGGGGATAAACCTGATGAATGTTGGTTGTAGGATACTAGCTTTCATGTCCTTATTCCATTTTGGGGTTGCACCTTTACCAATAATAGATGGAATCATAAAGGATACTACATAGAAGCTAAAATAAGGACCAGGGACACAAAAATTTGTATGTAAAATGGGTTGAAATTTCATCTACTCCAAGTTGGTCAGGAATTTTTTATGTCCTGGATCATGTGGGCTTAAATATCCAAAATAGGGCCAAATTTCTAGAGTATAAAAGAAATTATTGATCTTCTTTGACTAATGTGTTATTGCTTCAAATATTACATCCCATAGAAAGGTTTGGGAATCCTACCTTTGAAATTCTTGGGACCTATCCACTTGAGCTTGTTGAGGTGGCACAACCTTACCAATAACTTGATAAGATCATTCCAAATCCCTTAAGAACCATTGATCAAATGATAGATAACTGGGAATGAAATTATTAATGGATTCCCAACACCAATTGGTAGGAGATCTCCTTAGTGTCTTATTTATATAATTTCCAAGAAAAATCCCATTAACTCTAACTTTATAATATATATGGTCACAAAAAATCAAACAAGAATTTGCCTATATTTTCCAAAAGATACATTTCAACTACTTAGAATGGTACTTTATGAAGCCACCCCTCCCCTAAGGGGATATTAGAATTCAAAATTTTAACATCCACCATAGATAAGTCAATCATTACATAATAAAATCAATTTTTAAAGCCACATTAAAGATCATCATTTTCAAATAAACCATTTTAAAATCCATTATAGGGTGAAAATAAAAAAAATCAAAATCATACAACCGTAATAATTTTCCTATCCTCAAATATCTACATGATGCATGAGATCAATTTTTTCCTCTACCCTCAGATAAATACTTGCAATTAATCCAACAAGAAGCTACAAGTTGTTCAATAACCAGTTGGTTTACCTGAAAATAATAATGACTCACGGTTCACTATAAATAGGTTAACTACGCCATTTTATAACTATTTAATGTTTCCCAAATCAACCTATCTTTACAACTAACACATCAAAAAGGCCAAAACTAATAATATATATAATATCTCATCCTAATTTTCCACCCCTTTACCTCACCTGAGTCATGTCAAAAAGCTAATAGTTCTTAAGTTTTCCCCCTAATCACTAGAGGATAACAATAAATGTCATGGGTTTTAGAAAAACCATTGGGGGATAGTTTACCCTCATATATATTATAATCCTTATACCAAAATGCTACCAAATTTTCTGCATGAGGTGTTTATAAGATAGGAATTCCCAACCTGTAGACAAAAATAACAATAATGAAGCCTAAAGAATACTCTCTAGGATCATATATGATGTATAATAAAACTATTTTAAATCAACTAAAAAAATTTAACAAAATCCAATAAGTTCACCTGTGTAAAATGACCAAAATAAGGGTCAGCAATGCTATAAAAAAACTCCCCAAAATAGATACCCAACAATTCTTGGATGAATCCTAAAAAACACCACATACCATCCCATAATCCAAAATCCTCCTCATAGCACATCAGTAAGACTATGAACCACTACTAGTGAAGTATGATGTATTAACTTTATCCATTCCACATTTCATATAACATATCATATATAATAGGGATTTACCCAATTTCATCTTAAAACCATGAGCATAAAAATATATTTAACTATGGAAAGTTCTTAATTTTTCACTTGACCACGACCTCATTATCTTATCATTACATTGTGGTCGAATTCATCTTCACCAAACTTATTTTAGCCTCATACAATCTTCTTTAATGATCACCATACTTATTATAATATAATAACATTCCAGAATAAACAATATTATACCATCAATGCTTCTATCAAATAAAAATTGTTCCATTAATATTCAAAAAAAATTATCTTGTACTCTTGGCCTTCCAATAATCACCACAATCATCTTCATATTCCAATTTCATGTATGGATTCCATATTTGAAAACCATATTAATATTAATTCAGGAATTATCATGTCTTTATGTATCTGCATATTCCAACATATTTATTATTGACACATTCTCCTTTATTCATATACTTCCAATCACATAACCTTTGGGTTGTCATTTCCCCCCCCCCCCCTTTGGATTTTGGTTAAGTCCAATTCTTTAACTCTTAGTATTCCAACACATCTAGATAGTAGTTATCACCATTTACTATCACCATATATAATCAAACAACCTCTTGGTTGTTAAAATTATCCCATTATAAATAAATTTAACTTCAATTGAATACAAATACAACACAAAACCATTACTTTCAACATGTTTCTATAAGTTAATAATTGGATATAGCTTATAACTCTCACACTTGTATTCAAATAAAAAAACTAAGTAAATTAAGTAATACAGAGAAGGGTGTAGTGGATATTCATGTAGCTAATGGATCATTGTTAGAGACATAAAAAACAGGATAATACTATCTTAATTTACACATTTGATTAGTTCTTTACTTGAAAATTTTTATTATGTATCCTATGTTACTAAAAACACAATCTCTATGGAAAGTTTAGAAATAAAAATATTTTATTTCAATTTAGTAAATAAAAGGTTTATTTCATTGAAATGAATTATATTTTGGTATGAAACATGTAAATAATGGGTTATATACAGTTTAACATGAAAATATAGTGCTATCAATGGATGAAAAATCTAGTTTGAATAACTCACATCCTAACCACTAGTGGAACTTTAGACTTAGTAATATAAATGAAAATTATTTAACTAAATTAAACCAAGAAGTTTAGTTAGACTCTTTTGAGTTAAAACCATTGGATACATGTCATTATTATTTACTTATAAGAAAAAATGACCATAAAACCTTTCAGTGGGAAATGATAAAGAACTAAAGATTCCAAAATTAATATAGAAAAATATTTGTGAGCTATTTATAGTATAAAAAAGGAGTTTATTCACATACTTCATTACTTTTAATGATACCTTTAGTATATATGGTTATGTTTAACTAATGAGGAATAAAAAAAATTAATTTTCCCATGTCTAAGGAATATAAAAAAAAGTAGAGAATCAAATTAATTTGAAAATAAAGGAACTTTAATTAGGTTGATATAGAGAATATCATAACCAATAACTCATTAAACACTTGAAGGAGTATGGAATTGTTCCCAAATCAATCCTAATTATACACCATAATGTAAAAGTGTTTGTGAAACAGAGAATCACACCCTAATAAACATGTTGATATTGATGATGAAACATTCAAATATTTAATTATACTTTTAGGAATATTTTTGTAAATATACACAGAAATAAGAGTCTTCTAAAGTATTATATGAGATACCATATGAGTTATGGTATGAAAAGTAACCCAGATTGTCACATATATATATATATATATGGAGATGTGAAATTCTGGTCAAGGCTATTCCCAGTGAAAAAATTGCATCATAAGAAACAAAGGGAATCTTTATAGGATATCCTAAGGAAATAATGGGATAATACTTATATAACCCCTTTAATAGAAAATATATTATGGAAAGTTGCATCACATTTTATAATAGGGAGCACATTTCCAAAGGAAATAGTAAGAGAATATTTGATAAAGTTGGAGATGAAGATACATAGTAATTAGAATAGGAATAAACTCTATTATAACTAGTAGAAAAAGTTCTTAAGTCACAAGTATCATGAAGGTCCACTAGGGAGGTTAGAGAACCATAAATATTTTTTTTCTTATTACTCATTTAGGTGAGACATTATTCTAGGATAGTGAAATATTTACCTACAAAAAACAAATTGATGGGAAAAAATTTATTAAGTATCAAGAGACTATGGTTTTTGAAATGGATTCCTGGTACAAAAATCAAGTTTGTATTTTAATATGACCTCTGTCGGATGTAAAACATATCAGGATGTAAATAGATATTCAAGAAGAAGCTAGACATGAATAATAAGTTACCATAAAGGCACATCCATTATTGGTATTGAATGATTTAGGTGGTGTGTTTTTATTTTTATGAGGCTCAGATACTAATATACTACATGTAGAGGTGGCCCACTAAGAGTTGGGAGGTTGTGAGTATCACCTCAACTGGACTATTCACTTGTAAGTTTTAGTTATATTCGGAGTGATCCCTCTGGTCTTTGACTGTCACATTGCATCTTCTTGATGGTTGGGTGGATTTTTGTTAGTTCTGATTTTACTTATCGCTTATGGTGCTAACTATTATTTAGTGATTCTAGGAAGTTTCCTTCATTGTCTAGTGTTGATTCACATCAACGGTAGGACCCAGATGCAATTTTTTGAGTTAGCTTCTCTAGTTCCAGTGGGTTAGATTATTATATGTTTAGGGATTTCTCATATGTAAAAAAGGATAGGATTTATCTTAACACACTGATCATTGTATGTATCTATCTTATAGTGTTTTAGGGTTTCTAGATGAAATTAATTAGGGTGAGGAACTTATGCCAGTGGGTTGTGTTCTTATATGGGACAAGATTTTTGGTATTCTTATCTCGGTGTGAGTTGGGTTTCTTATCCCAACCCCTTGTTTATACTTTATGATTTTTTTGATAATATATATTTGCTAATAAAATCAATTTTTTACTTTTAACATTCAAAAAACAGATATTTTAAATTATATGTACATGATTCTATTGATAGAAATGGTCAAGGTCCAAAAAATGAGATGTGTCCTGAGAAGGGGGTGAATGAGGATGATAATTAATTTAAAATTTTTATTCCTTAAAATTTAAACCTTATTCCTTTAAAAAATATTATTCCCAAGTGTTCAAAAACATTTTTGGATTTTATAATCAAATACGAAGCTTATAAACCAAGAACAAAAATAATTTATCATAGCATATAACAATAGTTCCTTTTATGTTACACACTGCCTCAATGCATATCGTATAATATGATATTGCCATGTCATAATATGCAGTTTTCTCATTGGCCAAATTTCTTCTCAATGACCTCATACGATTCATATTAGATCATACAATATCTCTACATCGACTCTAAACACCCTGTACAATATATCCATCTCGCTGGCTATTGTTCCTATCATGTATTAAGAAATAGCTATATCAATGGATGTGAATCAGTTCAACTCATAAAATATCTCTTTTTCGAATATAATCACCCTATACAATATCTCAATTTCACTATCTATTGTTCCTAACACATATTAAGATATCATCATATCAATGTATACAAATCATTTTAACTTAGGATTTTCTCCTTATCATAACACCTCCTCTTCATTTTTAATAGGAGGTGGTTAAACACATGTATATAAATATTTGTGTAGAAAATAGATCATTGAAACACTTTTGTGATATCTTTTAATGTCATAGGATACACCATATGCATAACTTTAAAAAAACATGAGCTATATAAATGATTTATTCTATACCACTATCTGAGAAATATATCACTACCTATGATATCCTCTAATCATAATATCAACCAACACTTACACCATTGAAACCACCATATTGTATTATAAAATATGTTCAAGTCATATAATACAACATCCCACTTTTCTTCACATTTATTCAATATAATTCATATCATATATTATTATATATATGAGTTGTATCTTATGAAATCCAAAAAAAGGAATCTTCAAACAAAATTCCATACCATCGAACTCTTCCAAATTTCATGATTTTCAATAAAACTTGATTAATTTAAAATCTAAAATCATATAACCAAAGGTTACAAAATATTCAAAGTTTCTTGGAATATAACCAAAATTGTATTCTTATGCACTTGATTTACCTCATCATGTTTCCAAATAAAAATAAAAAATCTAAGAAAGAGAATGCTACATAAAATTATCTTAAATGTATCAAAAATTCAAATCATTGCTGATGACTGGGTATCACACCTATATAAAAATTAGAAAACCAAAATGATTTGTTTTACAAAATATATAGTAAAATCAATTATGAAACACACAAGTGTCCTAAAAAATTAATATAAGGATATATCTATGAAATTAATGGTATAATAAAATATATCACATTGAAATAAAACATAAATAATATAAGGGATTTATATAATCTTTTTAAAAAGGTAAAATTAAATTACCAAAGAGAAAAAATACCTATAAAAATGTTTATGAAGCTTTGGTTCAAGGTTCTTTCAATGTCATCAATGTTTGATCATCCTTTAAAAATTGAAAACCTATTATTTGAGTAGTCTCCAAAGCATTAACTCCATTATCCTTGAACTAATCAACCTCATGGGATTCGGTCTGTTCTGTCTTGGAATCTTCATCCACCTTAGCATATTCAACCTCCTTTTCAGAAAATCTACCAAATCACTGATTTTAATGAAACCCATAACATATTAATTATTATAGATGATAGGGTTTTCATGATAGTCATTCATATCTTCTCTAATAATTCATATTCTAAACAATTATGCATTTCATCCCTTGTGTTTTATCATAAAAATTAGTTCATACATAACCTCATCAAATTGATAAATAAACAGGATGAATGGTTCAATTTCTTCAAGGAAAATATAATAAAATTCATAATGATTCTTAAGTTTAGAAAAAAAATTCCTTAGGGAATGGAAACAATTTGTGAATAATTACCACTTCTTCTTACTTGAAATTCTCTATAGGCTGAACCTAAAGTGGATTCCCGAATAAGATATTTATTCTCCATACATTTTTCACCCTCTAGTAGAGATAATTCGTAGTTCCATAAACTGGAAGATCCCAGGCCTTCAGTTCATCTCTATTTTAGTTAATTCCATCTTACAATATGCATTTGAATTTAGGATATTACAGCAAAAAACTTTAGCAATTTTTTAATATTTCAAGAACACTTAGTCAATGAGACTCAAATGCACCCTAAAGATTTATGGGCCATCATTTTAAAGGGATTTTAAAAGATTTTCATGGAATTTATACCATTATTAAAGATTTTTTTAAATACACCTATATTATAGTTTAGTATACAAAACCATGAAAGTCAATATATAAAGGATATTTTTTTCCTATGTGGTACCCATCGCTTGAACTCACTAGTAAGACCGCCATCTTCAATGTACCCATTTGAAATACATAGCCACATGTATATTTAACAAACCATGAAATGAAATTAATAGTTGTTAACTTCCAAATAAAATTCACCCACTAAGAAAAATAAGTCCTACTAGAATATTTATATACTTAAGATATAATTTCACTAGTTGTTGGTTTGAATTTATCAAAATTATATTATGTATTTTTAAACCCCCATAATCTCAAGATCATATCTTTTATATTCATATATAAATAGAAAAAATCAACCTCACATGTACAGATTTTGGGTCTACATGGTATTGGGGGGGAATCATAATAGCTGGTATCCCCTAATCACCTCCCATATCAGCTAGCCCTATGGATTCCAAGAAACATCCCACACCTCCTATATAGACCCCCACATCAGTTTTCATTTCATCTAGTATATTTGAGCATAGGTCATTAAAAAATGTAAATTATTTAGTTGTCACATATTCTTTAGTATAATTTTTTCTTCTTATTCATCTGGAACATCTTTTATCATGTGGGGAACCCACAAATCATGAGATACCCATTAGGTGGTGACCAATAGTGGAATATATTCTTAATTTTCTTTGGCAGACCGTGCTCCACCTACTTTGCTGAAGTGGTTAGTTAGCTTAAGATAACTCTTTCTAACTGGAAAGGGAAAGCTCTCTCAATGGAAGGACAAATTTATTTAGTCAAACATGTGATCATTTCCAAACTTGTTAACTCATTTATGGTGTATTCCTAGCCTGTTTTTACTATTAAGGTTATCAATTCCCTTATGAAGATTTTTTTGGAGTGGTAGTATTCTTGAAAAAAAGATTATTACTGCCCCATGGAATAAATGCTATCAACCTCTCAACATAGGGGGACTTGGTATTAAGAATATTGAGCTCTTCAATCATTACCTTCAAGATCAATTTATTTGGAGGATAATTAATGGAAAATCAAGATTCCTTGATTTCCTTAGAGCTAGAATACTTACTAGATTTATTGATTTAATGTTGAAATATATGCAATCTTCTATTTGGCCTGGTCTGAAAAAGATCTTTCAAAAGATTACTAGTCACTCCCACTGGTTGGTGAATGCCTCTTCTAACCTGAAATTCTGGAGGGACAACTAGATAGGGGATCCATTAATTGACAATGTTAATTCTGAAATAATAGATGTTGATTTTTATGCCTCTATTTGTGATCATCTTGAGCAAAACAACAACCTTCCCCCTCATATTGTTCAAATTGTCAATTCTTATGATTTCCTGAATTCTGATGATATCATGATTTGGGAACCTAGTGTAAATGGAATGCTTGACTCTAAATGCATTTATAACCACTTAATATAGGTCAATACTCCCAATGCTATAAAAAAATTCAGAATATGGCTACAGCCTTCTCGGTTTACTCTCTTCTGGAGAATACATCTGCAAAAACTGCCTATGGACAGCAGCCTTCAAAAAGTCGGTATCTCTTTATGCTCAAGGTGTGATTTGTGCCACTAACATAGAGATGACCTGGACCATTTATTCCTTTCCTGCAAAACCAATACTTCCCTCTAGATTATTATATTTGATCTCTTTGGCATTTCGATCCCTCATGTCAGTGGTATTGCAGATTTTTTACCTTTTATTTCAGTAGAACAATTCTCCAAGAAGATCCACATCCTTTTCCTTATCGCTTGTGCTGAAACTCTTCACACTTTATGGAGAAGCAAGAATAAAAGTAGGCATGACAAGGTTCCTTTCAATCACAATGTTTCCTTTTCAAATATTATTTCAATGAGTCTAAGTGAAAATGAATTTCACACTGAACAATGTCACAACTCTATCAAAGAATTTATAGTTCTACAAAGGCTTCATTTTTCAGGTAACTTTCCTAAACCAATGGCCACTATGGAAATTTTCTGGACTCCCCCCTTTGTAGGCTGGATTAAATTCAATCTTAATGGTTCCTAGAAGGGTAACCCTGGACCAGATGGATATGGTATTGTTTTTCATGACCACAATAGTGACTTTCTTGATGGATTTTATGGATCTTGTGGTCATTCCACTACCCTTGAAGTTGAGATGATGGAATTAATAAAAGAAGTGGAATTAGTTCATCAAAGAAACTGGAACAATATCTGGTTTGAAAGTGATTCCTCAACTATCATGCATGCTGTTAGAAAGAATCAGCCCCATCTTGCCTGAAAGCTTACTTTGAAGTGGATTAAATGTCTTGACACTCTTGCCTTAATGAACTTTATCATCACACACATTTACTGTGAAGCCAACTGTCTTGCTGATAGACTTGCTAATCATGGTATCTCTAAAGCCTTTGGAGTGCATCTGACCACTCTTATATAGGATTTTCTTAGCACTCTTAATAGAGACAAATTTAAAATTCCCTCCTTTATACTTTTGTAATTTGTTTCCTTTAATTGAAGCTCTAATTCTTGATTTTCTAAAAAAAAATGAAAGGATAAAGGGATATTATTTAGTGAAATACTATAGGGATATTCAATATTATTTCCCTTATATATATATATATATATATCCTCTGGTGTATTTTAATATAAGGAAGAATATAATGAATTTTATTTATTGTTATTATGGTATTAAAAATACCAAATAAGTTTAATTATAAATTGGGGATAAAAGAAACCATCAAAAATAAATTCAACAGCCTTACTTAAAAATAAATAAAGTTTCAAATGAAATAATTATTTTAAATAACATAAAAAATAATTTGTTTTTAACAATCTCAACTTGAACTTTAATAATTCAACTAATGAATATAATTCATTTAAAAAATTAGTTATTAAAAACTAAATTTACTATAAAAGGTTAAAATTTAGCTGTAAAATCCATTTATACTTTGAGAGGGTTCTTTTGGTAAACCTAATTAGAAAAAAAGGATCTCCCCACCACTTGACCCAACCCATTTCAATGAAAAAATTGACTCACCTCTTCCAAGTTAATTTTTCACTCTTATAGAAGAGTAATTTTGGGTTGAGGATAAAACATTAACTGGGTAGTTTTTGGAAGAGATATAGTATTTTAGAGGAAATAACTTAGGGATTTTGGTTCTAGGGGCTTGAGAAAGGGAAACAGATTATGGACCATGGGTTTGGCAGTGTGGATTTATGAAATCTCTAGGTTAAGGTAAGTGGATTCCATTATATTCTTAAAATGATAAATGCTTGTGTATTTAATGTGATATAGTCATTAAATGATTTTATGTGTTTAACATGATTTAATGATGATGTGATTTTGTTTTGAAAAAATCAAGGGTTTTGTGTGTATGTTTTTCCATAAGCACAAATGGGGGATTCCTCGGTTGTGTGGGAGTTTTCTAGAAAATATTAATTTTGAGTGAAAATGAATAAATTATTGGTTTTATCATGCCATTAGGTTATGAATTATTGTTTGATTGTAATTTTGGTTTTGTATTGATGTTATGTTTATTGGTAAAGGGTAACATTGAGTTGATGGTTGGTATATTCTTTTGGTTGATGATTTTTTGTTGTTGAAAATGGTTAAAGGGTGGAATTAAGTTACCAATGGATGAGTAATATTGGGTTTTCATTGGATTGATGTAATTTATTTGATTTTGAAGAGGGTTTAGACATGATTTTGTGAACTCCTAGTTGGGTTTGAAGACCTTATTGGGCATAAAAAGGTAAGGTTTGGGGGTAGTCGGTCCTCTTGTGCATAGGTGATACCCAATCATGGTTAGTACTCATGGTATATAAATCCCTTAGGCTTTTTTTTTGTTTTGAGTGCATGATTTAGATTTTAAAAATTATTGGATATATGTTATGACACTTGTGATTTCCTACTAATTGATTTATGGATGTCACTTTCATGGTTTATGGAGTTTTATAAAGATCTTGTGTCATTAATGTTTTATAAAACTCATTTAATATTAAAGTATTTTTTATATACTTGGGGTATACAAGAAGCAATGGGAAAATTTTACTAGGTCTAGTACTCACCCCAATCAATCCACTCCAATGGACAAGTATATTTTCTATAGGGAATATGTATGAGAAAGTAGGTAGATTGTCTATCGAGAATATGTATGATAAGAAATTCACCTTTAATTATGATGGAACATGATCATAAAGGATGGTTCCCTAATAAGGGGATGAATTATAGAGATGTAGTGGCATGGAGGGGTCTATTTGGGGATCAACTTGAGGTGTTTGTGGGTATCCTTTATCGACTTGTGTTTGAGGTTGTATTTGTTTATGTATTTTGGGATCTTGTGCAACTGCTCAATTGGTTTTAAATGAAATTATTTTATCTTGAATAATGTCATATCTTAGTTGTATATATTTTTTTACATATTTTATTGGTTGGGATTTTTTGAGTTACAGACACCTCATGCCAGATTGTTTGGTAAAGTTTGGGAATGAAGGAGGTGTTGCATATGAGGGAAACCACCTCCAACTATATAGTATAAACCCTTATAATAATGAATTTGTAGTATTTTATGATCTATGGTATACAAATAAGGACTAGTGAAATTATTACTTGATCTAAGAGAGGTTGAGGGGAGACAAGTCAGGTAAAGATATTATAGTTTCAGTTGATCTAGAAAAGATAAATGTAGTGGTATACTAGAATCACCAAAGGATGTATTTGAGGTTCATAGTTTTCTAGGGTTTTCTAGTTATCATTGATGTTTTGTTCATGATTTTTCATGATTAGCCTCACCAATGACCCTTTGATCAGATATATACCCTTTTTATGAATCAAAAAATGCCAGAATTTTTTTAAGGAGTTAAAGACTAGATTAATAATGAAACCTATTATTATACGTTCAAAACCTAGAGATGAGTATGTTTTATATTGTGATACCTCAACTATCAATATTGGATGTGTTCCCGTGTAGGGTAATCATGTTGTTTTATATAGATCACACCAATTGAGGGTGTGTGAAAGAAATGACCTTGAAAAAAGTATTGAGCTTAATGAGGTTGTCTCTACATTGAAAACATATGGCCATTATATTTTTGGGGTGAAGTTTAGGGTATACTCAAATCACAATATATTTAAGTAAATATTCTATTATAATGATCTAAATTTGAGTTATTAGCGATGAATGAAGTATTTAAAAACATTTGATATCGAGATAGAATATACACTAAGGAAAGGGAATATGATAACTGATGATTTGATCCAAAAATCACATGGGGAAGTGTTTCAAAAAGTTAAGGATGAATGATAAATAATGAGTTTTTTTACCAAAATTTCATCATATATCACCGAGTAAGGTGAGAAAATGATATTTTCAATAATTTTTGTTACAGAAACCTTGCAGGATAAGGTTTAGTGAGATTGTTTTTTGGATTCCATATACAACTATGAGGGATTATCTAAATGGTGGGGATACCTCAAATAGATAGACAGAAGATTCATATTTGATGTTATATTTTTAAAATAATTCCATTGTTCCTTCCTTGGAATAAGAGGAAGTATTAAGGGAATATCACCATTCAAATTGGGTAGTTCACCCTGGTGCTAATAAGTTATGTAAGAACACGAAGTGAAAATTTTGGTGGGAATGTATGAAGAGGTATATTACGAATTATATTGAAAAATGTGTTAACTATCAGTTGTTAAAGACAAAACATAAGAGACCAGTAATAATATTGTAACCATTGACTATCTCAGTGTGGAAGTGGGACCAAATTTTGATGTTTTTTAGTGTATTTTCCAAATAATATAGAGAAGAATGTCACTATTAGGTAAATTGTTGACAGAATAATTAAATATAATAATTCCATTCAATTCACAAGGTGAATAGATAGAGGATTTGGAAAATATATATGTAATAGAATTGGTTAATCTTCATAGTGAACTGAAATCAAATGTATATGATAGTGAACCTCGATTCACTTCTAGGTTTTGAAAATATTTGGATTGAGAAATGGATACATAATTAAATTTCAATAATACTTATCATATTTAGAAAGATATTTAGTTGGAAAGAACTATTCCGTTATTGAAGGGAATGTTTAGAGAATGTTTTATAGATTTTAATGGTTTAAGAGAATACCATCTAACTTTAGTAGAGTTCTCAAACAAAAATACTCATCAAATTACTATTGGGATAGATCCCTTTGATGTGCTCTATGAGAGGCTATATCGATCTCATTTACATTGGGTAGAAGTGGTAAAAGATTATTTAGTGGGACCATGCATGGATTGAGTGATGAAATATAAAATTTAATTTATTAAAAATTTGATGGCTACAACTCAAAGTAGGAAAATTTCATACATTGATTATCACTGAGGACCTTTGAAATTCACTATGGATGATTATGTGTTCTTAAAAGTGTCATCGATATGGGGCCAATGAAATATTGGGAAGTAGTGGAAACTGAACCTTAGATATGTGGATCCATTTGAGATCATCAAGAATATCAGGGATGTGGTATACTAATTGGAGTTACCTCCTCGTTATAGTGTTATGCATGATTTATTTGATATCTCTCAGTTGAGGAATTACATGTTGTAACCTTTACATGCCATTATTTAGCATCAAGTGGAGTTAGACCTAGATAAAAGTTTTGAAAAAAATCCCTTACATATTATGAATCACCAATATAAATAACTATGTGGTCAATTTATCATATTGGTTCATGTTATTTGGAAACATGGTATTGTTCAAGAAGTGACATGGGAGAGGGAGGCCTTGATCTATCAATAGTGGCCTATGTGTTTTTATAACACTGAAAAAATTTTCTAGGATAGGAAATGTAACGGTGGGGAGTATTTTAGGTCCTTATTTTAGGTATTTAATGACTACTATTTTTATATATTAAATTTTGGAGGTTTTTAGGGGTGAAAGTGGGCATTTTAGAATGTTTTTTAAGGGAGCATAGTTTTGGCAGCCATGCATAATTACCAAGTAAATTATGAAGGTTGTTTTCTAGAGACATAGTGATATGAACCATGTAAAAGGTAATAAGTTGATTGCCCATGTGGGGGGGGGGTATATTTTCAAGGCCTTATGACATGAGGGAGATTAAAGAGGTTGAATGTTAAAATGGGTATCTATCTCACTTTATTAAAATCCAAATGGATATCACCTTTCATGTATAGATAAAATGGGTCAATTATCTATCTTATTCAAGCCCAAATGTGATGTTTCAAGATTATAACACATAGTTAAATGAATTTTGGAAGCCTTTCCTACATGGAGATTCTAAAATAGTATCTTTGGACACTAAAGTCAAATTCGGTGGGATAGGTACTCAAAGTCAAATCCAATGGGCTATAGGTGAAAATAATGTGTAACTTTTCCAAAAAGTATTTGTCATAATTTACCTTTTTAATTTAAGGGGATAAGTTGGGAACAAGATTTATGAATTTAGGTTATTAGACCCTTGAAATTTTTATCCCCACTTAGCTATAAATAGTTACCCCATGACATTATATATGGCATTAAAGATTGTAATAGAGATCTTATTATTTGTTTCTCTGTATTGTGTGATTATTATTACAATTATATCTCCTTATTATTATATATTCTTACCTTGTTAGTCTACATATTAGATCAATGATCCAAGATCACAAAGCCTCTAATTCCATACCTCAACCCAAGTATATTTTTGTATGGATTGGCTATCATGTCCCCACCTTGAGTGCGTTGTCTAAGTAATAGATTATGCTTCTTATAGAATTAGTTTACTACTTGCATCCAATATCCATAACCATCATCTAACACTTAGATCCAAATCACATCCATTATCCACCACCCTACACCATAAAGATAGAGCCACATAAAGAATCTCATATCAACAGACCCCTTCTTCCCCTACAATAAAATCAAGAAACACAACAAAATCCATAAAAAAAGGAACATTTTTGAATATTGGAATAAAGTTAGTTTTATTTAAGAGTCACACACACCAAACTCAAGTGTTCAACATGTTTATCTATGGATTTTCTATACACCAAGATATCATCAAAAAAGAAAACCAAATTTTTTCCAATGAATGAATAAAGGATATGGTTAATTAAGCTCATGAATGTACATAGTGCATTAGTTAAACCAAATGAAATAACTAACCACTCATACAAACCAAAATTAGTTTTAAAATTAGTTTTACATTCATATACTTCTTTCATTCGAATTTGGTGTTATCCAATTTTAAGAATAATATTTGAAAATAAAGTATCCCCATATAATTTATAAAGCATATAATCAAGTCAAGGGATGGGATAATGGTACTTAACTATTATTTTGTTGATGGAATAAAAATATATACACATCCTCAATATTCCATCATTCTTTGGCACTAGGATCACAAGAACAACACATAGACTCATGATTTACCTCACTAATTGTTTCTTTATGAGTTATTCAACTTGGCACTAGATCTCTCTAGTATACTCCAAATTGGCTCTATATGATGGCTTATCAGGAATTGCAGATCTAGGTATAAATTCAATTATATGATCAGTGCCTCTCAAAGGGGGTAACCCATTAAGTGTTTATTTAGGAATCAAATCATCAAATCATTATAGCAAATACACAACATGACATGACAAATAATGGAGATGTTTTTTTAGTCACAAGTTAAGCATCATTACTAATGAGTAAGATAACTTTATCACTCAATAAAGCTATTTCACCTCACCCTTTTCAGAAAAATACTCACATTCTTCTCAATACTCTTATTTTCAACTCTTTGGATTCCCTAATTTATTTTTATGTCACTCATGTATCCTTTTTCACTCTTAATTTTTCCAATATTTTCATTTTATATACTTTTTCCCACTCTTTTCCTTTTTTATTAACTCATCACACTCTTTTTTATCAATTATATTTTTATTTTTCCCATATTAGTTTTTAATTATTTTTTTAATTTTTTTCACTCTTTATCTATCCTAACTTTATCTTCATATGATTATATAAGATATAGTGGAGTCAAATAAATATTTTTTCTACTGAAAAGAAAAGATAATCACTTAGTATAGTCTTCATACATCACCTTACTATCAAATTAAAATAGTCTCCAAAGTAGAAAATGTCCGACCTAGATTGGAGAAATATCAAAAAGCATCTCATCATGATATTTACCAATAGAAAAAGAAACTATGACCTATTTTTTGACCCTCACTTATTTACTATTATTCAAACACCACAACTGATAAGGTCTACTATGATTTAGAGTAGGTAAACTCAACTTATCCACCAATAGGGTACTAACAGTATTATTAAAACTTCCACTCTCAATGATCATACTACATACCTTCCCCTTGATGTGGCATCTTGTATGAAAAAAGTTATCTCACTACTCCTCACCATGATCATATTTAGTTTGAATGCTTAGAGATATTATTTCCACTAATGCATCTTCATTTACAAGTTATTCAACTTCCACATATGAAAAATCCTCCAAAGGTGTCATTTCATCCTCTCTAGATCTTTCACCAAGAATTTTTTTTATCTAAAACAATCATCACCCTCTAGTTTGACCATTGATATGTAATATGACCATGTAATTGACACTTAAAAAAAATTTAATATCATGAGATTTAGAAAATAAATTCATGAAACTTTTTCCTTTTAAATCAATAGTGAAGAAATTTTTTTCAGTATATTCTCATTTCTTTGGAACAAATTTTAAATCCCTTGTTTTTGTTTCATTCCACTTAGAGGATGATAAATATTTTGGTTTATCCTTCAAAAAATCACGGGAACTTACTTTAAAAATTTGAGAATGTAGTTTATTTTATACCTTAATCATCTTATATTGAAACTTCTTTATGTCAACGTAGGTTTGAAGTTCCACCACATCTCAAATTTCCAGATTCAATCCATTGAAGAACCTTGCCATTATTGCTTCTTGATCCTCCTCAAAATTGACTCAAATCCTCAATATCTCTATTTCCTTGTATTATTACACACACATAGAACCTTGTACACATTTTGTAAGTTAAAAAGAAAATAACGATAGTAATTATTATAAATGATCCTTTTGCGCATTATGATCTTCATTTCTTCCCATGTTTGAATTGGCCTTTCTCAATTCCATCGTTAAATTACTTGTAGTTGGACTCAACAAATACTTTCAAAGTAATTGAACTCAAGTATTTCCAAATTTAAACTCCCCCTCCAAGTAGTTGCGTAGGCCAAAAACAAGTTCAAACTTCCTCTCCCACTCCAAAAAAGAGTTCTAAATCAATCTTCCCTTAAAAGGATATAAGTGTTATTTTGATGCATCCTAACTCACTTTATATTCTATAACAATGTTTACCTCATCTAGTAAATGATTATTTAAAATCATAGTACTTATCATCACCTTCATAAAATTCTTACCTTCATAGATCCCTTAAATTCATGGAATTTTTCAAAACATCCAACCTAGAATTAAACCTTGTAAATTGTCCAATGATAACTTTTATGAATATTTTGAGGTTAATATCACTTATTTATCATTAAATATCCATTTTTTTAACACCTCAAAAACTATTTTACTCATTTTTAATCTCTAAAAGGGTTTTTCTTTACACTTTATAGAAAAACAAATAGGTTCTTATAAGTGTTTTTAAGTAGAATCAAGAAAGAAACTAGTAATAAGCAATAAAATAATGGAACAATTTAAAAATCATAAATTTTAAAAGGGTTTGTATCAATAGAGTCCAAGATATATGGGAAGAAAATAGAAAATAATAAATTAATATGGTTAAAGTATTGAAGGAGAAAGAGAAATATTGTAATAGAAATCTATAAAATTTGTGCTAAAGAGAAAATATAATATGAAACAAATTTTCTATAGATTTTTTTGTTTTTTTATACCTTTTTTCAATTGATTCAACCAAGAGAGAATGCATAAAAATTTGATGTTAGTGTGTGGATTAAAAAATATAAACATATCAAAATGAAAATATCAGATCAAAATTATTTAAAAATAATGAGGAATATAATTTTTAGAATTTATATAAGAAAATATCCTTCAAATGAAAATATCCACCAAGAAGATTTTTTAGCACCACCCTAAAGACTTTTAAAAGATTCCCACTATGACTTTATAGACAAGAGGCACACCACTTTTGACCTTGAAGATTTCATTCATTCAAGTGGTTTTAAATTCATAGGATTATTTAGGTGGTCCATTTAAGTTCACTTTTGGGCTTTAATAAGAGTGATTAAAGACCCATTTTCTCCTCCTATGCATGCATGTTGGGTACCCTTCTATAATTTCAAAATGAGTCCATATAAAGCCTCTTTTATCCTCCTCATTATTACTATTATAATTGGGCCACCAATCCTATTCAATAGGTCTTTTACATTCATACGCCTTCCAACTTTCATTCAACGATCGCTCTCGAATCATCAATGCATATACGCGCCTTGATTCACATCATTAAGGTTTCATGGTATTTAATCATTTTTCATTATTTTCACATTTTTAACACTTTTCAAGGATTTCAAGAGTTTTTTTGGGGTTTTTTGTGTTTCTCATGGTTATATAGGCGTTTATTAATTTATTTAGGGGTTTTCAGAGCCTTAAATATTTTTTCTACTGTTTTCAAGGTTTTCTTATTTTATTTTATTTTATTGGGGTTTTAATGTTTTTATAAGGCTTTCTGAGTCTTTTAGGGTTTTCATGGGATTTATGGGATTTATAGAGGTTTAAATATTTTCTAGATTTTTCAATGTTTTTTAATGTTTTCCAAGGTTTTTCTATGTTTTTAAAATTTTAAGTGTTTTTTGGTTATTTTAGAGTTTATCAAGGGTTTATAGGGATTTTCAAAACATTAATATGTTTCTAGGGGGTTATTTGTGTTTTCATGGATTTTCTAAGCATTCTAGAGTTTTATAAGGTTTTTTAGGGTTTTCATGGTTTTTCATAGTTTTCACCTTTTTAAGGATTTTCAATGTTTTCAAGAGTTTTTTGAGGTTTTTAGTGGTTTGTATGGTAATATAGGTATTTATTAAGTTATTTAGGGTTTTGTGGACTTTTAATGGATCTTTACATTATTTTCATGATTTTTCTAGTATTTTTCAATATTTTTCAATATTTTCCTTATTTTTCATGTTTTTATTGGGGTTTTAAGGGGTTTCTAAGGTTTTATAAGTTTTTTAATATTTTTGAGTCCTTTAAGGGTTTTATAAGGTTTCAAAGATTTTCTATGTTTTTTGAAGTTCTTCTAATTTTTTTAGGGTTTTTCGGTGTATTTAATGTTTTAAGTATTTTTTGGGATGTTTAGGTTTTTCTGGATTTTCCTAGGGCTTTCCAAGGGTTTTCTACAGCTTTTATGTGTTTTCTAGAGTTTTATATGGGTTTTAATGGTCCTATAAGGTATTATATGATTTTTTATGTTTTCCACAACCGTTATTATTTTTTCATAGTTTTCACAAATTTTTAACGTTATTCATGGTTTTCATGATTTTGGGGGGTTTTAGTGGAACTTTATAAGTTATCCAGGGTTTTATAGAGTTTTTAAGGTTTTTTCCATTTTTCTTAGTTATTCTACATTTTTCTAATTTTTTATGGATTTACTTATTTTTCATGATTTTCTTAGATATTTAAGGGATATATAGGGTTTTAAGGTATTCCAGGATTTTTCAGGATTTTCCAACGTATTCTAAGGGTTTTCTATATTTTTAAAGTCCCAAGTGTCATTTAACATTTTTAGGTTTTTTCAGAGTTTCTCAGAGATTTCTAGGGTTTTCCACAACTTTTATGTGTTTTGCTAGGTTTTCTATATGTTTTAATGGGTTTTTAGGGTATTTAAGGGTTTTGTAGGGTTTTTAGAGTTTCCTAGGTTTTTCAAATTTTTCACAATTTTAAATGATTTTTAAGGTTTTTAAGAGTTTTTTGAGATTTTACTGTTTTTATGGGTATATAGGCATTTCTTAATTTATTTAGGGTTTTAAAAAGTTTTAAGGGGTTTTCCATTATTTTTAAGGTCTTTCATGTGTTTTCTTGGTTTTTTAGGGGTTTCATGGTTTCTCATGATTTTATTGAGGTTTTATGGGTTTTCCAAGGCTTTCTAAGTTTTTTAGTATTTTCAAGGTCTTTAGGGGATTTATAAGGGTTTTAAGGATTTTTATGTTTTTTCATGGTTTTCCAAGGTTTTATGTGTAGTTAAAGTGTTATATGTTTTTGGGGTTTTTCCAATTTTTGATAGTTTTCTAAGTCTTTCTAAGGTTTTCCATTACTTTCAATTATTTTTCATGGTTTTTTATAAATTTTAATGGGTTTGTAGGGTATTCTAGGGTATTGTAAGGTTTTCCAGGGTTTCCATTGTTTTTTATATTTTTTCATAGTTATCACACTTTTTTAATGTTTTCCATTGGTTTTCATAGTTTTTTTAATTTTTAGTGCTTATCATGTTTATATAGGCATTTCTTAAGTTATTTAGGGTTTTGTAGAGTTTTTAAGGTTTTTCCTATTCTTTTTAATGTTTTTATAGTGTTTTTTTATGATTTTTCAAGGTTTTACTTGACTTTTCATTATTTTCCTGGGTTTTTAAGAGTATTCAAAGTTGTTTTTTAGGATTCCAAGGGCTTTATGGGATATCTTGGGTTCTTATGGTTTTATAGGTTTTTCCAGGACTTTCTGGTGCTTTCTAAGGTTTTTTTTATTTTAAAGTTTTAAGTGTTTTAGATGTTTTTAGGTTTTTATAGTTTCTTAGGGATTTCTAGGGTTTTCCAAAACTTTCATGTGTTTTATATATTTATATTTGGGGTTTAATGGGTTTTTAGGGTATTCTAGGGGTTTTGTCGGATTTTATAGATTTTCCATGGATTTTCATTATTTTTCACATTTTTTATACTTTTTTAATGTATTCAAGGTTTTTGAGACTTTTTTTGGTTTTTTTAGTTTTTCTCATGGTTATATAGGCATTTATTAAGTTATTCAGGGTTTTGTAGAGTTTTAAGGCCCTTTCTATTGTTTTTAGGGGGTTTCTAGTGTTTTACAAGCCTTTTGAGAGAGAGAGGGAGAGAGAGAGTTATTTATTATATTATTGTTACTTATTTCTTTAATATTTTTTGAATACTATTTTATAGCTTCAATTACTATTTAACAACATGATATCCCATAAAACATGTTCTCATAATTAAATTACAGACATCCTTTTCTAAAAAATTCCGTGAAAAAAATAAAAAGCAATAAATTATTCCGTACCGTTTTCTTCTCTTAGTACATGAAACATTTTGGAAATTTATTTTACCATAAATACATAGTCTAATATTTAATACAAAAATGAAAAAATTAATTTACACGTAAAATAATCCAATGGTAATAAATATATAGGTTGAAGAATGATGTAGCCAACTATGGATCACCACATCATTGAATTTCATGGATTCAAATTCATGTATCTGAATTGATTCACATAGTTGTTCTTCATGTAGCCAAATAAAGTAAACATCTTACAAATATCACTGAATTTTTCATAGTTTAATGAATCATGTAGACTATTGGAACCACATAACTAAATTTTCCATATATCCAATTCACATTGATGAATACTTCATGTAGGTGATTCAAATAGCCATTTCATCAATGTATCTATTTTCTCACAGAACCAATTCATAAACATAGGTTATTTTCATGTAGTAAATTCTGTTATGTACTTGATTTATGTAGGAAATTACCTCATGAAGCAGATTGATATAGCCAATTTCTCAATATAGAAAAATATTCACATAGTCGATTGCCTCATGTAAATGATTTTCTAGACTTAGTAAAAATTTCAACAAACTTCTAGAGTTGTATAATTATATTAGAATTAACTTATATAAATATAAAACCCAATGAACGCACTTTAAAAAAAATCATCAGTTATATATAAAGGGTTTTTGATATTATAAAAAAATAAAATACATGGGATATGATGAAACAAAATTAGTAGGCCAACATTGTCTAAATTTACTTGAAAATGGTAATATTATAGGTACCAAAAGATTTTCTATAGGGATCATCATAATGTCGCTACATCTCAAGGGGATAAACCTAATGAATATTGGTTATAGGATACTAGCTTTCATGTCCTTGTTACATTTTGGGGTTGCACATTTCCCAATAATAGAATGTATCATAAAGGATACTCTATAGAAGCTAAAAGAAGGACTAGGGACACAAAAATTTATATGTAAAATGGGTTGACATTTCATATACTCCAAGTTGGTCAGGAATTTTTTATGTCCTGGATCATGTGGGTTTAAATATTCAAAATAATGCCAAATTTCTAGACTATCAAATAAATTATTGTTCTTCTTTAACTAATGTGTTATTGTTTCAAATCTTACATCCCATAGAAAGGTTTGGGAATCCTACCTTTGAAATTCTTCGGACCTATCCACTTGAGCTTGTTGAGGCAGCATAACCTCACCAATAGCTTGATAAGATCATTACAAATCCCTTAAGAACCATTGATCAAATGATAGATCACTTGGAATGACATTCTTAATGGATTCCCAACACCAATAGGTAGGAGATCTCCTTAGTGTCTTGTTTATATAATGCCCAAGAAAAATACCATTAACTCTAACTTTATAATATATATGGTCACAAAAAATCAAACAAGAATTTGCCTATATTCGCCAAAAGATACATTTCAACTAGCTAGAATGGTACTTTATGAAGCCACCCCTCCCCTAAGGGGATATTAGAATTCAAAAATTTAACATCCACCATAGATAAGTCAATTATTACATAATAAAAGAAATTTTTAAAGCCACATTAAATATCATCATTTTCAAATAAACCATTTTAAAATCCATTATAGGGTGAAAATCAAACATTTTTTCAAAATCGTACAACCATAATAATTTTCCTATCCTAAAATATCTACATGTTTCATGCGATCAATTTTTCCCTTACCCGCAGATAACTAGCTACAATGAATCCAACAAGAAGCTACAAGTTGTTCAATAACCACTTGGTTTACCTGAAAATCACAATGAATCATGGTTTGCTATAAATAGGTTAACTACGCCATTTTATAACTATTTAATGTGTCCCAAATCAACCTATATTCACAACTACCACATCAAAAAGTCCAAAACTAATAATATTTATAATATGTCATCCTAATTTTCCACCCCTTGACCTCACCCGAGTCATGTCCGAAAGCTAATAGTTATTAAGTTTCCCCCCTAATCACTAGAGGATAACAATGAATGTCATGGGTTTTAGAAAAACCATTAGGGGATAGTTTACCCTCATATATATTATAATCCTTATACCAAAATGCTACAAAATTTTCTACATGAGGAGTTTATAAGATAGGAATTCCCAACCTATAGACAAAAATAACAATAATTAAGCCTAAAGAATACTCTCTAGGATCATATATGATGTACAATAAAACTATTTTAAATCAACTACAAAAATTTAACAAAATCCAATAAATTCACCAGTGTAAAATGAACAAAAGAAGGGTCAGGAAGGCTATAAAAAAACTCCCCAAAATAGATACCCAAAAATTCTTGGATGACTCTTAAAAAACACCACATACCATCCCATCATCCGAAACTCCTCCTCATAACACATCACTAAGACTATGAACCACCACTAGTGAAGTAGGATGTATTGACTTTATCCATGCCACATTTCATATAAAATATCATATAAAATAGGGATTTATCCAATTTCATCTTAAAACCATGAGCATAAAAATATATTTAACTATGGAAAGTTCTTAATTTTACACTTGACTGTGACCTCATTATCTTATCATTACATTTTGGTCAAATTAATCTTCACCAAACATATTTTAGCCTCATACAATATTATTTAATGATTATCATACTTATTATAATATAATAACATTATATAATAAACAATATTATCCCATCAATGCTTCTATAAAATAAAAATTGATCCATTAATCTTCAAAAAAAATTATCTTGTACTCTTGGCCTTCCAAGCATCACCAAAATCATCTTCATATTCCAATTTCATGTATGGATTCCATATATGAAAACTATATTCATATTACTTCATGAATTATCATGTCTTTATGTATCTGCATATTCCAACATATTTATTATTGACACATTCTCATTTATTCATAAACTTCCAATCACACAACCTTTGGGTTGTCATTTTTCTCCCCCATTGTATTTTGGTTAAGTCCAATGCTTTAACTATTAGTATTACAACACATCTAGACATTAGTTATCACCATTTAGTATCACCATATATAATCAAACAACCTCTTGGTTTTTAAAATTATCCCATTATTAATAACTTTAACTTCAATTAACTACAAATACAACACACAACCGTTAGTTTCAATATGTTTCTATAAGTTAATAATTGGATATATCTTGTAACTCTCATACTTGTATTCAAATAAAAAACTAAGTAAATTCAATAATACAGAGTAGGGTGTAGTGGATCTTCATGTAGCTAATGGATCATTATTAGAGACATAAAAAACAGGAGAATACTATCTTAATTTACACAGTGGATTAGTTCTTTACTTGAAAAATATTATTATGTATCATCTGTTACCATAAACACAATCTCTATGGAAAGTTTAGAAATAAAAATATTTTATATCAAGTTAGTAAATAAAAGGTTTATTTCATTGAAATGAATTATATTTTGGTATGAAACATGTAAATAATGGGTTATATACAGTTTAACTTGAAAAATATAGTGCTATCAATCGATGAAAAATCTAGTTTGAATAACTCACATCCTACCCACTAGTGGCACTTTAGACTTAGTAATATAAATGAAAATTATTTAACTAAATTAAACCAAGAAGGTTATTTAGACTCTTTTGAGTTAAAAACCTTGGATACATGTCATTATTGTTTACTTATAAGAAAAAATGACCATAAAAACTTTCAGTGGGAAATGAGAAAGAACTAAAAATATTCCAAAATTAATCTAGAAAAATATTTGTGATATATTTATAGTATAAAAAAGGATTTGATTCACATACTTCATTAATTTTAATGATAACTTTAGTATATATGGTTATGTTTACCTAATGAGGAATAAAAAAAAATTAATTTTCCCATGTTTAAGGAATATAAAAAAAAGTAGAGAATCAGATTAATATGAAAATAAAGGAACTTTAATTAGGTTGATGTAGAGAATATCATAACCAATAACTCATTAAACACTTAAAGGAGTATGGTATTGTTCCCAACTCAATCCTAATTATACACCATAATTTAAAAGTGTTAGTGAAATAGGGAATCACACCCTAATAAACATGGTGATATTGATGATGAAACATTCAAATATTTAATTATACTTTTAGGAATATTTTTGTAAATATACACAAAACTAAGAGTCTTATAAAGTATTAGATGAGATACCATATGAGTTATAATATGAAAAGTAACCCAGATTGTCACACACATATATATATATATATATATATATATATATATATATATGGAGATGTGAAATTCTTGTCAAGGATATTCCTAGTGAAAAAATTGCATCATAAGAAACAAAGGGAATCTTTATAGGATATCCTAAGGAAATAATGTGATATTACTTGTATAACCCCTTGAATAGAAAATATATTATGGAAAGGTGCATCACAATTTATAATAGGGAGCACATATCCAAAGGAAATAGTAAGAGAAACTTTGATAAATTTAGAGATGAAGATGCATAGGAATTGGAATAGGAATAAACTCTATAATAACTAGTAGAAAAAGTTCTTTAGTCACAAGTATCAAGAAGGTCCACTAGTGAGGTTAGAGGACCATAAATATTTTTTTATTATTACTCATTTAGGTGAGACATTATTCTAGGATAGTGAAATATTTACCTATAAAAAACCAATTGATGGAAAAAAGTTATTAAGTATCAAGAGACTATAGTTTTTGAAATGGATTCCTGGTACCAAAATCAAGTTTGTATTTTAATATGACCCCTGTCGGATGTAAAACATATCAGGATGTAAATAGATATTCAATAAGAAGCTAGACATGAATAGTAAGTTACCATAAAGTCATATCCATTATTGGTATTGAATGATTTAGGTGGTGTGTTTTTATTTTTATGAGGCTCAGATACTAATATACTACATGTGGAGGTGGTCCACTAAGAGTTGGGAGGTTGTGAGTATCACCTCAACTGGACTATTCACTTGTAAGTTTCAGTTCTATTCGGAGTGATCCCTCTGGTCTTTGACTGTCACATTGCAGCTTCTTGATGGTTGGGTGGATTTTTGTTAGTTTTTATTTTATTTATTGCTTATGGTGCTCAATATTATTCAGTGATGCTGGGAAGTTTCCTTTATTATCTAGTGTTGATGCACATCAATGGTAGGGCCCATATGCAATTGTTTGAGTTAGCTTCTCTAGTTCCAGTGGGTTAGATTATTATATGTTTAAGGTTTTCTGGTCTGTAAAAAATGGTCAGATTTATCTTAACATAATGATTATTGTATGTATGTATATTATAGTGTTTTAGGGTTTCTATATGCAATTAATTAGGGTGAGTCACTTATGCTAGTGGGTTGTGTTCTTATATGGGATAATATTTTTGGTATTCTTATCTCGGTGTGAGTTGGGTTTCTTATCCCAACCCCTTGTTTATACTTTATGATTTTTTTGATAATATATTTTTTCTAATCGAATAAGTTTTTTACTTTTAAGACTAAAAAAAAATATTTTAAATTATATGTACATGATTCTATTGATAGAAATAGTTAAGGTCCAAAAAATGAGATGTGTCCTGAGAAGGGGGTGAATGAGGACGATGATTACTTTAAAATTTTTATTACTTAAAATGTAAATCTTATTCCTTAAAAAAAATATTATTCCCAAGTGTTCAGAAACATTGTTGGATTTTATAATCAAATACGAAGCTTATAAACCAAGAACAAAAATGATTTATCATAGCATATAACAATAGTTCCTTTTATATTGCACACTTCCTCAATGCATATCGTATAATATGATATTGCCATGTCGTAATATACAGTTGTATCATTGGCCAACTTTCTTCTCAATGACCTCATACGATTCATATTATATCATACAATATCTCTACATTGACTCTAAAAACCCTGTACAATATATCCATCTCGCTGGCTATTGTTCCTATCATGTATTAAGAAATAGTTATATCGATGGATGTGAATCAGTTCAACTCATAAAATATCTCTTTGTCGAATATAATCACCCTATACAATATCTCTATTTCATTATCTATTGTTCCTACCACATATTAAGATATCATCATATCAATGTATACAAATCATTTTAACTTAGGATTTTCTCCTTATCATAACACCTCCTCTTCCTTTTTAATAGGAGGTGGTTAAACACATGTATATAAATATTTTTGTAGAAAATAGATCATTGAAACACTTTTGTGACATCTTTTAATGTCATAGGATACACCATATGTATAACTTTCAAAAAACATGAGCTATATAAATGATTTATTCTATACCCTTATCTGAGAAATATATCACTGCCTATGATATCCTCTAATCATAAGATCAACCAACACTTACACCATTAAAACCACCATATTGTATTATAAAATATGTTCAAGTCATATAATACAACATCCCACTTTTCTTCACATTTATTCATATTTATTCACTATAATTCATATCATATATTATTATATATATGAGTTGTATCTTATGACAACCAAAAAAAATCTTCAAAAAAAATTCTATACCATAGAACTCTTCCAAATTTCATGATTTTCAATAAAACTTGATTAATTGAAAATCTAAAATCATATAACCAAAGGTTATAATAGATTCAAAGTTTCTAGGAATATGACCAAAATTGTATGCTTATGCACTTGATTTACCTCATCATGTTTCCAAATAAAAATAAAAAATCTAAGAAAGAGAATGCTACATAAAATTATCTTAAATGTATCAAAAAATTCAAATCATTGCTGATGACTGGGTATCACACCTACATAAAAATTAGAAAACCAGAATGATGTGTTTTACAAAATATATAGTAAAATCAATTATGAAACACACAATTGTCCTGAAAATTGAATATAAGGATATATCTATGAAATTCATAGTATAATAAAATATATCACATTGAAATAAAACATAAATAATATAAGGGATTTATATAATCTTTAAAAAAAAGTTAAAATTAAATTACCAATGAGAAAAAATACCTCTAAAAATCTTTATGAAGCTTTGGTCCAAGATTTTTTCAATACCATCAATGTTTGATCATCCTTTAAAAATTGAAAACCAATTATTTGAGTAGTCTCCAAAGCAATAAATCCATTATCCTTGAACTAATCAACCTCAAGGGATTCAATTTGTTCTGTCTTGGAATCTTCATCCACCTTAGAATATTCAACCTCTTTTTTTAGAAAATCTACCAAATCACTGATTTTAATGGTACCCATAACATATGAATTATTTTAGATGATAGGGTTTTCATGATAGTCATTCATATCTTCTCTAATAATTCATATTCTAAATAATTATGCATTTCATCCCCTGTGTTTTATCATAAAAATTAGTTCATACATAACCTCATCAACATGATAAATAAATGGGATGAATGGTTCTATTTCTTCAAGGAAAATATAATAAAATTCATAATGATTCTTAAGTTTAGAAAAAAAAATTCCTTAGGGAATGGAAACGATTTGTGAAAAATTACCAATTATTCTTACTCGAAATTCTATATAGGGTGAACCTAACGAGGATGCCCAAATAATAAATTTATTCTCCATACATTTTTCACCCTTTAGTAGAGATAATTCATAGTTCCATAAACTGGTAGATCCCAGGCCTTCAGTTCATCTCTATTTTAGTTAATTCTATCTTACAAGATGCATTTGAATTTATGATATTAGAGAAAAATACTTTAGCAATTTTTTAATATTTCAAGAACACTTAGTCAATCAGACTCAAATGCACCCTAAAAATTTATGGGCCATCATTTTAAAAGGATTTTTAAAGATTTTCCTGGAATTTCTATCATTATTAAATATTGTTTTAAAATAAACCTATATTATAGTTGAGTATACAAAACCATCAAAGTCAATATCTAAAGGATATTTTTTCATATGAGGCACCCATCACTTGCACTCACTAGTAAGACCACCATATGCAATGTAACCATTTGAAATACATAGCCGCATGTATATTTAACAAACTGTGAAATGAAATTAATAGTTGTTAAAATCCAAATAAAATTCACCACTAAGAAAAATAAGTCCTACTAGAATATTTATATACTTAAGATATGATTTCACTAGTTGTTGGTTTGAATTTATCAATATTATATTATGTATTTTTAAACCCCCATAATCTCAAGATCATATATTTTATATTCATATATAAATAGAAAAAATAAACCTCACATGTACAGGTTTTAGGTCTATATGGTATTGGGGGGGAATCATAATAGCTGGTATCCCCTAATCACCTCCCATCTTAGCCAGCCTTATGGATTCCAAGAAACATCCCACACCTCCTATAAAGACCCCACATCAGTTTTCATTTCATATAGTATATTTGAGCATAGGTCATTAAAAACATGTAAATTATTTAGTTGTCACATATTCTTTAGTAAAATTTTTCTTCTTCTTCTTCATCTCGAACATCTTTTATCATGTGGGGGAACCCACGAAGCATGAGATACCCATCAGGTGGTGACCAATGGTGGAATATATTCTTAATTTTTTTGGAAGACCGTGCTCCACCTACTTTTCTGAAGCGGTTAGTCATCTTAAGAGAACTCTTTCTAACTGGAAAGGGAAAGCTCTATCAAGGGTAGGACGAATTTACTTAGTCAAACATGTGATCATTTACAAACTTGTTTACTCATTTATGGTGTATTCATGGCCTGTTTCTACTATTAAGGTTATCAATTCCCTTATGAGGAATTTTTTTTGGAGTGGTAGTATTCTTGAAAAAAAGATTATTACTGCCCTATGGAATAAATGCTATCAACCTCTCAACATGGGGGGACTTGGTATTAAGAATATTGAGATCGTCAATCATTACCTTCAAGATAAATTTATTTAGAGGATAATTAATGGAAAATCAAGATCCCTTGATTTCCTTAGAGCTAGAATCCTTACTAGATTGATTGCTGGAAAGTTGACATATATGCAATCTTCTGTTTGGCCTGGTCTGAAAAAGATCCTTCAAAAGATTACTAGTCACTCCCACTGGTTGGTGAATGCCTCTTCTAACCTAAAATTATAGAGGAACAACTGGACAGAGGATCCATTAATTGACAGTGTTAATGCTGAAACAATGGATGTTGATTTTGATGCCTCTATTTGTGATCATCTCGAGCAGAATAACAACCTTCCCCATCATATTGTTCAAATTGTTAATTCTTATGATTTTTTGAATTATGATGATGTCATGATTTGGGAACCTAGTGAAAATGGAATGATTGAATCTAAATACTTTTATAATCACTTAATGTAGGGAAATACTTCCAATGCTATCAAAAAATTCAAAAGCTGGCTACAACCTTCTCGGTTTACTCTCCTCTGGAGAATACATCTGCAAAAACTGCCTGTGGACAGCATCCTTCAAAAAGTTAGTATCTCTTTATGCGCAAGGTGTGATTTGTGCCACCAACATAGAGATGACATGGACCATTTATTCCTTTACTGTAAAACCGATACTTCCCTCTAGATTATTATATTTGATCTCTTTGGAATTTCAATCCCTCATGTCAGTGGTATTGCAGATTTATTACATTTTATTTCAGTAGAACAGTTCTCCAAGCAGAGCCACATCATTTTCTTTGTCTCTTGTGATGAAACTCTTAACACTTTATAGAGAAGCAGGAATAAAAGTAGGCATGTCAAGGTTCCTTTCAATCACAATGTTGCCATTTCAAATATTCTTTTAATGACTCGATGTGAAAATCAATTTCACACTGAACAATGTCACAACTCTATAAAAGACTTTGTAGTTCTACGAAGGCTTCATTTGTCAGGTAAATTTTCTAAACCAATGGCCACTGTGGAAATTTTCTAGACTCCCCCCTTTGTAGGTTGGATTAAATGCAATCTTGATGGTTCCTTGAAGGGTAACCCTGGACCAGATGGATGTGGTATTGTTTTTTATGACCACAATAGTGACTTGCTTGATGGATTTTATGGCTCTTGTGGTCATGCCACTACCCTTGAAGTTGAGATGATGGCATTAATAAAAGCAGCGTACTTAGTTCATCAAAGAATCTAGAACAATATTTGGTTTGAAAGTGATTACTCAACTATCATGCATGCTGTTAGAAAGAATCAGCTCCATCTTGCCTGGAATCTTACTTTGAAGTGGATTAAATGTGTTGACACTCTTGCCTCAATGAACTTTATCATCACAGACGTTTACCGTGAAGCCAACTATCCTACTGATAGACTTGCTAATCAAGGTATCTCTGAAGCCTCTAGAGTGCATCTGACCACTATTATAAAGGATTTTCTTAGCACGCTTAATAGAGACAAATGTAAAATTCCCTCCTTTATAATTTTGTAATTTGTTTCATTTAATTGAAGCTCTGAATCTTTCTTTTCTAAAAAAATTAAAGGATAAAGGGATACTATTTAGTGAAATACTATAGGGATATTGAATATTATTTCCCTTATATATATATATATCCTCAGGTGTATTTTAATATAAGGAAGAATATAATGAATTTTATTTAATGTTATTATGATATTAAAAATATCAAATAAATTTCATTCTAAATTGGGGATAAAAGAAGCCATCAAAAATAAATTCAACATCCTTACTTAAAAATAAATAAAGTTTCAAATGTAATAATTCTTTTACATAACATAAAAAATAATTAGATTTTAACAATCTCAACTTGAAATTTAATAATTCAACCAATGAATATCATTCATGTAAAAAATTAGTTATTCAAAATTAAATTTACTATAAAAGGTTAAAATTATCTGTAAAATCCATTTATACCTTGAGAGGGTTCTTTGGGTAAACCTAATAAGAAAAAAAGATCTCCCCACCCCTTAACCCAACCCATTTCAATGAAAAAATTGACTCACCTCTTCCAAGTTAATTTTTCACTCTTATAGAAGAGTAATTTTGGGTCGAGGATAAAACATTAACTGGGTAGGTTTTGGAAGAGATATATGATTTTAGAGGAAATAACTTAAGGATTTTGGTTCTAGGGTCTTGAGAAAGGGAAACAGATTATGGACCATGGGTTTCGTGGTGTGGATTTATGAAATCTCTAGGTTAAGGTAAGTGGATTCTATCATATTATTGATATGAGAAATGCTTGTGGATTGAATGTGACATAGTCATTAAATGATTTTATATATTTAACATGATTTAATGGTGATGTGATTTTGTTTTGAAAAAATCAAGGGTTTTGTGTGTATATTTTTCCATGAGCACAAATTGTGGATTCCTTGGTTGTGTGGATATTTTCTAGAAAATATTAATTTAGAGTGAAAATGAATAAATTATTGGTTTTATCATGCCATTAGGTTATCAATTGTTGTTTGATTGTAATTTTGGTTTTGTATTGATGTTATGTTTATTGGTAAAGGGTGGCATTGAGTTGATGGTTGGTATATTGTTTTGGTTGATGATTTTTTGTTGTTGAAAATTGTAAAGGGTGGAATTGAGTTGATGGTTGGTATATTTTAAGGGGTTTCTAATGGTTTTTAGGGTTTTTTTATGTTTTTAAAATTTACATGTTTTTCATATTTTTTAGGTTTTCTTGAGTTTCTTGTGGCTTTTTAGGGTTTTCCATAACTTCTATGTGTTTTTAAGGGTTTTATATGTGTTTTAATGGGATTTTATGGTATTATAAGGGTTTTAGGGTTTTCTAGGATTTCTATGATTATTCGGATTTTTCATAGTTTTGCACTCTTTTTTAATGCCTTTTAAGGTTTTAATGATTTTTTGGGGTTTTCGGTGTTTCTCATGTTTATAAAGGTTTTTATTAAGTTATTTAGGGTTTTAGAGAGGTTTTAAGGTTCCTTTCATCGTTTTCAAGGTTTTTATACTATTTTAAAGGCCTTTTCTAGGTTTTTCTTCTTTTTCATGATTTTCTTATGGCTCTATGGGTTTTCTAATGTTTTCTTTCTTTTTTTTCCAAAATTTTCATTGGATTTAAGTGATTTTTATGATTTTTATGATTTTATAGGTGTTTTCAGTGTTTTCCATGGGGTTTTTATGTTTTTAAAGTTTTAAGTGTTTTTAAGGGTTTTTAATATTTTCTAGAGTTTCCTGAGGTTTTCTAGGTTTTTACACTACTTTCATGTATTTTCTAGGGTTTTCTATGGGTTTTAATGTGTTTTCAGGGTATTATAGGGTTTTGTAGGAGATTCTAGGTTTTTCTTGTTTTTTCATAGTTTTTCACAATTCTCACAATTTTTAATGTTATTAATGGTTTTAAAGAGTTTTTTTTGGGCGTGTTTTAGTTTTTCTCAAGGTTATATTGGAATTTCTTAAGTTATTTAGGGTTTTATAGAGTTTTAAAGGTTTTTTCTATTATTTTCAAGTGTTTTCTAGGAATTTTCAAGGTTTTCATCGTTTTTTAGTATTTTCTAGGGGTTTTAAGTGATTTATAATTTATTATTTAGTATTTTCAATGAATTTTATATCTTTTTGGTGTTTTTGAGGTTTTTAGGGTTTTCTAACGTTTTATAGGGGTTTTTTATGTTTTTAAATTTTGAAGTGTTTTTAGAGATTTTTAGGTTTTTCTAGAGTTTCTTAGATATTTACTGAGTTTTCCACAACTTTAATGTGTTTTTTAGGATTTTCTATGGGTTTTAATGTTTTGTAGGGTATTCTAGGGTATTCTAGGGTTTCCAAGGTATTTCATGTTTTTTCAAAATTTTCATACTTTTATTGGTTTTCAAGGATTTCAAGAGTTATTTTTAGGGGTTTTAGTCTTTATAAAGGTTATATAAGCGTTTCTTAAGTTATTTAGAGTTTTAAATAATTTTATGGTTTTTTCCTATGTTTTCAATGTTTTTATAGTGTTTCTAGGACTTTTCAAGGTTGTGTTTTTTCATGATTTTCTTTGGGATTTGTGGGTTTTCCATGTTTTTATAATTTTTTAGGATTTTCATGGAATGTATGGGATTTCAAGGGTTTTTAAAATTTTTATGGGTTTTCAATGTTTTCTAAGGGTGTTCAGTGTTTTTAAGTTTTTAAGAGTTTTTATGGGTTCTTAGGTTTTTCTAGAGTTTCGAAGGATTTTTAGGGGTTTCCACAACATTCATGTGTTTTCTAGGGTTTTATGGGTTTTAATAGTATTAGAGGGTATTCTAGGGGTTTTTAGGGTTTTCTATAGTTTCTATGGGTTTTATGGTTTCTAGAGTTTTCCCACCCTTTAATGATTTTCATGGTTTTAGAGAGTTGGTTAGTGTTTTTACTATTTCTCATTGTTATATAGTCATTTATTAAGCAATTTTGGGGTTTTTAATAGTTTTAATATTTTTCCATTTTTTTCAAGATTTTTCATATATTTTAATGGATTTTTCAAGGTTTCCCTCTTTTTCATGATTTTCTTGGGGGATTTTGGTATTTTTCAGGGATTTCTATTTTTTTTAGGATTTTAAGGGTTTTAATGGATTTTTAAAGTTATTAAGGTTTTCTATATAATTTCATAGATTTCTAATGTTTTCTAGGTTTTTTACAAGTTTTTAAGGTTTTAAGGTTTTTAGGGGATTTTAGGTTTTTATAGAGTTTCTTTGGGATTTCTTGGGGTTTCCACAACTTTCAAATTTTTTACATGGGTTTCTATGGGTTTTAATGGTTTTCAGTGTATTGTAGTGTTTTCTATGGTTTCCATGATTTTTCATGTGTTTTCATAGTTTTCACATGTTTTTAATAATTATCAAGTTTTTAAAGATTTTTTCGAGGTTTTTAGTTTATCTCATGGTTATATACGAATTTCTTAAGTTATTTATAATTTTATTGATTTTTTTTTATTTTTCTTATTGTTTTCAAGGTTTTTATTATGTTTTCTAGGCCATTTCAGAGGTTTCTTTATTTTTTCATGTTTTTTTGGGGTTTAAGGATTATGATTTTTTTAGGATTTTCAAGGGATTTTATGGATTTTAGGGTTTTTATAGTTTCTTAGGTTTTATTAGGGTATTCAAAAGTTTCCAAGGTTTTTCTATGTTTTCAAAGTTTTAGGTGTTTTATAGGTTTTTTGGGTTTTCTAGAGTTTCTGAAGGTGTCGTAGAGTTTTTTCATGTCTTTAATGTGTTTTATAGGGGTTTTCTATTTGTTTTAATGGTTAGGTTGAGTATTCTAGGGATTTAGAGGGTTTTCTATGGTATCCATGATTTTTCATATTTTTTCACACTTTTCACACTTTTATAATTGTTTTCAACTTTTTCAATAATTTCTTGATTTTTAATGTTTCTCATGGTTTAATTGGAATTTATTTAGTTATTTAGGGATTTGTAAAGTTTTTAAGGTTTTCCATTGTTTTCAATTTTTTTCTAGTTTTTTATATGTTTTTTCAAAGGTTTTATTATTTTTAATAATTTTCTTAGGGTTTTAAGTGTTTTATAATATTTTTTAATTTTTATTTACAATTTTCAAGGTCTTTAAGGACATTATAGGGTTTTAAAGTTTTTCTATGTTTTTTTTCATAATTTTATAATTTTTTCTTGGGTTTTTTTGTATTTTGAAAGTTTAATGTGTTTTTAGGGATTTTTAGATTTTTTTAGAGTTTGTCAAGAATTTTAAAGTTTTTTTATAAATGTGTTTTCCAAGGATTTCTATGGGTTTTAATGGGTTTGTAGTATATTCTAGGTTTTTAGAGTTTTCTTGGGTTTCCTTATTTTATCATTTATTTTTATAGTTTTCAAACCTTTTTAATGATTTTAAAGGCTTTCAAGACTTTATTAGTGTTTTTAGTGTTTCTCATTATTATATAAGAATTTATGAAGTTATTTAGTGTTTTGCATAATATATAAGGTTTTTCTATTTTTTCAAATTTCCTTTTGAGTTTTACAAGATTTTTCAATATTTTCCATGTTTTTAGGATTTTATTGGGGGGTTTTAGGGATTTAAAAGGTTTTCTATGTTCCATTATGATTTTCATAGGCTTTAAGGGATTTTTAGTGTTTTTATAATTTTCTATGTTTTATGTGTTTTACAATGTTTTCTAGGTTTTTTTTTAATATTTTAAGTGTTTAAAGGGTTTTTATGATCTTCTAGTGTTTCCTGAGGTTTTACATGGTTTTCACACAACTTTTATGTGTTTCCAGGTTTTTTTAGTTTTAATGGTTTATTAGGGTATTCTAGGATTTTCCAAGATTTTCCAATATGTCTATTATTTTTCATGATTTCCAGGTTTTCTAATGGGTTTCCAAGGTTTTAAATGCCTTTTAGGATTTTAATTAATTTAAGGTATTTCTACAGTTTTAATGATTTTAAGGTTTTTAAGGGTTTTCCAATTCTTTATAGGGTTTTTTATATTTTTAAATATTTAAGTGTTTTAGGCGTTTTTAGTTTTTTCTTGAGTATCTTGAGACTCTCTAGGGTTTTGTACAAATTTTATGTGTTTTATAGGGTTTTATGTTTTATTTATTTTTATAGGCATTAAAAGTTTTTGTAGGGTTTTATATGGTCTTCACAGGTTTACATTTTTTTTACACTTTTTAATGCTTTTAAGGATTTCAAGATTTTTTTGAGGCTTGTAGTGTTTCTCATAGTTATATAAAAATTTCATAAGTAATTTAAGTGTTTTCTTAGAATTTAATATTTTTTATTAATTTTCTAAGTTTTTTAAAGATTTTAAAGGTTTTAATATATTTCTATGGGTTTTAAGGGTTTCTTGATTTTTTTAGGGCTTTCAAATGTTTTCCAGGTTTTTTCTGTGTTTTTAAAATTTTAAGTGCTTTTAGGTGTTTTTAGGTTTTTTAGAGTTTTATGAGGATTTACTAGGTTTTACATAACTTTCATGTGATTTCTAGGGTTTAATATAAGTTTTAATGGTTTTCTATGGTATTCAAGGGTCTTTTGGGGCTTTCTTATGTTTATATGGGTTTTCATGGTTTTTCACGTTTTTCACATTTTTTAAAAATTTTAATGTTTTTCAAGAGTTTTTTTGGGTGGGGGGTGCTTAGGGTTTATCATGGTTATATAGAAATATTATGTTATATGGGGTTTTATAGAGTTTTTATGGTTTTTTATTTTTTTTCAAGGTTTTTATTTTATCTTCCAGGCTTTTCAAGGTTATCCTTGTTTTTTCTTTATTTTCTTGTGGTATTAAGGGGTTTCTAAGTTCTATCAGAATTTTAACAGGGTTTAATCAATTATAGGGATTTTAAAGTTTCCTAGGTTTTAAGGGGTTTTTAATATTTTTAGGGTTTTTTTGTGTATTTAAATTTTTAAGTGTTTTTAGGGGTCTTAAGCTTTTTATAGAGTTTCTCTAGGCCTTCTAATATTTTTCAAAACTTTCATGTGTTTCCATAGTTTTCTATTGGTTGTAATGGTTTCTCAGGGAATTATATGGTTTTGTAGGGGTTTATAGGTTTTCTATGGTTTTTTATAGTTTTCACATTATTTAATTATTTTTAAGGATTTCAAGATTTTTTGGGGGGTTTTATTAGTTCTCATCATTATATTGGTGTTTTTTATGTTATTTAGGGTTTTTTAGAGATTTTAAGGTTTTCTCATTATTTTAAAAGTTTTTCTAGAATTTTCAAGCCTTTTTAAAGGGTTTCCTTGTTTTCATGATTTTATTTAATTTTTAATGGTTTTATAAGGTTTTCTACGTTTTTATGGATTTTAAAGAGATTTAAGTGTTTTCTAGGTTTTGTAAGGTTTTCTACGTTTTCTTAACAGGTTTTATGATGTTTTTCAGGTATTTTTTTGTTTTTAAAGTTTTAATTTTTTAATGGTTTTTAGGTTTTTCTAGATTTTTCTAAGAATTTATAGGGGTTTCCATAACTTTCATGTGTTTTATAGGGTTTTATAGGGTATTTTTCATGGTTTTCCATAGGTTTGACATTTTTTTGAATTTTTTTAAAGTTTTTTAAGAGTTTTTTGTATTTTTTGTGTCTTTTAAGGGTTATATTGGTGTCTATTTTTTTATTTTTGGTTTTAGAGAGTTTTTATGTTTTTTTCATTATTTTCAAGGATTTTCTAGTGTTTTATAGGTTTTTTCTTGTATTTATTTTATTTTCCATGATTTTCTTGGGGTTTAAAGGGATTTATAAGGTATTCTAAGTCTTTTTAGGATTTTAAGGGATTTATAGGAATTTTAGAGTCTTTAAGGGTTTCTAGGATTTAAATTATTTCAAACATTTTGTGTATTTTCTTAATGTTTTATATTTTTTAGTGTTTTTATGTTTTATAGTGTTTCCTAGATATTTCTCAGTGTTTTCAAAACTTTTATGTGTTTTTATTATTTTTATGGGGTTTTATATATTTTTTAGGTATTCTAGGGTTTTGTAGGGTTTTCTAGGGTTTCTATGGTCTTTAAAAGTTTCACACATTTTAAATAATTTTCATTGTTTTCAAAAGTTTTTTGGGGGTTTTTAATCTCTTGGTTATATATATGATTTAAATTTATTTAAGGTGTTATAGATTATTAATGGTTTTTACCATTATTTTAAAGTTTTTCTACTGTTTCCAATCCCTTTCTTGGTTTTTCTTTTTTTTTCAAGATTTTATTAGAGTTTTAAGGGCTTTCTAAGTATTTTTATTTTTTTCTCAGGATCTTAAGAGATTTGAGGTCTTTTAGTGTTTTCTAATATTTCCATGGGTTTTATATGTTTTTATAGTTTTAAGTGTTTTTGGGGGTTTTATATTTTTCCATAGTTTCCCTTAGATTTTTAAGGTTTCCAAAAATTTCATGTCTTTTCTAGGTTTTCTATGAGTTTTAACTGTTTTGTAAGTTATTATAGATGTTTATTGGGTTTATAGGGTTTCCATGGGGATTTACAGTTTCCACACATTTTTAATTCTTTTAAAGGTTTTCAAAAGTTTTTTAGGGTTTTTAATCTATTGGTTATATAGAACTTTTTTATGTTATTTAGGTTTTTGCAGAGTTTTAAAGGGTTTTCCATTATTTTCAAGGTTTTTATAATGTTTTCAAGTATTTTCAAGTATTTTCAAGGATTTCTTTATTTTTTTCATGATTTTCTTAGGGTTTGAAGTCTTTCCCAAGGGTTTTAATTTTTTTATGATTCTCATTGGCTTTAAGGTATTTCTTGGCATTTTAAGGGTTTTTAGGTTTTTTAATGGTTTTTTAATTTTGTAAAGTTTTTATATGTTTTTTAAATTTTAAGTATTTTTAGGGTTTTTAGGTTTTTCTAGAGTTTCCTGGGAATTTCTATATTTTTCTATAACTTTCATGTGTTTTTGAAGGTTTTTAAAGGGTTTTAATGGTTTTGTGGTTTATTCTAGCTTTTTATAGGATTTTCTAGGGTTTCTTTGGTTTTTCTTTATTGTTACTAATTTTTAATGATTTTAAAGGTTTTAAAGGGTTTTTTTTGGCATTTTTAGTGTTTCTCATGATTATATAAATTTTTGGTTTTGCAAAGTTTTTAAGGTTTTTCATTATTTTCAAGGTTTTATAGGGTTTTATAGGGTTTTTATTTTTCATGAATTTCTTCAGGTTTTATAGGTTATACATGGTTTTCTAAGTTATTTATGATTTTATATCACTTTTGATATAGAATATATTTAACCTAAGTTGAACACTTTTGGTCATGATAATATTTTTAATTAAAAATGTTATTCAAATTGGACCAGCCCACACTTTTTGACATCCAACACAATGGTGGGATACAAAACACTTATTTAGGATCTAAAATGATATATCTACTTGGAAAAGGAATGAAATTATTATAATCGCATTATATAGGATAAATAACATGGAAAAAATCATTATTAAGAATGAATTTCACTACATTTGTTAGTGGGGTCATTAATTAGCATGGAAAAGTGTTTTTTATGAATTTTATGTGACTTATGAGTGCCCCCATGATTTTTAATTCTATTTGATCCATGAATCACTCTTTATTTTCTCTTTATAATTTATTTTTCACTTCTTTGTAATGGATAAACTGAAATCCTATAATTTTTGAATATTTATTTGTAACTTTGTTTCTTTAGCCTCTTCAATTTTCCCAGAATTGGTGGTGCATCTATATTATTGGTGATTTAGTCTTTAAGTTTGGATAAACCTTGGTAGAAAACATTAATTTTATTCTTTTATCATTCATATACACTCCACAACATTAGCTCTACTTACTCATTATTCATTTTCATCGACATATCATTTTGGTATCAGAGTTGCGGTTCCTACAAGTAAGTTATACCACATTCTTCTTATAACTCTCTAAAAAAAACTTATCCACCATGTCTCATAATATTTGATCTTATACTTCTTCTCCATGGGATATAACCAATGTATAGCTATAATAAAAAATTAATCAAATTAGTGAGAAAATTACTCAACTATTGAGAGTATATTGATAAGATCTTCCTCAACTACAACAACATTTATAACATCCATCTCCACATAATAGATATAATCCAACACTATTTTAGGAATATCATTAGAACACCTTTGATTAAAGTGATTTAGCGGTAGATATGTGATGAAAAAGAAATTATGGAGATATTGAAAGAGGATTGATGATTGAAATTTCAAATTTTTTATGGGGGTGTGAATCTAAATGATTTTCTTGATTAGACATAGGAAATAAAACGATTATTTGAATTTAATAATTATTCTAATGAGAAGAACTGAAAGGTATTAATTATAAAATTTAAATATTATGTATATTTTGGGGTTAAAATAAAAATAAATAATGGGAAATATATGTAAACGACATGATACACTCATATAAAAAGTTGAAAAATCTTTTGAGTGGATGATTTTTTTCTTGAGAATTATAAAAAAGAGTTTTATTTTCAAATACATAACTTGAGACAAGGAGAAAAATATATTGAAGAGTACATTCAGGAGTTTGATAATTTATTTATGTGAAGTGTTGTTATGGAGTAAAAAGATAAAAATATTATAAGTTTTTAAGGTGGATTAAATTAAGAAATTTCACATTTTGTGGAGTTACAACCATTCTATTCACTTGATGATGTTTGAAAGTTTTCTATCAAGGTAGAAAAAAATAGACTTCAAAGTAACTATACTCAAGAACTGCAATAAAGTCACTTATTCTATTAAATTTTGTGTTCTTGAAAATAATATATAAGAAAAAAATATTCTCGATAAAGGAAAAGATAAGGCTATAGGAAAACCAAAAGTAAAATCCAAATATTTTTAATGTGGGAATCAAAAGTGATTCAAATGTAATGGGTATAATCATTTAAGGAAATTTTATCTAAAAATAAAATTATAACAATAAAGGAGATTGAAGATATTGAAATGACTATCAAAGAGGATGGATATGGTGGTGATGAATTTTAAATATAAAGATCATGCTATGGAAGAAGTTAATGTGGGTAATATAGTTATTCTAAGAAGAGTTTTATAAACCCAAATTTACCTAAAAGAAGATCAATGAGAAAACTTATTCCCGACTTGTTTCACTATAAATCAGTGAGTATGTATGGTGATTATTTATATTAGGAGTTATAAAAAATTTTCTTTAACAACACTAGTGTAAAAATTAAAGGTTTCAACTTAGAATCATCCTCAGCCATAAAAACTATAGTGGTTGAATAGAGATATCACACTCGAAGAAAACCAATATAATCTGATTTCATTTTCCATTGATAAGAACTATGTTGATGAGGTGTAGTGTGATGTTATTACTATAGATGGTTGTTAATTTTTTTGTTATGGACTTGTCAGTTTGAAAGGGAAATGAAATATAATGGGAGGAAGAAGACATATTATTTCTCATCTAGGAAAAATAATATCACACTTGATCCTTAGAAGTCATCCTAGACTCTTTAAACAAATATTTTCTAAAAGGGACCAAAGGTATCCTATTTTTGAATAAAGATAAATTTGAGAAAGAAATCCATAAAAAATCCTTCATTATCTTTATTTATGATAGAAAATTCCTACTATGAGGAGAATAGTCATCACTATCTTTTAACACATTCTTTGATCTAGGAATATCATGATGTCTTTTCTAATGATCTTTTAATTGGTTTATCACCTTTTAAAGGGATTAAACACTATATTAATCATGTAATAGGTGCAAAATGTAATAATAAAATATCATATCAGTGTAATCCTTATTTATCAAAAGAATTAAATGAATAAGTGGATGAATTGATGAGCTTGCTCTCTATTACAGTGTTATTGGAACCGAGGAAAGGTTGTATATATCACATGTTCATTAATATTAGAGATATAAATAATATTACCATCAAATATAGGTATCCCATTCCATGACTTGATGATATACTCAATTAATTACATGGGCCATAAATCTTTTTGAAGGTTGATATTTAGAGTGGATACCATGAGATTTAAATGAAGGAAGGGGATGAGTGGAAAATTAAATTCAAAACCAAAGGTATATTTTTTGAGTGGATATTCATGCCATTATACTTCTAAAATGATCCTAGTAAATTCATGTGACTCATGAATGATGTTATAAAACAATTTATTATTATTATTTTTTATTATCTAGAAAATATTTTGAATTACAACAAGGTTGTAAAGAGCAATGTGGATTATATTGGAAAAGTATTTAACATTCCATGGGAATAAACTCTATATAGAGAGCTAGAAAATTACAAGTTGTTTTAATCACAAGTGGAATTCTTGGTATATTTGGTATCCAAAGAAGGCATATTGGTGGATAAATAAAAGGTGGAAGTAATTAAGTCTTGGACACCATCATAATCCATCATAGAAATAATATATTTTCATGCTTTGACATATTTTTATCATCAATTTGTATACAATTTTATTACTATCATAGAAAATATCCTTGAATTGGGGTCGGCAGCTCTCTGTTTCCTCATTTCCTCTTCTTCTTTCTCCTCCTCCAGCCTCTTCTTGCACCTACAACCTTTTCTTTCTCTTTCAACATGTCTTATCCGTGCTTTGACTTTTCTTCTGTGATGTCGACTTCTTCTTCTTCTAGAGGTCTTTTCCTGACAGGTTGTCTATGGATGGAGTTGTCAGACGCTTTCTCTATAGCTCTAGCCTCACGTTCCACTACGAATCTCCAGGTCGGATATGGAGTGGTGGTTCAAAGAGGTTTTGAGTGTTGTGGATCGGTGGTCTATAGCTCTCAAGGCGTTACCTGGGTTGTCTTGCTCCAGTTTTTGAAAGGCCTCGGTTTTCTGTATCGTTGTTGTTGCCATCTTCTGGAGCTCTCAGGTGCTCAACCACTGCTCTGACCTTACGCATCAGTGCTCGCCTCCAGGTCATATCTAGAGTAGTGGTACCAACAGGGTTTTGGGAGATGTGTTTCAACAACTGGCAGTGTTCTCAGGGTGCGGCCTTCGATGACGGTTTTGGTTTTTCGGTTTTTACTCAAGTCTTCGGTAAGGTTTATTTTATTCTTATCAGTAGTCGACCAGTTTGAAGATTTCTCGATGGTTTTTTGATTTGTGGTTTTGGTTTGACTTATTTTATGATTGGGAATGGTGGCAGTGGTCTGGTTTGGTTTCTTTCATGATTGGGGGTCTCGCTGTTTCTGGTTCGATGGGGGTTGATTTTATGGTGATGTTCGACGGCAGTTTTGAGGGTCTTCGACGGTCTCTGGTGCCGGTGGTGCACATCGGTGAAGGGACAATGGTGATGTGATTTGCAGTGATGGACGCATGTGTTATGATAATGATGCATTATAATGATGGTAACGACGTGTTTTCAGGGCGAGTGAAGTTCTCCTCGAGTGGATAGCGGGATTTGTAGGATATGCTGTGATATCCTTGGACTTTTGATACAGGTGGCATTTTGATGGTTTTTCCGCGATGATGCTGGATACTTTTGAAACTTTTTTAATTTTGATTTCTATCAAATGTAATGTGTATGTGTGACTTTATACTGGTACGGTAGTTTTTGTATTCTGTTCCTACTTCCCCTCAAATTGGGTTTTCAATAATATAAAAAAATGGATTGGAGGAATAATTTTAAATCACTAATAATAATTTATATGAAGCATTAGTTTTGGAATTACCAGATTTTGATCAAGTCATTGAAGTGAAGTGTGATATAAGTGGAGTTGGGATAGAATCTATTATCATCCAAATAAATCCCATTATTTTTTATTTGTGTGAGAAATTGAATAATTCATGGGGTAATTACAATACCTATAGAAAAGAATTTTATACGATTGTGAGAGACCTGGATCATTAGACTCATTATTTGAGACCAAAAGATTTTATTCTTCATTATAAATATCAGGAATTAAGATTTATAAATTAGTAAACATAATATTATTTTGAGGCATGTAATGTGGGTGGAATTATTTAAATCATTCTCATTTGTGTAAAAATACAATAAGGGAAAATATAACTTGGTAGCTGATGCTTTATTTCAAAGGTATGCATTATTACTATTTTGGATGCTCGAATTCTTTGATTTTAATATATGAAATAAGTTTATCACTATGATATGGAGTTAAATTATATTTTAATCTAATGTGAAATTTTATTTGTGGAATATTATTTTCTACACGGTGGGTTTCTCTTCAAGAGAAACTAGTTGTGTGTTTCAAAGGGTAATTATAGGGACTTGCTCATCTGGGCGATGCATGAAAGGGGACTTTCTGGTCATTTTGGAATCCAAAAATCCTTATAGATACTAAATGAGTATTTATATTGTTCTAATATGAAACAATATGTAGAATTAATTATTTTGAGATGCAGTACATTCTATAGAGAAAATTTTCATTTAAAGTATAGATTATAGACTCCATTGACTATTCCTGAGAAACCATAGAAATAACTCAACATGAATTTCATCATAGATTTAATAAATACATAGTAAGGAAATAATTTAATAATGGTTGTTTTTGATCTATTTTCTAAGATGAATCATTTCATACCTTTATATAAGATAGAAGATGCAGTGACATGGAAGAGTTTTTTCAAAAAGATTGTTCACCATCATGGAATTCCTCACATAATTATTTTAGATAGAGAAACTAAATTTATTATGAATTTTTAGAGGATATTATAGGGGAAAGTATGAATATTCTTTTCAAAACTTCCCATCACACTCAAATTGATGGTAAAATGGAAGTTGCCAATCAGAATTTGGGCTTTATTATGAGTGCATTGGTGAACAAGAATATGAGAGATTGGGATTTATAACTTGCACAAGTTGAATTTTAATACAATAGGTATCCTAGTTCTATAACTTTACATTCTCTATTTAAAGTGGTTTATAGATTAAATTTGATTACACCTATATAATTGTACTCTTTTTTATCTGAACCATATTGAACCCAAGGAGAATAATTTTGGGTTTAACAAAAATTTTAAGCCCAATTGTTATTTTAATTAGACCAACCCATACTTCTTGACATCCAACACAATGATGGGTCATAAAAAAATTATTTAGGTTCTAAAAGTATATATCAACATGTAAAGGGAAGGAAATTTGTAGAAGCACATTAATGAGGAGGGAGAATATGGAGAAAAACATCATTAAGATGTAATTTTACTACTTTGTTAGTGGGGTCATTAATTAGCATGTGAAAATTGTTTTTATACTTTTATGTTCCATTTGAGTTCCCCTATTCCTTATAATTAAATTTGGTCCATTAATCTATCTTTCTTTGATATTTGTAATTTATTTCACTTCATTGTAATGGTTATACTTGAATCCTATGAATTTTGAAGCTTTCTTTTCAACTTTCTTACTTTAAACTATTCCCTTTTCCCAAAATTGGTGGTTCATCTACATTGTTAGTGTCTTAGTCTTTAATATTGGAGAATACTTTCCATGTGGCATTATATTTAAGTCTTAATCATTTTTATACAATTCACAGATTCATCTTCACTTACTCATTTTATGCTTCTATTAATGCATCAGTTTGGTATCAGAGATGTGGTTTTAATGAGTAAGTTATATCATATTCTTCTTATTAATCTACTCAAAAAAATCCATCATGTATCACAAGATTGGATCTTATACTGATCATAATCCATGGTAAATGGACAATGAATAGATACAGTAACAAATTAACAATATTAGTTAAGCAACTTTCTAAACTATTGAGAGAATGATGAGAAGATTAACCTCCACTATAGTGGAATCCCCAACAACCATCTCCACATAATAGGCATAATTTGACACCATTTTATGAAGATCATAGAAATAGAGATGATTCTAGTGATTCATAGGTGTATATGTGAAGAAGAAGATGTGATTAGAATATTGAAAGGGTATTGAATATTAATATTTTAAATTTTTATGGGAGTTTTAATCTCGATGATTTTCTTAATTGGATGTGGGTAATTGAATGATTCTTTTAATTTATGATTTACTCTGATGAGAAGAAGTGCGGGGTAAAAATTCTGAAATTTAAATATTATGCATCTCATTGGTGGGAAAATATGAAGAAATAGTGGGAAAATTATGGGAAATAAAAAATACACTTATTGTAGAAGTCAAAAATGCATTTGAGAAGAGTATTTCTACCTGAGAATTATAAGAAAAAAATTTATTTCCAAATGCATAGCTTGCGACAAGAAGATAAAACTATTGAAGATTATATTAGATATCTTGATCATTTATTGATGTGATGTGATGTTCTATAGTATAAAAATAAAACTATTTCAATATTTTTGGGTGGAATAAATCAATAAATTTCACCTTTAGTAGATTTAAAAAAAATTATTCACTTGATGATGCTTTTAAAATGGCTATCAATATAGAAAAGAAAAATCAAACTAAAAAAGTACTGGAGATCAAGAAATACAATAGGGATACATATTTTTATAAAGGTATTTATTTTAATAAATCTAGTGTTTGTGAAAAGTAATTTGAAATAAAAAATATTCCATATAAAGGGAAATATAAAGCTACATAACTACCAAAATGAAAATCAAAATCCTTTGAACATGTAAATAAGAAGTGCTCCAAATTTCATGGGTATGTTTATTTTCAGGACAATTTCCCCAAAAATTAAATTATAACTATAAAGAATATATAATAAATTTAAAATTCTATTGATGATAATAAATATGGTGGAGATAAAACTAAAAATAAAGATCATGTTATGGAAGAAGATGATGTGAGTAACATACTTTTACTATGAAGTGTTTTTCAAACTCAAATCTACCCGGAAAAAAGATCAATGAGAAAACATGTTACAAATTATTTAAACCAAAAATTAGCGAGTGTGCATGGTGATTATTGATAGTAAAAGTGGTAAAAATATTTCTTTAAAAACTCTAGTGAATAAAATGAATCTTCCAACTTAGAATCATCCTTTATCATATAAACTGGAATGATTGAACAACAAGAGAACATTACAAGTAAAAAATCCATGATTTAATTTTCCATGAGTAAGAACTATGTTGATGAGGTATTTTGTGATGTTATTCCTATGGATTATTGTCACTTTTTTAAGAATTCCTTGGCAGTTTGATAGGGAAGTGAAGTATGTTGGGAACAAGAACACATATTCTTTTTGATATGGGGAAAAGAATATTACAACTGATCTTTTGAAGCCATAACAAAATATTCAATTAAAATACACTCCATAAGTGACCAAAGGTAGCCTATTTATTAATAAATATCAATTAAAGAAAGTAATACATAAAAAAAGACAACTTTGTTTGATGATGTAAAATTCATTCCATGAGGATAAGATTCATTACCATTCATTAGCTCATTCTTCAATTGAGAAATATCAAGATATTTTTCCTAATGATCTTATAGTAGGATAACCACCCTTTAGAGGCATTGAACACTATATTGATATTGTACCCAACGAATAATTTCTTAATAAACTAGCTTATCAGTGTAATTACAAGTAATTATTGGAATTATAGAAGCAACAGAATGAATTGATAGATTGAGGTTTTATAAGGCCAAACATGAGCCCATATTTAGTTCCAACATTATTGGTGATGAAGAAAGATAATAATTATTTCATGTTCATTGATTGTTGAGCTATAAATAATATTACCATAAAATTCAAGTATTCCATTCCACGAATCTATGATATACTAAATGAATTACATGGGTCATCAACATTTTTAAAGGTATAACTTCAGAGTGGATACCACAATATTTAGAAAAAGTAAGGGGATAAGTGTAAAATGAAATTCAAAACCAAAGGAATATTGTTCGAGTGGTTGATCATGACATTTAGCCTCTCAAATTATCCTCGTATATTCATGAGACTCATGAATGAAGTTATGAAATCATTTATTGGTAATTTTTTATTATTTATCTAGATGATATTTTGATTTATGAAAAAGTTACAGAGATCCATGTGAATCATCCTTGGTAGGTATTTAGAATTATATGGGAACAAAAGATATAATGAAAACTTGAAAAGTGAGACTTTTTTTAACTCATGTGATGTTTTTAGGATATGTGGTATCTAAAGAAGACATTATGGTGAATTAATCAAAAGTGAAAGCAATAAAGTTTTGTACACCACTAGAATTAAAAATAAAAGTAAGGAATTTTCATGGTTTTACATATATTTATCTTTTCTTTGTTCCCATTTTCAATATTATCAAGACACCTATCACTAAATGGTTGAAAAATGGGAAATTTTAGTGGTCAAAGGACATAGATAAATCATGTTAAACTATTAAGAAGTTTTTATGTGAAGCACTAGTTTTGGAATTCACTGATTTTTATAGTCTTTGAAGTATAGTGTGATGCAAGTGGAGTTGGGATAGGTGTTATTCTCATCCAAAGAAAGTAACCTATTGCATATTTCAGTGAGAAATTGAATTATTCAAAGAGGAATTACAACACATAAAAAAGTAATATTATGTGATTGTTATAAACCTAGATCATTTATCTCATTATTTAAGACAAAAATAGTTTGTTCTTTATTACAACCACTAGGAATTATTATATATCAATAGTCAACACAAGCTAAGTCTGAGGCATAAAAAGCTGGTGGAATTATTATAATAATTATCATTTTTTTAAAATACAAGAAGGGGAAGATAACATTGTAGAAGATGCTTTATCTTGAAGGTATGAATTACTTACCATTCAAGATACCCGAATTATTAGAATTCAGATTATGAATAATATTAACAACATGATATGGAGTAAAATTATATTTTAATCTAATTTAAAAAATGGACTTGTTGAGGATTATTCTGTACATGAGAGTTTCTCTTTAGGTGAAAAAATTTGTGTGTTCCAAAGGAAAATTACATGGACATTCACATATGGGAGACACATGAAGGGGGAAATGCTGGTCATTTTGCAATTTATAAAACCTTAGAGACACTAAACAAGAATTTCTACTATCCAAATATTCAATTGGATGTCCAATAAATCATTTTGAGTTATGGGACATATCAAAGAGTATATATTCATTTCAAGGATCATTTATACACTCCATTACCCATTTTTTGAGAAACCATTAGAATATATCAACATGGATTTAATTATTTCTATACCAAAGACTCATCAAGGTAAAGATTCAATAATGTTTTTTATTGATCAATTTTTTAAGATGGATCATTTTATACCTTTCCATAAGACTGAAGATAAAGTGGAATTAGCATTTTTTTTATATAAATACACTACATTTGTCACCCATTTCTAGAGGGCATTATAGGGGGAATTAGGTATGAAGATTCTTTTCAACACTTCCCATCACCCTCAAACTAATAATAAAATAGAATTTTCTAATCATAATTTTGGAACTATTATAAGATCATTGATAAATAATAATATTATAAATTGAGATTTACAACTTGAAAAATCTAAATTTACATAGAATAGATCACCCAGTGTTATCACTTGAAATTATCTATTTGAATTGGTTTATGGAATAAATTCAATCACTCCCATCAAATTAGGCTATTTTAATTATTATTTTATGGTGAATATTTATATATAGATAAAGGAAAAGCAGATGAAGAATTTTCATGAATCTATTAATGAAAAAAATAGAGAAGTCTAATAAATAATACAAGAGGCAAACTAATATGTATCATAAGAAGAACATTTTTTGACTTAGAGATAAAGTGTGGATTGAAATTTGTAAGGAGATATTTCCATCCAAAATGAAGAGAAAGATGACACCACATGCTAAAGGTCTATTAAAAGTACTTGAATGAGTGGGAAAAAATTCCTATAATATTAATTTACCTAATGATTTTGGTGGAATTTCCAAAATGTTTAACATTGGGGACTTGTATTTGTACATTGAGGATGATGATGCTATGAATTTGAGGGAAAATACCCTTCATCGAGGAGGAAATGATAAGGATTGGATTCAACCAAAGGGGAAAACTTTTTGGATTAATTTTTTTAATCCAAATAGTTGTTCTAATTGAACTATACCATAATTCTTAACATCCGCACAATTATTTGTAGCCCAAAAGGACATATCCACATTGAAAGGGAAAGAAATTCATAGAAGAACATTAATGAAGAGAGTGAACATGGATAAAAGAATCATTAAGAAGAAATTTCTATACTTTAGTTAGTGAGGTCATTAATTAGCCTGAAAAAGTGGGGTTTATGATTTTTATGTGCCCTTTGAGTTCCCCCATGCTTTGTAATTAAATTTAGGTCATTACTCTCTCTTTATTTGGTCTTTATAATTAATTTTCAATCTTTGTAATGGTTAAACTTAAATCCTATAAATTTTAAAGCATTATTTGTGACTTTTATTACTTTATACTATTTCATTTTCCAATATTTAGTGGTATATATTCATTATTGGTGGCTTAGTCTTTTAGATTGGAGAATCCTTGGTAGGTGATGTTCAATTTAAGCCTTGGTCATTTGAATACAATTCACAGATTCATCTTTACTTACTCACTTCATTATTTCATCGATGTATCACATTGCCTATTTATTTTAAAGTGAATATTGATACGGAGAATAAATAAAATAAGATGAATAATTTTCATGATTTTTTGTGTGTGAAAATAGAGAAGTTTAATGAAGCATACAAGAGGTGATCTAACAAGAACTATAAATTATCCATTTTCTAACCTGGAGATAAAGTGTGGATTCACCTTCAAAACGAGTGATTTCTTTCTAAAAGGAAAAATCAATCTGGTACCATGAGTTGAAGGTTTATTCAAAGTACTTGAATGAGTGGGAAACAATGCCTATAAGATAAATTTACCAAATAATTATGGTGGTGTTTCTACAATGTTCAACATTAGGGACTTGTCTCCATACATTTATGATGAAAATTCCATGAATGTAATGGAAAATCCCCCCAACTAGGAGGGAATGATAAAGGCTAGATTCAATCTAAGGAGAAAACTTTTGTGCTTGACAATAATTTTAAACCCAATTGTTATTTGAATTGGACTAGCCCATACTTTTTAACATGCAACACAATAGTGGAATACAAAACTATTATTTATGATTAAAAATGATATATCTATATGGAAAAGGAAGGAAAATATTATAATAACATTAAATATGAGAGAGAACATAGAGAAAAGATTTATTAAGAAGGAATTTCACTACTTTATTAATTAAGGTCAATAACTAGCTTGTGAAAGTGGTTTTTATGATTTTTATTGTAATTCGATTTGGGTCATTACTCTCTCTTTATGTTGTCTTTATAATGTATTTTTCAATCCTTTGTAATGGATATAATAGAATCCTACAAATTTTGATGCTTTCTTTGAAACTTTGTTGCTTTACGCTCTTCCCTTTTCCCAGAATTGGGGGTGCATCACCATTGTTTGTGACTTAGTATTTAATCTTGGAGCAACCATGGTGAGTGGAACTACCTTTAAGAATAGGTAAATTGGCTAAAATCCATAGATTTATCTCTAATTAGGCATTACACGCTTTCACTGATGAATCAGATTTAAGGGTTTTCTAGAGTTTTTAAGGTGTTCTAGGTTTTTAGGGATTTCTAATGTTTTCCAAGGATTTTCTATGCTTTTAATGTTTTAAGTGTTTTTAGATTTTTCTAGAGTTTCTAAAGGATTTTTAGGGTTTCCACAACTTTCATTTATTTTATAGGATTTTTTTTGAGTTTTAATGGTTTTTAAGGTATTATTGGGTTTTATCGGGTTTTCTAGGGATTGCACAGTTTTCCATAATTTTCACACTTTTTTTATTGCTTTTCCAATTTTTGAAACGTTTTTTGGGGATTTTTGTGTTTTCTTTGGTCATATAGGTGTTTATATGGTGATTTAGGGGTTTTATAGAGTTTTTAAAGTTTTTCCATTATTTTCAAGGGTTTTCTATTATTTTTGAGGGTTTTTCGAGTCTTTCCTTGTTTTTTCATTATTTTCTTAGTATTATAAGCTTTTTCCAATGTTTTGTTAGATTTTTTCATGATTTTCAAGGGATTTAAGGAATTTATAGGGGGTTTAAGGTTTTTAGGGGGTTTTCAATATTTTTTAATGTTTCCCATGGGTTTTATATATTTTTAAAGTATTAAGTATTTTTAGAGGTTTTTAGTTTTTTCTAGAGTTTCCCAAGGTTTTCCAAAGTTTTTCACAACTTTCTTATGTTTCCAAGGGTTTTATATAGGTTTTAATGGGTTTTTAAGGTATTCTAGAGTTTTCTAGGGTTTAAATAGTTTTTATGGTTATTTATAGATTTCAAAAAATTTAATGATTTTCAAGGTTTTAATAGTTATTTGTGGTTTTTAGTGTCTATCATAGTTATATAGAAGTTCCTTATTTTATTTAAGGGAATACATAATTTTTATGGGTTTTCCCATTATTTTCAAAGTTTTCCTCGTGTTTTTGAGGATTTTTCAAGGGTTTCCATGGTTTTTATGATTTTATGGGTGTTTTAAGGGTTTCCTAAGGTTTTATAAGTTTCTTCCGAATTTTCAAGGGCTTTAAGGGATTTCTAGGGTTTAAGTATTTTTAGGTTTTTAAAGGTTTTCCAATGTTTTTTATGCTTTAAGTGTTTTATGGGATTTTCATGTTTTTATAGTGTTTCACGAGACTTTCTTTGGTTTTCCAAAACTTTCATGTGTTTTCCTTGGTTTTCCTAGGTTTTAATGGGTTTAAAGGAAATTTTAGTGTATTATAGGCTTTTTAGGGTTTCCATGGGTTTTCACAGTTTTCATACTTTTAATGATTTTCAAGGTTGTCAAGAGCTTATTTGGGATTTTTAGTTTCTCTCATGTTTATATAAGCGATTCTTAAGTTATTTATATGTTTATTAAGTTTTTAATGTTTTCCTTTTATTTTCAAGTTTTTTATAATGTTTCCATTATTTTTCATGGTTTTATTAATTTTGTCATGATTTTCTTAGGGTTTTAAGGGTTTTAGAAGTCTTTCTAAGTTTTTTTTCAAGATTTTCAAGGGATTTAAGGGATTTATTATGTTTTAAGGTTTTCTAGGTTATTTTAGGGGTTTATAAAGTTTTTAAGGGGTTCTCTATGTTTTCAAAGGTTAAAGTGTTTAAGGGGTTTTAGGTTTTTCTAGAGATTCATGGGGATTTTTGGGGTTTTCTTCCACTTTCATGTGTTTCCTAGAGATTTTATTAGTTTTAATGGGTTTATAGGTCATTCTATAGTTTTTAGGGTTTTTTAGGTTTTCCATGGGTTTTCATGGGCTTTCATAGTTTTTACACCTTTTTAATGTTTTTAAGGTTTTCAAGAGTTTTTAGGGTTTTTAGTGTTTGTCATGGTTATATAGGAATTTCTTAAGGTATTTAGGGTGTTATAGAGTTTTTAAGGTTTTCCATTTATTCTATAGTTTTCTAGTGTTTTCTAGGATTTTTGAGGGGTTTCCTTGTTTTTTATGATTTTATCAGGTTTTTATGGGTATTCAAAGTTATTCTATGTTTTTTAAGTATTTTTATGGATTTAAGGAAATTTATGGGGTTTTAAGGTCTTCTAGGTTTTTTAGGGTCTTCTAATATTTTCCATGGGTTTTCTGTTTTTTTTAAGTTTGATTTTTTTTAGGGGTTTTTTGAAATTTTAATAGTCTCCTGGAGATTTCTACGGGTTTTTCATAACTTTCATATGTTTTATAGGATTTTATATGTATTATAATGGTTTTAGAGTGTATTCTATGTTTTTTTTGGGTTTTCTACAGTTTCCATGGTTTTCCATGGTTTTTATAGTATTCCCAATTTTTAATTCATTTCAGGATTTTCAAGAGTTTTTTGTGAATCTCATGGTTATATAGGTGTTTCTTAATCTATTTACGGTTTTTGATACATTTTAAGGTTTGTCTTTTGTTTTAAAGGTTTTTATAGTGTCTTTTAGGATTTTTTAAGATTTTCCTTGTTTTTTCATAATTTTCTTAGTGGTATTTAGGGGTTTCCATGGGTTATGTTTTTTTTCAGGATTTTTAAGTGCATTAAAAAATTTATAGGGTTTAAAAGGTTTTCTAGGTTTTTATTTCAGGGTTTTCTAATATTCATTATTTTTTTTTAAAATTTTTAAGTCTTTTATGGGTTTTTAGTATTTTCTAGAGTTTCTTAAGCATTTCCAGGGTTTTTGTAACTTTCATGTGTTTTATATGGTATTCTATGGGGTGTAATGGTTTTTTATAGTATTCAAGGGTTTTGTCGGGTTTTATAAGGGTTCCATGGTTTTTCATAGTTTTCAAACTTTTTAATTATTTTTGAGTTTTTAAATAGTTTTTTTGGGGGTTAGTGTTTCTCGTAGTTATATAAGTTTTTCTTATGACATTTAGAATTTTGAAGAGTTTTTAAGGATTTTCCCATTTTTCAAGGGTTTTCTAGTATTTTCCTAGCCTTTAAAAGTTTTTTTCTTGATTTTCATGATCGTCTTGGTGTTTTAAGTATTTTCCATGGGTTTCTATGATTTTTCAGTATTTTTATGGAATTTAAGTGCTTTAAATCTGGTTTAAGTTTTCATAAGTCTTTTTTTTGTATTTTATAATATTTTTCAAGGTTTTCTTATGATTTTAAAGTTTTAAGTATTTTTGGAGTTTTACGGTTTTTCTAGAGTTTCCTGAGAATTTATAGGGTTTTACACAACTTTCATGTGTTTACAGGGTTTTTATGGGTTTTAATGGGTTTTTGGCGCATTCTAGGGGTTTATAGAGTTTTTTAGGGTTTCTATGGGTTTTTATGTTTTTTAATAGTTTTCACACCTTTTTAATACCTTTCAAGGATTTTAAGCATTTTTTGGGATTTTTTAGTGTTTCTCATGGTTATATAGGTATTTATTAAGTTATTTAGTGTTTAAATTTTTTTAAGTCTTTTTACATTTTTAAGGGTTTTTAAGTGTTTTCAGCACTTTTCAAGGGTTTCCTTGTTTTTTCTTGATTTACATGGTGTTTTAAGAGTTTTTAAGGTTTTTAATGTTTTTAAAGGATTTTAAGGGGTTTATTTATAGGGTTTTAAGTTTTTCAAGGATTCTTCATGGAATCTAATGTTTTCCAATGTTTTTCTATATTTTTAATGTTTTAAGTGTTTTAAGGGTCTTTATGTTTTTTAGAGTTTCCTAGGGATTTCTAAGCTTTTCAATAACTTCAATTTTTTATCTATAGTTTTCTATGGGTTTTTATGGTTTTATAGGGTATTCTAGGGTTTTGCAGGGATTTTTGGGTTTTTATTTCTTTTCATATATTTTTATATTATTCACAATTTTTTAATAATTTTCAAGGATTTCAAGAGTTGTTTTGAGGTTTTTAGTGTTTAAAATGGTTATATAGTCGTTTCATATGTTGTTAAGGGTTTATAGAGTTGTTAATGTTTTTAGATTATTTTTAATTTTTTTCTGGTGTTTTAAAGGATTTTTGAACGATTCCCTTATTTTCTCATGATTTTCTATGTTTTTTAGGATTTTCAAGGGCTTTAAGGGATCTTTAAGGTTTTTATGGGTTTCTAGTTTCTTTCAGGATATTATAATGTTTACCAAGGTTTTTGTTAGTTTTTAAAGTTTTTAGTGTTTTTTGGGTTTTTAGGTTTTTATAGAGTTTTCCGAGACTTTACAGGGTTTTCCAAAACTTTCATTTATTTTCAAGGGGTTTCTATGGGTTTTAAGGATTTTATAGGGTATTCTAGGGATTTCTTGGGTTTTCTAAGGTTTACATGATTTTACATGGGTTTTCAAAGTTATTAAACCTTTATAATACTTGTCAAGAGTTTTTTTGGGGGGTTCATTATTTTGTAGAGTTATATAGTGTTTTATTAATTTATTTAGGATTTTGTAGAGTTTTTAAGGGTTTTCAATTATTTTAAAGATTTTTTCAAGGATTTCCTTATTTTTTCATGATTTTTTCTGATGGATTTAAGGGTCGTAGAATGTTTTTCAAGTTTTTATTTATTTTTAAGGGATTTAAAGGATTTTTAGGGTTTTTATGGTTTTTATGGTTTTCTAGGTTTTTAGGGATTTTTAAAGTTTAATAATGTTTTTATATATTTTTTAAGTGTATTTATTTATTTTGGTTTTTAGTTTATTCTAGTGTTTATTAGCGATTTCAAGGTTTTCCAAAACTTTCATGCATTTATAGGATTTTCTATGGGTTTTAATTATTTTTATGATATTTTATGGTTTTGCAGGGTTTCCATGGGTTTTCACAATTTTCACACCTTTTAAATATTTTCAAGGTTTTCAAGCATTTTTTGAGGTTTTTTTTTGTTTCTCATGGTTATATAGAAACTTATTAATTTATTTATGGATTTTCAGAGTTTTTAATGTTTTTCCAATTATATTAAAGGTTTTTCTAGTGTTTTCCATATTTTTCAAGGCTTTGATTATTTTTTCATGATTTTCTTATGATTTTATGGGTTTCTAAATTTTTTTTATGTTTTCAATATTTTTTAGGGTTTTAAGGTATTTCTATGGTTTTTATGATTTTCTATATTTTTCATGGTTTTCTAATGTTTCATAGGTCTTTTCTATGTTTTTAATGTCTTAAGTGTTTTTTGGGGGTTTTAGGTTTTTCTAAGGTTTCTTGGAACTTTCAATACTTTCCACAACTTAAATGTATTTTATAGGGTTTATATGAGTTTTAATATCTTTGTAGGGTATTCCAGGTCTTTCTAGGTGTTTCTAGGGTTTTTATAGTTTTTCATAGTTTTCATACTTTTTTAAATATTTTCAAAGTTATTAATTTTTTTTGGGTTTTTAGTGGTTCTCACTGAATAGTAGATTGACCTTATATCAGATGAATAATTTCCTAATAAACCAGCTTACCAGTGTAATCCCTATGAATCAAACGAATTGAAAAAGTAAGTGAATGAATTGATGCAATGAGGTTTTATAAGCCCAAGAATGAGCCCATGTTTAGTTCCAATATTGTTGGTGTTAAATAAAGATGGTATATATCACATATCTATTGATAATAGAGAAATAAAAAATATTACCATCAAATAAAGGTATCCAATTCCATGGATCGATGATATGCTTGATTAATTACATGGGTCATCAATATTTTTGAAATTGTTTCTTTACAATGGATACCTGTAACATCTTGAGATTTTATGAAATATATCCTTTGAAATCAATTTAAATTCATTAAAAGATTATGTTACAAGAAATATCTAGTTTATCTTGCATCACCTACAACACCAAGATTATCTTGTATTACACACAACACCGAGTTCCTTTGACGAATTATGTTACACACAAGCCATAATATTATTAAACAATAATATAATATTAATATTTTATATGATAGTTATCACATAGAAATTAGAATGACATGATTGAATATGATTAACTTTATTATTAATATATTGTTTAAACAAGTTTATATAATGAATTATTTGGTGACTGATTAATTATAAATGAAAATAAAAATAAATTGAATATAAAGGATGTATTTTATGAAAAACTATTTTTATAACCGTAATGACGTTTTATCTTAATAAATTAAATTAATCACTATTATTGAAAGATATTAATGAAATTTATTTGTTATATATTTAATAAAATTCATTTAAATTCATCCAATAAGTTTTATATAATTAATATAAGAATGAATCCAATTTTAAGCATAAAATGTTGTATAGTTTTAAAAGGATGTTTTACCACCTTTTAATGGAAGACTTGTTTTAAAACTAAATTTTGAAAATTTTATAATTTTTATTTGAAATAATAAAATTCATTTTTAAAAGAATAATATAAAAATTTACTTTAGGTGAATTTTTAGTATTTTTTGTGACCTTTTATATTTTGATGAATAGTAAATGACACCGAATTTTAATCGAAAACTGATTTTTCATCCAAATAATTTATAGTGTTGATTTTTTTTAATTGGGTTTAAAGTAAAATTATATCCAATGTATATTAGTTAAAAAAAGTAGGTTATTGGAATAAATTTTACATTGAAATTGGATATAAAAACATTTTAAACTTTTGAAGTTTTCTTTTGAAAAATCCGCTTTGACGTCCCTTCTGCGAGATTAATTTTAAATTAATTTCTGCCATTTATGTGATTGGTATTTTTAAAAATAGATTCTATATTTTTGAATATAATAATTTATAATTTATAATAAGTTCAACTTAGTTTTTTTACCAAAAATATTAGTGAAAGTAATTAAAATTGATTATAGCAATTATGGTAAAAATGAGTTTACTTTGTGGATAAAATTTAATATTAAGGGACCAAATGACCTAGAAAAATGTAAAAAACCAATTTTATGGAAATTATTTGACCATATACCCTCTTTTGTTTAATTGGGATCATTATTTGAGGCACATTATGTAAGAGATACCTCCCAATAGTGTTTACCCTTTTATATTTACAAGAATGCCACTCCCCTCCAGTATAAAAAGGAACTCACCCCCGACTTATTCACTACTATAAAGCCATTTGGATCATAGAAAACCTGAAAAAATAATATCCCAACATAACACATCTCATTTTAGAAGACTCACTTTGGTTATAAAGAAAACCAAGGAAGTCCTTTGGTGAAAACCAAAAGGAGTTACCTGAATAAGTGGTAATATTCTTCAGAGATCACTTTTGTTTTATTAATTTCTCAAAACCAATTAAATTATTATTATTCCATTATTATATAATAGCTTAAGTATCCTTAATATACTTAGATATTTTTTTATGGTTTCTACCTAAACCTTCACGCACTTTCATCAAATGGGATACACAATCATCATTTGTGTGAATGGCGGACTACCAATTCATGAACCGATATCGTTCGTTCTTCCATTACCAACTCTCATAGTTGAGAATAATGATGGAATTAACATTTTTATATGATATGTATGATATTAATAATTTATTCATACATTTTTAATTCTTATATAACACATACCTTCATGATTTTTATTTTTTGGGAATACGTTAACATCGTTTGTGGATGTGTGGACTACCACCTCCTCAAATCGATGTGATACATTTACCCTTTACATGGAATGTATTAAGAATGAGTTTAATAAACATATATGAAATAAATGAAATATTTTTGATATTCACATCATAATTATCTATATTAACATATAATATATCATTTTATTATTTCCACTTCACACATTGAAAAAATGATAACATCATTTATGGACATGTGGACTACTGCCCACTCGAAGCGATGTGATTCTTCCTTTTCATAACCACATCACAAGAATTATATAAGTATATATAATTAAATAATATTATATTTCTTATATAAAATTAATTATGTAAAGATAAAATTTACTTACCTTATTTCTATAATGGTCATTGAAAAATAAGAACGTTACTCATGTGTACGTACGACCTATCATCTCCATGTTCATAACATTGGTTCATTTTTCATAACCATATTTCATGTATGATTTTAAAAGAATAATTGATGTAAAAATTTTATAATTATTCCATGTTTATTATTCTGAATATATTTAAATAATAGTCTCATTGACCATATTTGACATATCAAAGTTAGTTTTGACACATAAGTCAAATATGGTCAAAACACCCGACTTAAACATTATTGATTAAGAAGTTTTATATAACTTTTTTATAAGTGAAATAAAAGTAATAATAAACTTGTAAAAGGTTATGAAGAAATTAAATAATTAACATAATTTTATTATTTCAGAAGATAGAGTATGAACTTGACAAATCAAACTCAAGGTATGAGATTTCTTAACTCAATTTCCATTCATCGGGTTAAACTTATCTGTCATTAGTTATGTTATAAAAATAATATGTGTGAAAGGAACTATGAATATTTTATACTAAATTTAAACTTTTATTTTATAGATTTTAATTCTTCACACATAATTATTTTATTGATTTATTCTCACTCTAGTAATAAAATCTTTGTAATGGATTTTCTTGTCTCACTTTTATTTTTGTGAGATATATTCCATATTCACCACTTATTTTTGTTGTGTAGTGTATATACTGCCCATGAATGTATTTAATGATTATTATCCTTATATTTATGAATATTTAAATATCATTTTTTATTGCATCTCATTCATGTGTTTTATGGTTTCAAAGTTACTAAAGCGGTAATGTATTTTTTTCACAATTTTCCTTCTTTAAGATGTTTATTACATTATACACCTATATTATTTTATGAGGTGTGTATACATATAATTTGAAATGATATATCATGAATCTAATTATTCTCATGATATTATAAGTTTCATTTAATGTTATTCCTTCATGGGTATTATGATTCAAATGCTTCAAGGTGGTACGAGACACTTTGGAAGGTTTAAAGGTTATTTTACTCATGAATGTTTTTAATAACCTTTTAATAATATTTACATTCATTAATGTAAAAAAACCTTTTTGTTAGTTATAATACACTAGGGAAATTTTTTATTAATACCATCATCATTATTTTATGTATAGATTAATATTTTTTAAAATATATTGTTTTGTAAGTCATTTCTTTTACACATGTAAAACATATTTGGAAGAGATTTTTATGGAACCCATTTGTTTTCCATGGGTTAATAACATTTTGGTGAGATTTTTTTGGAACAAATTTATTTTATATGGGTTAATCATATTTTAAATAGATTTTTTTGGAACCAGTTTCTTTTCTAAAAGTTAATCATGTTTAAAAGATAATGTTATGGAACCCATTTATTTTACATGGATTTATCACATTTTTATGATTTTTAAGTGTTTTAATCATGGTAATTGAAAATTATAAGAAATTAGTAATCTCGATAGAACTTATACGAAGGGTTTTATGCCATTATAGCTCACGGGTGAGCCCAATATAGCTTATATAAATAGTTGAGACTCATTATAGATCACATAAAATGGGTGAGTCTAATATATATTATGTGATGAATCATATTTTTCATGTATTATTTTTGGATATTATATATATTATTTTTGAGACCAGAATCTAATATCGCGTGTGATTATGAGGCCCGGTGTTCCCATAATAAATGTTTGAAATATATTAAATATATTAAATATCATACATGCATAGTTTTCCTAAAAAATTTGAATAACATTCAAAGGGGGATTGGATCAGAAATTTTAGGGCACTGTTGAGTTTGTAATGTGGGTTTTACTCTAGGAGAGACATAATGATTCTCAACATGGGCTATTTGTGAAAAGTTTGTCGCAAACATTAAATTATTAAAATAAATTAATTATAGAATTTATTTTTTTTATTTTGAAAAAAACTATTTTCTTCTTTAAGTACATGGTTATATGATTTCCTTAGGGTTGGAAACTAACACCATAGATATTTAAACAAACATTGGACAACTTTATTGGAAAATGATGAAATATCGAGATCAGATCATAGATAGTTACACCAATGGAGTGTGTGGATCTCATCAATGATGTAAACATATAACCATTATTCATCAATGATTGATCCAAAATACAAGTAGGATGTTTTTATTTTTGATTTACATACCTTTTCTTAATCCCAAATGAATTTGGATCAATTCCAGGAATAGAATTGATACATGCTTTGTTGGAAGAATTAAATTGATAGAATTTTTATTTTTGTTCATTATTTATCTATCCCTTTTCATTCGTCTCCTTATACAATAATGTATTAATGAAAAATGAAAAAACGAATGAGGTTATTTCCTCATATTTTATGCCTTTTGGATTTCTTCCCCTATTCTTCACACTTTCATCGCGGTTATTTTGTTTTGGACTATGGTTCGATGAATACCCGATATTTGATCATTGCATGACTGTTCTTCAATACAACATATCGATATCATGGGAGAAGTTCATGATTGGTGGTGTGATCAAGGTGAAATGATGATGGTGGATGAACAAATGGGTATTATAATGGATTTATAGTATTTATTCAACCCATTTTTACACACAATGACAAATGGTTCGCTGGTGGTGATTTTTAAGAGAACTCAAACCCGAATCTTGGAGATCGAGGATAAAAAGTGTCGAACAACCCCAGATATTCAGATTCTAGAGAGATATGTGGTTCTGGAGATGATATGGTTGTCATGGGAGATAACTAGAGTGTTCTAGAAAATCACAAACAACTCAACATGTATTTTTGGTTTACATGCTGTGTTCCCCCTGGCTGCAACACTAGGGTTCCATATGAAGGTAAACATCACATGATATGTGAATCGGTCACATGCCATGTGACCCCTCTATGATAGATCGATGTGTACTTCATAAAGTATACATACACGAGAAAAAGTACATAGATAATGGCATGTCGTGTACTTGGACACAGACACGACTAGGTGTACACAGGCTAGTACACATACATAGTCATTGTATATGGACATAGACAAGCGACATGGGTAGGATGTTGTGTGTCTCTACACACTGTGTACTTATTCTATATTCCATGTATGTGGAAAATAACATGACATGTGAATCCTTTCCATATGGAAAGACTTGGGGATAGTTGGACACGACATGTACCCCCTAGTACACATCGTTTACCCCCTTCAAGAGTGTTTGTAGTTACTCTTTTCCTTAGTTTGGAATAATATAGGTTGAGTGTGTTCCCTTGGTCATTTACCTTGTGGGTATAGTTAGAAATTACTTTCACATCACATGATTATGATTCCCTCTAGAGGCTGAGTCTCAGATAGAGTTGTGGTGTCCCTTCGTGAGACTGGAGTGTGATCCTTTATTGTCTTTGTTCCCTAATTTGGGTTTATAGAATTAGTGTGACCTCCCTGATCAGGGTGTTGATCCTCCATCTATAATCTCATATCAATAGGGTTTGTGGTATTATTGGCATACAACCCCTATGTAGTGGGTTAATCTAGATTGGGTTCATGGTGTCCCCCAACAGTTCTGGGCATGACCCCTATCTGTGTAATAGGGTCTTCTTAGACCAGTGAACTTCCTTGGGTGGGGCCCAATGATCTATACCTCTTCGTCAAGTGTCTCCAATGATTTCATGGATCATGGAGTGTATTCTCACAGAACAAGCATTGCTTCAAGAATAATCCTTTGGATGGCAGTTGGTTATGAACTCCTAGAGGTGTGGTGTATTTACTAAGTATATCTAGCTATTTCTATTATAAATTGATTTTCATAACTTGTATTAATATGATTGTACCTAGTGATTAATGTTTATAATTTTCAGGGTGTGCTACTGGGTGTTGTTATATTCACCCCGACATGGGATTTTCCTATACCTGTCATGTCTTATACAAATGAGGACAATTTTGATGGTGTCATAGGTGGATAGGGAGCTGGTAGAGCATATATGGATATTTTCATACCTATATTTTTAATGAGATCTTACTTTTGACTTTATTCCACTCTATTGGATTAGGTTGGACACTTTTTAGTTTTGGTTGGGCTTGTATTTGGCATCTTTTACCGCTTTCATTATTTACTGTCATACTCCATTATGGTATCTTAGATATATTCATAAATGGTTTCAGTTGTTTTACATTTCAGCATTGTGTGGTCTTAGAGATGTGTGTTTGTATAGGAACTTTAGGATAATGCCTCCCATTTGTGGGATATGCCTACTCGACACTAGTCACAATCCCTCTACCTATCAGAGGTGGACCTGTGTTGGGGTATTCATGGGTCAATCCTTGGCTAGTTGGGTCATGATAGAGTGGTATCAAAGGTGGTTAGTTCTACCTTAGGACTAGATTCAGTGAGATTGGTTTAGGGAAGAAGTATGTAGTATTTTGAGTCTGAAATTTAGTCCAGGGACTCTGGTGTTGGTCTGTCAACCAAAATATCCATACAAAAGGACTCTGATTGATTCCTTTCGACTCGGTACATGTAAACATTGGTTACAAGGAAAATTTTTAGTACATACATCATATAGTAATGTTTATGTTTTTTATTTCCTTATTGATTTATCTCCTCAGATATACTCTTTTGACCATGGTATATCTTTTTTAATGTTGGGATGCCTTCATGTAGACAACCAATTAGGATTACACTGCATGATACCGAGGATAACACGCCTATTGAAGACACATCAATATAAGAGCTGGTATCGATGCTATCACATTCAGGTGGTTTACTAGTTATAACCCCACTTATTGAGAAGCAACTAGCATTGGTAGTACCAACTGTGGATGCATGCAATTTAAGTGAATTACATGAGTTTCATAGGCAGCGACCTACTAGGTTTTGGGGTTAGATGGAACCCCATGTGGATGAGGACTGGCTAGAGGTAGTCACTCATGTTTTTTCCATATAAGGATTTCTTTAGATCAAATGGTAGTCCTCATGGATATTCTTATTCATGGATCTGTTGGGTGATGGTGGAGCTTAGTGACCCATTCATATGAAAATACATCTATCTCATGGCAAGAATTTAAGACTCAATTCATGGAGGAGTTATATTCATCCACATTACAATTTGTATCCATACAAAAGATTATGCATCTACAATAGGTTAGTATAATCGTGGAAGGTACTTATCTAGGTTTACAGATCTCTCATGTTACTCCTTAGACATAGTAAAATATTAATTCTTCAGTGCTTAGACCTTTGAGAATGGATTGCATCAGGATATCAGGGCATTAGTGGTACCCATTTACATTACCATCTATAATGGGGTGCTTAATGAAAGCATGGTGGTGGAGATATTATTGGCAGAGCAGGAACCAACATTGAGAGCTAGTAGTGGGAATGCAGTAGCTGAGACCTTGGTAACAAGAATTTGACGACATTCATAGGGATATAAGCATGTCATATGCTTTAGTAGGAAATCCCAAGATATAGGGTCATCAATGTAAGGTTCTCATGGTGGTTCAAATCAGCTATGGGAGAGACAATGTTTCTCTTATGATGGTCGGGGAAATTTGGCTCGAGATTGTCTAACCCATCATACATCTAATCATGAGATGGTTGAGGGATGACCAAGGTAGAGACAAAGGTATGAGTAGGGTGGAAGATGTATAAGTGGGAATAGAAGGGAAACATGAGGTGGTTAAAGGTTCGACCTATTACCATCGCCACCCCTAGATGGTCTGTACCAGGCTTAAAGAGCTGGTGGACAAGAATGAGGCTATTTGTAAGCCATAGATCCCTATGAACCCAAGTTTTTAGGGTTTATATGTGGTAAAATCTATGTATTTTATAATTTAGATGAAATATTTATTCATATAGGTGTGAGTCATTCCTTCCTTTACACTTCTTTGGTTTGAGACTTATAGATTCTAATTGAGCCATTGGATCGAACCTTGTGGTTGGAGACTCCGATAGGTGGCGAATCAATAATTTATCACTTGTGCCAACAGTGTGATCTAATGCTTGGAGTTGAGAGTTTTGTATGGGATCTCTTTGTAGTAGGAATGAGGCCTTATGATTTAATCTTAGGTATGGACTAGATATCCACAATTCAAACACATATTGACTATTTTAGGATGAGTATGTGATGTGTCTATAGTGACAAAACAAGGTTTTACTTTGTGGGTGAAAATAAATTCTTGGTGGATAATGATGATATCAAGCATAAGAGAATGCATATGATTACTCACCAGTTGGAAATCATGACTCTTAGAGTTATGTATTATTTGGGATATCAATTTCTCATGGTGGTGGTCGAGTATGAGTGCATTTTTTCTAAGAAAGTACCAGGTTTACCTCACTATCAAGATAAAGACTTCTACATCAACTTGACTCCTAGGAAAACACCAATATCTGCACCAGTATATCTGATAGATCCCAAAATCTTCAAGAAATGAGGGTGTAGTTGGAGGAATTGTAGGAGGAATTTGTGAGACCCAATATTTCCCCCTGGGTAGCCCTAGTGTTGTTCGGAAAAAAGAGGATGGGAGATTCAAATAATGTGTGAATTACCAACAAAAAAATTAGGTGACTGTGAAGAATAAGTATCCACTACTGATAATCTAAGACCTATTTGATCAGTTGAGAGGGGCAAGATGGTTCTCAAAGATTAACCTCAGATCTAGCTATCAACAACTATGAGTATGAGATGAGTATATACCGTAGATGACATTCAAATGTCACTACTTTCATTATGAGTACTTAGTGATTCCTTTCAGTGTGAAAATTACCCAAGCATTGTTCAATGGACTCATGAACTAGATCTTTCATCCTTTCTTATACTAGTTCATGGTGGTATTTATCAATGGAATATTATTGTATTCAATATACGAGGAGGAGCACATGAAACACTTCAGGATGGTCTTAGACACACTCTAAGAGCACCATCATTATTGGAAACTCTCAAAGTGTCAGTTTTGGATTTGAGAGGTCCACTTTATAGGAAATTTCATCTCATAGACTAGAGTGGTAGTGGATTTGGTGAAGGTTGAGGCAATTATTACTTGGGATCCACCCAAGAGTGTTACCAAGGTACGAAGTTTCCTTAGGTTGGATGTGTACTATTAGAGGTTTTTACTTCATTTCTCTAGAGTGGAAGCACCCTTGATAGCTTTGACCTAGAAGAAGAAACCTTTTCTATGTAAATAAAAGTGCTAAAAGTGCTTTCAGTAGAAAATTTATAGGTTGATGAGCACTCTAATCTTGATATTTCTAGATGTGAGTGTTGAGTATATAGTGTTATTCGATGCATCAAAAACCAAAATTTGTTGTGTTTTGATGCAAAGGAAGGTGGTTATTTCTTATAGTTCACATTAGTTGAGACCACATGAGAAAAACTATATGTCCCATGGTATTGAGTTTGCAGTGGTAGTCTCTACACTAAATATGTGATAACACTACATGTTGGATGAGTGGTTTATCATTTACACTGAACAAAAGAGTCTTAAGTATATCTTCTTATAGAGGTATATTAACTTGAGATAGAGGGAATGGTTAGAGTTCCTCTAGGACTATGGATTCAAGATTTTATATACTCCTAGGAAGGGGAATGTGGTGGAAGATTCTCTCAGTATGAAATTTTGTTCTCAGTTATTGGCCGAGGTGTTGAATAAGTTAGCCACATTATAGTTTCCCTTCGTGGACAAGGATGGTTCCTCATATATTCATTCAATGTTTGTTATCCCACTACTTTTATAATGTTTTAGGGATGATCAACATAGAGATACCAACTATGAGAACTTACGTAATCAGATATCCATTGGATCTGCTTCTGATGGATATTCTGAAGGTGGGGAGAACACTATCAATTTTAGAGGATGGATGATGGTACCTTTGATGTTGCAAGAGGAGGTGTTGCAGGAGTTTCTTACATCCCATTTGGCAGTACATTCATGGGTTTCAATGATGTACCATGACCTCTGAAGTTAGTTTTGGTGGTCATGAATAATGAATGGAGTTGTAGAGTTTGTCTCTCGATGTCTCACTTATCAGTAAGTGAAGGTTTAGTACCAAGTTCTAGTAGGTTTAACTTAACTCCATGAGGTTCTATAGTGAAAGTGGGATGGTATTTCCATGGAATTCATGATAGGAATACCACATATATCAACTCACTAAGTCATCCCACTTCCTAGATATTCAATAATAGAGTTCAATGAAGTGCTTGGGATGCCTCTACATGAAGGATATATTCTAACTCCATGGTGTTCCCTTGAAAATAATCTGTGACTGTGATTCTTGCTTCACATCTTGGTTATAGAGGGTATTGTAGGAGGATTTTGGGACTTAGTTACACTTGATCACATCATTTCACCCTTATACTAGAAGCCAGATAGAGTATAAAATTTAGGTCTTGGAGGACATATTGTGGGATTTCATGTTGGAATTTGGCTATAGTTGGGAGGATCACCTACACTTTGTAGAGTTTGTATACAAAAATACCTACCATTCCACCATTGATATGACACCATTCATGGATTTTTATGGGAGGCACTACAAGTCTCCAATTTGTTGGAAAGATACAAGTAAGTCAGCACTCATGGGTCTAGAGTTTATGTGAACTACTATAGTGAAGGTAAGGATCATCCAGGAGTAGATTAGAACTGTCCAGATCCATCATAAGTCCTATGCGGACCGAAAATTAAGAACTATGGAGTTCAAGAAGGGATTTTATTTGTTTCTGAGGGTCTCACCTCGATGTGGATTGAAGATATTTGGCTACAATGGAAAGTTATCTTTGAGATTCATCAGTCCCTTATATATACTATGTAGAGTTAGTGAAGTGGTGCACCACTTAGCTCTACCACCATAGTTGGATCACGTACAAGAAATATTCCATGTGTCATAGTTGAGGAGGCATGTGTATGAACAGTCACATGTTATAGAATGGGGAGAGATGAACATCGAGGATGAATCTAACTTTATAGAGTACAAGTTGGAGATTGAGGATCGACAGGATATGATCATTCTTAGGAGATCTATTCCCCTTGGGCGTGTCTGATGCCATCATAAGAATCTTCAAGAGTGCATCTAGGAGCATGAGACCCAGATGTGATCCTAGTACCATCTTCTTTTAGAGTAGATTTTTCTATTTTTAGGATGAAAATCCCCAAGGTGGGGAGAAATTAATGGCTTAGATTTTCCATGAATTATTTTTGAATATTATATGGATTATTTTTGAGACCAGGCACTAAGACAACATGCAATTTCAAGGCCCGGTGTAACTGGAATAAATGTTTGAAATAAATTAAATATATAAAATAGAATATTCATGTAGTTTTCCTAAAAAGGTGGAATAACTTTTTAAAGGGGTCCCAAATCAGAAACAAGAGGGTTCCATTGAGTACAGATTACAGGTTTTACCCTAGGAGAGACATAATCTTTGTCAACATGGTCTATTTGTAAAAAAGTTATCGCAGGTAAAAAATTAATAAAATAAATTAATTAAAGAATTTATTTTTTTATTTTGAAACAATGACTATTTTCTACTTTAAGTATACGATTATATGATTTCCTTAGGGCTGGATGATCAAACCCTAGAGAATCAGACAACTGTTAGAGAGCTTTCTTGGTGAACAATGATGGATCGGGATCAAATCATGGATTATAATGACAATGGAGTTCATGGATCTCATCAAATATGGAAATGAAGAATTTTTATTCATCAACGATCAATCCAAACTCAAAGTATGATGTTTTTCTTTGTGATTTCCATCCTATTTTTAATCCTAGATAAACACAGATCAATTCCAAGAAAAGAATTTATATGGATAATGTTAGTAGAATTAAATTGATTGAATTATTGTTTTTTTGTTTATATATCCATCTTCATTTGTCTACTTAGATAAAAATGTATCGAGGCTAAATGAAAAATGGTTGAGGTTAGTTCCTCACATTTTTTGGATTTTAGATTTCTCCCTCGTTCTTTGCATGTTCATCACATTCATTTTCATTTGGCCCATGGTTTGATGAATAACCAATATTTGATCATTACACGACCATTATTTGGTGCAACGGATCAATAACATGTGTGCAGTTCACGATCAATGGTGTGATCATGGTGCGATGAAGGTAGTGTATGATCAGAGTTAGATCAGAAGGGATTTGTGGTATCTGTTCAACCTGGTTTTGATGCGTAATGATGGATAGATCAATGGTGGTGATTTCTGAGAAGATTCGAACATGGATACTATAGATCAAGGATAAAAAGGGTTGTCAAACCTGGATCAATAGATTCTAGTGGGATCAGTGGTTTTGATGATGCGTAGTTCGACATGGAAGAGAACCCAAGGGTTCTAAAAAATCCTAAAGAACATGGTGTGTATTTTGAGTTTAGAGACTATGTTCCCCCCTATATGTAATTATAGGGTTCCAAATAAAGTTAAATATTACATTTAATGTGACGTAGTCACATGCCATATGACCCATCTATGACACCTCAACATGTACTTTGGGAGTTACATAGACACTGGAAAAAGTACATGGCCAGTGGCATGCTGTGTACTTGGACACATGCACAACTAGGTGTACACGAGCTGATACACGGTCACGACCAACATAAGCAAACATAACCTGGAGAAATAGTAAATATTTAATTTGTATCCACACATCATGTAATTTTTCTACACACCATGTATGTGGTGACTTACATTCTATGTGAAGTATTTCCACATAGACAGACTTGGGGATAACTGGACACACTATATAACCCCAAGTACACACTGTGTACCCCTTCAAGAGTGTTTATAGCTCTTTATTTCCTTATTTTTTACTAGTATAGGTTGAGTGTGTTCCCTTGGTAATTTCCATTGAGGGTACAATGCATAATTATATCAACATCACAGGATTATGATCCCCTCTAGTGGCCGAGTCTCATATAGAGTTATGGTGTCCCTCCATGATATTGGAGTATAATCCTCTATCATATTTGTTCACTATGTGGGGTTTGTGGAATTGGTGTGACCTCCTAGAGTAGGGTGTTTATCCTATATCTAGAAGGTCTTATTGGTATGGTTTGTGTATCATTGGCATACGATCCCCTATATAGCGGGTTGATTCAGATTGGGCTCGTGGTGTCCCCTAATGGTTCTGGGCGTGACCCCTATCTATGTAACATGGTATTCTTAGACTAGTGGACTTTATTGGGTGGGTCCCAATGATATATTCCTCTTCACCGAGTGTCTCTGATGATAGCATGGTGCGTGAAGTTTATTCTTCTAGAATGGGCACTGCTTCAAGAAGAATATTGTGGCTGTTAGTTGGTTATGACCACCTAGTGTCATGACGTCTGTCCAGAGTATATCTGAGTGTTTTTTTATACATTTATTGTTATATCTTGTATTAAGGTGACTGTACTTAGTGATTCATATTTATCATTTTTAGGGTTTCCTACTAGGTATTATTATACTCACCCCTACATGGGATTTTCCCACACTTGTAATGTATTATGAAAATGACAAACCTTTTGATGGCGTCTTGGGAGTAAATAGAGTGTGTGGAGTGTATCTAGATCTTGTAAGACTTTAGTGTTTACTAGGATATTGAATTTGACTTTGTTCCTTGAACTTGTAGTAGGTTTGACTCTTTAGTTTCGATTTGGATTGTATTTAGCCCATTTTTCCACTTTCAGTACTTTATTATCATACTCTGTTGTGGGATCTTAGATTTATGCATGCATGGTTTTAGTTTTTTTTTTACATTTCAGCATTGTATGGGCTTGGATATCTGTGCATGTGTACAATTAATTTAGGATAATGCCTCTCATTTAGGGGATATTCCTACTCATCACTGGTCTCCAACCCTTGACCTATCATAGATAGGCATGGGGTAGTCATGTGTCGAACCTCGGTAAGTTAGGTCATGATAGCTTATATAAAGGGTAATCCCCATTAAAGATCTTTGATTCATTAATAATGACGATTTTAGATGTAATCCTTATGGTTATTCAAATTAAAAGAGTTTTTAAAGGGTTTTGAAATGCTTTTATGAAAGTGATGCTCTAAGTTACCAAAAATATTTTTAATTTATTGTTATGAGTTTATACTATTTCTAATGATTAAGATTGATATCACATGGCTTTTAGTTATTGATTTATATTACTCTTTCCTTTTTCAAGTTTTCATATTTGATGATCCGAGTATTGATGGGCATGAGTTCTTTTATGATTCTCTTATGCACTTTGATTATGTCATCATAACCTTATGAATTCTTATACTCACTGATAGCATTAAATTTTTAATGCTTATGTTTACCCTTACTGAGCATTTGAGATCACCCTTATTATGTTTACTTTTCCACAGGTTTTAAATAATGATGTTGAAAATTTTATATCTAGAATGGATATCATATGGATGATGATGATGATGTAGTAACATGAAAAATAAAATTTGGGTTAAGTGAGAGAAATGTTCATTTAAATTCATGTGAATTGTTTGTGTAAAAGTTTTTTCTAATTATATAAAACTATAAACTTAAGAGGTCCTATATAATGTAAGTGATCCATGTTTTCCTTTTTATGTTGTAAGGTTTAGATGAAAAATTATGGGTCATAATTATCATCATCAAATCCAGGAATTTAAAGTTATGGAATTTAGAATAGGATTCAGGAGTATGGGTTTTGAGTTGTTATAATTGGTATCAAAGGTCAGTTTAGATAAATTTTGAGATTATGATGTTTTCCTATGATGTTGTCTTGAGAGTTATGGATACCTTTATAGGACTATAATATTAATGTTGATCACAATTTCAAAGAATAAAGACACCCCATTTGAGGGTTTTAACAAGTAAAATCTTTGAGGTCATCAATGATGTTTTTAAGGATTTTTTTGGGTTAAGGTGTTTATAACCCCTAAGGTCAACACGATTTTTTAGAGAGGATTTTATTTTAGGAATAATGGTTGATTTATATTGGAAGAATTTGTGATCAAATAGTTATAATCTTTAGGTTTCAAACATAGTCAAGAAATGTTTGAATAATTTTAAGGTTATTTATTTATGGAATAATTTAGTTGAAATTTGTGAATTAATATTGAATATCAAAGGTTAGTGTATCATTTGAAGGATTAATCATTTTAGGGAATTATCTTACCATGTGATAAACATTTTGGTTTTGGTTAATGTTATAAGACATGTGTAATATCTCGACTTTAAATTATATGGTTATGTGGTATTTTAAAGATGATTTTAGTACTTTAGGGATTAAAAATTCATTTTAAATACTTATATTTTGGGAAAAAGTATGATATTTTCATGGAAATTGATTAAAGTATAAAATTATACACATCAAGTAAGTATATTTATTTATGTTTTCATTCTATATGAGTATATAAATCCTTCAACTTTAAGAAAGGGAACTATGAATAATTTTTTTTCCTATTGCCATCTTTTATGATGATAACAATGACCTTTCCACACCTATTTGGTTTTTAGTTTTGTTTTCATTTACTTCCTCTTGACCAAGTTATCTATAACTCTCTGTTAGTCTATGTGAATTAGTTTTCCCTTCTAAATTAATCTTTAAATTTCCCACAAATATTATCCTTATAATGAATCCTAGTTATGCGTAACTTTAGGTGAAATTTGGGTGTCTCACTTTACCCTTTTAAGGTATGTTTTATTTATGTCATTTGTACGATGTGGGTTTAAATAAAATAATTCTATAAATTCTAATCATTTGATTACCAAAATGAATTTTGAGGGAGAAATTTATTTTAAGGGGGGTAATATGTAACATATGAAGATTTTATGAAATATATCATTTAAAATTAATTTAAATTAATTAATATATTTTGTTATAATAAATACCTATTTTATCTTACATCACACAAAACACCAAGTATATCTTGTGTTTCATGCAACATTGAGTTCCTTTGATGACTTATGTTACACACAACCTCGAGTCTTACCAGACAATAATATAATATTAAAATTTAATATGATAGTTATCACATAGACATTAGAATGGAGTGACTAAAAATTATTAACTAAATAATTAATCTATGGTTTACACATATTTATATAATTAATTATTTTATAACCAATTAATTTTAAATGAAAATAAAAGTCAATTGAATATAAAGGTTGCGTTTTATGAAAAAATATTTTTATGACAAGTATGGAGTTTTATATTAATAAATTGAATTAATCACTATTATTTAAATATATTAATGAAATTTATATTTCATATATTTAATAAAATGTTTTTAAATTCATACAATAAGTTTTATAGTCTTAATATATAAATAAAACCAATTTTAAGTATAAAATGTTGTACATTTTTTAAAGGTAGTTTTACCACCATTTAATAACAAACTTGTTTCAAAACTAAAATTTTAAACTCTTATAATTTTTATTTAAAAAATAAACATTTTTTAAATAATAATTTAAAAATTTACTTTGAGTGAATTTTTGGTATCTTTCTAAGAATTTTCATATTTTTATGAATAGTGAATGACACTGAATTTTAATTAAAAAATTATTTTTCATTTAAATAATTTATTATGATAAATTATATTTTTAATTTGTTTTAAAGTGTAATTAAATAAAATTTATATCATTTAAACCAATTTAGTACATTGTAATCAATTTTACTTTTAAATTGGATATAAAAACAATTTAAACTTTTGAACTTTTCTTTTGAAAAACCCACTTTATCATCCCATTTCCAAGATTAATTTTAAATTAATTTTTACTACTTATATGATTATAATTTGGAAAATGAATTAAATCTTTGAAATCAGAATAATTTATAATTTATGATAAGGAAAACCTAGTTTTTTTTACCAAAAATATTAGTAAAAATAATTAAAATTAATTATAGTGATTAATGTAAAAATGAGTTTACTTAGTGGTTAAACTTTAATATTAATGGGGAAAAGACCTAAAAACATGTTAAAAACTAATTTTATAGAAATATTAGACAATATAAACTATTTTATCAAATTGGGATCATTATCGGAGGCACATTATGTAAGGTAGACCTCACAATAGTGTTTATATTTTTTATATTTAAAAGAATTCTCCTCCCCCTCCACTATAAAAAGGAATTTACACCCTCAATTATTTCCTCCTATAAATCCATTTAGATACCAAAAGACCAAAAAAATATCCCAAAATAACTCCTCTAATAATATAATATTTACTTTGAAAATAAATAAAACCAAGGAAGTCCTTTGGCAAAAACCAAAAAGAGTTACCCGAAAAAGAGGTAACATTCTTCAACGATAACTTTTGTTTTATTTAATTATAAAACCACTTAAATTATTATTATTACATGATTATATAATAAAATCAGTATAATAAATATAATTTTTTTTTATTTTATGGTTTTGACCTACACCTTCACACACTTCCATCAAATGGGATACATAATCATCATTCGTGTGTACAGAAGACTATAGCCCCACGAAATGATGTTGTTGTTTTTTCCATTAACACCTCTCATAGTTGGGAATAATGATGTTTTTTATATATATTATATTTATAATATATTAATACTTATGAAATTATTATATAACACATACCTTTACACTTTCCATTTTTTGGAATATGATAACATCTTTTGTGGATGTCTGGACTACTGCCTCCACAAATTGATGTGATACTTTCGCCCTTTACATGGAATTAGTTAAGGGTAGTATTAATAACAATATATGATATTAATTAAGTATTTATGATATTCATGAAATAATTATATATATATATATAATATTATTTTATTCTTTCCATTTCACACACTGAAAAAGTTATAACGTCGTTCATGGATGTGTGGACTACCACCTCCTTGAAGCAATGCAATTCATCCTTTTTCATCAAAAAATAACAAGAATTATATATATAAGTATATATATATATATAAACAATATTTTATTTATTATATAATGGAAATTATGAAAAGATAAATTCAACTTACCTTTTTTTCATAATGATCATTGAAAAATGTGAAAGTTACTCATGCATATGTATGACCTACCATCTCCATGATCGTAATGTTGGTTCATTTTTCATAACCATATTTAACATATAATTTTAAAATTTTAATTGATTTAAAAATTTATAATTATGTCATGGATATTATTTTGGACATATTTAAGTAATGACCTCATTGAACATAATTGACCAATCAAAGTTAGTTTTGACACATAATCTGAATATGGTCAAAACATCAGACTTAAACATTATTGATTAATTAATTGTATATAAATTGTTTATAAGTTAAATAAAATTAATAATAAACTTTTAAAATATTAAAAAAAATTAAAAAATTAATACAAGTTTATTATTTAGGAATATAGAGGATAAACACGTCAAACCGAACTCAATGTAAGGGATTTCTTAACTCAATTTACATTTACTAGGTTAAAATTATATATCATTGGTTATGTTATGAAAAAAATATGTGTGAAATTAAATCTAATTAATTTATATTGTATTTATACTTTTATTTTGTGGATTTAAAATTTTCACACATAATTATTTCATTGATTTATTATCACTCTAATGATATGATCTTTGTATTGGATTTTCTCATTTCACTTTTATTTCCATGAGATGTATTCCATATTCACTAATTTTTTTTTGTGTTTACCATGAATTTATTTTATTATTATTATCCTTAAAGTTATGAGGTTATATATATTATTTTTATGATCTCTCTTTCATGGGGTTTATAGTTTCAAAGTTACTAAAGCAGTAATGGACACAATTTATCTTCTTTGATACATTTGTTATGTTATACACTTATCTTATTTTATGAGGTGTGTATACCTATCCTTTGATGTTATATACCATTAATATCCTTATTTTTAAGATATTATAAGTTCCATTTAATTTTATTCCTTTATGGGGCTTATGATTCAAATATTTCAAGGTGGAATGGACACTTTGAAATGCTTAGAGGTTATTTTCCTCATGAATGATTTTAATGATATATTAATGGTATTTTAATTCATTAACATCAAAAACCCTTATTTTAACTTATCCTACACAAGGGATATTTTTTATTTACACCATACTCATTATTTTATAGATGAATTAATATTGTTTCAAAGATATTGTTATGGAAGTTGTTTCTTTCCCATGGGAAAACCATGTTTCAAAGATATTATTGTGGAACCCATTTGTTTTACTTGGGTTAATAATGTTTTAGTGAGATTATTTTAGAAAAAATTTATTTTCCATGGGTTAATCATGTTATAAAGATATTTTTATAGAACCCATTTATTTTTTATGTCTTAATCATGTTTCAAAGATATTGTTTTAGAACCTATTTCTTTTCCATAGGTTAATCACGTTTCAAACAGATTGTTATGGAACCCATTTCTTTTACATGGGTTTATCATGTTTTTATGATTTTATGATGACATTATTTTATTAATTGTACTTGGGAATTATATGAAATAGGTGATCCCGATACAACTTATAATAAGGGTTGAGACCCATTATAGCTCACAGGTGAGGCCTATATAGCTTACTTGAAGGGTTGATCCCCATTATAGCTAATGAAAAATGGGTGATCATGATGTAGATTATACAAAGGATGGTCCCCATTATATATCTATGATTCATCAGGTAATGATAATTTTTGGAATTTGGACTTCTAATTATTCCAATTAAAAGAGTTTTTAAAGGGGTTTGAAAGGGTTTTATGAAAGTCATGATCCTAGTTACCAAAAAGAGTTTTAATTGATTGTTATGAGTGTATAATGATTATAATGATCAAGATTGATATCACATGGAATTTGATTATTGATTTTTATGACTCTTTATTTTCCATGCTTTCATATTTGATGATCTAGGTATTTATGGGTATGATTTCTTTTATGGCTCTCTCATTCACTTTGATTATGTCATCATACCCTTATACACTATTAAAATCATTAATGAAATTCAATTTTTAATGCTTATATTTACCCTTAATGATCAACTAAGATCACCCTTCTTTTGTTTCCTTTTACCCATGTTTTAAAGAATTAAGTTGAACAAGTTATGTATAAAAGGGATTTAATATGGATGATTATGTAATAGTAATGTAAAAAAGAAAAATTGGTTTAAGTGGGAGAAATTATAATTTAAAGTCATGCAAATTATTTATGTAGGACCTAATTATATTAAACTCTACACCTAAAAGGTCCTCTAGAATTTAAGTGATCCATGTTTTCCCCTTTCATGTTGTAAGGTTTAGATAAAAAATTTGGGTCATAATTATCGGCATCAAAGCCAAGAATGTAAATTTATGGATTTTATCACAATATCAGAGAGTGTGGGTTATAGGTTGTTATAATACAACTATATTTGGATAAAGGAAGGAGAATATTGGAAAATTAAATTTAAAATTAATGGTAGATTTTTTTAGTGGTTGTTCATGCCATTGGGCCTCTAAAATACCCCTAGTATATTCATGAGACTCATGAATGAACTTATGAAAAAAATTATTGGTAATTTTTTTGTTGTTTATTTGGTTGATATTTTAATTTATTATGAATATGTGGAGAGACATGATGATCATATTCAATAGGTATCTAGTATTCTATGGAAACAAAAGCTATATAGAAATATGGAAAAGTGTGAGTTATTTTCAAATCAGGTGTTGTTTTTAGGATATGTGGTATCTAAATAAGGCATCATTGTTGATTAATAAAATGTAGAAGTAATAAAGTCTTGGACACCTGAATCCATAACATAAGTAAGAATTTTTCATGGTTTATAATATTTTTGTTCTTACTTTGTTTCTAATTTCTTTAATAATAGGCATATATAATTAAATGATTAAAAAATAGGAAATTTTAATGGTCAAAGAAAGAAAACAAATAATTTAAAATCATTAAAAAGAATTTATGTGAAGCAAAAATTTTGGAATTATTGGATTTTGGTCAAGTATTTCAATTAGAGGGTGATGAAAGTGGAGTTGGTATAAGAACTCTTCTCATTAAGATAAAGCATAATATTTCATATTTCATTGATAAATTGAATGATTCAAGAAGGAATTATAGCTCCTATAATAAGGATTTTATGATATTGTGAGATCCATAGATAATTGGTCTCATTATTTGAGACCAAAATAGTTTGTTCTTCATTTTGACCACCATGCATTAATATTTATCATTGGTCAACACAAGAAGATTTTGATACATTCAAAGTGGGTTGAATTATTTCAATCATTCTCATTTGGGTAAAAATACAATAATGGAAAAAATAACATGGTGGAAGATTATTTATCTCAAAGGTATAAATTAGTTACCATTATGGATGCTCAAATTATAGTATTCATACATAATAAAGAATATTATCAGATTGATATGGAGGTAAATCCTATTTTAATCTGATATAAAAAATTTCATTTTTAGAGGATTATTCTATTCATGATGTGTTTCTATTTAATGATAAAAAGCCGTGTGTTCCAAATGGTAATTATAGGGACTTTCTCATTTGGGAGGCACATGAAGGGGGATATGCTAGCATTTTTGGTATCCAAAAAATATTTGATATACTAAAAGAGAATTTATACTTTCTTAAGTTTTAATTGGATGACCAAGAAATTATTTTGAGATGTGGGACATGTTAAAGAGAAAAGAGTCATTTTAAGCATAGTTTATATGCTCCATTACCCAATCTAGAGTAACCATGGGAAGATATTAGTATGGATTTCATTATATATTTACCAAAAAATTAGTGAGTTAAAGATTAAATAATGGTTTTTGATCAATTTTCTAAGATAGATCATTTATTAACTTTCTATAATATCAAAAATGCAGTGAAAGTGGAATTTATTTCAAAGATATACGGTCCTGGTTTTTTATTGAGGCATAAATACTTTGAATTTATATTTAAATATTTATTTCTACCTAAATAGAAGTTACTAAAGAGTTTATAGAGGGTTCCTGATTTGTTTAGGGCCTAGAGCTATAAATTTTAGAGGAATAGATGAGGAGCACAATTAGTTTTAACCGTGTACCTCAACCTTTTAGGCCATAAGGGGTGATACATAGTTAGTTTAACTGTGTAAAGAGGGAAGAACAACCATGAAAAACCTAAAAATTATTGAATAGGTATTTAAAATAGACTGGGAATGGTTAGTACTAACCATTACTTAGTTGTTCAAGGTGTGTGTCTTGGGACAGTGCTGATCACATGGTGTTCACACAATTTTTCTAACAATGTGTGTGAACTATGCAAGGCACTTGTGCATGGATAACATGATATACACAGTTGGCACATGGTTTGAAAAAATATGTGTCCAAACCATGTTCTCTTTTAAAATGTGTAAAATGACCATTTTCCTCCTAGACTTTAACCCTTTAACCGTTTTCCTCCTTCAAATACACTGCATGACACCCATGTTGGAATATCTCCCTATTCCCCTTAGTATTTGAGATATATCCTCTATATAAAATCCAATTCGAGCACCACCAGTCATGTTAGATCACCTTTGATAAGTATACGAGTCATCTTTATTCTTTTATCAATTTATCTTCTCTTCTTTAATGCAGTCTTCATGTGAGATAATATGGCCTATTTTTAGGGTGTTTGTATGGTTTTCTATTTTTTATCATTCTACCATGAATTAGTGGTCAATACTAGATAAGGATACATCTACTATTCCAAGGTAGTTGGTATATACCTTTTCCCTAAAATATGTGATGTTTATAATTTGTCGCTATTGTGTCACATGATGAACTTTCAGCATGTTACTCCTAAAATAAGTAATACCTTAAATTAATTATTTAAACCATGATTTGATGTTCCTTATAACCATTGAAATGGTTGGAGGATATCAAACTCAATACAAACCACCCCTTGATATGGGTTTGATTAAATTTATATGACTAAGATACCCATTAGGTGTGTGAAGATTTCTAATTTATTAGTGGTTGATGGAAATAAATTAAATGAGATGTCAAACAATTTAAAACAACTTTTGGACCCTTTTTTATTTATAAATGAAAAGTTTAATGAAATGGACTAAATAAAAATTGTGAAATGATATAGATAATCTATTTTCTTATTCTTATTTATATAAATGGTTTTTAATTTGGTATGAATATTTACACAACCCTTTGATCCCTTATATAATATATTTGAGGAAAGATATAATGGTATTACACTAGTGCTGGATAATGAAGTATGACACCAATGATGGATAAAGTAGTATGACACAAATGAGGGATGTTGTGGTATGGAATAGAAGACCCACCTATATATTCTAGATTTTTAGATTCCTTTTATTAGTTCCTTGGATCTAGATTAGTGTCCTTGGACATGGAACACATCAGATCAGCTCCTTGTGCTCCAATCGAGTATTTATAAAGTTTACCTTGGATGAGTTACTCGAAATCAAAGAGGATTAATTGTTCATTGGACTTGGGTTCCTAGACCATTTTGGCATGATACTTTGATATATCTAGCATATATCGAGGCTAGTATTTATAACCATTTTACATTCTATATACAATTATTTATTATTTATAGACTGCCCTTATCACAACATGTACTTATAAATTGGAATGTACCATACCTTTTCTTTATAGAAATACCTTAATCATGTTTATTCTAGACACTATTATAGTTATATTCATAGGCTGGATTTTTTATAGACACTATTGTTGGTGGCCTACTGAGTTTTACTCACACCCTGTTTGGGCAGCCAATGGGTACCTATGTTAGGTACCATGGTATGATAGTAGTGACTTATAGGGGAGTCCTTTTAGAATTATTAAAAAAATACTATTATATCAAAGTTATAATATTCTTAAAAAATGCAGCAAAAATAAAACAGATAACAAAAGAAGTTTTTATAGAGGTTTAGACCACCAAGATCAAAATACTATCATCAATCTCCTCTACTTTATAATCATATTGGTATTAACTAGATCCTCAATTTTAAAAGGGAGTGATAACCTGATTACATAAAAATGAAACATATCTTTTTTACACATGGTGGTATAACCCATAAATTTTAAAGGAGTAAAAACCTACCTTCCTTTTGTTTGGTAGGAACAACCCAACCTTCATTTTAGATGGGAGGAATAACCTAATGAGATAAATTTCGAATGGGAAAATCTTAAACCAAACTCTTGAGAAAAAATATATGGTAGGAAAAATTTCAATGGAGGAATAAAAAAACCACAATAATAGAGTAGATTATATAGAAATTCTGTTCAACTCAAGTTCTCTCATAACTCCATTGGTAGAAGATTAAAGTGATGAATAATTTTAGTAATCACAACATAATAGAAAAAGTAAAATAAGCATCTTGATCAATATAGGGTATTAGAAACTATATTATCATGTGTATATGAATTATCTGTACTATTATATGTTTTAATCCTTGAAGAGATATCCCATACCATTAAATAAAAACTCTATAGGATTATTTCCAAATATAATTTCTACACGACACTTGTTAGTGTATAAAAATATAATAATATGAGCATTACCTTTGTCTGTTAAAGCTACAGTGAAAATAAAACACAATCGAGATTTATATTTATTCATGAAATATTAAAAGAAAAAAATTATTATTTTAATTATAACAATTATAAACAAATCACAATTGGTAAAAATTAAAATCAATTTTTAATTAATAGTGTATTAAATTATCTACTGCTAAAAACGGAGAGTGGTAACTCATGAGCCATAATTAGTGGTGTCCAATGGGTACTCATGACCAACCATTAAAAATAAAGAACATTGAATCATGACATACCACTGAAAATAGAGAATAGTGACCCATGAATCACCATTTCATGGAGTCCAATGGTGAATCATGACCTACAGTTGGAAGTGTCCAATAGTGGCTCACTGAAAAAATTTCAAAAAAACAGAATGAAATTAAAGATGAATAAAAGATGAATAATTTTTCTGATAAAAATAATAAAACAAATTAAAAAAACTTCAAACAAAAATAACAATTCACTGCACTTGAAAGAATAATTAAGTGCTCCTGTTTAAGTTTAATTAATCTCTTTACACTAAAAAAAATAAACAAACATAGGGAATAAACTAAATCCCCATGGGTACCAATGGTGATAGTGTCCAATAATGACTCAAATCATCATTAATGTCCAATGGTGAATCACGCATCACTTTTGATGACCAACAATGTCATCGTCATGAAACCAACAATGAGAAGCATCAAAATAGATAATAATTCTGAGTAGGTAGTGGTAATATTGAATACGAAACCCTTATAGACGAAATATGAATGATGATATGAGAAGAAACGTTGGACTAGTATAATAACCTTAAACGAAATAAAAGGTTGAACAAGTTCCATTGGTTAGGCATGAAAATAGAAGGTTAATTTGATTTTTTGGAAATTCTTATGATAGTCACAAGTATATTCTAGATAGGATGAATGTTGAGTAAGAAAATGATAAAATAATTCAAACAGAGAATGCATGGGAGGAAGAAGAATATGCATGGGAGATTGAATAAAGAATGAGTAGTTGAGATCATATGGATTAGATGGTTGAGATCATGTTCATCTTTTTAAAATAGATAAACATTAAAAAAAACCTTGTCCCACAATGATTATGTGAAGTGGAGGGTGAATGATATATCATTCAATATGCGACAAACACTCCCTGAGTTGTCAGTAGGGCATCGGCACCTTCAATCCACTATACATTTGAACAAGCCTTATACATGGGCCCAATGGGGTGACCTAGACCAAACCATGCATGTGCTCTATAGGCCTTAAACATAGTCCTGAAAGAGCTATGCTTGTTCCATGCATAACCCATCCTCTATATGGGTATCTAGGGATGAACCTCCCATGGGGTTAGACCTTTGGGTGCCCCTAAGTGTGGTTGAAGAGTAGACCAAAGGGGATTATTCATAGGATATATTTTCTACAACACTAAACAAAAAATAACATAATAAATAGTATAAAATAAAAAAAACAACCAATAATAAGTAAGAATATTAGAACATGTAAATGAGAGAGATTATTTTTAAACTATATTGAATTTAATTAAATACAGTGATATATAATTTTATCAAAAATAATATTAATAATCAATTAAAACAATATACAATATTTTTAAATTAGAAAACATAAATTTTATTAAATTTTCAAATGATTTTCAAATAATTTATTAAATATTCAAAAAAATTCTCCCCCTTTTAAAATCTATGAAAAAGTACAGTAGTATTCAAAGTTTAAACCAGTTTTCCCTTTCAATCAAAAACAACTTCTAAAAAGTAACATGGAAAAATATTATTATGAGAGTAAAAAAAGATAAAATATTAAAAAAATAATAATTAAGACAATGTTATAGTTTAACAATGAATTTTTAACCAGTATGATCTAATTATCATTTAAGCATCGTAGAAAATAATAAAAAGATACCGAACTCATGTAAAAACATATCTAAAGATTGAGATTATACTAAAATGTTTTTTAAGCTTCTAATATACCCAATTAAAATTTCATTTTCTCAAATTTAATAGAATATAATGGTTTAATGAAAATATCAACTAATTTTTTCTTAGTTGGAAGAAATTTTAAACATATATCACCATTATTTACTTGATCCCTAATGAAATGAAATCTAACATCAATGTGTTTAGTTTTAGAATGTTGAAGAGGGTTTTTTTAAAATAAAATAACACTAGTGTTATCATAACAGATAATAATTTTATCAAAACTAATATTAAAATCATACAAAGTTTTTTTTATCAAAATAATATGTGAATAAAAACTAGAAACAACAATATATTTAGCCTCAACTATTAAAAGTTCTACTATAAGTTTTTTCTTAGATCTATATAAAATTAATACTTTTTATAAAAATTGACACATACCTATAGTGATTTTATGGTCAAGTCTGTAACCTCCAAATTCAGAATTAGAGTAAGATAAAAAAATAAAAAAATTATCATTAGAATAGAATAGTATAATATAAACAATGCCCTTGATATATCTAATATACTCTTTTAACATATTTGAGTAAACTTTAATTGGGGTTTGATTTATATCTAGCACACATAAAAACATAAAACATAATATTTAGCCTAGTATAAGTAAGATACACAAGGATTCCTAACATGCCTCTATAAAATTTATCACTAATATAATTTCTAGATTTATCCACATCCAATTTAGAATTTATGCTTATAGGGGTTATCATAGTTTTACAAGTATCAAGTCCAATTATTTTAAAAGTTATTTGGCATACTTATCTTGATTTAGGAAAATAAAATCTTTCCTTTTACTAATCTTTAAACTAATAAAAACTTTTAATCCCCCAATTAGGCGAATATCAAATTCATTTATTATTAATTTCAAAAACTCATTACTAATTTTATCATTTGTAGAACCAAAAATAATATAATCAACATAAATCTATATAATCATTATATCATTTGAAATTATTTTTATAAAAAAGGTTTGAATAACCTTACCTTTAACAAAATTATTTTGAATTAAAAATAGTGTTATTATTTCATAATAAGCTCGAGGAGCTTGATTAAGACCATATAAATCTTTATAATGTTTTGAAAAAAATATTTAGGAATTAATTTTTTTTGAAACCTGGTGGTTTTTTAACATAAACCTCTTCTGAAATTACACTATTTATAAAGGCAATTTTTATATTCATTTTAAAAATTTAAAAAAATTTAAAACTTAAAAATGATAATAAAATCTGAATGGATTTAGATCTAGCAATTGGTGTAAATAAATCTCAAAAATTAATTAATTCTTCTTAAAGATAACCTTGGGAAACTAATATTTCCTTATCTATCACTATATTACCTAACTCATCCAATTTATTTCAAAAAATCCATTAGGTTCTTATAGACAATATATCTTTAGGTAACTCAACTAGATTCTAGAATTTATTTCTATCAAACTAGTAAAGTTCATAATGAATGAAATTGATCTTGTTAGAATCATTCAAAGATTATTTAATATTAACAGGCACAAAATCATCTACAAAGGCATAATTAGTAAATAAATTTAAAACATATTTTCTAGTCCTAATTCCAGATTCAACATTTACTTTAAAATTTTCTAAAGTGATTTATTTTTGATTTTTAAATTAATGGATCATATTGATATGAGATATGCTCCCCCTCAACTAATGAATTATTATTTTCAAGTTTTTCATTACCAAAGTTTATTTTTTTAAAATATTCAATATTTTCAAAAAATATGTACTCTGGTTTTCATTATTTTCAATGAAATTAACACGCATATATTCTTCCACTATCTTAGTTCTATTATTATATACCTAATAAGTCTTAATGTTATTATAGTATCTTGAAAATATTCCTTCATCAATTTTAGAATCAAATTTTTATAGATTATATTTAGTATTTTAAAAATAGACAGTACAAAAAAAAAACTTTAACCAATTTTGGGTTTCTTATTCTTAAATTGTTCATAGATAGTTTTCTTTAAAAGGGTTCTGATATAAACTTTATTTAAGATATAACAAGCAGTGTTAACTGATTAGTCCCAAAAATATTTTGTAAGGTTGAATTAATTAAGCATTGTTCTTTCCATTTCGTGAATAGTTTTATTTTTCCTCTCTGTAACACTATTATGTTGTGGTGTTTTAGGGGCAAAAAAGTTATGAAATAATCCATTAGTTTCATAGAATTTTTCAATTTCTAAGTTAAAACTCTCTCCTCCTTTATCACTTCTAATAGAATAAATTAAATTACCCTTCTGATTTTGAATATTCTTACAGAAAGTAACAAACTTGTTTAAGGTTTCACTTTTATGAGATAATAATATAGTCAAATTAAATATACTAAAATCATCTATAATTACAAAAACATATCTTTTTTATCGTAAAATATTAGTTCTCATGGTTCTAAAAAAGATCAAGATGAAGTAGTTCTAAACATCAAGTAGTATTGACCACATTAATAGATCTAAATGACTATTTATACTTCTTACCTTTTAGACAATAATCACATACTTAATACTTACTTATACTTAATTTTGAAAGTTTTAGAACCTATTTATGTTTATCCAGCTTGTACAACTATCAAATATAAACATGTCAAAATCTTCAGTCACGTGCCTTGAGCACCCACTTTTCATATACCACGTGAATTTAGAACTCTTTAGGCTGGTTCTTACAAAACTAACTAATCATATGGTTGTTTTGGTACCCAGAGTAGTTTGGGTCTTATTAGATTAGTAGACATTTTTTTAAGAACCCATACAGATTTGAGACATTTATTATAGGGTAATCTTGAAGACATATCTTTAGAAATAATATTCTTATTATATCATAAATATTGAATAAACTTTAGAGAACATTCGTTAACATAATTCCCTTTCAAGTTACATCTAAAGAAATTAACATTTGAAATATTCCCATTTAAATATTTAACAAAAATAGTCTTATATATCTTAGGAACCTTATTATTATAGCCACAACCTATTTTATCATTTTTGGGTTTGTTCATAACTATTATCTTATCAAAATTTTCTTTTCCATGAACAATAATAGATAAGGTTTATTTTAATACAATAATTTCCTTTTAAAGTTTTCATTCTCTTTCTGAATAACTTCCAGGTCATCGCATATTTTTATATTTGAACATGATCTATAATTTTTTAGTTTGTTATTTTCACATTTAATATTATTATATTAATTTTCAATTTTATCTAAATTATTACAAAATAATTTAAATCTTCCTTAATGATATTATTTAGTTTTTGATAAGAAATATTTTATTCCCATATTACCATCTTTAACTTTTAACATTTTTCAATCTATAAACTTTTTCTCTTCTATATTACTTAAAATAGAATCATTCAGTTTTTTATTTTCTTCTTTAATATTGTTATTTTCTCTTTTAATTTCCTTATATAGTTCAACTATTCTTAAGTTATCAAATTGAAATTTTTTATTTTGAACATTTAATTATTTAACCTCATTCTCAATATCAAATTAATTACTAAAATTGTAATTATAATTAGAGTGTGCCTCATTTATAGTTGTATCCATAAAAAATAGATTGGAAGATTATTTTTCACTCTTAGAACCATCAATAATTCAGTATGACTCTTATATAGAACTCAATCCTACAAGATAGGCCTTTATTTCCCCCTTCTTATATTTTGTATATTTTCCATCCTATTTTGATTTGAGATGCCCTGATTTTATATACCCAGTTTTCCTACACTCATAGAATATTAATTCATAAACATCATATTTACTACTTTACCTCCTTTACTACCCTTTTTGTCACCATTTTTATGATTTCTTCTAGGATGATTCTTAAAGAATCTCTTACCCTTCATGTACTTATAAACTCCTTTAGTACAATTTTCAATTTCATCCCTATCACTTTGTTGTAACTCAGAATCCAAGGAATTATAAATAAAATTTATATTTGATTTAAATTCTATGCCTTTCCTTTTATCATGGTCATCGTCATTTTCATTCTTCATTTTTATCTCGCATTGAAGAAGTGATCCTATTAAATCATCCATTGAATATTAAGTGAAATCCTTAGTTTCTTCAATAATTATTTTCTTTGAATTCCATCTATAAGGTAAAGATAAAATTAATATTTCATTATGAGATCCATTCTTTATGGTATCTTCGATTACAATCATACTATTGAAAATTTTGGTGAATCTATAGAACATATAATTTATGATTTCTTAATCACTCATTCTAAATTCCTGGAACTCAACTCTCTGTATATCTAGATTGGTTCTCCACAACTTATAATTTCCTTGATGAGTGACTTTTAAAGTCCTCCAGATTTCAGAAGTAGTTTTATAGGATGAAATATGACTATATATTTCTACTTAGAGAACAATATTAGTAATTAATAATTTTTTTAATTTAAAATGAATTCTGTAGAAACATTACAAGTGAGAGTTTCTAAATATATTTCACTTAGTTTATATGAGTTTGAAAATTTATCCTAATAACCAAGAACTATATTTTTAATAAATACCTTCATTTTATCCTTCTAGTAAACATAGTCACTTATATTGAAGTGAGGTGGTCTGATGGGATTGAACATCTCGAAACCTTGACTTTCCATGACAAAGAAGTGGATCTTTTCCATAGACTTTTAAGTCTAGGATAATGGTTAGTTCAAAAACAAATAATTAAATAACTAAAACCAAATCCTTAAAAAGTAAAAAACCTATGATACCAATTGTTAGGCCACTTGGTATGGAAGTAGTGAATATATGTGGTGTGGGGGGGGGGAGGGGTGAATAGTCTATTTTGAATTATTAAAATAAATACTATTATATCATAGTTAGAACAATGTTAAAAAATGCTTCAGAAATAAAATGGATAACATATGGAGTTTTCATAGAGGTTTGGATCACCAAGATCATAGTCCTTTCATCAATATCCTCTAGTACGCGAGGAGACTAATAATTTCTAGATCCTGACTTTTGATAGGGAGTTATAATACAATTACATACAAATTAAACACAATTTTTTCACACCTAGTGGTATAACCCATGACTTTTGAAGGAGTCACAACCTACATTTCTTTTTTCTGGGAGGAACAACCCAACCTCTCTTTTAGATGGGAGGAATAACCTAATGAGATAGCTTTTGGATGGTAAAATCTTAAACCAAACTCTTTAGGACAAACATATGATAGGAATAACTACCATGTATAAATAAAAAACAAATAAAACAACATCAGAGCAGATGATGTAGAAATTCATGGCAGATCGAGTTCTTTGATCACTCTAGTGGTGAAAGATGAAAGCGATGTAGATTTTTAGAGATCATGAAAGAAAAAAAATTCATTGAAGTTTCTTGATCAATATAGGGAAGTATAACTTGTACCGGTATGTGTATATGAATTCTATACAAAAGTATATGTTTTAATCCTTGAAGATATATCCTAGATCATTAAAGAGAAATCTTCTAGGAGTGTATCCGAATATAATATCTACATGAAACTTGTTAGTGTATAACAATATAGTAATATGAATGCTATCTTTGTTTATTAAAGAAGTTTTGAAAATAAAACACAATTAGGATTTATATTTCATCATGAAATATTAAAATAAAACAATTATTATTTTATGTATAACAAATCCAAACAAATCACAATTGTAAAATAATTGAAATAAAAATATAACCTTCTAGAAATTAAAGGAAACAAAAATTATTCTAAAACAGATAAACATATGAATATCAATCGGTATGAACATGTGTTTATAAAATAATGCTACAATTATTTTAATACACTATTATAATTATATTTCAATATAAAAATAACAAAACAATAAATAAAAGATTTATTTTAATAACATTAACTAAACATAAGAAATAAAAATTTTACAAATAATTTTAAACTAATGGTGGCTTGATTTAGCTACCTCTAAAAATAGAGACCTACACCTCATGAGCTAATTTTGGAGGTTCCCAATGATTACTCATGAACCAACATTAGAAATAAATAATGGTGAATCATGAACCACTACTAAAAGCAGAGAAAGGTGACTCATGACTCACCATTGCATGAAGCCCAACAATGACACATGACTTACCATTTGAAGTGTCCAACGCTGGCTCACTTAAAACATTTCAAAACAATAGAATGAAATTATATATGAATAAAATATGAATAATTTTTTTTTGGATAAAAATAAGAAAAACAATTTAAAAAATTTCAAACAAAAATAATAATTCACTACACTCGAAATAAGAAGTAAGAGATCCTATTGGAGTTTGAAGAAGCTCCTCCCCAAAAAAGAAGAAACAACCAGAGGGAAGAAAAAAACTCACCATTGGAGTCCAATGGAGACTTGTATCACTATTGGTACCCAATGGTGGCTAGATTAACTATTGGTGTTCAACGGTGGCTCGACTCACAGTTGTTGTGCAATAGTAACTCATAAGTCACTGTTGATGACTAAGAGTGTCAACATCAAGCAACCAACAATGGGAAGCATCAAAATAGATAAGTATTTTGAGTAGGAAGTGGGAAGCTTGAAGAAGAAGAGATTATAGATGAAACTAGAATGAATATATGAGAAAAAACACCGGTCTAGTACACCAACCTTAAAAAAAATAAAATATCGAACAAGTGCCACTAGCTAGGAATGAAAATAGAAGGTTGGTTTTATTTGTTTCCATTTATTGTGATAGTCATCACCATAATAGAGATAGAATGAATTCCAAGGAAGAATAAAATGAAATAATTCAAACAAGTAATGCATGATAGGTAGAATAATACGCATAAGAGATCGAATAAAGAATGAATGGTTGAGATCATATGGAACAAACAATCAAGATCATGTTTGTGTTTTTAAAATATATGAACATTAAAAAGAAAACCTTGTACCACATCAATTATGAAAAGCGAAGGGTGAATGGTATATCATTCAATAAATGACAAGTACTACCCAAGCTGTTCATTGGGTGATTAGAACCCACAACCCGTTATCCATTCGAATAGGACTTACACACGAGCCTAGTGGAATAACCTATCCCAAACCATGTGTGCACTCCACGAGCCTTATATATGGGCCTGAATGAGATATGATTGCACTATGAATGACCTAGCCTTTATGTGGGCCTTAAGGGTTGGACCTCCCACGGGAGTAGACCTCTGAGCCCCCCTAAGTGTTGCTAAAGTGATGGATTTAGGGGCTTGTTCAGAGGCCATATTTTTTACAATACTTAACAAAAAATAACAAGATAAAGTGTATAAAATAAAAAATAACTAATAATAAAAAATAATATTATAAAATGAAAATGAGAGAGATTTTTTAAACTATATGGACTTTAATTAAATGTGGTGATAGAGTAATTTATCAAAAACATTATTTATACTCAATTAAAAACAACATGTACATATTTATTGTATGTGAGTAGGGATAAGAGAAAGAGCCCAAATATAGAAACTTTATTTTATATACCATGATAGGGTATGGGAGAAAAGGATCATGCAAGTGCTAATGATGCTATTGGGGGTGGTTTTTAGTTTTTTTTTTCATTTTTATAGGGGTTTTTTATATGTACCTACTACTACGTATGAATGATCATTTTGTATAGAAATGACATGATTTGTATATAACATTATTCATATTATATATTTTATTAGTATTTGGGTGGTATATTATTTCTGATGCATTATTTTTATGTTTCATTGACATTTCATTACACCGATTATTATTATTTATAATTGTGCTTCACTTTTATAAAGTGGTTATAGTCTCCACACCATACCATTATAGAACCTTGCTACTAGTTGGAAAACTTTGGCATACAAGGAGGTACGCTTGAGGCCAAGTGGCTGACCGAGTTTGGTTACTTGTGCATGAACTGGGTTCAGGACATCACAAAGAGGTATCATAAGTTTCTTTCCATGTTTTACTATTTGGGGATGGTAAACCTGGAATTAGAAAGTGTCAGAATTTAATAATGAGCTGATTCATGGGATTAGGTAACCCATGTATAAGTAAAATTGAATTTGTCAGGTATATGACTTGTTGTTATGGTTTTCTACTATTACAGTTGTAATATTTTCACTATTTGGTTATGCACATGATTTTTAATGTTTTATATGATTATGGATCTTTAACCTTGGCTAGATATGACCATGTAATATTTTTTATACATCATTATAGGCATCTGAGGATTTATATGTCATGCATATGACACACCGTGATTATTTATTGGATACATTTCTTGTGTGATCATTGTTTATCTTTTGTGATTGGGTTGTTATATTTGAAATTGGAAAAACATTTATTATCAGGAAATGAGAAAACAATTGGTTAATACAAATTTATACATTAACCTAAACTATTTTTTTCTTCATATCTTGATGGTGGAACCTTAACTGACCAATTATGATATGTTTGAGCTATGCAGCTACAGTTACATGGGATGAAATGTTAGTTGGTTGTAATTAAATAGATATCAATTGTAATTTAAATTTTTTTTATCTCTAAAAATTGGGAATGGAAATACATATAATTGAATAATAATTTATTGAATTTTTGTTTCCGCTAGTTGTAGTTATATGAATGATAATTTTAACTTATAAATATTATGACTTTATAATGTGGGAATGATAATTCATCTAACTAAACCGTTATATAAATGTAAAAGATGTTATTTTGTGACTCATAAATGAATTGGTTTCCATTAAATGGGGATTCCAATTACAACTTAAAGGGTATTTTCGATTATAACTTGGAATTTAAACTCCATATAACGTAACCTATGCGATTGAAAATTTGAATATTACTAATACTATGGCATTAGTAGTAGGTAGTTGGGTGAGTATTTTATTGAGATAGTGTGGATTTGTACCTGTATTATTCCCAATAAGTATCTTATATTTTGTATATCTAGTTTTGAGGTGTGTGCTTGACATTATAGATATATTCCTCCATGAAAGCCTCGAGTTGAATTCTTTGAAGTTGTTGATGACCATGTTCCTAAAGTGGTGTGACCTAACCTACCTTTAGTTCTATTTGTAGCACCTCCAGTAGTACCACTTTCTATAACTGGACTCAGCACTAATACTCATCTTCGAGAGGGTTTACTGTGATTTTTGTAGTCTATGGAGGGAGCTCCATGATATTGCCTATTAATGTTGGAGTTTACATGAGAGTTATAGAAACAAAATCTACCTACCTTCTTAGGGGATAATGGATCCTAGGTCACTGAATCATCTTTAGAGGCCATTCTATCTATCTTTGAGCATCTGGAGACCCCTAAAAAATGTGGTTAAATCTCAAATTTTAAATTTTTTTTGGATGCTATAATAAATTATGTAATGTTCTAAATCAGGAATATCATCACCAGGGTATCGTTTATGAGATTTCCAATCTATTTTATATGATTACTTCTTCCTAAAAACTTTGATGGGTGATCAAGAAAAAGAGTTTATGAACTTGTAATAGAGAACTATATCCATTATGGAATATTCAGTACACTTCACTAAGATATAATGATTTACATTTACTCTTGCTGGTGAAGAACTATCAAGAGTGAGTCAGTTTGAGGATGGTCTTATTTATACCATTTGATCATCAGTGAATGTATTTCATTTTTCTACCATTTTTGAGATTGTGAACCATGAGGTATATGGCATAGTGGTTTAACTTCTAGGTTAGGTAATGCATCTTCTAGTAGAGGTAAGAATTGTTTATATTTTTCTCATATGGGAAGTACTAGTCAGAGTGTGTGTACTAACAATTATATACTGTTCCATAAGTGTAGTAAGTAGGGTCATATGAAGCCTTAGTGTGATAGAACTCCAGTTGAGTGTAGAGACTACAAAAGAATGGGACATATTCATAGATTCTATCGGAACTTTATATAGGTTTTTATAGGGATATGATACACACCAACTCCACCCTCTAGAGTAGGATTAATATCTCAATGACCAGTAGGAAATTGGAGTAGTATCGACCAGTCAGGTCAAGGTAGCGGTTGAGGTCACAAAATACAGACTTATGATATGTAGTTCTAGAAGAGTGAACTTACCGAGGGGGTTAGATAATATCTAAGGTCCATGGATCTATAAATTTATATGAATTATAGACTAAACATAAGGATCAGAGTGTTAGACCATTTATAGTGTGAGGTGCAATATTAGTAGCCTCAAATCTAGTGTATTCTTTATTTGACATGGGAAATTTACATTGTTTTATATCTATGGATTTATCATAAAGTCTTGGGATTAAAATTGAGTACTTTTCTAGAGTGATGAATTTATATACATCATTGTGAGTATGTTTAGAATGTGTACACAAATTCAAGGAGTGTCCCCTCAGGATTTATGGTTACCGTTTCTTCTGGAATATTTTCTTCTTTGAGATGACGGGCTTTGAAATAATTCTCAAGATAGTATGGTTAGCGACATATCATTAATATATTGATTTTTATCATTAGATAGTGTCCTTATAATCACCAGATGGTGGTAACAGTGTTTACAAATGAGAATGATATGTTAAAGAAAGTTGAAATAGACTTGAGCATCATGGGTTGGGTGGAATGTCAGATCGAATTTCCAGCCTCTTTCTAGATAAACAAGGATAACATCAAGCTATTTTCCCTCTAGTGGTGGATCAATTTTGGGATGTTTTTCAAAATTATTTTTCTATATTACCTCCCAAGATAGAGGTAGAGTTCACTATTGAGATTATTTTATGAGCAGAACTAGTATCTATTCCTCTATACAGAATGGCTCTTATTGATCTTCAGGATTTTAATAGATAGTAGAAAAATATAGAATCCAAAAGTTTTATATGAATGTTTAATTATCCTTGGGTTTTTCCTATGATTTTCACTAATAAGGATAATGGTACCCTCATGTTTTGTGTGGATTACTGATGATTGAACCAACTTACATTTGAGAACTGATACACACTTCCAAAAATATATGATATATTTGATTATATCTAAGGGTATATGGTTTTCTTAAAGATTTATTTGAGATCAGGTTATCATCAGGTATGAGTTAGAACCTTTTATATACCACATACAATATTCTGAATCTGATATGTCCATGATAAGCATTTTTTATCTCTTTTCATCTCAAAAACACACCAGTAGTCTTTGTATACTTGATGAATTGAGTTTTCCACCTATTCTTGGACTCTTTTTTATAGTTTTTGTGGATGATGTCTTATTGTATTCTCAAAATAAAGATGATCATTCCAAAAATATTGACATCATATAGAGTACATTGAGAGAGAAGAGGCTATATGTTAAAATAAAAAAATTACACTTTTGTATTGTTAAATTTTACTTCATATGTCACATTATATCATAATTAGGGGAATATAAGGATCCATAGAAGGTTTGAGATTTTGTTTTCTGGAAAAAATCCAAGATAATATTTTATATACAGATTTTATTGGAGTTATCCGGTTACTACTAGAATTTTATTCATAAAATTTCACACCTTACGTCACCACTTATATGTTTATCTGAAAAGGGCATTGAGTTTTTTTGGTCTGAATCTTGTGAAAAATCCTTTTATGAATTAAAAGGAAAGATGACCTCAATACTACTCTTGATTTTACCTGATCCTAGAAGAGGCTATAAAATTTATTATGATGCATAAAGTATTAGTCTAGGATTAATTTTTATGCAAAGTGAATGATTCATTATGTACAAGTCTCATCATTTTAGGACTCATGAGTGAAATTACTCAATGAATGATTTTGAGCTAGAAATAGTGATTCATGTTGTACGTTACTAGAGACACTTATTTTAGGAATAATGGTTTGTTTTATACATGAAACATAAGATACTCAAATATATATTCACTTAGTATGAATTGAACCTTTGATAATGAATATTTTTTGAATAAATTTAGTATTTTGACTTTGATATTGCTTTTATGCCTAGTAAGGGTAACATAGTTACTAATGCTATGAGTTGAAAGACTCAGATACAAACTTTCCAAGAAGCTATTTAGGAAATACAGTTAATGGATATTCTTTATGAGATATATCTGGAAGTTCAAGAGTTTCATAGGTAGCTTGTACTTATAGACCTATCAAAGACTTCTTTACTTTTTTATTGAGTGATGATGAGACAACTTTATGATTCCAAAGGCTTAGTCCTGTGGGAAAGTTTTTCAGGTGAGGACCCATCACCTGGTTGGGTTGTTGATAAGGATGATATATTGTATATTCATAAATTTTTATGGGTTAATATAGACACGTGAGAGTAATTGATGCAAGAATATAATGATTTGAAATATGAAGTACATCCGGGACTCACCAAGATGTATTGTGACTTATACCACTAGTATTGGTGACCTAGTATGAAGAAGAAGATAATATGTTTTGTTAATTGATATTCTACCTATCATCAGATAAAGGTGGAACAATAGTGGCCTATTATAATTTTACATATGTTTCCCATTTTGAAGTGGAAATGGGATGGAATCAATATGGATTTCATGATGGGGTTATCGAGATCACCTTGAGGTTGTAACACCATATGGGTGATTGTGGATTGGCTGATGAAGGTCTTCCACTTCTTTCCTATCAGGGGTACCTTATTAATGGATAAACTTAAGAGGATTTATCTCTAAGAGGTTATACAACTTCTTAATATTCCATATACCATCATATCAGATAGGTATTCTCAGTTCACTTCCCAATTTTTGTAGGGGTTACAAAATTTCTTGGGTTCACAGGTACTTCGGAGTACAACATACCACCCCCAATCTAATGGTCAGTACAAGTGTAAAAACAAAGTATTAGAGGATATTATTAAATCATGTATCATTGATTTTTTTTTGATGTTTGGTAAAATCATTTACCTATTGAAAAGTTTTTTTTTCTAATAACAGTTTTTAAGAGACTATATAGATGGATTTTTATGAGGCCTATACGGTAGGCCATGCCAATAATATTTATGCTTGTTAGAGGTATGGGATGCACCACTACTAGGACTAAGACTCATTAAAGATACATTAAAGTAAGTATAGTTGATTAGGAAATGTATGGATATAGCTCAATCTAAAAAAAAGTCTTATATCTATCGTCACCATGAACCTCCAAAGTTTTAAGTGGGAGATCGAGTCTTCTTGAATGTTTCACTCTGATTGGGTCATCGACAGATTATTAGGCAGGGTAAGTATCACCAAAATTTGTTGGAACCTTTGACATTTTGGTGAGAGTCAAGATATTATCCTATCGAATATATCTTCCTTAGTAGTACCAATCCATGAAAAATATCTTAGATGTTTCATCGCTTCACTGTTAACATTATGATTCATTTCATTCTTTTGATTCTTAGGATGATTCTTCTTTTGAGGAATATCCTATTCAAATAATTGATTATAGCCTAAAGGCTCTTAAAGGCAGGTAATTTCCTCTATTTTGGGTGCTATGACAACATAGACATGTATTGGAAAAGACCTGGGAGAGAGAGAGAGAGAGGTAGATATACATGCTTAGTGGTTGGAGTTATTCTTCAATTCACATCATCCACCCTTATGTAAAATTCAAAAGTATTTGTTTTATGGAAGGGAGGTTGTAATATCACGTTTTTTTAGGTATGAATCCTTTTAATTTATATTTAAACCTTTATTTTAACCTAAATTAAAGTTCTTAAATAATTCATGGAGTGTTTGGGAGCATTTGGGCTTGGTTAAAGGCATGGAGCTCTGAATTTTTGAGGAAAAAATGAGACACATGGTAAGAACATGGTTATTTTTAATAGTTAACCTCATACATGTGGGATATAATGGGTGATACATGATTTGTTTAACTATACAAGGAGGGATTCATGGCCATCCAAAACCTACAATCTATTATAGATTTATTTCACATGGATTTCATGTGGTTAAAACTAATCGTGTGCCTAGCTGTGTGGGGTGTGTGTCTTTGGAAAATGATGAGCACACAGTGTAATCATGATTTTTATAAATATGTGAATGAATCATGTGAGTCACTTGTGAATGGACAATTTTCCATCCATGGTTGGTGCATGGTTTGGAAAACTATGTAGCCAAACCATGCACCCTTTTAAAATATGTGGAATAAATTTTTATGCCTCCTATCCTTTAACCCTTTTCCTCCTTCAAATGCATAATAAGCCACCTGTATTAGAAGCTCCCCCTATTATCCCCTATTATTTGGGACATATAATTTTATCGAGTTATGATTCAAGCATCGTCAATCATGTTTGATCGCCCTCGATGATTCTAGAGTCCTATTAGTTATTTTCTCAATTTCTCTTCTTGTACTTGATTTGATATTTGTGTAATATAATATGAGCTATTTTTAGGGCATTTTATAATTTTATGTTTTATCTAATTTCAACCCAAATAATAAGATGATATTGTATAAGGATTTGTTTATTGGTCTAAGGTATGTGGTCTATACCTTTTCCATGAAATTTAGGATATTTATAATTTTTCACCATTGTGCCACATACCAAACTCTCCACATAATGATCCTAAATAAGTAATAACTTAAATAAATTGTTTAAACCATGATTTGATGTTCCTTAGATCCCTTGACATGGTTGGAAGTTGTTAACCTCAACCCGAACTACCTCTTAAGGTGGGTTCAATTATATTCCTATGACTAAGACACCCCTTGGATGTTTAAAGATTTACTCTTATTAGTTGAAGTCAGGAATGGATTAAATGAACTGTTAAATGATTGAATATATATTTTGACCCCTTCATCATTTATAAATGAAAAGTTTAATGAAGTATACTAAATGATAATTGTTAAATGACATGGATAATATTCTGGAGTATTCTTATTTATATAAATGGTTTGTAATATTTCATGGACATTAAAATAACCCTTTGATACCAAATGATTTTGGTGACATTTTTGAAACATTCCACATTAGGGATTTGTCTCCATACATTGAGGATTATGATGCTACAGATTTAAGAGAAAATCCTCTCTAACTAAGAGGAAATTATATAGACTAGATTCAACTCATGGAGAATATTTTTAGGCTTGAAAAAAGTTTAAATAATAATTGTTATTTGAATTTGATGACCCACACTTCTTGAAATCAAACACGATAGTGGGCCACAATATAATTATTTGAGGCCTAAAAGGATATATCCAAATGGAAAGGGAATGGAATTCATAGAATCACATTAATGAGGATATAGAACATGGAGAAAATAATAATTAAGAATGAATTTAATTACTTTAGTCAGTGGGGTCATTAATTAGCATGGGAATGTGGGTTTTATGCTCTTTATGTTCCATTTGAGTGCCCTCATGCCTTGTAATTCATTTTGGGTCTTTATTATCTCTTTTTTTGGAATTTATAAGGTATTTTTACTCATTTGTAATGGTTATAATTGAGTAATATTAATTTTTATTCTTTATTTTCAACTTTATTTTTTTATCCTCTTCCCTTTTCCCAGAAATAGTGTTGAATCTCCATTGCTAGTGACTTGGTCTTTAATCATGGAGAAACCTTAGCGGGTTGCATTTCATTTAATCCTTAGTCTTTTATCCACACTTCGTAGATTAATATTTACTTACCTATTTCAAAATTCTATCAATGTATCACTTTGCCTCTTGATTTTCAAGTGGATATTGATGCATAATAGAAGGAAGAGCAGATGAAGAAGTTTGATGAATCTGATTGTACTCAAATAGAGAAGTCCAATGAATTATACAAGAGGCTAACTAAAAAGAATCAGAAGCATTCCAAATTTCAACATGTAGAAAAGGTGTGGATTCACCTTCATAAATAGATATTTATATCCAAAAGGAAAGTAAATCTAGCACTATGAGATGAAGGCCCCTTTACAGTACTTGAAAGAGTGGGAAAAAATACCTACACAGTTGATTTACCTGATGATTTTGATGGTGTTTTTGCAACATTAATCATTGGAGAAATATCTCTATACAATGAGGATGAAGATACCATGGATTTGAGGGAAAATCATTTCTAACAAGGATGGAATGATATGGATTGGAATCAACCTAAGGTGAATAATTTTTGATTGATAATAATTTTAAGCCCAATTGTTATTCTAATTGGACTAACCCACACCTTTTAACATCCAACACAATAGTGGGCTACACAACACTTATTTGGGCTCCAAAATGATATATCTAAATGAAAAATGAAATAAATTCATAGGATATTAAATATGATATAAAACATGGATAAAATATTTATTAATAATGAATCTTTATACTTTAGTTAGTGAGGTAAATAATTAAATTTGTAAAGTGGTTTTTATAATATTATGTGAGTTTTGAGTGGCCCCATGCATTGTAATTCAATTTAGGTCATTACTATATATTTTTGTTTTCTTTATAAAGTATTTTTTACTCCTTTGTAATGGTCAGACTATAATCCTATGAATTTTGAAGCTTTCATTGCAACTTTCATACTTTATCCTCTTCTCATTGCTCAAAATTGGTGGTGCATATCCATTGCTGGTCACTTCATCTTTAATATTAGAGAAACCTTAGTGGGTGTAGTTTCCTTTAATCATTGTTCATTTGGATACACTTCATAGATTCATCACCACTTAATAGATATGTTCTTTCATCAACACATTCGATTTAATGTATTTCCAGGGTTTTAGGGGTTTCCAATGATTTCTAAATCTTTTTCATGTTTTAAAATTTTTAAGTGTTTTTTAGGTTTTTATAGAGTTTCTTAGGGATTTCTAGGCTTTTCCCTAACTTTAATTTGTTTTCTAGGGGTTTTGTTGAGTTTTAATGGGTTTTTAAGGTATTCTAGAATTTTTTATGATTTTCTAGGGATTTCATGGTATTCATGATTTTTCATGATTTTCACATTTTTAATTATTTTCAGGATTTAAAAAGTTTTTTTTGGGTTTTTAGTGTTTCTATTTTTGATATAATTATTTTTTAGTTATTTAGGTTTTTTAGAGTTTTAAGGGTTTTCCATTGTTTTCAAGGTTTTCAATATTTTTCATGATTTTATTGGGGTTCTAAGGGTTTTCTGTGGGTTTTTATGTTTTTTATAAATTTTAAAGGGATTCAAGGTATTTCTATTATTTTTAAGGTTTTCTAGTATTTTCTAGTGTTTTTAATGTTTTCCTTAGGTTTTCTTCATTTTTAATGTTTTAAGTGTTTATGTTTTTTGGTTTTTCTATAGTTTCCTAGGGATTTCTAAGGATTTACTAAACTTTAAAACATTTTCCAAGGGTTTCTATAGTTTTTAATGGTTTTGGGGGTGTATTCTAGGGTTTTGTAGGGTTTCTAGGGTTTACATGGATTATATGTGTTTTCATATATTTCAAAATTTTTAATGATTTCAAGTGTTTCAATAGTTTTTTGTGTTCTTTAGTGTTTCTCATGGTTATATAAGCCTTTCCTATGGTATTTAGTTTTTTTTATAGTTTTAAGGATATTTTCCATTATTTCAAGTTTTTTTGTTTTCTAGTCTCTTTCAAGGTTTTCCTTACTTTTTAGGATTTTATTACGGTTTTAAGGGGTTTCCATGGTTTCCTAAGTTGTTTCAGTATTTTCAATGGATTTAAGGGATTTCAAGGTGTTTTAAGGTTTTTTATAAATTTTCAAGGTTTTCCAATGTTTTCCCTGGTTGATCTTTGTTTTTAATGCTTTAAGTGATTTTAGGGGTTTTTAGGTTTTTCTAGAGTTTCCTAGTGTAATGAACCACATATTCTCATTGGCTTGAGAATACCATGATTCATTACTAGGCCTTAAGAGACATCCCCAAGATGCAAAGGGATAGAAATAAATGATGAAGGGTTTCAAATACAAGTGGGGGTGATTTACCCTTTAATAATAAATGACAAACCAAACAAACCACAACCTATAATAACTATATGATGCATGATAAAAATAAAGGAAACTAAAAAATTTCTTTTATAAAAAAGTGAACCCAAAATTTACTATAGTTTAAGACAACTAAACCTCAAATAAAATAGTGGAAGTTAACTAAAAAAGACACCAAAACAATCAAAGGACTCCGTGCTCCATTATCTCCATGCTCCACCATCACAAAACCGCCCAACGACTCATGAAGTTGTGATAAAAAATTGTGGTACTCTACCTTTTACCATATATTAGAATATGAAATCTATAAAATCACTAATTTGATGAGTATAACACTCATTATATCTCCTCTAATTACTTCCCTACTCACTCCAATAGGATGGAAAAGTTAACAGCATTTAAATAAAACAAATGATACGAAACAATTTCCAAAATAGTTTATAAGAAAATATAAACTTCTCAAAATAGTTTATAACTAAATATCAAAAAAACCTTGTTAAGAAATTTTCCATCAAGTTATTTTCCATTTAAACAATCAAATAAATCTTTAAAACTCTTTTAAATATCCATCTTATCATAAGCATTTAAGTCTACATATCTATAATTGCAATAATGCATGATTCGTTATGACAGATCCATATTCATGAGTGGTTTCTCATCAATATAACAAGTTTCACAATGCAATTAAATACCATGTTCCGTTACACCTTTTTAACCAAGCACAAGGTCTTATTTCAACCATGCCCCATAATTCAATATGAATACACACACCAAGTCTTCCAAAAACCCATCCCAATTTCAACAAATTCTTCCATTTCAATAAAAACCATCAGTTTATTAAAACTTTAAAATGAGACAATTTTACAACTAAATCATTTTAATAAAATCAATCCTTTATTGAAAACATTTATGTTCAATAAACTTACCAAAATTCCAGAAAATCCCTAACTTAAAATCTATATTTTAAAATCAAGAACAAAACCCAATTTTAAAAAAAGCTAATTTTCCAAAATTTCATAATTCCCCAAACCTTTACTAAATAGGGTTCACAATAAATGTTTAACAATAAATTAATAATTAATATCACAAAAAAAACTAAATTTTAAAGCATTCATAATAGTTCTATCAAGGAGAGTTGAGAGTGAATCCGCCTACCTCGATTGTTTTGAAGAAAACTGAAAACGGACGAAGAAAACTCAAGAATATGGGTCAAGATTCCAAGAAACCACCTTAGATACACTCTTATACCATGAAAAACACAATATATAACCTTATTTTTTTCAAAAATATTATATCTACCCACAAATGTGTAGATCTAAGAAAACAAGAATAAAGGAGAGGTAGATCTAAGAAACCATGGAAAAAATGATGAAGAACGAGAACTTACAATAAGAATCACCCTTCAAATCGCCAAAGAAAGCCTTAAGGTAAATTATGGATCAATGGGAGAATCTTATTTGGAATTTTTATAAGAAAAATTTAGTGTTAGGTCCATTATAGGCTGAAAAAATAATATAGAATTTCAAAAAGAACTAGATCCACTTTTTAAGGAAGTGGTTTCTGGATGCACACGGTTTGGGAAAACCGTGTGTAGCCCACATGCCCCCTTTTTGCCCCAACACGCTCCAAAAGAAATCCAAATTATCCCTATATTCACCCATAACTTTTATACACATGAAAAACACAATGAAAGGGTTATATACAAGAAATTGAGGGTGTTACATTCTCCCCACCATTGGTCTTTGCATACCTATAAATTAGAAAGTAATTGCTACCCTGAAAGAGTTCCAACCAAAATTCTTTCATTTCCTTATCATGTTCCCAATTTGATTCTTGAATTTAACCATATTTCCATAAAACCCACACTAGAATCATTATTTTTCCATGTAATACCTTCTATTTCTTATCCACAATCCACACCAAGATATTCTCAAAGAATCCGGCTCTATGTCAACGTGATTCCATGTGATCACATAGCTAGGATCAGGTTGATAATTTTTCAAATAATATACTTGGAACACATTATGAATCGAACTGAACCATGTTGGGAATTACAACCAATATTATAGCTATCCAACCCATTACAGTTTCTCTAAAGGCCCAATGTATCTAGGAGATAACTTGCCCTGCTTCCCGAAATAATGATGTACAAGCCTTGGAGAGAACCTTAAGAACACATGATCACTCACCTAAAATGAAAACAGTCTTTAGTGATGATCCACACACAATTTCTGATGACTCTGAGCAGGCTCCATCCTCTTTATGATCAACAGGATCTTCTACGTCATTTCTTGGACAAGGTTCGGCCCAACTAATGAGGTCTCACCTGTTTCCACCAAACAAAGTGGAGAACAACAAGGATGCCCATACAATGCTTTAAAAGGAGCCATATATATAGAGTCCTGATAACTATTATTATATGATAACTCTACAAATGGTATGCTCTCTTCCCATGAGCCACCAAAATCCATTACACAAGCCCACAACATATCTTCCAATATCTGTATCGTCCTTTCTGATTGACCATCAGCCTGAGGACGATACGTTGTACTCATAGTCAACTGAGTCCGAAGGGATTTCTATAAGGATTTCCAGAAATGAGATGAAAAACTTAGATATCAATCTGAGACTATCGAGATTGGTATTCCATATATATTTACCAATTATTGGATATAGATTTTGGACAGATCCTCCACCGTGTGAGTTTCTTGAATAGGGATTAAATGAGTTGAATTTGTGAGTCGATCCACTATCACCCATATGGAATCACATTTTAAAACCATTCTTGGTATAAGTGTAACAAAATACATCACTATATGCTCCCATTTCCACACTATAATCGATAAAGACTGCAACATATCTGCTAGCCTTTGATGATTTATCGTAACTTGCTAACTAGTTAAGCACTTTAAAATGAACTTAGCCACTTTCTATTTCATAAAAATCCACAAAAAATGGGACTTCAATGCCTTATACATCTTCTAAATACCTAGATGTATAGACCATCTCGAATGATGGTAGTCATGAAGAAGTTGTTCTTGAAAAACCATAGGTATGACCATCCGATTTTAGAACCACAAAACCAAACTCCCATCAAGTTTCCAGCCCTCAATGGTCTCCCCACCATTGAGTTTTGAACTCATAACCATGAATTATAAATTAGATGTTTGTTCCTCCTTTACTATCTTTAAAAAATGAGGAAACATGAAAATTGAAAATAAAATCTCAACATCACCTCAGCCTTTAAATTCCAAATGTATATTAGATAATACTGATATCACCTTCCACTCTTCTGAAGCGTCTTTTTCCAACTGAGCATATGACTTTCTACTTAATGAAACGACCACCGAATTTCCTTTTACCAATGTATACATAAATTCAAAGTCAAACATATAGAGATTATCTATCTATATCCTTTGTCACATATTCAAATCTCACTGTGAGAAAATATGCTTTAAGCTCTTCTGATCTATGAACACAGTGAACTATAAGAGATAGTGAATTTCTTACTAAAGAGATAGTGTCTCCAAGTCTTCAAAGCACATATGAAAGTAGATAAATCCAAGTAATGTGTTGGGTAATTTTCTAATGAACTCTCAAATTCTTTGAACCATAAGCAAAAAATTGGTATCCTTGCAAAAGAACACATCCAAACCCAGATCCCGAAGCATCACAGTAGACCACATACCTCTATCCCAATTCTAGAAAAACCAAGATATGTGTTGATGTAATACAAACTTTCAACTCTTGAAAAGACCTCTAGAATTCCTATATCCACTAAAATAAACATTTTTCTTTGTAAATTTTCTCATAGGTGATGCTAGATATGAGAATTCATGAAAAAAACATTGATAATAACTAGCGAGACCAAGGAAGCTTCGTATCTCAAAGACGTTTTTGGTGGTTTCTAGGAGATAAAAACTTCTATCTTTTTAGGATCTACTAAAACACATTTTTGAGAAATCACATGGCTAAGAAAGAATATCTATTGTATCCAAAAGTCACACATTGACAATTTGGTATATAGAAGATGATATCTCATGATTCCCAACACTATATCCAAGTGTTTCTCATGATCATCATTTTTCCTTGAATACAATAATATGTCATCCATAAACACGACAAAAAAAGAATCCAGATATCTATGAAATATCTAATTCATCAATTTAATAAATACTACTGGTGCACTCATTAGACCGAAAGACATTCCTGTATATTCATAGTGGCCATATCTACTTCTGAATGTTGTCTTCAGAATATATTCTTTTCAAACTAACAATTAGTGATATCCTGATCACAAGTACATTTTAGAGAACCACTATGCTACCCTTAAATAATCAAATAGGTCATCAATGTATATAAGTGGATATCTATTCATTATCTTAACTTGGTTAATCTTACGATAATCAACACATAGTATTAGAGTTCCATATACATTATTTATGAGTAAGACCAGTGCTTCCTATAGAGACGTACTTGGATGAATAAAACCTTTACTTTCTAAATCCTCCAACTGCACTTCTAGATCTCTTAATTTTGTCGGTTCAATATTATAATATGAAAGGGAGATATGAATAGTCCCTAGAAAGATATAAATCATAAACTTTACTTCCCTTATAGATGGTAACCCTAAGAAGTTATTGAGAAAGACATCTATAAATTGATCCACAACTATTAGAGAACTTATATCCTCAATATCTTCCATCAATTCCAAATTTAACACCACCAACTGATATGAGATCATTTCGACTACTGGTGCCAACCAGCTCGTTGCACCTGTCTTTATAACCCTTTGTCCTCTGAAGAGATTCTCAATTCCATTTTTAGTTGTAAAACTAACCATTATTCCATAATAGTCAATGTGGTCCTTGAATATTGTAAACCAATCCATACAAAAGATTATATCAAATACATCCATCTCTAACACCGATAAATATCATTTTTGTTTAGCTCTATCAATAGTTATAGAACATGCTCTACAGAAAAAGGCTTAACATTTCCTTTCACCAAGTGGAGTTTGATGTTTTATCACAGAGGGAATCATCTCAAGTTTCAAACTTAGAAAATAAACAGAACAAGAAGAAATGAAGGAATGAGATGTACCAATATCAAACAACACTTACATAAGGGTATAATTCAATATAATCTTACCTCTCACTATATATGGTCCATCCCAATCATCAACATTCACCTGCTTAGATCCATAAAATTACTTCGTCGTGACACTTTTCTACTTATTTCCTTGCTAATATTTCCCTTGCTGAGGATTCATTGTGTTTCTAGAATCACTATGTTTATCTCTACAATGTTTATGAGTCTGATTCAACTGGCCTCATCCTATTATAGAATACAATACTTTTGACACCTGAGAAGTGTCTCGAGTACTCAAACTTGGAGCATAATGATAATAATGCTACAAATTTACCATCTTATTATAGTTATATAATGATCTAGGTTGTTCTGTATAGTCTCGCTTAATGTGGTAAAATAAACCACATTAGAAACATCCCATCTAATTCATTGGTTTTTTAGGAAGATTCACTGATACAACTTTTTTTATTCGGATTCTCATTCCCACCTTGGAAATAGGTGTCCCACTTCCTATTTCTCCCAACATTCAAGTTACCACTATTTCCTATAGGTATCATCATGATTCCTCCTCCCATAGCTCCTGAGATGTCACATTCAGCTATTGTCTCTATGTTCACCATCTCTGTATAATATATAATATAGACTATCGTAATCTTTGAGCAAATATCCTGCCTTAGCACTGATTTTAATATGCATGTCTTCAAGGCCACACTAGCCATAAATTCTGGTGCAAAGTTCACTAAATTCATGAATTTAGCCTCATATTCAGTGATAGAGATATTTTATTACTTCAGGCTAAAGAAGTCTATTGTTCTCTAGATTCTGAACATGTGAGGATAAAATTGTTTGTTGAAAAATTCCTCAAAATCCTCCCAACTAAGGCCTTGATCTAGTTTAGCCTATACTGATAAATCCCACAACTATCTTGAAAGATCCTAGAGCATATGAGTTTACAGTTTTACTTTCAACTCTTTCAATGTGTCGATGAAATCAAATATAATATTCATCCAATTTATCCAAACTCTTCACTTTTTGGTTCTAAATCACTCATAAATATGGGTGGATTCTACTTCAGAAACTAGATGGAATGTTCAACCCATCTTGGCTCATCCCTCTGGTTCCTAGTGTCCACATCTTAGAATTATTGGATGATACTCTTCCTTAGCACTTGGTTCACCTATGTCTCAGGTACAACCACATTCTCTGTAGCTTCCTCTAGTTAGTTTCTACGTTGCCGATTGGGTGTTATTTTCTAAATAAACAAAAAAAATTATGTCTCAATCTCCAGGAACTGAAGGCTTAGCATTTCAAATTCTATCACATCAAATATCACAACATTACTATCCAAATTTAACCAATTTTGAAAAAAAACAAACTACTCTTGTTTTTGAAAATCAAACCATTTTCAAAATACATCAATCATACCCTTTTCAATGTCTTTCATTTAAAATGTTTTTTTGCATTTTTTTCAAAAATAAAAATAATGCTTTAAATAATATGTCATTACTCAAAATAATATATAGAATACTAGTGGTAAGTCATTTTATACAATGCATTTCATGCTCATGTCATTGGATAAACCCACAAAAATGAGATTACAACATCCTATAAGTGTCTACAAAACACTTATGTACCCAACTCCCTGGTAAATTAAAGTTAAACATAAAAAGGTTAGCTATGCCTTTTTATGCTCTAAATTTCAAGTCCTGACAATCCTAATCATTTCTAATAATATAACTCAAGAATTAAACAAGAATTAATTTCAAATCCAAGACTAATAAAACTGAATACTACCTTTTCCATAGAGAAAAGACCAAGATGATACCATTTGTAATGAACTACCTATTCTTATTTTCTTAATAATACAGTGAATCATTACTAGGATTTAAGTGACATGCCCAAAATGAAAAATACTATAAATAAATACCAAAGGATTTAAAATTAAATTAGGGGATGATTTTTCTTTTAATAATAAATAAGAAACCAAAAAAACCACAACCCATAATAACTATATTATATATAATCAAAATAAATACAACTCAATAATTTATTTTATACCAAAGTGAACCCAAAATGTACATCAATGGAAGACAACTAAACCTCAATGAAAACAACGTAAGATAATTAAAAAAGACACCAAAAAAACCACAAGACTCCATACTCCACTAGCTTGGTGCTCCACTATCACCAAACAACCCAACAACTCATGAAGTAGTGCTAAAAACTTGTAGTACTCTACCTTTACCCACTTCCCGGAATATAGAATCTGAAAAAGCACCAATGTTTCAAAGAAGGGGTGAGAATAAAACTCAGTAGTTATTCCCCAATTACTTCCCTACTCAATACATTATGATGGAAAAGTTAGCAATATTTAATTAAAAAAATGATACAAAACAATTTCCAAAAATAGTTTATAAGAAAATATAAACACTTCTCAAAAAATTTTATAACAAAATATAAACAAAAACCATGTTAAAAAATTTTCCATCAAGTTATTTTCCATGTAAATAGTCATATAATTATTTAAAACAATTTTTAATTATCTATCTTGTTATAACTATTTAATTACACATATCTACAATTCCAAAAATGCATGCTTTTTTATGACAGATCAATACTCATGAGTAGTTTCTCATCGATATACTAATTCATCACAAGTTAATTAAATCCCATATTCCATTACACCTTTGGAACCAAGTACAAGGTCCTATTTCAACCATTCCTTGTAATGAAATATGAATACACACACCAAGTATTCCAAAAATCAATGCCAATTTCAATAATTTATTCTATTTTAATAAAAAGCATCCTTTTATTGAAACATTACTACGATCCAATTTAGCAAACAAATCATTTTAAAAAACTCATACCTTTATTGAAAACATTTAAATTAAATAAAATTACCAAAATTACATAACATACCCAACTTAAAATCTCAATTTTAAAATCAAGAACAAATGCCAATTTCAAGTATGCCCAATTTTCCAGAATTTCATAATTCCCCAAACCTTCACTAAAGAGGGTTCCCAATCAATGTTTAATAGCCAATTAATAATTAATATCACACACAAAACTAAATTTTAAAGAATTACTAATAGTTCCAACAAGGGGATTTGATAGTGAATCCACCTACCTCGATCATTTCAATGAAAACTGAAAATGGATGAAGAATGCTCAAGAATCCGGGTCAAGATTCCAAGAAACCGCATTAGATCACATACCCTATCATGAAAAACACAAGATCTTCCATTATTTGGAATAAAAAATCTTATATCTACCCAAAAAGGTATAGATCTAGAAAAAAACAAGAATAAAGAAGATGTAGATCTAAGAAACTGTGGAAAAATGATGAAGAATGACTAATTATCGTAAGAATCGGCCTTTCAATCATCAAGGAAAGCCCTTGGATAACTTTAAGATCGATGAGAGAACCTTATCTGGCCTTTAGAGAAGAAAAATTTTGTGTTTGGTCCGTTCTAGGCTGAAAAAGAGCAGATAGTGAAAAATGAACCAGATCCACTTTTTAAGAAAGTGGTTTCAGGCTATGCGCAGTTTTGTCACACAGTTTGGGCAAACCATGTGCAGCCCATGCCCCCCCCCCATTTTTTTCCCCAACACACTCCAAAAGCATTCCAAAATCTCCCCATCTTCACCCATAACTTTTATAAACATGAAAAGCATAATGAAAGGGTCATATACTAGAAATCTGGTGTGCTACACCTGAGGATTTCTTGGGTTTTCCACAACATTCATTTATTTTCTAGGGTTTTTTTATGGGTTTTAATGGTTTTAAAGGGCATTTTAGGTTTTTAGAGTTTCCATGAATTTTAATGGTTTTTTCACAATTTTCAAATCCTTTTAACTTTTCTCAAGGTTTCTAGATTCTTTTTGGATTTTTTAGTGTTTATCATGGTTATATAGTTTTTTCTTAAGTTATTTAGGGTTTTATAGAGTTTTTTGGAGTTATCCATTATTTTTAGTGTTTTTCTAGTATTATCCCGACTTTTCCATGGGTTTACTTATTTTTCATGATTTTCTTAGGGTTTTAAGGGTTTTCCAAGGCTTTCAAAGCTTTTTCAAGATTTTTAAGGGTTTTAAGGGTTTTTTAGGGGGTTTAAGGTTTTTTATATTTTTTCAAGGTTTTCTAATGTTTTTACGGTTTTTCTAGGGTTTTAAGGTTTTACGTGTTTCTAGTTTTTTAGGTTTTTCTATAATTTATTAAGGATTTCTAAGGGTTTCCATAATTTTCATGTGTTTTTCAATGATTTTTATGGGTTTTAATGGTTTTAAAGGTATTATATGGTTTTGTAGTGTTTTCTTGGGTTTCCATAGTATTTCTTGGGTTTTCAAAGTTTTCACACTTTTTAATGCCTTTCAAGATTTTCAAGAGTTTTTTTGGGGGGGGGTTTAGTGTTTCTCATGGTTGTATATGTGTTTCTTAATTTATTTAGGGTTTTGTAGAGTATTTAAGGTTTTTCCATTATGTTTAAATTTTTTCTAATTTTTTACAGGATTTTTGAATATTTTCTCTATTTTTCCACGATTTTCTTAGGGATTTAAGGGTTTTCAAAATCATTTTAAGTTTTTTAGGATTTTATAGGGTTTTAAAGGAACTATTGGGATTTTAAAGGTTTTAAGGTTTTATAGGGGTTTTAAGAGGTTTCTAATGTTTTTATGGGTTTTCTATATTTTTTTAATTTTTTATTTTTTAAAGATTTTTAGAATTTTGTATAGTTTCCTAGGGATTTATAGGATTTTTTCCCAAATTTCATGTGTTTTTAGGTTTTCTATGTATTTTAATAGATTTAGATGGAAATCAATGGTTTTTAGGGGTTTCTATGGTATCCATGGTTTTCATGGTTTTCCATACTTTTTATAAAATTTTAATACCTTTCAAGGTTTTCATGAGTTTTTAGGGTTTTTTGTATTTATTTTGGTTATATAGGTGTTTCTTAGGTTATTTAATGTTTCAGATAGTTTTTATGGTTTTACCGTTGTTTTTAAGGTTTTAATTTTGTTTTCCAGGATTTTTAAAGTTTTTCCTTGGGATTTCATATTTTTCTTGGGGTTTTAAGGGTTTTACATAGTTTGATTTGTCATTTTAGGATTTTTAAGGGATATAATGGATTTATAAAGCATATAGGTTATCTAAAAGTTTTCAAGGTTTTATAATGTTCACTTAAGTTTTTTTTGTTAAAATTTAAGTGTTTTTAGTGTTTTTAGTTTTCTTTAGAGTTTCTTGGGGATTTCTATATTTTTTTGAATCTTTTGTGTGTTTTCCAAGGTATTATATGGGGTTTAATGGGTTTGTTGTGTAATCTAGGGTTTTGTAGGGTTTTATAGGGTTTCCATGGGTTTTTATTATTTTTAAACCTTTTAAACTATTTTTAAGGTATCTATGTGTTTTTAGGGGTTTTTAGTGTTTTGAATTGTTATATAAGAATTTGTTATTTCATTTAGAGCTTTATAGAGTTTTAGGGCCTTTTATATTATTTTGAAGGGTTTTCTAATGTTTTCCTAGCATTTTCAAGTTTTTTCTTGTTTTTTCATGATTTTCTTGGGGTTTATGACTTTTTCAAGTCTTTCTATGCTTCTTTGTATTTTCAAGGGCTTTTTATGATTTTAACAGTGTTTAAGATTTTAGATATCTTTTTTAGATTTTAAAATGTTTTTTAGGGTTTTTTGTGTTTTTAATGTTTTAAGTGTTTTAGGAGTTTTTAAGTTTTTCTAGAGTTTCCAAAGGATTTACAGGGTTTACCATAACTTTCATGTATTTCCCAGGATCTTCTATCAGTTTTATTGGTTTTAAATGGTATTCTAGGGTATTATAGGGGTTTTTATAGGTTTCTTTGGGTTTTCATAGTTTTTACATTTTTCACACATTTTATTGATTTTAATTGAATTTAAGAGTTTTTTTGGTTTTTAGTGTTTCTCATAGTTATATAGGGGTTTATTAAGTTATTTATGATTCTACAAGGTTTTTACGTATCTTTCCATTTTTCAAGTTTTTTTAGTTTTTTCCTAGCTTTTTCATGGTTTTCCTTATTTTTTTCTAGATTTCATGGGTTTTTAAGAGTTTTTTAAGGGTTTCTAAGTTTTTTTATGATTTACAAGGGATTTCTTTCTAAGTTTTTAATGGTTTTCAATGTTTTTCAGGGATTCCAAGGTATTTTAGTGTTTTCTATGTTTTTGATTTTTTATTTATTTATAGGGGTTTTTATGTTTTTCTAGAGTTTCCAGATGGATTTTTGGGGTTTCAAAAAATTTCATTACTTTTATTGGGTTTTATTTGAATTTTAATGGTTTTCTAGGGTATTCTATGGGTTTGTAGGGTATTTTAGTGTTTCTATGGGTTTTCATGATTTCTAACAATTTTCACACCTTTTTAATAATTTTCTATTATTTCAAGAGTTTTTTGATGTTTTTAGTGTTTCTCATAGTTATATAGGTGTTTTTTAAAAATTTTAGGTTTTTTAGAGTTTTTAATGAATTTTCCATTATTTTCATGGGTTTTCTAGTGTTTTCCAAGTTTATCAATTATTTCCTTATTTTTTAATGATTTTATAAGTTTTTTAGGATTCTCATGGGATTTTAGGGCTCTCTAAGGTTTTTATGGTTTTATAGGTGTTTTAAGGTTTTTAATATTTTTAAGGGGTTTTCTGTGTTTTTAAATTTTTATGTGTTTTTAGGGGTTTTTAGGTTTTATAAAGTTTCTTAAGCCTTTACAGGGTTTTCCATAATATTATTTTGTTTTCTAGGATTTTGATAGGTTATAATGGTTTTGTAGGGTATTATAGGGATTTATAGGGTTTTCTATATTTTCTATAGTTTTCAAGGGTTTTCACAATTTTCATACCTTTTTAATGATTTTCAATTTTTTCCATAGTTTTTGGGGGTTTCTAGTGTTTCATATGGTTATATGGGTTTTTGTTAATTTATTTAGTGTTTTGTTGAGTTTTCAAGTTTTTTCTAGTGTTTTCTTGGTTTTTTCAAGGTTTTCATTATTTTATTCAAGATTTTATTAAGGGTTTTAAGGGTTATCCAATGTTTTATTTGTTTTTCATGATTAAAAATGGATTTAAGGGATTTTTAAAGGTTTCAGTATTTTTTTACAGCTTTCAATGTTTTATAGGGGTTTTTATGTATTTTTAAAGGTTTTGTGTTTCTAGGATTTTAAGGTTTTTTCTAGAGTTTCTCAGGGATTTTTAGGATTTTCCATAACTTTGATGTGTTTTATAGGATTTTATATGGGTTTTAATAGTTTTTAGGATATTATAGTATTTTGTAAAATCTTCTAGGGTTTTCCATGGTTTTTCATGATTTTTCACATATTCACACTTTTTGGTGTTTTCATGGTTATCAAGAGTTCTTTGAAGTATTTTTGTGTTTCTCATGGTTATATAGTTATTTATTAAGTTATTAAGATTTTTTAATATTTTTTAGGGTTTTTTCAATTATTTTCAAGGGGTTTCTAGTGTTTCTACGTCTTTTTATGGGGTTCCTTATTTTTTTCATGGCTTTCTTGGGGTTTTAAGTGTTTCTATGTTTTTTGATCTTTCTATAGAGTTTTAAGATATTTATAGGGGTTTAAAGGTTTTCTATATTTTTTCATGGTTTTATATTGTTTTCTAGGACTTTTATATGTTTTTAGATCTTCAAGTGTTTTTATGGGGTTTTAGATTTTTCAATAGTTTCTCAGGAGTTCCAAGCTCTTACACAACTATCATGTGTTTTAGAGGGTTTTATATGAGTTTTAATTGTTTTGAAAGGTGTTCTAGGGTTTTGTGGGGGTTTATATGGTTTTCATGGCTTTTCACGACTTTCATAATTTTTTTAAAAGTTTTTAAGGTTTTCAAGAGTTTTTTTGGGGGTTTTGGTGTTTCTCATTGAATACTAGAGTAACCTTGTACCAGGTGAATAATTTACTAACAAACCAGCTTATTAGTGAAATACTAATAAATAAAGTAATTTTAGAAGAAAGTGAATGAATTGATAGTTAGGGTTTTATATATCCAAGAATTATCTCATGTTCAGTTCCTATATTGTTGGTGTTGATGAAAGATTGTACATATCACATGTGCATTGATAATAGAGATATAAATAATATTACCATCAAGTACAGGTATCCCATTCCACAACTCAATGATATGATTGATGAATTACATTGGTCATAAATATTTTCAAAGTTTGATCATTATAGTGGATACCACCATATTCAGATGAAGGAATGGGATGAGTGGAAAATAATATTAAAAAATGATTTTTTGAATTTTTTTCTTACCATTCAACCTCTAAAATGATTCTAGTATATTCATGCGGCTTATGAATGAAGTTTTAAAATGATTTAATAGAAGATTTATTTTTATTGATCTGGATTATATTTTGATTTATATCAAATATGTAGAGATCCATGTGGATTATCTTCAATAGATATTTGGCATTCTAAGGGAAAAAAATCTATTAAGAAAGTTGAAAAAGTGAAAGTTCTTTTCAAATAAAGTGGTGTTTTAGGATACCTGGTATCCAAATAAGAAATCATGGTGGATCAATAAAAGTTGAAGAAATCAAGTCCCAAACACCAAAAAAATCCATAACATAAGTAAGGAGTTTTCATAGTTTTAAATTTGTTTTATCATCATATTGTTTTCAATTTCATCACTATCATGATACCTATCAACGATTAATTGAAAAATGGGAAATTTTAGTGGCCAAAGGTATAAAATAAATCCTTTGAAATCATTAAGAAGATGTTATGAGAAGCGAATATTTTGGAATTTCCAAATTTAGATCAAGTCTTTAAAGTGGAGTGTGATGTAAGTGGAGTTGGGATACACACTATACTCATAAAAAGAAAGTGTCCTATTAAATATTTCAGCGAGAAATTGAGTGATTCAAGGAGTAATTACAAAACCTATAATAATTAATTTTAAAATATTCGAAAATCCCAAGATAATTTATATCATTATTTGAGATCAGAAAAGTTTTTTCTTCGTTATGACCACCTAGAATTGATATTTATCAATGTTCGACACAATTTGATTTTGATGTATGAAAATTTGGTGAAATTATTGAAATCATTATAATTTTTGTAAAAATATAAGAATAATAAAGATAATATGGTGGACAATGATTTATCCTAAAGGTATGCATTACATAACATTATGAATTCTATAATTCATGGATTATAGTTTATGAAAGAATATTATCAATGTGATATAGAGTTAGATACTATTTTACTATAATGTAAAAATATATTTAAGGATGATTATTATTTAAATTATGGATTTATCTTTAATAGAAACAAGTTGTTTGTTCTAAAGGGTACGTTCTTATTCAAGAGCCACATGAAGGGAGATGTGCTGGTAATTTTGGAATAAAAAAACCATAGAGATACTAAATGATTATTTTCACTAAAAAAATAAATAAGATATCCAAGAAGTTATTTCGATATGTGAGACATTTTAAAGTGGCAATATTTATTTCAAGCCTAGTTTATACACTCCATTACCTATTCCAGAGTAACCATGGAAATATCTTAACATGGATTTCATTATTGATTTACTAAAGACTCAGTGAGGTAGAGATTAAATAATGGTTGTTATTGACATATTTTATAATATATATCATTTGATATCTTTCTATAAGACTCAATATGTAGTAAAAGTGGTGTATTTTATTTCAAATAGATTTTTCACATTCATGAAATTCCTTACAGATTTGTTACAGATTGAGACATTAAAATTTTCAACTATTTTTAATGGACATTATAGAGAAATTCAGTTTGAAGATTCTTTTCAAAATTTCCTATCAAAAAAAATTGATGGGAGAATATAAATTACCAATGATAATTTGGGAAATAGTTTGATTAAATTGGTGAATAAAAATATAAGAAATTTGGATTTATAGATTACACAATATGAATTTATAAATAATAGATCTTCTAGTGCTACCACTCAATAGTATCCCTTCAAATTGGTTTATAGAATCAATCCAATCACTCCAATATAATTGTTCTATTTGCCTCTTGATTTTAAGGTGAATATTGATTCAAAGTAGAAGGAAAACAAGGTGAATAATTTTCATTAATCTATTTATACCCATATAGAGTAGTTTAATATAGCTTACAAGAGTTAAACTAACCAGAATTAGAAGAAAACCATTTTGAAACCTAGAGAGAGATTATGGATTGACCTTTATAAGGAGATATTTTTATCTGAAAGGAAGAGTGAGTTGAAACTATGAGCTAAAGTTCCGTTTAGAATACTTGAAAAAAGTGGGAAATAATACCTATAAGATCGATTTACCCAATGATTTTGGTGGTGTTTCTGAAATGTTCAAAATTTTGAACCTATCTCCATAAATTGAGGATAAAAATGCTATGGATTTGGGGCAAAATACTCTGTATCCAAAAATGATATGAAGTATATTCAACCTAGGGAGAATATATTTAGGCTTGAAAAACATTTTAAGCCCAATTGTTATTAGAATTGGACCAACCCACATTTTCTAACATCCAACATAATGGTGGGCCACAATACAATTATTTGTGGCATAAAGGTTTATACTTACATGTCAAGGGAAATAAATCCATATAATCATATTAATAAAAATAGATAACATGGATAAAAGAATCATTAATAATAATTTTCATTACTTTAGTCAGTGGGGTCATTAATTAGCATGTGAATGTGGTTTTTATGATTTTTATATGCCCTTTGAATGCCCCCTTGAATTTTAATTCAATTTGGGTCATTAATATATCTTTAATTGGTTTTATAATATATTTAACTCCTTTGTAATGGTAAAACTTTATTTATATGAATTTCAAATCTTTCTTTGCAATTTTTTTTGCTTCAGCCTCTTCCCTTTACTCGAAATTGGTGATGTATCTCCATTACTAGTGACATAGTCTTTAATATTTGAGAAACCTTGGTGGGTGGCATTGAATTTATACTTTGGTCATTCGGATACACTTTGCAGAGTCATCCTTACTTACTCGTTTCATGATTCCTTCATAGTATAACTTTAGCACTTGATTTTTTGGTGAATATTGGTGCAGAGTATATGGAAAGGAAGAGGAAGAAGTTTTATGAATATGTTCGTGCTCAAATATAGAAGTCTAATCAAGAATAATAGAAGAGAGATAACAAGAATTAGAAATAGAACATTTTAATCCCTAGAGAAAAAGTATGGATTCACCTTCATGAGGAGATATTTAAATCTAAAAGGAGAAGCAAACTAGCACCATGAGCTGCAGATCTATTCAAGGTACTTGAGTGAGTGGGAAATAATGCCTATAATATTGACTTAGTCGATGATTTTGGTGGCATTTCTATAAGGATAAACATTGGGGACTTGTCTCCATATATTGAGGATGATGATGCCATATATTTTAGGGCAATTACACTCTAATAAGAAGGGAATAATATGACCCAAATTCAACCCATGGTTAACACTTTTGAGATTTATAATAATTTTAAGCCCAATTTTTATTCAAATTAGACCAACCCATAATTTTTAACATCCAATATAATGGTTATACACAACACAGTTATTTGGGCTCTATAATAATTTATTTACATGAAAAAGGAAGGAAAATCATAAAATTACATTAAAGAAGAGAGTGAACATGGATAAAATATACATTAAGAAGGAATTTCGCTAAATTAGTAAGTGAGGTGAATAATTAGCATGATGACGTAGTTTTTATGATTTTTATGTGACTTTTGATTGCCCTAATGCTTTGTAATTTGATTTGGATCATTAATATATCTTTATATTGTATTTATAATGTATTTTTAACTCTTTTGTAATGGTTATATTGGAATCCTATGAATTTTGAAGCTTGCTTTGCAATTTTCTTACTTTATCCTATCCCCATTTCCCGAAATTGGTGGTGTATCTCCATTACTGGTAACTTAGTCTTTAAACTTGGTAAAATTTTGGTTTGTGAAATTTACATTAAGAATTAGTCATTCAATAACACTTCACCGATTTATCTCCACTTATTAGTAACATGCTTTCACCAATGCATCAAATTTAAGAGTTTTGAAGGTTTTTAGATTTTTAGGCTTTTACAATGTTTTTAGGGACTTTTTTTGTATTTTTAATGTTTTAAGTGGTTTTTGGTTTTTATATATTTTATTAGGGATTTCTAGGGTTTTCCATAACTTTCATTATTTTCTAGAGTTTAATTTTAGTTTTAATATGTTTTTAAAGTATTCAAGTGTTTTGTAGGGTTTTCTAGTGACTCCTTGGTTTTCATGATTTTTCATAATTTTTAAAAATTTTAATGCTCTTTATGTTTTTCAAATGTTTTTGGGGTTTTAGTGTTTCTCTTGGTTATATAGGTGTTTCTTTATATATTTATGTTTTTATATAGTTTTAAGATTTTTCCATTGTTTTTAAGGGGTTTTTAGTTTTTTAAATGATTATTCAAGGTTTTTCATGTTTTTCATGATTTTATTAGGGTTCTAAGGGTTTTCCAAGGGTTTTGAGTCATATTCAAGATTTTAACGATAATTAAGGAATTTCTAGGGGTTTTATGGCTTTTAGGTGTTTTAGGGGTTTTTAATGTTTTCCATGGTTTTTCATCATTTTAAAAGCTTTAAGTGTTTTAGGGGTTTTTAGTTTTTTTATAGTTTCTCAGTACTTTCCATGGTTTTTTGGGGTTTTAAGGGTTTTATCAGGTATTCTAAGTTTTTTAGGGTTTTTAAAGGTTTATATGGTTTTTCACAAATTTGAAACTCTTTAATAATTTATAATGTTATCAATAGTTCTTTGTAATTTTTAGTGTTTCTCATATTTATATAGGTTTTTATTATGTTATTTTGGGTATTTCACAGTTTATATGGATTTTATCATTATTTTCAGGGTTTTATTAATTTTTCCCAGTTTTTTCAATATTTTCCTCATTTTTTATGATTTTATAGGGGTTTTAAGTCTTTTCAAAGGTTTATAAGTTTTTTAATAATTTTAATGGTTTTTAAATGTTTTCTTGGGTTTTAAAGTTTTTTTGGGTTTTTATGATTTTTTAGTTTTTTTCAAAGTTTTCTAATGTTTTATAAGGTTTTTCTATATTCTTAATTATTTAAGCATTTTTTGGGGTTTTTAAGTATTTTTATAGCTTCTTGAGACTTTCTAAGATTTTATATGGGTTTTAATTAGTTTAAAAGGTATTCTTAGCTATTGTAAGTTTTTTTAGTTTTTCATGGGTTGGTTTGGCATACATGGTTTGGGATATGATCTCGATGATCTTGAACTTCTCCTATAAACGGTTTCGATCACGCTTAAGTTGTTGGATCTCAGATTAGTCTTGGTTGAGGAAAAATCTCAATAATTCTAACTCCCTCAAAATCTATGATAAATGGGCTTCAAAGGGTATGATCCTAATATTTGAGGCTATCACTTCCTCTTTCTGTGTCAATTGGATTTATTAAAACCCTATATTTATACCAATCATTGGATCATTGTTCAATGACTATATTATCAAGGGTAAAGATACTTAACAGTATTTTAAATCTGATAGGATAAAACTAAACAAGTTTATGTGTTTTCTATAACCATATTATAAAATAATCATTTAATTAAATCATAAGGGTAATTTTATTTATAACAGTTTAGATTGTTACACTATAAGATCGATTTACCAAATGATTCTTAGTGGAATTTCAATAAGGTTTAACATTAGTGACTTGTATCTATAAATTAAGGATGATGTGGACATATATTTGAAGAAAATAATCTCCAACAAGGTGGAAATGATATAGACCCAATTCAACCCAAGGATAACACTTTTTGGCTAAATAATAATTTTAATCCCAATTATTATTATAATTGGAGCTGCCCACACTTTTTTAACATCCATCATAATGGTGGGACACAAAAAACTTATTTGGGCTCCAAAAATGATATATCAAAATGGTATAGGAAAGAAATTCATATAATATTATTAAATAAGAGAAAGAACATAGAGAAAATCTTTATTAAGAATAATTATCACTACTTTAGTTAGTGAGGTCAATAATTGTCATGGGAAAGTTGTTTTTATTCCTTCTTATTTGACTTTTGAGTGCCCCCATGCCTCTTAATTCGGTTTGGGTCATTTCTCACTCTTTATTTTTTCTATATAATGTATTTTTCACTCCTTTATAAAGGCTATACTATAATCCTATGAATTTTGAAGCTTTCTTTAAAACTTCCTTACTTTAGCCTCTCTCCTTTATCTGGAATTGGTGGTGCATCTCCATTACTCGTGACCTAGTTTTTAAGCTTGGGGAAACCTTAGTGAGTGGTGTTTCTTTTAAGCCTTGGTTATTTGGTTAACCTTCACAGCTTATTCTCTACTTACTCATTATTTTCTTTCATTGACACATCAAATTTATGGGTTTTATAGGGTTTTAATGGTTTCCTAGGTTTTTAGAGTTTTCTAATGTTTTATAGGTTTTTTTTTCATTTTAAAAGTTTTAAATGTTTTTAGGTTTTTCTAGAGTTTCTTGGGGCTTTCCAGGGTTTTAAGAAAATTCATATGTTTTCTAGGGTTTTCTTTGAGTTTTAATGACTTTGCAAGATATTCTTGGGTTTTGTAGGGGTTTCTTGAGATTCCAAGGTTTTTCATAATCTTCACACATTTTTAATTCTTTTGATTTTTTTTAAAAATAGGGGTTTTTAGTGTTTCTCTTGGTTATATAAGAACTTCTTTAGTTAATTAGGGGGTTTCAGGCTATTTAAGGCTATTTATATTGTTTTCAAATTTTTTATAGTGTTTTATCGGCCTTTTCAAGGTTTTATTTGTTTTTCATGATTTTATTGGGGTTCTAAGGGGTTTATAAGTTTTTGAAGGTTTTTTAGGATTTTTAGGTTTTTAAGTTTTTCTTTGTTTTTTTCATGATTTTCAATTTTTCCCATAGTTTTTCATCGTTTTTTAAATTTTAAGTATTTTTAGGGGTTTCTAGGTTTTTATAGAGTTTCCTAAGGCTTTATAAGGTTTTCCAAAAATTTCATGTGTTTTTAATGTTTTCTATAGGGTTTCAAGGTATTCTATGGTTTTGAAGGGTTTTCTAGGATTTACATGAATTTGTCTTGGTTTTCCACAAACATTGATTTTTAATTATTTTCAAGGTTTTAAATAGTTCTTTATGATTTTTAGTGTTTCTCAATGTTAAATTGGTGTTTCTTATGTTATTTAGGGGTTTCTATAGTTTTTAGAGTTTTGTACTATTATTTACAAGGTTTTCCTTGTATTTTCCAGGGTTTTCAAGGGTTTTATTACTTTTCATGATTTTATTGAGGTTTTCGAAGATTTATAATTTTTTTCAATATTTTCAAGAGATTTAATGGATTTCTAGGGTTTTAAGGTTTTTAATGGGTTTTCATAGTTTTGGAATTTTTTCTTAGGTTTTTCTGTGTTTTTAATGCTTTATGTGTTTTTAGTTTTTCTAGAGTTTCAGGGGACTTTACAAGGTTTTCCACAATTTTCATGTGTTTTCCAGGGTTTTAGTGGGTTTATAGGATATTCTAGAGTATTATAGGTTTTTTTTATTGTTTAAATATTTTTTCATGGGTTTTCACAATTTTCACAGTTTTTAATGATTTTCACGGTTTTTAAGAGGTTTTTGGGATTTTAGTGTTTCTCATAGTTATATAGGCGTTTCTTAAGTTATTTAGGGGTTTATAGTGTTTTAAGGGGTTTCCCATTATTTTCAAGGTTTTTATAATGTTTTCCATGATTTTTCATGGCTTTCCTTATTTTTCATGATTTTATTGGGGGTTTTAGAGTTTTACAAGGATTTATAAGTTTTCTTTATGATTTTCAAGGGATTTAAGGGCTTTCTAGGGTTTCTAAGGTTTCTAGGATTTTCAGGGTCTTCCAATGTTTTCTAGGTTTTTTATATATATTAATGGTTTAAGTGTTTTTATGTGTTTTTTAGGTTTTTATAGAGTTTTTGAGGGATTTATAATATTTCCACCACTTTCATATGTTTTAAAATGATTTTTATGGGTTTCAATGGTTTTGTAGGGTATTTATGGTTTTATAGGGTTTTCTATGGGTTCTATGATTTTTCATGGGTTTCACAAGTTTTTAATTATTTTCAAGGTTTTCAAGAGTTTTTTGGGGATTTTAGTATTTCTATTGGTTATATAGAAATTTCTTAAGTTATTTAGGGTTTTTTAGCATTTTTAAACATTTTTTCCATTTCTTTTAAAGTTTTTATTGGATTTTCTACAATTTTTGATGGTTTTCTTTATTTTCATGATTTTGTTGGGGATTTAATGGTTTTATAATGTTTTATAAGTTTTCTTAAGGATTTTCAATTGCTATAAGGGCTTTCTAGGTGTTTCTAATATTTTATAGGTTTTTAGGGTTTTCTAATGATTTCAGGAATTTTTTATTTTTTTATGTTTTATGTATTTTATATATTTTTAGATTTTTGTATAGTTTCCTGAGGATTTCTAGAGGTATTCAAAATTTTCAAATATTTTTAGGATTTTTAAGATATTTACTTGTTTTACAGGGTATTTTAGGGTTTTTTATGGTTTCCATGGGGTTTTATAGGTTTTCATGGTTTTCATGGTCTCTGATGCTTTTCAAGGTGTCAAGAGTTTTTTTTAGTTTTTTTGTGTTTCTCTTGGTTATATAGGTGTTTCATATGTTATTTACGGTTTTAGAGAGTTTTAAGGTTTTTTCATTATTTTCAAGGTCTTCATTGTGTTTTCTAGTTTTTTATATTCTTTCCTTATTTTTTCATGATTTTCATAGGGGTTTATGGGGTTTCCATGGGTTTCAATGTTTTTAAAGAATTTATAGGGATTTAAGGGATTTATATGTTTTTAATGTTTTTCAATTTTTTTCAAGGTTTTACAATGTTCTCAAGAGTTTTTTTATTAAAGTTTTATGTGTTTTAATATTTTTAGGGGTTTCTAGAGTTTCCTTTGGATTTTCAAGGTTTTATGAAACTTTCATGCATTTTCCAAAGATTCAATTGTTTTTAATGGTTTTGTAGGGTATTCCATGGTTTTGTAGGGTTTCAATAGTTTTTCATATGTATTTTAATTTTTATTTATTTTATTTTTTCCAAGTTTTTTTGGGGTTTTAGTGTTCCTCATAATCATATAAGTGTTTCTAATATCGTTTAGGGTTTTTCAAAATTTTAAGTCTTTTCTCATTATTTTCAAGGATTTTTTTGTGTTTTCTAGTCCTTTTCATGATATTTCCTTGTTTTATTAGGATTTTAAGGCATTACATCGTTTTATATAATTTTTTAGGTTTTTAAAGTGATTTAATTTCATTTAATGTGGTTTAAGGATTTCTCAGGTTTTTTGGTTTTAAGATGTTTTTCATTATTTTCAATGATTTACATATTTTTGGGAATTTTTAGGTTTTCCTATAGTTTCTTATGGTTTTCTAGGGTTTTACAAAATTTTCTTATGTTTTCTAGGGTAATATATGGGTTTTAATGGTCTTGTAGGGTATTCTAGTATTTTTTTTAGTGTTTTCTTGGGGTTTCTATGAATTTTCATTATTTTTTACAATTTTTACATTTTTTAAAGTTATTTTCATGTTTTTAAGTGTTTTTTTAGGGTTTTAAGTGTTTCTCAGGGTTATATTGGGGTTTTGAAATTTTTAAGGGTTTTTCAAATTTTAAGTGTTTTTGGTGCTTTTTTTCCTTTTTAATGTTTTCTTTATTTTTTTCATAATTTTATTGAAGTTTTAAGTGTTTCCCAAAGTTTTTTTATGTTTTATAGGATATTTAAGGGCGTGGTTTCTAGGGTTTTTAAGGTTTTCATGGTTTTTTCAAGGATTTTAATTTTTTCTAATGTATTTATGTGTTTTTAAAGTTTTACTTTTTTTTATGTGTCTTTATGCATTCTAGAGTTTCCTAGGGATTTCTAGGGTTTTCTAAAACTTTCATTTGTCTTTAATGGTTTTATATGGGTTTAAATCATTTTTAGGGTATTATATGGTTTTGTAGGGTTTCCGTGATTTTTCATGGGTTTTCAAAATTTTCACTCCTTTTTAGTGATTTTCACAAATTTCAAGGGTGTTTTTGAGGTTTTTAGTGTTTATCATACTTATATAGGTGTTTCTTAGGTTGTTTTGGATTTTATAATGTTTTTAATTTATTTAAATTATTTTAAAGTTTTCTCTAGTGTTTTTTAGTATTTTTCAGGGATTTCCTTATTTTTTTATTTTCTACATATTTTAGGATTTCCCAAGATTTTAAGGGCTCTCTAGGGTTTTTAGGATTTCTATGGTTTTCTGGGTTTTCTAATGTTTTATAGGGTTTTCTATGTTTTTAAAGTTTTATGTTTTAGGGGTTTTTAGGTTTTTATAATATTTCCCAGGCCTTTCTAGGGTTTTTCATAAAATGTCTTTATTTTCTAAGGTTTTCTATAGGTATTAATAGTATTTTAGAGTATTCTTGTGATTTATAAGATTTTTTAGGATTTCTATGGTTTTCCATTAGTTTTAAAAAATTTCATATGTTTTTAATGATTTTCATGGGTTTTAATAGTTTTTTTGTTCTTAGTGTTTTTCAAAGTTACACAGGGTTTTATAATTTTTTAATAGTTTTTTTTATGTTTTTTATATTATTTTTAGGGATTTTTTAGTGTTTTCCATATTTTTTCATGGGTTTCCTTATTTGTTGTCATGATTTTTTTGGGGGTTTAAGGTTTTAATACGTTTTTCTATGTTTTTTATGATTTTCAATAAATTAAAAGGTTCTTTGGGGTTTTAAGGTTTTCTAGGGTTTTTATGGTTTTCTATTAATTTATAGTGTTTTTCTGTATTTTCAATATTCAAGTGTTTTGAGGTGATTTTAGGTTTTTCTTGAGTTTATTAGGGTATTATAGGGTTTAAAAAAAATTACGCATTTTCTATGGGTTTTAATGGTTTTCTAGGATGTTCTAGGGGTTTTAAGGTTTTCTAGAGTTTTATGGGTTTTCATGGGTTTTCATAGTTTTCACACTTTTTGTGTTTTTATGGTTTTCAATAGTTTTTTTTCATTTTTTTGTATTTCTCATGGTCATAATGGGTTTTTATGTTATTTAGTCTTTTCCATAACTTTTTATTTTTTTCCATTATTTTCATGGTTATCCTAGTGTTTTTATAATTTTTTCAAGGTTTCTATTTTTTCAATTATTTTATTGGGGATTTATGGTATTTCTAATATTTTTTATGTTTTAAATATTTTATAGGGTTTTAAGGGATTTATTGTGGTTTTAAGTATTTCTAGGGGTTTTCATGGCTTTCCAATGTTTTCCATATTTTTATATTTTTTTAAATTTTTATGTGTTTTATAGGTTTTTAGGTTTTTATAAGGGTTCCTAGGAATTACAGGGATTTATGTAATTTTCATGTGTTTTCTGGGGTTTTCTATAAGTTTTAATAGTTTTCTTGTTATTTTAGGGTTTTTCAGTTTTCTAGGGTTTTCATGGGGTTTCACAGATTTTACTTTTTAAAAACTTTTCAAGAGTTTTTGGGGGTTTTATTGTTTCTCATTGAACTCTAGATTGACCTTGTACAGGGATCACAATTTTCTTAATAAAATATTTTATCAGTGAAATCCTAATAAATCAAAGAAATTACAAAATCAAATGAATGAATTAATGGATTAAGGTTTGGTAAGGACAGAAATGATATAATGTTTAGTTCTAACATTGTTGGTGCTAAAGAAATATGGTACCTACCACGTGTAAATTGATAGCAATGCTATTAATAATATTACCATAAAATAAAAGTATCCCATTCCATGACTCAAAGATATGCTCAATTAATTACATAGGTCGTTAATGTTTTTAAAGGTTGATATTTAGAGTGGATAACATTATATTTAGATGAATGAAGGGGATGAGTGAAAAAAAATCAAAACCAAAGTTAGATTGTTTGAGTGGTTGGTCATGCTACTCAGCCTCTCAAATACTTCTAGTACATTCATGCGACTCGTGATTGAAGTTCAGAAACCATTTATTGGTAAATTTTATTTTTTTTATCTAGATGATATATTATTTTATAGAAAATATGTGGAGAGACATGTGGATAATCTTCAGAAGGTATTTAGAATTATAAGGAAAAAAAACTATATAAAAACATGGAAAAGTGTGAGTCATTTTCAAATAAAGTGGTGTTTTAGGAGATGTGGTATCTAATGAAGGAATCATGGTAGATCAATCAAAAGTGGAAGCAATCAAGTCCTATCCACCACTATATTCCATAATAGAATTAAAAGGTTTTCATTAGCTGACATTTTTTATCATCTTTTTATTTCAAATTTTAGTAAACTAATGGCACATATCACCAATTTCTTGAAAAATGGGGAATTTTAGTGGTGATAGAAAACAAATAAATCATTAAAAATATTTAAGAATAATTTATGTGATGCACTAGTTTTTGAATTAACTAATTTTGATGAAGTATTTTAAGTAGAGTGTGATGCAAGTGGAGTTTGGGTAGGCACTATCCTCATCCAAAGAAAGCATCATACTATAAATTTTAATCAGAAATTTAATGATTAAATAAGGAATTTCATCACCTATGAAAAGTAATTTTATGTAATTGTGAGAGACCTAAATAATTGGTCTCATTATTTGAGACCAAAATAGTTTTTTCTTCAGTTTGACCCCCATGCATTAAAATTTATCGATACTCAACACATCCTATGTTTGAGGTAAGAAAATTGGATGGATTTATTATAATCATTCTCATTTTTTTTTCAAATTATAATAAGGGAAAAGATAACATGGAGGTAAATTATTTATCTTCAAGGTATGCATTGATTTCCATTCTAGAGGCTTTAATTCTTGGATTTTACCTTATGGAATAGGATTATAAAACTGAAAAAAAGTTAAATGTAATTTTATTCCAATATAAAAATATTTTTTTGGAATATTATTATATACATTATGGGTTTCTATTTAAGAAAAAAAATTGTTTGTTTTAAAGGGTAATTACAGGGACTTACTCATTTGGGTGCCATATGAAGGGAGACATATTGGTCATTTGGACATCCAAAAAACCTTAGAGATAAACAAAGATAATTTATACTAAACAAAGATTAAATAATATTTCCACAAAATTATTTCAATATATGGGACATGTTAAAGAGAAAATATTCATTTCAAGAAAAGTTTATACACTCAATTTCCGGTTCTAGGGAAACCATGGGAAGATATCAACATGGATTTAATTATGGATTCACCCAAGACTCAATGAGGTAAATTTTAAATAATGGTTATTTTTGATAAATTTTATAAGATAACTAATTTTATACCCTGACATAAGACTGAAGATATAGTGAGAGTGTGATAATTGTTTTTCAAATAAATTGTTTTTCTTCACACAATTACTCGCATCATTGTTCATAATAGAGAAACTAAATTTCTCATCCATTTCTAGAGGAAATTATGGGGTAAATTTAAAATGAATCTTATTTTCATCACTTCCAATCATCCTTAAACTGATGGGAAAATTGAAGTTACCAATCTTACTTTGAGAACTATTCTAAGATCATTGTTGGATAAGAATATGAGATATTGGTATTTACATTGTGCACAAGATAAATTTATATAAAATGGATCTCCCAGTGATACCACTCAAAATTACCCATTAAAAGTGGTTTATGGAATCAATCTAATCACTCTTATAGAATAATTCCATTTTCCTATTTATTTTCAAGTGAATACTGATGAAGAGAAGAAATAAATTAAAATTAATTAGTTTCATGAATCTATTCGTGATAAAAATGAAAAGTCTAATAAAGTATACAAGAGGTGTGATAACAAGAATCAGAAGTAATTTTTTTATAAAACTAGAGAATAAGTATGGATTCAACATTAAAAGAAGATATTTCCATCCCAAAGGAAGAGTAATCTAGCACCAAAATCCTAAGGTCTATTCAAATTACCTAAACAAGTGTGAAATAATACCTATAATATTGATTTACCTGATGATTTTGGTGGCATTTCTATAACATTAAGCATCGGGGACTTATATTAATACACTAAGGATGATGATACTATACATTTGTGGGAAAATACTTTATAACTGAGAGGAAATGATATGGACTTGATTTAACCCAAGGAGAATACTTTTTTGGTTTGATAAAAAAATTTAAGCCCAATTGTTTTTCAAATTGGACTAGCCCACACTTCTTGACATCTAGCACAATGGTGGACCAGAACATATTTATTTGTGGCCCCAAAGGACAAATCAACATTGAAGGGGAAAGAAATTAATTAAGGCACATTAATGAGGAGAAAAAAATGACTAAAATCATAAATAAGAAGGGATTTTTCTAATTTATTTAGTAGGTTCATTAATTAAAATGAGAAAGCAGGTTTTATGCTTTTACATGACCTATGAGTGTCCCCATTACTTTTAATTCAATTTGGGTCTTTACACTTTACTTATTTGGTCTTTATAATACATTTTAAATCTTTTATAATGGATATATTTTAATCTTATGAATTTTTAGGTTTTATTTGAAACATTATTACTTTAGCCTCTTCCCTCCACCTAAAATTAGTGGTGCATCTCCATTGTTGGTGACATACCCTTTAATCTTGGAGTAACCTTGGTGAGTGGCATTACCCTTAAGCCTTGGTCACTTGGTGGGTGGAATTACCCTTAATCCTATGATTTTCTTAGGGTTTTAAGTGTTTTTAAGTTTTTTAGCATTTTTAAGGGTTATCTGGGGTCTTAAAGTTTTTATAGATGTTTTTAGAGGTTTAAAATGTTTCTAGGGTTCGTATGTGTTTTTAAAGTTTTAAGTTGTTCTAGAGGGTTTAAGGTTTTTCTTGAGTTTACAAGGGAAATATGTGGGTTTCTATGAATTTCATGCATTTTTTTAGTGTTTTCATGATTTTTAATGTCACAATAGAGTATTCTAGGGCTTTGTTGGGTTTTATAGGATTTTAATGTTTTTTTTTCATATTTTCACACTTTTTAATGCATTTTAATGTTTTCAGTAGTTTTTTGGGGGTTTTAGTGTTTTTCTTGAATATATAGGAATTTATTAAATTTTTAGGGTACTATAGAGTTTTTATATTTTTTAAATTGTTTTAAAGTTTTTTTTAATGTTCTCTATGTTTTTTCATGTTTTTTCTTATTTTTTCCATGATTTTATAAGGGATTTAATGGATTTATATAGGTTTTAAAGTTCTTTTTCAGGATTTTCATGGGCCTTAATGTTTTTTAGGGTCTTAAATATCATCTAGTTTTTTTTCAGGAGTTTCCAATGTTTTTACGTTATTTTTATATGCTTTTAATGTTTTGAGTATTTTTAGGGGGAGTTAGTATTTTCTAGAGTTTTCATAGGATTTCTATGGTTTTCTATAACTTTCATGTGTTTTATTGTGTGTTCTATGGGGTTTAATGGTTTTTCGGGTTATTCTATCGTTTTTTTGGGTTTTATAGGGTTTTTGTAGGTTTTTATTACATTTTAAAGTTCTAAAACTTTTTAATAATTTTCTATGTTTCTAAGATATTTTTAGGTTTTTAGTGTTTCTCATTGTTATATAGGTTTTTCTAGAATTATTTAGGGTTCTATAGAGTTATTAAATATTTCTAATTATTTTTAATGGGATTTTATGTTTTTTAGGCCTTTCAAGGTTCCTTTTTTTCTATCATGAATTTCTTATGGGTTTAATGGTTTTTATTGGTTTTCTATGTTTTTAGAATTTTTAAGGGATTTAAGAGACTTTTAAGGGTTTTAAAGATATCTATATTTTTTAAGGGTTTTTTATGTTATTAAGTTTTATGTTTTTTAGAGATTTTTTTATGTTTTTCAAGAGTTTCATAGGTATTTCTTAGGTTTTTTACAACTTTCATATATTTTTTAAAATTTTCTTTGAATTTTAATGATTTTTAGGATATTCTAGGGTTTTAAAGGTTTTTTAGGGTTTCCATGGTTTTAACGGGCTTTCATAGTTTTAACACCTTTTAATTATTTTCAAGGTTTTTAGATTTTTTTGGGGGGTTTTAGTGTTTCTCTTGGTTATATAGGAATTTTTAAATTATTTAGGGTTTTGATGAGTTTTAAGTGTTTTTTCCATTATTTTCAAGGGGCAAGGAAGATGCGAGGGTCGGGCTATTCCCGCCCCCCCAAATTTATTAGAAAAAAAAGAGATACAGTAGACAAGGGAGGGGTTTTTTCCCAATTTTCACACTCTTTTTATAATTTTACTGGTTTTTAGGATTTTTTATGGTTTTTAGGGTTATTTAAGGTTATAAAGCCATTTATTATGTTATTTATAGTTTTTTAGATTTTTTAATATTTTTTCATTTATTTTCAAGGGTTTTCAAGTGTTTTCATGTTTTTTCATGGTTTTCTATTTTTTTCATAATTTTCAAGTGGTTTTAATGGTTTTCCAAGGTTTATTATGTTTTCAAGATTTATGAGATATTTAAGATTTTTATAGGGTTTTTATTGTTTTTAATATTTTTTTAGGGGTTTCTATTATTTTCTTGGGGTTTTAATGTTTTTAAATTTTATTTTAGGAGTTTTTATGTTTTTCTAGAGTTTCATAGAGTATTCCAGTGTTTTACACAATATTAATTTTTTTCAAGGGTTTTCTATAAAGTTTAAGGGTTTTGTAGGGTATTATAGTTTTTCATAGTCTTTTCTAGTGTTTACATAATTTTTTATGTTTTTCATTATTTTTACACCTTTTTAATGTTTTCATAGTTTTCAAGAGTTTTTTGGAGTTCTTTTTGTTTTCCATGGTTATATAGGCTTTTATTAAGTTAAATGTATTTTTCAGAAAGAGTGGGTATGGAATTTTCCATTGGGACCATCCTGTGATTGCACGAGAAGCCTATCCAAACTGGCCATGCGAAGGTGGAGAGCTGACATCACGATGAAGAAGGTGGGAATGAGAAGTTTCATGTAGTTATAGCCTGTATATTTTATAAAGTCCTACAGGTTATGTAATCTATATACCTATGGGCCTTTTAAGGGTTCCCCCTCATCCCTTTAAAGGGGGGTTATCAAAAATTAATAAAAAAGATGGCCTTCATGCTATTCAGGCTATAGTGTTTTTGGGTATTTCAAGAGTTTCTTGGGGATATCCAGGGTTTTCCATCACTTTTATTTATTTTTCATTATTTTTTTGCGGTTTAATGATTTTATAATATATTTTATGGGTTTTCAAGGTTTCCATAGGTTTTCATGGGAATTCATAGTTTTTACACTTTCGTAAAGTTTTTCAAGGTTTTCTAAAGACTTTTGGGATTTTTAGTCTTTATTATGCTTATATAAGTGTTTCTTAAATTTTAGGGTTTTTAGGGTTTTAAGGGTTTTTCTATTATTTTCATGGGTTTTATAGTGTTTTATAGGTCTTTTCAAGGTTTTCCTTATTTACATGATTTTCTTGGGGCTTTAAGGGGTTTCCAAGGTTTTTTTTCATAATTTTCAAGGTATTTAAAGGATTTTCACAGTTTTTAGAGCTTCCCAGATTTTAGGTTTTTCCAATTATTTCTAAGGGTTTTCAGTGTTTTTGATGTTTTAAATATTATTTTAGGATTTTTTATTTTTCTTGAGTTTCTTGGGTATTTACAATGGATTTCAAAACTTTTAGGTATTTTTCTGAGGATTCTATGTGTTTGAATAGTTTTATAGGCTATTGTAGAGTTCTTTATAGTTTTATAGAGTTTTATGGTTTTTTATGGTTTGCCATAGTTTTTACACATAATTAATGCTTTAAAATATTTTCAATGGTTTTATGGTTTTTATCGTTTCTCATGGTTATGCTGGTGTTTCTTAAGCTAGTTATGGGTTTAGAGAGTTTTTAGGGGTTTCTCTATTATTTTCAAATGTTTTATACTATTTTTATATTTTAAGTGTTTTGACGGGATTATAGATTTTTAGAGTTTCCTAAGGATTTCTAGGGTTTTTGAAAACTTTCATGTGATTTCTTAGGTTTTTTATGAGTTTTAATGGTTTTATAGGGAAAAATAGTTTTTTCTAGGGTTTTTTAGGATTTTCATGGGTTTACATAGTTTTCACACTTTTTAATGATTTCATTGTTTTAAGAGTGGGTGGGGGGTAGTTTTTCTCATGGTTATATAGGAATTTATTAAATTATCTAGTCTTTATAGAGTTTTTTAAGTTTTCTATTTTTCTCAAATTATTTCTAGTGTTTTCTAATTTTTTTCAATTTTTTTCATATTTTTCATGATTATCATGATGTTTTAAGGGATTTACATGGGTTTCTAATATTTTTTTAGGATTATCAAGGGATTTAAAGGATTTATAGTTTTGTAAGGTTTCCTAATTGTTAGGGGTTTCTAATGTTTTCCAATGTTTCTATGTGTTTTTCAAGTTTTAATTATTTATAGGGATTTTAAGGTTTTTATAGATTTTCCCAGGGTTTTAAAATATTTCAAAAAATTTAATGTTTGTTCTAGGGGTTTCTATGTATTTAATGGTTTTATAAGTAACTCTAGGGTTTTGTAAGGTTTCCATGGTTTTTCTTTATTGTTCACATTCTTCACACATATTTAATCTTCTTAAAGGGTTTCAAGAGTTTTTTTAGAGTTTTTAATGTTTCTCATGGTTATAAACATGTTTCCTAAACTATTTGGTATTATTTGGATATTTAAAGTTTTTAACATTATTTTAAAGGTTTTTCAAGATTTTTCTTATTTATTCATGATTTTATTTGGGGTTTAAGGGTTTTAAGGTCTTTATAAGTTTTTTAGGATTTTCAAGATATTTAAGGCATTTCTTGGGGTTTTAAGGATTTCTATGTTTTTTCTGTGATTTCTAATGTTTTAGGGGGTTTTTCTATGTTTTTAATGTTTTAAGTATTTTTAGGGGGTTTTAGAGGTTTTATAGTTTCTAAATTATTTATAGGATTTTTATAACTTTCATGTGTTTTTCATGCTTTTAAATGAGTTTAAATTGTTTTTAGTGTATTTTAGTGGTTTATAGAGTTTTATAGAATTTCCTTTAAGTTTTAATGATTTTTCATAGTTTTTATTCTTTATAAATACTTGTTAATGTTTTAAGGGTGTTTTACTGTTTTCTCTGTTTATCAGGGTTATATTGGAGTATCTTAAGTTATTTAGGTTTTTTTAAAAACATTAAGGTTTTTATATTATTTTCATAATTTTTATAGTGTTTATAGGTATTTTAATTGATTTCCTTGTTTTTTCATGATTTTTATAGGGTTTTAATTTTTTTGGGATTTTTCTATGTTTTTTTCTGTATTTTAAGGGCCTTTATGGTATTTCTAGTGGGTTTTAAGGTTTTCTGTATTTTTAATGGTTTTACAATGTTTTCCAAATTTTATTTTGTGTTTTTAAATTTTTAATCATTTTAGGTGTTTTTAGGGGTTTATAGAGTTTTCCAGATCTTTTAACAATTTTCTATAACTTTTATATTTTTGGGGGGTTTTTATGAATTTTAATGGTTTTATAGTGTATTCTGGGGTTTTGTATGATTTCTTATGGTTTTTAGGGTATTTCATGATGTTTTCATCAATTTTACACTTTAATGCTTTTGAATGTTTTCAAAAAAAAAATCAGGATTCTTAGTGTTCATCTCGGTTATAGATGTGATTCTTAATTTTTAGAGTTTTGGAGAGTTTTAAAGGTTTTTCCATTATTTTGAAACTTTTTTTAGTGTTATCTAAGTTTTTTTAAGGTTTCCATGTTTTTTTCATGCTTTTCTTGGGGTTTTAAGGATTTTCTAAGGGTTTTTAAGTATTTTGTCATGATTTTTAGGGGTTTTAATAGATTTCAAGGGTTTTAAATTCTTTTATGTTTTTTAGTGTTTTTGAAATGCATTCTAGTGATTTATATATTTTTAATATTTTAAGTGTCTTAAAGTGTTTTTAGGTTTTTAAAGAGTTTCTCAAGGCTTTCCAAGTTTTTCTAAATCCTTCATGCATTTTTAAGGGATTTAAATGGGTTTTAATGTTTTTTTTGTATTTTATAGGGTTTTAAGGGGGTTCTAGGGTTTCTATGGGTTTTCATGGGTTTTCACAGTGTTTATACCATTTAGTGATTTTAAATGTTTTCAATTTTTTGGCCTTTAAGTGTTTCTCATGGTTATATAGGTGCTTATTAATTTATTTAGGATTTTGAAGATATTTTAATGGTAAATTTATTTTTTTCAAGGGTTTCTAGTGTTTTCCAAAAAAATCAAGGTTTTCATAAATTTTCATGTTTTTATTTGGGTTTTAATAATTTTAAATGGTTTTATAAGAATTTTTGAGTATATTAAAGGGTTTTAAGCGATTTTTAGGGGGTTTAATGGTTTTAGTTTTTTCACAGTTTTCTAATATTTTCCTAGGATTTTATATTTTTTTATATTTTTAAATTTTTTTAGGGGTTTTTAGGTTTTTCTAGAGTTTTCTAAGGCTATCCATGGTTTCCCATAACATTTATGTGTTTTATAGTGGGTTTTATCATTTTTAACGGGTTTTCAATATATTTTAGGATTTTCTCAAGATTTAATGGGTTTTCATGGGTCTTAAATGTTTTCCAACATTTTTATTGGTTTTCAACATTTTCAATTTTTTTTAATTTTTAGTGGTTATCATGATTATTGTAACAACCCAGAGTTTATAAATGATATTTATTTCTTGAAATATTTTTGTATTATATTTTATTATACAATATTATACATTTACAATACAAATAGAAATTAACAAGATTTTTTTTCATTAATAAAATTCATTTCATTAGTTAGTAATTAAACATATTTGAATTAAAAATATTACAAGGGGTAAAAAATAAAAAATATAAAAACAAAAATGGGAAAATTTGGATCACCCCGATCGACTAGAATTATCCTTATCACGAACAATACCATGGAAAAGAAAAAAAATATTATTAAACCAATTAACATTATAGAAAATTGAAATAGAGTAACATGAGTTTAATTGAGGAGAATAATTAATAAAGGAATGAATTAGTATTTACAAGTGTTAATATGATTGTGGTAATAGTAATCTAACCATTTTGAATAGTAACATGATTATTAGAAATAGTAACCTGACATTGGAATTGTAATTTGACCTCAAAAAAATGAAATGTAATATAAATAATATTTATCATGAATAATTTTAGTAAAAATTAATATTATAATTTCATAAAATAAATACCATGATTAAAAACTCAAAGAAAATATAAGCATATTTCTAATAAATTGTATTTTATGGTATTTCATAAAAATCATAATTTTAACATTAAAAATTAAAATAACATATTTTAGAAAATTATTCTGATAAAATGAATTTCATTTTTGAAATTATCACATTATAATTTTCCATAGATGGTTTTTTCAAAATTTTCTGAAATCCATCAATTTTCAAGTGGATAGTAAAAATACAATTTTTTCCATAACTGATGTATCTTGAATTATTCCATTAATGATGTAATAATGGAATAATAATTTATATAATTTTATACTTGAATAAAACATATATAATTTTACCAATTGGTTATTAAAATAGAATAAACATTATTTCTAAACCTAAAAATTACATTCCAATGTCTAAAATCTAAAGTATTTCATTAAAATAACATTTTCCCATTTTTATATCATTCCTTTTGACTACACTAATAAATTATAATTATAAAGTGATTCAAAGTACTAAAATAATTTTATTTAATTCTAATATAGTTTATAATGTCAAAAATTTCATTATTACAAGGTTCACTTTAGATATAGTATTTTATTCAATATTTTAACGCAAAATACCCCTCTCCTCAAGTATAAATAACCCCTTTCCCTAACCTTGGAGAAACACTCCTCCCACACTTTAAAAATCCAATTATATAACCAAATCATATATCTTAATCTTCTAAGAATACATATGGAAATTCTGAAGTAATATAAATCCAATCATCAAGGGAGTCTAGTGCCGTACAAGGGAAGCAACATTGAGAAGAGGGTATGTTTTCATCAATTCCTATTTGTATTTTCCTATTATCTTCCTCTATTTATCAATTCCATTCAAAAAATATCTTATAATATTAATTATATAGTATTTTAACATTATATTAATGATGTTAACCTACTTTAAAAAATATATTTTGACGTATTTATATTTTATACCACTCTTTATCCTCCTTTGGATAATGTTTCCAACTTCTTTTATATCACCACCCTTATATATGGTTATACTAAATTATTTTAATATATAAAATTATAAATATATTTAATTCAATATTTTTTAATTAATTCAATTAATTTATAAATTACATTGAACAAAATAGTAAAATTGAAGTAAAATAAGAAATTTTTAAGGAAAACATGACATCAAAATATGTGTTATTTAGCCAAGGAAATGAAAAACTATAATAAAATTATTATAATTGATAAATATTATTTAAAATTATTATAATTAAATTTTATATAAATATTTTAATAAACCTAAGTTTATTATTAAGTAAGAGGAAAATCGATGAAATAAAGCGAGATTTAAGGTAAGAGTGTTTGGAAAACCAACTCCTTTTCTTTCAGTTATCCATATTTCTCATAATCTTTATTATGTATATTCACCTAATATTCCCTATGTATATTTTAAATATTCTTCCCTTTTATTTTTGAGTATATAAATGTTTTATTCCTTTCCAAAATTATTTTTTTATCTAAATACAAATATTTCTAAAAAAATGCTTTCCAAAACACATCATTGAATCACCATGAGTTGGTTTCTTCTATGATCAAGAATGATGTTTTTATGAAAAATATTATTTACCCTTAGTTTGGAAAATCCAAATTTTATTCCTAAAACTATTTTTCTGTGAAATCCTTATGAAATCCATTCCATTCCATGGATTATTTCATGACTAAAATTATTATACATTCTATATGGCTGCATGATTATGAGAATTTATGATGTGACGGGTGGGACTATAATTATATAGATCTCTAATGAATTAAGTGACGTAATTTATCTCATGAGATTATATAAAACATGAATGAAAATGATGTTATATTTTCTCAAAATGTTGATTTTATGATTTATGCACATATTTTATGCATGAAAATGATGCTAGCTTTGTTCACAACTATATGTGGTATTAGATAACTATGGAATGATGTTTGATTTTTATGTATATTCATCATTCCATTCCTTAATCAAATGTTTCACTCATGATTATGTTGACGATCATATGCTTATGATATGATGATTATTATTATTCTAACCCTTGTTATATTGATTAATGTCCATTATTCCTCCTCCTATTAGGCATTTAGCTCACAAATTTCATTTATGTATATCATCAGGTGATTACATGTACTTAAGAGAATGTGAGATTTTAGAAGGATAAAGTAGAAAGATTTAAATAAATGTTATGTTTTATTATGTATAGGTTATATATAATCCTAATTTACCCATTCCACTAAACCTATGGATCCTAGATTTGTGAAAATAATATGTTTTCTACCTTAAAAATGATATAATAGTCATGTAAGAAAAATTAAGGTCATTATAGTTTTATCAGATTGATGGTTTATTTTATTTGGGAATTAATATTAGAAAACATTAATTAAAACCACAAGTATACCTTTATGTATAGGTAAAACATCATATACAAATTATTTTTTTAAAGAGGATAAACATAACTATTCAATAAGATATGAATTTAGATTTTATTGTTCAAAATAATAAATTATTTATTCATGTTTTTAGAATTGTGTTTTTCCAAACCATTTCTATTTTATAAAATAGTGTGAACAAAGAGAAACCAAGACAAAAACCAATATAAGGGATAATTCAATGATTGTTCTAATGATATACCTAATTACATGGGTGATGGGTCTCAAAATTTCATGGAGATTATTACCTAGTAGTCTTGAGCTATGGATAAAACCTGAACCATGTGGAACATACACCTTTACCCAAGAATAAGCAACAAGAAATCAAGTCTTTTATATGACAATGACCACTAAAATTCTATATATCTTCCAATTCACTTGTTAAGTAATAGTGATTTAACTCAATGAAGAATATATTTTTTTGTATTATATTATTTTTAGAAAGATAATGTGACTCTAACCATCTATCATTTAGATAGAGAATCCAATCAATGGTGGGAATTTATAAAGAACACTAATTTGAAGTATAAAATATAAGATATGTAGTAAGAATACTTTAAGAAAATATTTCTTAATATGTATTTACATAAAAATATTTGAACAAAGGTGAATATATAATTTTTAGATATTAATAAAAAATCAGGTTAATCTATCATGATTTATGAGGAAAACCTCACAATTATTACAAGATACGCCTCATGATTTGTTATGAATAGGGATATAAAAGTAGTTATATTCTTTAGTGGATTAAAACCACAACTTACAAAGGATCTAGTTATCTAATAATTTAGAAGTTATGAATAAGTGGTTAAATGTGATGTTAAAGTATAGATAGAGTTTAAATATTGGTCCTTTTTACATGGGGATAAGAGGATAAGAATGGATTTTTAAGCAAGTGGGTTAAATTAAAAAGGAAGAAAGAAGATAAACTCACCCATATAATAAAAATATGCGAAGAAGAATCATGGTAATTTCCTCAAATGGATAGGGAAATGATTCAAGTGTAGGAGACAAGTCCACCAAGCTCATGAATATTGAAGTGACATAAAGAAGATGATCAATATGATGGAAGAAAGGAAGAAAAATCCTAATATACCACCCATGGTTCAATGCTTCAACTATATAGAGAAAGGGAACTTTGTAAGATAATGAACTAAACTATGGAAACTTGAAGGAAATCAAAATAAAAAAACCACCAAATCCAAAAGAGTAAGGGAAAGTTTATTCCATTACTACTACTGAAGTGGAGTGTGAAAGAAATGTCTTACAAGGTACACTACTTATTCAATCAAGAATGGAAAAGGTTTTATTTGATTCTAGTTATATGGATTCATTTATGTCTTTTATATTTTCTTGAAATATTAATTTCAATCCATGATATCTTCAAGTAGATATATCTTTAAAAACAACTAGGGGTGAAATCATTATAACCAAAGTGTTGGAATATTCTCTTATTAGCTTATGTGATAATATTCTTCCAAAAAATCTTATAATACTTCCCTTATTATAATTCGATGAAATTATGGGAATATATTTGATATCATTATATATAGAACACATTAAATATCAATAAAAGGAAATCTATTTTATATTTTGAATCATCCCATGCTCCTCTATAAATTAAAAGAATATCATGAATCTCATTTAGAAAATCCCTCAATGGTGTGGGTGATAAAACCTTATAAAAAATAATACCTAGCCCAAATGGTTACTTAAAGGTAAAGATTCAACCTTGAGAAAATTACCATTTTTAGGTAATTCACTGGTGTATTTCTTGAATAGTTACCTAGAATTTCCCCAATTCATGAGGCATATTTCTCAATAGATTTTATATATGGATCCACTCCTATCTCCAAATTTCTTGAGAGGATATCCCCAATCGAACTTGAGAAGTTAAAGAAGAAACTAAAAAACATTTGGAAAAAGGGTTGATATTCTCTATTACATCACCTTGTGGTGAACCAGTGCTCATTGTAAAGAAAAATTATGGATCAATATGTTTGTGTATCGATTAATGAGAGATTAACAAGATCACTATAAAGAAAAATTATTCCCTACCAAGGATGGAAAATTTTTTTAGTCAACTATGAGGATCATCACACTTCTTAAAGGTGGATATCCATTCTGGATATTATCATCTGAAGTTGAAGAAAGAAGATATTTAGAAAAAAAACTTATGTAAAAGGTATGGAAACTATGAGTGCATAGAGTTAATCATTATACATACTAATTCCCTTTAAATATTTATGGATATGAGGAATATATTCTTTATAAAATAACTAGAAATTTTTTCGGTGGTGTTTATTGACTAAATTATTATTTACTCCAAGATTTAGGAGGAACATTAATAAATTATAAGGATTGTACTAGAGATATTAAGAAAGGATAAAATGTATGCTAAGTTCAATAATTGTGACTTTTGGATGCAACAAGTCACAATCTTGGGACACATGATTATAAGTGAGGGAATTTATATAGACCCTTCAAAGATAAAGGAAATTGGGGATTGCACTAAACCCACTAAGGTCATAGAAATCCATAGTCCTTATCGCTTAATAGGGTACTACTGAAGTTTTTTGGGAAATTTCTCATTATTATCTAGCCCACTAACTAAGTTAACATGGAAAGGGGTAAAGTATGTGTGGATGAAAGAATGTGAGTATAACAACTCTTCTTTTTTATACACATAAATTAGTGATTTATTAGATAAGATTACACATAATACAAACCAGAATATCAAGAATTATAGTGTCTTTGGTAATTAGGTACATTACATAACAACTTAAAATATGAAAGAAATTATCTTTATTGAAGACTTCTTTAACATGCTTGCACTTAAGACTACATTGGATAACCTGTGGACATACAAAAGAAAAAGGTGATCTATAAAGACCATTTAGGGAATAAACATGGAATAAAATGAATAAAAAAATATATGTTATAAAATAGAAATATCAATTTGTCATAAAAGGAGTGATAATCATAAACATGAATAATGAGGCATGATATAACAAGATAATCATAAAGATAACATGAGAAATGCAACGATAACTTAAAACACTGCATCATAAACTTAGGTTATGTATAAATACCAAGAAATAATGATTAAAAAATTCCCACAATAAATTAGGTTCACTACCAATCATAACATGATATATCATTATACTAAACATCACCCAATGTGTTATAGTGCTATATAATTCTGGACACACTTGTCACTTTTATTTCATTTTCAGGCTTAAGTGTTCTACACAGATCATATAGCATGGAATCATATTTCACAATATTTTATTCCATGTTTAAGTATTGTGGAATAAATACATTTAAGTTTGAAATAAAATAATTATAGGTGTATAAAGGTGAATACCCTTGACAAGAAATGGGTATAGCTATACAATTATTTTGGCATGGAAAATCACAGTCAAATTTCAATAGCATAATGACATCACATAAAAATTCATAAAATGAGTTGATGATAGAGAAAGGTATAATAATTTTGAAATAAAATGGTCAGTAATAGGGACATTTAAAGATATATTTGATAATTAGGAATTGTAAATGGAAGGAATATTATAATAAATAAACATTAATAAAGAAGAGAATGGGAGGATCCCTTACTTGAGTGTGTGTCTCCAAATGCTTGAGAGGAGATTCTTGAAAGCTTGGGGGCACCATTAGAGGGCTATAAAGAGGTTATGTAAGATTAATAATGTTATAAAATTATTTTTAGTGAAGATACACGAGATATTGGGTTGGTTTATATAGGAAATGAGTGGGCAATTATTTATTATTTATCAAACTTAGGTTTTGGACTCTCTATAATAAAATAACAAAAACCAAAATATTACCCTTGGTTTTCCCCCCAGTTTCTACCAAATGGGATTTATTTTCATTAATTTATAAGAAAAATGGACTAAATAACTAAAATAATTCCCTCACTGATGTGGAAGTGAGTCATACTCATAAAGAAATGATTTTAAAATCTGAAAATATGTTAATGGTATAGGAGGATTCATAAGGGATTTATAAAATTAATCAAATAAACATAAAATCACATTATTTTAAATTAAAAACATATATTTGGTCAAATATACCCTTTATAGTATTTATTACATAACTTTTGTGTCATTATGATGTTATAATACATACCATATATTTATACCGAATTTAATTTTTTTTTTCCAAAAAATTTGATTGTCTCAAAAAATTATGAAAAATTCACTATTGGATAATTTTGATGTTATTATTATAAAAAAAGTATTCATTTTATCAAAATTATTTTACAAATATGTGAATTTTTAATTTCAAAATTATAATCGATATTTATTGAGGAATTCTTAGTTTTTTTTGAAAATAACAGTTTTTAAACCCTTATAAAAATTTAATTTGACTTTATAAAAATTATATGATCATTTATATTTGATAAGATTTATTTAATAATAATATTTTATTAAAATATTATTTATTTCAAAAATAATTTTATTTATCAAAATAAACGTCTTAATTGAAATTGAATACTAATTTAAAAACTATTTGTGTTTTATTATATAAAAATTAAAATCAATTATAAAGTAAAAATAAGAATAAATATGAAAGCTATTCTATTAGAAAATACAATATACATATTAATATTATTATGATATTGATACATATCCCTTTAATACACGATAAAATTTCCTAAGAGTAAGGTGCATGAGGGTGAGACTTTCATGGTGTGGTTTGGCATACATGGTTTGGGTCGTGCTCTCGATGAGCTTGAAATTATCCCATTAATAGTTTTTATCATTCTTAAGTTATTGGATATTATATTGGTATTGGTTAATGAAAAATCACATAGATTATATTCCCTTGTACAATTTAAAAAACGAGCTTCATAAGGTACGATCATACCAGTTGAGGCTATTAATTCTTTTTTCGGTGTCAAATAGATTTTCTAAAACCATTTATTTATACTAACCATTTAGTCATTGTTCAACATCTATATTATCAATGGTAATGATGATTAATGGTATTATAAATTCTATAGGATAAAACAAAATAATTGCATGTGTTTTCTATAACCATAATACATAATAATATTTTTAATTTGAATCATAAGAAGAATTTTATTTATAACAGTTCAGGTCATTATAATCTTCCCCCCATTATAAATTTTTCCCTTGAAATTTACTATTCCCACACTAAAAAAATGAGGGTAAATCTACTTCATCAATTCCTCTAGTTCCCACATTTATTCGTTAATCTTTCAGTTTCTCCCCAATGCTTTGACTAAGTTTATTGTCTTATTTTGAAGAACTTTTCCTCTATGATCTAAGATCTACACTGACTGTTATTCATATTAAATATCATTTTCCAATAATAGAAACTCTAGATTGATTACATGGTAGGGGTATGTTATGTACTTTATCAAGAGGGATACATGGAATACATCATGTACTTGAGATTTTCTAGGTGGGATTGCTAGTCAATAGGCCACTGTTATGATGCGATCAAAGATATGAAAGGGCCTGATGTATCTTGGACAAGAGATTTACCTTAATCCCAAATATCACAACTTTGTTCTCTGGATATATGTATAGGAATACCATGTTTCCAACATTAATCTCATGACCTCATTAACTATTGTTAGCATAACTCTTTTGTTGACTCTGAGCAACCTTGATGTGCTGTTGAATGGTATTAACCTTTTTACATTATTTCCTCAACCATTTCAAGACCTAGTAGTATATGTTCCCCGAATTTATCCCAATATATAGGTGTTCTTAACCTTTTACCATAAATGTATTCATAGGGATACATTTAGATGATTGAGTAGAAATTATTATTATATAAGAACTCGACCATATCAATATTTTGATCCAATCCTATTTTAAAGTCAATTGAGAATTCTATAAATATGTCCTCAAGTGTTTGGACAGTCTGATCATATTTTCCATCAGTTTAAGGGTGATAATACATGTTAAATTTAAACTTAGTATTCAAAGTATATTGGAGACTCTACAAGAACTTAGAGGTAAATCTTGGATCTAGATCTGATACCATCAATAGTGGTGTTTCATGAAGCCTCACTACTTTTCTAATGTATATTGTTGCAAGTTGATCAAGTGAGAAGTATTTTCAAATAATAATTAACTGTCCAATGTATGTAATATAATCTAACACAACCCAAACAACATTATTTACTACTGATGACTTTAGAAGACCAATGAAAAGTCTATAGTGATGTTTTCACATTTCCATATAGGTAAGGATAATGGTTGCATCATCCCCTTGAATTTATATCTTTCCAGCTTAACTTGCTGACATATAAGACACCTTAATGAATAATCAATGATATCATTCTTAATATTGTACCACCAATATTTCTCTCAAAGATCTAGATATATCTATGTGCTTCTTGTGTGGATGGAGAAGGTTGAGCTATGTGCATCATCCAACAACTCCTTTAAATCAGGATTTGGTGGTACATGTAGTCTTGACCAAATCTCACAAATCCTTCTTAATTAACATTAAACTCTAAGGATTTACCTTTTCTTATAGTTTCCAATTTCTTCTAAATACCCACATCATATCATTGATCATCCATTATCCTCTTTATAAGGGATGATTGAGCAATAATTTTTGAAATAATTTATGATGTTACTTCCTTTTTAATTCCCATGTTCACCCTTTTAAAATCTAATAAGACCATATCCATATCAATTCTCACTAATGATAAAATTTATGTATCCATATCAATTCTCACTAATGATAAAGTTTATGTATCCTTTATACTTATAGTATCTTCCACTTTATTCACTTTCCCAAGATGGTAGTGAATTGTGAATTCATAGTCCTTGATTAGCTCTAACCATCTTTATTGGGGCATATTCACCTCTTTCTATGTGAATATATACTTGAGGATTTTGTGTTCCATATATATTTCACACTTCTAAACAAAGAGACAATTCTTCTATATTTTCAAAGATAATATCCCTATAACCAACTCCAGATCATGTGTTGGTTAGTTCTATTTGTGAACTTTCATCTGCCTTGATGCATAGGCTTGGAATTTTTCATTCTTCATTAACATAAAACCCAATCCCTTCTTTGAAGCATCACTAAATACCAAAAAAAATTCTCCACTTGTGGGTAGTGTGATAACAGGGTATTGGTAATACACCTTTTTTATCTCCTTGAATATCTCTTCAAATTCACCATTCTATGAAAAATTGACACCCTTTCAAGTTATCTTGGTTATAGGGTTTGCTAATCATGAGAAATTTCTAAAAAATCAATAATAATACCTTTCCAATACAAGGAAAATACAAATATATGTCATAGATATTTTCTTCAGACATCCTTCATTTTATTTTGTATTTTTAGGATCCACAATTATCCCATTAATTATGATGATGTTCCCCAATAATGATAATTCCTTCAACAATAACTCTCATTTGTTGTACTTGGAATAGAGATTCTCCTTTCACATGGTCTTTAACACAATGCTCAGATGAACCTCATCATCCTACCTAGTTTTTAAGAATATTATAATATCATCTATAAAGACAACTAAAAATTTGTTTAGGTAATCTCTAATGACTATATTCATTAAGTCTAGGAATGTTTCTGGAGCATTAGTGAGTCTAAATGGAATTATTATAAACTCATAGTGCCATTACATTGTAGGAAAAGTAGTCTTTTGGGATATCCTCTTTCTTCACCATTATTTGATAATACCCTGACCAAAGATCCACCTTATAGAAATATTGTTCACCAAATATCTAATCGAATAATTCATCAATATGTGGCAGCAGATACTTATTATTTATCTTTATCTTATTGAGATCATGATAATCAATGCAAATGCACTTTAACCCATAATTCTTATTGATGAAGAGGAATGGCGCACCCCATGGTGAAGCACTTGGTCATATGAAACCTTTATCAAGATTCTTCTATTGTTATCTCTTCATCTCCTCATGTTTCATAATATATATTCTACATGGAATCTGGGATAATGGAAATGCCCCATGTATAAGATCGATTGAAAATTTAACCTCTAGTCTAGAAGGAAGACCAATAATTTCTTCAGGAAACACATCAGTATATTCTCTTACAATGGGAATGTCTTCAAGGATGTTATTTACCTTAGACCAAATCATTTAATCTAGATACTATTTCTTATAAGGTAATAATATCCATGTTTGAGATGTTTTTTGTAAATAATATTCATCATCCTCCTTACACTTGTATATAATTGAAGGATTATTCATAATACAGAGAGTGATTTCCTTCTCACTATAATTTATGTTGGATCTATATAGGGAAAGAAAATCAATTCCAAGAATTGCATCAAATTCTAAAAAAGAGATTATGGAAAGTTATGTTGGGAAGTTTATTCCACAAATTTAAATAGGGAGGATTTATATAACCAGGATGCAATAATTTCCCCATTATACATTTTAAATTAAAAATCTACTTCCATAATTTTTTGAGGTGTTTAGATAGTTCTACTAAACATTAGTAATATGAAAGAATTCATAGAACCAGAATTAAAAAGTATTCTTGCTATTATTGAATGAATAACTAGAATACCTATCACCGCCTCATTGTCAATATCCACCTCAGCGGTTGTGATGGAAAAAGATATCCCTTTCTACCTTGGTGGTTGTTTATTGTCTTCTAAAACCCTTTTATTAGTGAATTGGTTTGAAAATTGTCATAGTTCCTTATAGTTGAATTAATGAAAAATGCACTAAGGTTCAACCATATAATTCCTCTTTTCCATCACATTGGTGGATTTCTCCTATCAGAAATCTTTAGATATGTTCCCTTCGTCCCTAAATCTAAATAATTTCCCCACCCCCATAGTAAATTTCTAAGGTACTTATTTCAATACATTTGACCAATGGGATGTTGAAATTTCTTGGAATTGTTATATTTCTTCATCGGACTACCAGAATTAAAATCCACTTTTCACTTCTTATGCCTATGATGACCTTGATATTCTTTGATACTAGTTTCAACTTTGAGGTCACATCAGAAAATTTCCTCATAACTCCCAATGTCTTGGATCACCAAGGCTTTTCATGGACTAGGTTTTATCCCACCAAAGAAGTGATCAATATTATATTCAGGGGTAACAAAAAAATTGAGGCATATCGTTCAATTTTTTTTATGTTTTACTCATAGACTTGATAGATTCATATTCCCTTTTATGGGAATAAAATAACTTTCTATTTTAAGTTGTAGAGTGTGAGGAAAATATTTATCGAAAAACATTTTATGAAATTCCTTTCCACCCATTATTTTGATCTCTTCCACATTCTTCATATTTCTGATCAATTTCCACCACTGATCATCTTTTCCATCTATGTGATAAACAGTCAGTAGAACCTTCTCTTTATCATAACATTAAATTATGGATAATGTCTTATTAATGGATTTGATCCATGTGATTAAGGGATCAAATGATCCATTGAAATTCAGAGGCCTTTATCACATAAAGATATCAATTTGAGCTTGTTCTTTCTTAGGGGGATTTAGGAACTCCTCTTGAACAATGCTTATATTAAGAACCTAAGTCAATTGAGAGAGAATCATCACAAAGTTCATGATTCCCTCTCCCATTGGGTTGGGAATATTTTTGGGGAAAGCATCACATTTTATGTCACATTGATTGTTTACCCGATTACTCCTATTTCTGATCATTGGATAGAATACAAGGAAAATCAGGGTTGATTATTTTAAAACTGTTAAACACATAAATGGGAATCTAGTGATATTAAATTTATAACTTATATGTTATATGTATTTGCTTAACTTATGAATTTCTAGGCTTCAATCTATGTTATCCATGATCTATTTTCTAACATATATTCTTATAGATATTTTTTATTCCCTTAATAATGGTTCATAATGATATTATAAATTTAAAAAAGTGTATCCCAAGGGACTTTCAAAATAGGTGTGATGCAAGGCCCGTTGTCGTGAACCATTTCCTAGTTGATTCTAAATCAACACGGTGTTTTTGGGTTTTACCCCTATGTACATCTCTGCTAGATCCACATGAACTTATAATATCCTGAGAGTTATGTATTTTCTTGATAAACCACTTACTCTATACTTACCAAAATTTATGGATGGTTTCTTATACTTAGTCTTATCCTTAAGGGTTTTTATAGAGTTTTCTAATCATAATACCAAAAATAAATAAACTTTTCCTCTGATAAAAACTATAACAACCATTATATTTATTTCAAATTAATTCACGATTTATTAGATAATATTACACGTAATATAACATGTAACATTGAGAAGTATAGTGTATTTGGGAATTAGGTACATTACTTAACAACTTAAAATAGGAAAACATTATCTTTATTAAAAAATCTCATAACTTGTTTGCACTTAAAACTGTATGGGATAACCTGGGGACATACATAAGAAGGGGGTTACTTATAAATCCTGTTAATGGAATAAACAAGGAATAAAATGAAGAAAAAAATACATGTTATACAATAGGCATATAAATGGGGCATAAAAGGAGTGATAATAATAAACATGAATAATGAGGCATGATATAACATGATAATCATAAACACAACATGGGAAATGTGGAAACTTAAAACAATTCATCATAAACATAGGTCAAGTCTAACTACTAAGACATACTTATGAAAAAATTACTATAAAGTAATTATGTTCCCTCTCTATCCCAAAATTAAATCTCATGAGACTAAAAATTACCCAATGCATTGGAGCGCTATAAAATTCTTGGCACACCCATCACTTTTATTTGATTTTCATGCTTAAGTGTGCCATATAGATCATATAACATGGAATAATTTTTCATCACATTTTAATCCACTATAAAGGAGTGTGGAATAAATAAATGTAATTCCACAATAAAAAAAGTATAAGTGCATAAAGTTGAACACCCTTGATAGGAAATTGGTATGGTATTCACTACACAATTTTTTTTGCATGAAAAATGACTATGAAATTTCGGTAGCATAAATAATTTACATAAAAATTCATAAAATGGGTTAATGAGAGAAAAAGGGGTCTCTCATAATTTTTACATAAAAGTTTTAGTAATAGGGACATATAAATACATATCCCAATATTAGGAATTGGAAATGGAAGGTGTAAAATAATAAAAAAATTTAATAAAGAGAAGAATGCGAGGATCCCTTACTTGATTTTGTGACTCCAAATGATTCGAATATGATTCTTGAGAGCTTGGGGCACCTTAGGAGGAATATAGAGAGGTTTGTGAAGAGTAAGTATGTTCTAAAATTATTTATAGTGAAGATAATTGGGATTTTGGGTGTGTTTATAAAATAAATGAATGGGTAATTCTTTATTATTTCTCAAAATTAGGTTTTGGACTCTATAAAATAAAATAACCAAAAAAAGAAACCTTACCATGGTTTTTACCCATGGTTTCATCCAAATGGGAGTGGTTTTAATTATTTTATAAGTATAGGGAATGAAATTAATAAAATAGTAACCTTAATTATGTGGAAGTGGGTCATACTCTTAAAAAATGATTTTAAAACCTTAAAATATATGAATGGATTTGGAGGATTCATAAGGGATTTATAAAATTAGTAAAATAAACATAAAACCACATTCTTTTAAAGGTGAAATATAAGTTTTGTAGTGGATACCCTTTATAGTATTCATTATATTACTTTTGGGTCATTATGATGTCATAATACATACCATGTATTTATACCGTATTTATTTTTCACTTTAAAATTTGACGATCTCAGAAAATTAAGAAAAAATTTATAATTGGATAATTTAAAAGTTATAATTTCAAAAAAATAATATTAATTTCCTAATTTTTTTTCTTAATATGAGAATTTTTACTTTTAAAATAATAATCTACATTTTTTGAGAAATACTGGGTTTTTTTTGACAATAATAGTTTTTAAACCCTTATAAATTTTACATTTAACTTCATAAAATTTATATGATCATTTATATTTGATAAAAATTATTTAATAATAATATTTTATTAAAATATTATTTATTTAAAAAATACATTAATTTATCAAAATAAACTTCTTAACTGAAATTGAATACCAATTAAAATACCATTTGTATTTTATTGTATAAAAATAAAAATCATTTACAAAGTAATAATAAGAAGAAAATATAGTGATTATTCTATTAAAAAAATAAAATATACATTTTCTTATTATTATGGTATTGATACATATCGCTTTAATACACTAGAAAATTCTATAAGAGTAATGTGTGCGGTGGTGAGACTTTAATGGGGTGGTTCGACATACATGGTTTGGGTCATGAACTCGATGAACTTAAAATTCTATCGTAAATGGTTTAGACCATGCTTAAGTTATTGTATATCATCTTGGGATTGGTCAAGGTAAAATACATCAAATATGGAGACACATGTAATTAAACCACTTTTATCTCCTACCAAGTGTGGATGAGTCTTTCTAAAATTTCTCATCAACTCAGTTGTAGTTGGTAAAGCCAAATAATAGCATAGTCAGTGAATTCCATGGCTACCAACTTCACCTTGTTATCCTATAAATATTTGTGATAACCAAAAACTTTCTCTACATTTATTTCCCACTCTAAGTATGTTTCAATGTCATTATTACATTGGAATGAAGGGATCCTTAAATTTAAAACTCCAATATCATTGGTTTATCACAATAGTGTTCAATTTATCTGAATTAGTAGCTTATAAAAAACTAGATAACTCCAACTCTTCTTAAAAGATCCACCTCCTTAGCACTTATTTATAATTCAAATGGGAATGAAATTAATCCATTCTCACATTTAACCTTTTGAATTATTCTTGAGTATACCTCATGAACATATTAATGTCAATTTCATTGGTGTTACCTCTTCCTCCATTTTGGAATCATGCAAAAAACATTTAAAGATAAAGGAATATAGAAATCACACACTCTCTAACATGTTAACACTAAAAAATAATATGTTTTATCACCTTTTATTAAAAATTTTATTTTTAAACAAAATGAAACACTATTACTTTTCACCACACCACTTTCTTCCTATAGTGTTTTTACCCAATTACAATAAAATATAAAGGATGATTGGAATGTGTAAATACCAAACTAGAAATAAAATATAAAATTCAAAAAGGATTAAAGATAAAAAATATGGGAAGTGAAAGAAAATAGATAAAGAAAAATAATAATGGGACATAGGATTAAAGATGCTTTGATTTTATTTTGAGCCTTTTTTTATTTCAATTTTTGATGCTCTGGGATCTTTACTTTTTTGAATAATAAAAACAATAAAAAACTGAATTTTCAATATGTATATGTAAGAGAAACAATAATTTAAAATTGTAAATGAAATCAAATAGATAGATTCATTTATTTTAAAATTACAAAATTTAGTAAAAAATATGAATCTCTTATATCTCATGATTTAAAGATTTGATTTTTGATGATTCTAAATAAAGAAGAAAGTTTTGGTTCTCAACTACAATAGTTGATTTTGGATTGATTCAAAGAGAAATTAATATGGAAGAAAAGATATTAAAGAAATATTGTAACACCCCAACCCCTCTATACTAGAGCCGGTGCATTACTAGTTATATTGGAATGGTTAGAAGGAATGAAAATCACAAAGGAATAACCCGTTTAGTAGTCTTGAAGAAACTAGATACATAAATTTAACTCAAATTATATTATAAAAGGTTAAAAAATACAATATATAATGAAAAATAAAAGTTGTATCCACAAGAACTCAATAAATGATACCCTCTTTGTCACCTATTGAAAGTAAACAATGAAAGCAGTGAGCTCAAACACTCAGTAAGGGTTCCAAACAGTAGAAGTATGAATCAATAATAACAGAATTGTAAACAATTTGACATAATCAAGATGGCATGGTGAATAAATGAAAAAATCACACCATTAATAAACTGAGAATGAAACTACATCCATATATTTTGCCACAGTGAAAACCTCATGGATAGTAATAACTGATAATGAATAAAGATAATTATTATTAACTAGACATCATTTATCTGGAACATGATACCATAATACACTACTGGAATGGGAGGTTTTCCCCATGCTTCTTTACCAATGGTTTTCTTAAATTGTTGGTAAAGAAGGGCCAGGACACCCTTTCCCAACGGTTCTAGTGAACCATTCAAAAAGGGTACCCCTTTCCCAAAGGTTTCCTAAAACCGCTGGTAAAGGGGTTTCCAAGGCACCCTTTCCCAACGGTTCACTAAAACCATTGAGAAAGGGTACCCCTTTACCAACGGTTCTAGTTAACCATTGGGAAAGGGTGCCTTCGACACCCCTTTACCAACGGTTTTTAAAAACTGTTGGTAAAGTTTTACCCCAAATACGCTCAGTCGCTCCTCTCCCCCATTCATGAGACAGAACCCTAAATCTACAACTCCTCTCATGACTTCCCCCATGTGAACCATTGAAACTCCATCCGAATCATCTCAAATAAGGTATTTTCTTCTTTATACACATAAAATATTTAAGTGCTACCTTGTTTTTATTGTTATTCATCTAATATTTTTGTTTTAAGTTTTGAGTTTGATGTGTATATCATTTTTTGTGTTTTAATTTAATCTAGAATTTCTCCATTCCAATACATTTAATTAATTAAATCTTTAAACCTCCATCGAAGAAGAAACATCTCAAATTCATTACGGTTGGATTATAGATTTTCTAAGTATGTGTTTTTTATGGTTTTTCTTCATCTTATAATTAATTGTTACTTGGAAATTTATTTATATGTGTTTATTAATTTTTAGCAAAGTTTCTATGAATTTTTTCCTTAAAATTCCTTGAGGAAAGTGTTTTATTAAAATGAGAATTTTCTTTAATAAGGCTTGTTTAATTTAATTTGTTATAGTACACTTGTTATGTGACTATGTTTGGTATTTAGTAACACATGAGATAACTGGTGTGTGAGAATGTGTTATGAAAGATATTCTATGGTTGGTTCAAGATTATATTTACGTTTTGAGCCTATTAATGAGTTGTTTTAAAGATATTTTGAGATATTTACCTTATGTTTATTGGTTAAAAATGGGAGCTGTAGAGGTGGTTCATGATTAAGACATATAATTACTACTAAACATGTGGATAAAACATTAATAGTAGTTAATTCTTGAAATGTTTGATTTTTTTAGTCCTTTTTTATGTCGAGTTTCTTTTGATGCTGATGTTTTTTATTGATACCTATGATAAGAATTTATTTTAGTTTCTAAATCAGCTGAGACTCCCCCACCATGCACAGTGTATGCAACCTCTACCCTTATTTAATCATTCTGTTTACACAGCCTATGCAACCTCTACCCTCATTTAATCAGTGAACTCAAGTCATTAATTAAAGCCTTCATTCTCACTATCATGTAAGATATTGAATGATGTAAACCCATCCTCACATGATTTCTTACCTTCGATAGTGTCCAACATATGGAATACGAGATTCTGAATTCATCAGTTAACCAGGATCATATATTCCATTTCCCCCAAGATGACTGTATTAATATAACTTTAGGGTCAATTAAATATGGTTCTCATTGTACATTGTATATTATGTGTCCTTCTTGGCCAATACTCACTTTTATGAGGGTGGGGTGATTTTCACTATCCATGCTGGAATGTGTAGACATCCATAAAAATGTTAGATAAGTCACAAGTTTAATTCAGTAATGTTGTTATCATTGACATACTTTATTATTAATCTCAAATTTAAAAATAAATGTTTTTGTCTATACTTAATGAAATTAAATCTTTTTAAAAGCCATGAACAACCTATTAGTGTAGAAGCCTAAAATTTATTCACCTATGGTGTGCGCTTGACTTGGGGAAGTAATTGGGTAATGAAAGTAATGGCCATAGAGTTGACAATAATGAGTTATTGAATATGAGTGAATGATTTGGGATGCCTATAAAACATCATGGGACCTAAGGCATGTCCCTCTTATAGACCTAATGAAAATGAATATAAATAAATTTTAATTTAATTTATGAGTACTTGTTCTTTACATTATTTTAATAGTTCACTACATTGACTAGAAACTTCTTCCTTTATCATTTACTTAAATGTATTTTCTATTAAAGTTCAATCCTATTGAATTGTTTATGACAAAATGACTTGTATAAATTCTTTTTATAGAATGGACAGAAGTTGGATGTATGAAACCGATCGGATCTCAAGCGATTTTCAAAACAATTTAGAGAGCTTTATAGATTTTGCATTTCAAAATGCTTCATATAGTGGTCGCATACACTTCCCATGTTCCAATTGTGTTGGTAGACCTTGGTTGAGCCATGAAGAAGTCAGCTACCAGATAACCAAAAATGGTTTTCAAGAAAACTACTTTGTGTGGTATCACAATGGGGAGAAAATGAAATCTCAAATTGGTGATGATCGAAATGAAAGGACTGGAATGGATAATTTGTTAGATGATCAGTTTCCGTTTATTTGTCACCATGAAAAGGAAAGGATTTCGACTCAAGAAGGCTTAGATATGAGTACAACTAATGCATCTAGTGAAAATGATGATATTGATAGGGTGAAAAAATTTAATGATGCTGCTAAGACTCTAGTATATCGACAATGCGATAAAATGAAAAAGATAGAATTTTTAATCTGATTGTTTCATGGGAAAACTATGTATGGTATTTCTAATACAGTAATCGATTACATTCTTACCCTCTTAAAGGATTTACTTCCAGATGATTCATATATTCCCTCAAACAACTATATGGCATTGAAGTTAGTTGAGGAACTTGGATTTTCAAGAAACAAAATTCATGCTTGCCCGAAAGATTGTAGTTTATTCTGGGAGGAAACTGCTGAATGAAATGATTGTATAAAATGTGGCACATCCCACTAGAAGTAAAAAATCTGATGGAACACCATCCCGCGTTGCACAGAAAGTAATGTGGCACATTCCATTGATCCGCAGACTCTAGAATATTTTTATGTCTGATGACATATCAATAAAAATGAGATGGAATGATACCGAGAGAAATAAGACTAATAATGTGTTGGTTCATACTGCAGATGGATTTTCATGGCAGCGATTTGATGCTCGACATCCTGATTTTGCAGCTGGCGTGCTCAATGTGAGGCTGGGTCTTTCATGCGATGGTTTTAATCTGTTTGGGAAGATTCTTACTTCGCACATCACATGGCCAGTTTTTATACACATTTATAATCTTCCCCCATGGTTGTGTATGAAAAAACCTTTCACTTTCATTAGTATACTCATATCTGGTCCTTCTGATCCCGTCACTGATATTGATGTATATATGCAACCTTTAATAAAAGAGTTGAAACTTCTTTGGGATATGGGTGTGCGCACATAGGATGCATGTTTGAAAGACATATTTCAGATGCTTGTTGCACTTATGTGGACGATCAATGATTTTTTGGCTTATGCAATGATGTCTAGATGGAGAATGGAGGGAAAACTGTCATGCCCAGTTTGTATGAAGAATACACGATCCAGAAGACTGAAACATCGTTGTAGTTTCATTTTTATGGGACATCGACAATTCTTGCCAAATGATCATCCATATAGAATGAATCGTCGAAGATTTGATAATACCATAGAGACCGATGATCCACCTTATCATATTTCTGGAACTGATGTGCATAATGAATGGAAAGATTTCATTTTTTCATTCGGGAATGGTCAAATGAAATCTGGAAAGAGAAAGAATGTTTCCACTGAAACCTATTACAATTGGAGGAAGAGGAGTATCTATTTTGATTTTCCTTATTGGTCAACCAATTTTTTATGTCATTGCTTAGACGTAATTCAAATTGAAAATAATATATGCAAAATGTTGCTTTCGGTTCTTCTAAATGTCAAGGGGAAGACAAAATATGATTTAAGATCTCGGTGTGACTTGGTGGATTGGGGAATTAGACCAGAATTGCATCATGTGCGTATCAATGAAAATAAATGGCAACTTCCATGTGCTTCTTATGTGATGAAACCTACTTAAAGAAACAATTTCTGGAAGTATTAGAGATTATTGGAGTTCCTGATGGCTATTCAAGCAACATATCTAAACAGGTTAATAGAAGAGAGTTGAAGCTAAAATCTTTGAAGACTCAAGATTATCACGATCTACTGCATGAGTTGATTCCAATAGAACTCCATCATCTTTTTTCCAATAATGTAAGGGTGAATATTATTCAATTGTTCCATTTGTTTAGAGATCTTTGTGCTAAGAAGTTATCCAAGTCTTTCTTTCAAAAAATGTTGACAGATGTCCCATTAATTTTGTGTGAGTTGGAGAAAATATCTCCTCCGTCATTTTTCACATGCATGCTACATCTGAATATCTATATTCCCCCTGAAATACTTCTCAGAGGACCTGTTTCTTTTCATTGGATGTATCCAACTGAAATAAATATGTACATATTAAAGTTTTATGTCCGAAATAGGAATCATCCCGAAGGTTCTATCGTGAATGGTTACTTGTCTCAAGAATGTATGGATTTCTGCTCAATGTATTTGTCTGATCTTACTACAAGAATGAACAGACTAATGAGAAATGAAGAAGAACAGTATGATAAAATTGAACCTAGTTTTCCATCACTTCCTCAAACAGGAGGAATTCCTGGATCATATACATTGACGACATTAATCCATGAAGAGCGGGAGATGGCACATCTCAAAGTTTTGTTCAATTGTGATTGGTTCGATGAATATATCAGGTATCTAAATTGAATATGTATATCTTACATATATATATGTTAAACTATTCATATTTTTATCTATAGGGAACATAAAACAATGATAAATAGGAAGCATCATTCTTTATCTTTGAGAAAGAGAGAGACTTTGCATAGGAAAGAGTTTTCTGCTCGGTTAAAATTGAAGGTAAAAATATTGGTGTTTAAAATAATTATATCAATATTTAATTAAGTTTAATAGTCATTTATATTTCAGGTATTCAGTTTTTATGCTGACTCTGTCTCTGAGGGAATAAGATCTTTGTATTTTGGTCCTAATACCGTGGTTCGTGACAGTAAATCAATTGTTATTAATGGGTACAAATTTATTGTCACTGAATAAGCAAATAAAATGAGAACACAACATGATGGTGTTATTGTTACTACCACAACATATTGTTATGCCAGTGCATCAGATAGTAGACCGCGATTTGAAAATGTGGGTTATTATGGAGTCGTTGAGAAAATAATAATATTGGATTATTACTCTCATGGACGAGTCACAATGATGAAATTCCATTGGTTTGATTCGATGATGAGATAGGGCACATTTATTGATGATTGTGGATTTCGAGTAATTGATATGACTCTCACTCTTGCTACCGAAGAACCATATGTGTTGGCATCAATGGCTAAACAAGTTATTTATGTCCAATACCAACTTTGACCTAAATTTGGTGTCATAGTTGAAGTAATTCCAAGACATATTTTTTATGATGGTGATGATGGAATTGACACTATCCCTAGTGACATTGGAACCAATACATTTATTTCTTTTGATGACTCTAATAGCTCAATTTTCAGAGTTAATTGTGAACCTAAAGTTGTGGTTGAAAATATATAGAATCATTCATCCATGTTCTCAATTCTTTTTGTTTACCTCGAGTTGGGTTGTTAAGTTTGGTAATATTCAAATTGATTTAGTATTGATCACAAATATGTTTTAGCTGACTTGACCGTTATGTGAATTTTCAATGTTTATTGGTTGTAGTTTTATTTGAATTGAATTTTCTAATTTGGAATTGAACTATATTCAAACCTAGTCAAACAATATTTCTAACATGGAGAACCTTACAACTTGTATGATTTATTAAATCCATTGAAGCTCTTCTAAAACATTTGATAGATAACTTACCAATAAATCCCCATATTCCTTCATATATTTAGTTTTTTGGGTTACAAATTAGTTTCCTTTTTCTAATTAATTACATATTTGTTTTCAAAAGCAGGAAATGCTGCCAATTGAAGAGAGATGAAGGAAAAAAATGATGGAGAACTATCATCGAATGGCAGAGATGGGATTTCCACCATTAGTTCCTGTGGTGAGTACTTTATTTCAAATATATATATTTAAGGAATATATAATGTCATGTGATTAATTTTTTTGTAAACATTTTTGTAATATCCACCTATATGTCGATAGTTATTTGATGAGGAGCCTAGTACTGGTCCTAGTACTCAGGCCGGTGGTACGAGGAGGGTTCGTACCAGAGGTGGACGAGCAGCTTCCCATACCAGACTAGACCCTGCCCCTCCCACTGACATGTCATCCTTCCCACATTTTGATCCCAGTGTGTCGTTAGGGACACACGGGATATTTAGGCCTCCCATGTTTTCGTCACCTTTTGCATCTTCTGGCCCATCTTTTTCATATCCCATGATGATTCCCACTCCACATCCAGAATCTGGTCATACATCTATCCCATATTCATTTCCTTCTACTTATGTCTCTCTGAGCTTCTATATTCCATTGTCTTCGACTCCAGTTCCACCATAGGGTGTTCCATCAGTTTCTGTGGATCCAGCGGCGCTTAGCGATCAGACTGGCGCAGGTATATTTATAGAACCCTAACAAATTTTTATACCAATATTTATTTTCATTATAACATGTTTTGATAAAATATTTTTTTTTCTTTCATGATAGATACATCTACTGATATAATGTGGGGGCGGGGGCGTACATGCATGCGTGCGGTGTGGAACCGCCACACACAGGTAATGGTGGATTACAATGAAGACAACCAAATGGTTGAGAAAACAGGGCAGCAATGTTGGAGTTTATTGGAGACGCTTGCCAAATACTCCAAAATCATTCCCGTCAGCACACTATCATGGAGAAAGTTTCCACATGATGCCAAGGATAGAGCTTGGGCAAAGATATGGGTAAAAAAATCTGTTGTAGTTAATGCCATGAATTATTTTTGTATTTATATGAATTAATATTTTGGTGTCATCTTCGATTTAATTTTCCCGATGGTGAGGGTGCATGACTGCAATGTCTAAAGGATTTAGGTGATATTTGGAGAGCCTACAAGCATGAGTTATATATTGTCTGGCGTGCTAGAGTTGGCATTGAGTTAGAGGCGGTAACAGTCATGGATGATTGTCCTATAGAGTAGTATCGGCAGATGATTACCCATTGGATGACTACTCAGTTTAAGGTATTAATTAAATTTTAGGTATTTAAATAATAACTTTCATGTTTTGCATTAGTATTATCCTTTTCATTATCAAATTTTATTTACGAATCATCTGGAAAAAAACATTGATGCAAAAAAAATACCTCCACACACTGGGACATACTACAATGCCAGATCATGAGAGGAATCTAGTATGACAATTGTTTATAAGTTTTATTTACGACTTACAGTTTCTTTTGTTTTCTCAATTATTTAATCATTTTCTGAAGTTTTCATATAACTTTAGTTTTCAATGTCATTGTAGAGGCAACAACTGAATATTGAAGGACGTGTACCTCGAGCAAAAATGTTTTTCTTGAGTAGACAGAAAAAAGGATGGAAGTGCCATCAATGAACCGAATCAGCAAAAGATTGTAAGTTTTAATCTGTTGATTTAATATTTTAATATATTTTTTGTAACTTAATAATATATTTATATTTGTAACAGGATGCTTTAGAGGCCCTCGATGCCCAAGAACCAAACAATTTTGGGCCAACTTATCACTTACATTAGGTGTTGGGAGAGGAGCATTCTGGCAAAGTACGCTGCTGACCTAGGATAACCCCGAAGAAATATTTTCCCTCCTCAAGTATGAGTTATAGTGCCACCAAGCTGCATCAAGTTAGGGAACAGCTAGAAAAGGATGAAAAAAGGGCCATAGAGATGGCATAATAGTCTGCTAGGGCAAACAATGCATTTATAAAATTAATTGAAGTTATACGTCCAACACTTCCACCAGAGGCCAGACCAACTTTTGATGAATATATGTCGTCAATATGTTCTATATATGGTGCACCGGGTGGCTGTTCAAGTGGTGGTCAAGATGATGTCCAGCCTGATGATGATGATGGCGGGGATTATGATGCAGAAGAGGAGGGAGAGGAAGAGGGCGAGGTGGAGGAGGAGGGCGAGGCAGAGGGCAAGGGCGAGTAGGAGGGCGTTCAGGAGGGCGAGGATAATTATGGGGACGAGGAAAAGGGTGATGATGACGGTGATGGTGATGTGGGACAAGTTGATCTGTTACATTTTTGACTAATATTACTGAGATTTTATGTTTAATCTATTCTAGTTGTTGGTTTTATCTAGACTCGTAGTATAGTATTGAAGTTGAGTTATTTTTATATATTGTTTGTTTTCATGGATATTGTTTTCTTTTAGTGGTTTCGGTGTATCTTGATCATGTTTATAGAGTTTTGTGTGTTTGGGAACTCCCTGGACAGCCCCCCTTCTTCCTAGACCCTAGATAATCCCCCACCATCCTCCTTGGACCCCGGACAGCCCCCCGGACAGCCCCCAAACAACCTCCCCGGACAGCCCCCCACCCTCCTCCTTGGACCCCGGACAACCCCCCAAACACCCCCCAGACAGCCCCCGCACAGCCCCCCACCCTCCTCCTTGGTCCTCAGACAGCCCCCGGACACCCCCCGGACAACCCCCCGGACAGCCCCCCTACCCTCCTCCCTGGACCCCGAACAACCCCTCAGACAGCCCCCCCCCGGACAGCCCCCCCACCCTCCTCCCTGGACCCCGAGACATTCCCCCACCCTCCTTGATTTCACATGCCTTTTTTTATTTCTCTGATCATGCAATGTTATTTAGGATTATTCGATTTTTGTATGTCTTGAATTATATGATGTCTTGGAAATCTTATTAGCTCATGCTCATTAAATTCATGTGATGATATACTTTAATTTGAATACAAAGTCTTGTTGTACATTCTCCATGTTATGTGAATTATGCCTTGTTTTATTTGGTTTACTTGTCAATTTTTAGGATAAGACATGGGTTACATGTTAAGGACTCATGGTCGGACTCGTCATGCTCAAAGAATTTAGACTTGAAATTCTATGATGTATGATTTGGTTTCTAGGTGAGGTCTACCAGGATAGTTTCTATTACTCATTTGTGACGTGTACGAGTCAACCCCACCTCAATCTGAGGCCCGGTGTGGCCGACACCACTCAAAGTGTCTCAGGTTTATTTGAAATGGACAACATTTTAAGTGAAAATAACAACTAGCATACGAAAAACTGACCAAATGGATTCTTATTGTGTTGATACTTTATAACAACGATCCATGGGTCATATGTGACGTGTATGAGTCAACCCCGCCTCAATCTAAGGCCCAGTGTCCCCGGCACCACTCAAAGTGTCTCAGGTTTATTTGAAATGGACAACATTTTAAGTGAAAACAACAACTGACATACAAAAAACCATCCAAAAATATTCTGATTGTGTTGTTACTTTAGCACAATGATCCATGTGTTATATGTGATGTGTATGAGTCAACCGCGCCTCAATCTGAGGCACAGTGTGGCCGTCACCACTCAAAGTGTCTCTCTTTTGTTTAAAATGGATAGGATTTTAAGTGAAAACAACAACTGAAATATGGAAAACTGACCAAACGAATTCGGAATATGTTGATGCTTTAGGAAAACATTCCATTAGTCATATGTGCCATGTACGAGTCAACCCCGGCTCAATCAAAGGTGCGATGTGGCCGAAACCATTCGAAGTGTCTCACTTTTGTTTGAAATGAATAACATTTTAAGTGAAAAGTAAAACTGACATACGAAAAACTGACCAAATGCATTCAGATTGTGTTGATACTTTAGGAAAATGATCCTTGGGTCATTTGTGACATGTATTAGTCAACCCCATCTAAATCAGAGGCGTGGTGTGGCCGGTAGCACTCTAACAGTGTCTCTTTTGTTTAAAATGGATGAGATTTTAAGTGAAAAGAATAACTGACATACAGAAAACCAACCCAACGCATTCGGATTCTGTTGATACTTTATCACAACGATCCATGGGTCATATGTGATGTGTATGAGTTAACCCCGTCTCAATCCGAGGCACGGTGTGGCCAACACCATTCGAAGTGTCTCACTTTTGTTTGAAATGGATAACATTTTAAGTGAAAAGTAAAACTGACATACGGAAAACCAACCAAACACATTCTTATTGTGTTGATACTTTAGTATAATGATCCTTGGGTAAATTGTGTTGTGTATGAGTCAACCCCACCTCAATAAGAGGCTTGGTGTGGCCAACACCACTCAAAGTGTCTCTCTTTAGTTTAAAATGGACTTCATGTTAAGTGAAAACAGCAACTAACATACGCAAAAATGACCAAACACATTTGGATTCCGTTAAAACTTTAGAAAAAAGATCCATGAGTCATATGTGATGTGTACGAGTCAACAAAAACTCAATCCGAGGAACGGTGTGGCCGGCACCACTTGAACTGTCTCTCTATAGTTAAAAATGGACAACATTTTAAGTACATATGGAAAACCGACCAAACGGATTCTGATTTTGTTGATAATTTAGAGCAACGATCCATGGGTCATATGTGATGTGTACGAGTCAACCTTGCCTCAATTAGAGGTGTGGTGTGGCTGGCACCATTCACAGTGTCTCTCTTTTGTTTAAAAGTGACATCATTTTAAGTGAAAACGACAACTGACATATGAAAAATTGACCAAACGCATTAGAAATGTGTTTATGATTTAGGAAAATGATATATGGGTCATATGTGATGTGTATGAGTCAACCCTACCTCAATCCAAGGTGTAGTGTGGCCGACACCACTCTAAGTGTCTCTCTTTTGTTTCAAAAGGATATCATTTTAAGTGAAAACATCAACTGGCATACGGAAAACTAACCAAATGCATTTGGATTGTGTTGATAATTAGGAAAATGATCCATGAGTCATATGTTATGTGTACGAGTCAACCCAGCCGCAATCCGAGGTGCGGTGTGTCTGGAACCACTTAAACTATCTCTCTATAGTTTAAAATGGACAATATTTTAAGTGAAAATAAATACTGATATACGAAAAACCGACCAAACACATTAAGATTCTATTAAAACTTTAGGAAAAAGTTGAATGAGTAATTTTTGTCCTGTATGAGTCAACCCTGCCTCAATCCGAGGCCCGATGTGGCCATCACCACTCAAATTTTCTCAGGTTTATTTGAAATGGACAACATTTTAAGTGAAAACAACAACTGACATACAGAAAACTGACCAAACACATTCATATTCTATTGAAACTTTAGGAAAATTATCCATGGGTCATATGTGATGTGTACGAGTCAACCTCACCTCAATCCAAGGCATGGTGTGGCTGGAACCACTCAAAGTGTCTCTCTTTTTTTTAAAATGGGCATGATTTTAAGTGAAAACAACAACTGACATATGGAAAACCGACCAAACAAATTTAGAATGTGTTTATGCTTTAAGAAAACGTTCCATGAGTCATATGTTCCATGTAAGAGTCAACCCTGGCTCAGTCTGAGGCGCGGTGTGGATGACACCATTTGAAGTGTCTCACTTTTGTTTGAAATGGATAACATTTTAAGTGAAAAGTACAACTGACATAAGGAAAACTGACCAAACACATTCATATTGTGTTGATACTTTAGTACAATGATCCTTGGGTCATTTTTAACATGCACGAGTCAAAACTATCTAAATTCAAGGCGTGGTGTGGCCGGTAGCACTGTAATTGTGTCTCTTTTGTTTAAAATGGATGGGATTTTAAGTGAAAAGAACAACTGACATATGGAAAACCAACCAAACACATTCGTATTCTGTTGATACTTTGTCACAACGATCCATGGGTCATATGTGACATGTATGAGTTAACCTCGGCTCAATACGAGGCATGGTGTGGCCGGCACCATTAGAAGTGTCTCACTTTTGTTTGAAATGGACAACATTTTAAGTGAAAAGTACAACTGACATACGGAAAAATGACCAAAATAATTATGATTGTGTTGATACTTTAGGAAAATTATCCTTGGGTAAATTGTGACGTGTAAAAGTCAACCCCACCTCAATCCGAGGCCCAGTGTGGCCGACACCCCTCAAAGTGTCTCTCTTTAGTTTATAATGGACTTCATGTTAAGTTAAAACAGCAACTGACATATGGAAAACTGACCAAAAACATTCGGATTCTGTTGAAACTTTAGTAAAATTATCCATGGGTCATATGTGACGTGTACGAGTCAACCACACCTCAATACGAGTCGTAGTGTGGCCGGAACAACCCAAAGTGTCTCTTATGTTTAAAATGGACAACATTTTAATTACATACAGAAAACCAACCAAAAGGATTTTTATTGTGTTGATACTTTATCAAAATGATCCATGGGTCATATGTGACGTGTATGAGTCAACCCCACCTCAATATGAGGTGCGGTGTGGCCAGAACCACTCAAAGTGTCTCTCTTTTGTTTAAAATGGACTTAATTTTAAGTGAAAACAACAACTAACATAGGGAAAACTGACCAAACGCATTTATAATGTATTTTTTCTTTAGTAAAAAGATCCATGAGTCATATGTTACATGTAAGAGTCAACCCCGCCTCAATCCGAGACCCGGTGTGGCCGGCACCACTAAAAGTGTCTCTTTTGTTTCAAAAGGACATCATTTTAAGTGAAAACAACAACTGACATACGGAAAACCGACCAAATGCATTCAGATTCCATTGAAACTTTAGGTAAACGATCCATGAGTTATATGTGATGTGTACGAGTCAACCCATCCTCAATCCGATGTGCAGTGTGGCCAGCACCACTTGAACTGTCTCTCTATAGTTTAAAATGGACAACATTTTAAGTGAAAACAACAACTGACATACGGAAAACCAACCAAACAGATTCTGATTCTGTTGAAACTTTAGGAAAAAGTTACATGAGCCATTTTTGACGTGTACAGGTCAACCCCACCTCAATTAGAGGCTTGGTGTGGCTGGCACCACTCAAAGTGTCTCAGGTTTATTTGAAATGGACAACATTTTAAGTGAAAACAACAACTGACATACAGAAAATCGACCAAACACATTATGATTTTGTTGAAACTTTAGGAAAATGATCCACGGGTCTTATGTGACGTGTACGTGTCAACTTATCTTCAATCCGAGGCACAGATTGGCCAGCACCACTCGAAATGTCTCTCTATAGTTTAAAATGGACTTCATTTTAATTGAAAACAACAACTGACATACGGTAAACCGACCAAACACATTCAGAATCTATTGAAACATTATTACAACGATCTATGGGTCATATGTGATGTGTAAGAGTCAACCGCGCCTCAATCCGAGGCGTGGTGTGGCAAACACCACTCAAAGTGTCTCTCTTTTGTTTAAAATGGACTTCATTTTAAGTACATAGGAAAAGCAACCAAACGGATTCTGATTGTGTCGATACTTTAGAATAATGATCCATGGGTCATATGTGATTTGTACGAGTCAACCCCACCTCAATCTGAGGCGTAGTGTGGCCAAAACCATTCATAGTGTCTCTCTTTTGTATAAAATGGACATCATTTTAAGTGAAAACAACAACTGACATACAAAAAACTGACGAAACACATTCGAAATGTGTTGATTCTGTAGGAAAACAATCCATGGGTCATATGTGATGTGTATGAGTCAACCTCGCCTCAATCTGAGGTGCGGTGTGGCCGGCACCACTCTAAGTGTATCTCTTTTGTTTCAAAAGGATATCATTTTAAGTGAAAACATCAACTGACATACGTAAAACCAACCAAACGCATTCAGATTGTGTTTACACTTTAGTAAAATGATACATGGATCATTTGAGATGTGTATGAGTCAACCCCGTCTAAATCCGAGGCGCGGTATGTCTGGTACCACTCTAACTGTGTCTCTTTTGTTTAAAATGGACAAGATTATAAGTGAAAAGCACAACTGGCATACGGAAAACTGACCAAACACATTCAGATTCTATTGATACTTTATCAAAACGATCCATGGGTCATATGTGACGTGTACGAGCTAACTTGGGATCAATTCGAGTCGTGGTGTGGTCGGGATCACTCTAAGTGTCTCTCTTTTGTTTAAAATGGACAACATTTTAAGTACATACAGAAAACCGACCAAACGCATTCGGTTTCCATTGAAACTTTTGGAGAATGATCAATGGATCATATGTGATGTGTATGAGTCAACCTCGACTCAATCTGAGGTGCGGTGTGGCCGTCACCACTCAAAGTGTCTCTTTTGTTTAAAATGGAGTTCATTTTAAGTGAAAACAACAACTAGCATACGGAAAACTGACCAAACAGATTCTGATTGTGTTGATACTTTATCACAACGATCCATGGGTAATATGTGACGTGTACGAGTCAACCCTGCCTCAATCCGAGGCGCGGTGTGGACGGTACCAATCATAGTGTATCTCTTTTGTTTAAAATGGACATCATACTAAGTGAAAACAAAAACTAACATACGAAAAACTGACCAAACACATTCTAAATGTGTTAATGATTTAGGAAAATGATACATGGGTCATTTGTGACATGTATGAGTCAACCCCACCTCAATCCAAGGCACGGTGTGGCCGAGATCTCTCTAAGTGTCTCTATTTTGTTTAAAATGGACAACATTTTAAGTACATATGGAAAACCAACCAAACGGATTCTGATTGTGTTGATACTTTAGAAGAACGATCCATGGTTCATATGTGACGTGTAAGAATCAACCCCGAATCAATATGATGTGTGGTGTGGCTGACACTACTCAAAGTGTCTCTCTTTTGTTTCAAAAGGACATCATTTTAAGTGAAAACATCAACTGGAATACAAAAAACCAACCAAATGCATTCGTATTGTGTTTATACTTTAGGAAAATGATCCATGGGTCATTTGAGACATGTACGAGTCAACCCCATCTAAATCCGAGGCGCGGTGTGGCTGGTACCACTCTAACTGTGTCTCTTTTGTTTAAAATGGAGAGGATTATAAGTGAAAAGAACAATTGGCATATGAAAAACTGACCAAATGCATTCAGAATCTATTGAAACGTTAGGAAAATGATCCAAAGGTCATATGTGACGTGTACGAGTCAACCACGCCTCAATCTAGGTCATGGTGTGGCCGGAACCACCCAAAGTGTCTCTCTTATGTTTAAAATGGACAACAATTTAAGTACATATGGAAAACTGACCAAACAGATTCTGATTGTGTTGATACTTTAGAAAAACTATCCATGGGTCATTTGTGACATGTACGAGTCAACCCCACCTCAATCTGAGGCACGATGTGGTTGGCACAACTCAAAGTGTCTCTCTTTTATTTAAAAATCGCTCCATTTTAAGTGAAAACAACAACTGACATATGGAAAACTGACCAAACGCTTTCGGAATATGTTGATACTTTAGGACAATGATCCATGGGTCATTTCTGATGTGTACGAGTTAACCTTGCCTCAATCTGAGGCACGGTGTGGCCGATATCACTCCAGGTGTATGTATTTTGTTTAAAATGGACATCATTTATAGTAAAAACATATGGTATACGAAAAACTGATCAAATTATGAATTGAATTCCGGATTCCACATATAATTGTCATATAAATTTTAAATTGAATTCTAAATGAATTTTTTATGTTTATAATTAAATATGAATTCTGATTTAATTCTGTATGTGTATAGTTATAGGATGCATTATATGTTAAATGTGTATGAATTTGTTATCTATATGTATGTGTTAGTTTATTATAGGTAAAATAATTGGAAATGATTGGAAATGAGAGAGAATTGGAAAGGAGAGGGAATGGACACCCTGCTCTATGGCTGCTGGGCAAATTGCAGCCTGTTGTGCAATTTGCACAGCATAGGCTATGCCAACGGTTTCAAACCGTTGGCATAGAATTCTGAGTATTTTTTTACCAACGGTTCTCTATGAACTGTTGGTAAAAATCCTTTCCCAACGGTTTAGAAACTGTTGGGAAAGAAGTCATCTGGTTGGTTTTTCCCAACGGTTCAAGCGAAACCGTTGGGAAAAACTATCCCAGCAGTTGTGCCAAACCATTGGGATAGGTTCATTTTTTCTAACCTATCCCAATGGTTCAGTGTAAACCATTTGGAAAAGCTTTACCAATTGATTAATTCCCAATGGTTTTCAAAACTGTTGGGAAATCCTGCATTTCCAGTAGTGATTCCATAAAAATGGTTTAGTTCTCTGGGTAGAAACCTGTCTGATTTTTGGAATCAAACTCAAAGGGTTTGTCGCCAAACTGATTTGTCTCATGAGACCTACCAATGCATCGAGGGGCTATGGTGGGACCTACCCAAAAATTCATTTCCAAATAATTCTTTATACATTGATTCAATACAATAGCAATAATCCTTTTCAATATCCAAATAGAGTAGGGTATACGGATTCATCAATAATTCCATAGTTAAAATAACATTCTGAATAACACCGTATGTAAAATGGTATATAGTTTAGACAAAAAACATATCCATGATATGAGATTATGAATATGTAATATAAATATAATTTCAAATGAAAATTGATATCAAATGGGAAGTAGGTACACCACAGAGGATTGTGAGGTGCACAATACAAAGTTAGTCACAATAAAATAGTAGTTGAGACAAAGTCTCTTACCACAATGTAATCGGTTGAATCATATGACCAAAACTTAATAACCCTCAAATGAATAATTGAATAACATGAATATAAATAGAATAATTTTATTATATATCAAATTATAGTACACATATACCACATACAATAAATAAGTGGTGAACAATGAAAATCTCACAGAAATGAAACTGAGATGAGAAACACCTTACCTTTTGATCGAGTGTGTACTTTATTTGTTTTAATGACCTGAATAATCAAATTTATATTCATTAATTAATAATTCCAGAACCTCCTATACACGTAATTTATTTAGTATAACCTTATTAGATTCATTCATGGCCCTTTTAATGGGTTTAAGAGGTTCAATTTTATTGTTTTGGAAACATTTTCTTCCTTGGTTTTCATGATTCGTTTACTTGATTTCATGAATGGAAGTTCGTTTGAAATGTGGTTAAACATATGGAATTGTTAAAATATATTATTAGTGAAATTAAATATATATAAATTATCTTATAAATATTTTTGGTTACATATCATGATGATGATTCATTAGTTAAAAATTTATTACAAATATTTGGATTTACTTGGACGTTTTGTTCATAATGAACTTGTTTTGTATTATTATTTCATATTTTGAGTGTGTAAAGATTACAGAAAATTAATGAGATGAAATACATATATTCTGATCTTGTTAAACCATTAAAATGGTTTCATGACCAGTAATGAAGGAGAAAGTGAAGAACAAAACTCCGCCGTCCACAAAGGTTATAAATTGGAACCTCATGGACGTTGATTTCATTTATAAAAATAAAAAGGGGGAGTAAGAATATTGATGATGGTTATTAAATTAACATAATATAATTACAGTATATATATGATACTTAATTTTATCATGTTCATTTGGATATAATAGGTGAGGAGAGAAAAAAAGAGATGAACTTGAAAATAAAAGAAAAGTTGAGAGATCCCTTATGAAAATTCGGCAGCCTAACGACGTCGCTTAAAATTTGATAAAATGAAATGATGAGAAAAAAAGGGTATCTAATAATATTTAAATCAAAAGGAAAGTAATAATAATAAATAAAATCAAACCCCAACAAATGATAATGTAATTTAAAATAGATAACATAAAAGAAGTGTCGATTAGAAGAAGAGAATGAAGGATCCCTTTACCTTGTAGAGTAACTCCTAGATCTTGAAGTATGGGACCTTGGGGGATTAAGGAAACCTTGGGAGAACTCATTGAGAGGTAAAACAAAAAATATTAGAGGATGAGGGATTTGGAATGAAAGTAAACGAATGGATGAGTGGGTATTTATAGAAAAAGAGAGGTAGTTTTTAATAATTTCAAAGGGACACCTCATTAGTGGTTTTTGCCAAACCATGGGGTTTCCCATGGTATTTGCCCATGGTTTAAGCCACTTGGGACACCTCATGTCATAATGTACTATAAAAAAGTCGACCATACTTTTATATTTAATATTACATCACTATGATGTCATTAAACTATCGAAAACTCAAAACAGTATTTTTACGATTCATGAAAAATTCAAGTATTTTAGAAAAATACCAAAAATTAATCATACCCATTTTTTGACATGTAGAATTAAAAAATAAACTCCATTTTTTGAAAATAATTTTCTAATTATTTTTAATTTAATTTTTAAATAAAATCATAGTTAATTCAAAAAAACAATTTTTAAATGTATAATTAGTTCTATATCACATTAAAAAATCAATTAAGATATCATTATCTTATTACCTTAAAAAATAAAATATTATCATTATTTACTATTTATAATGGTCATATTACTATTAATATTACTATTCATAAGGGTATGTTACTATTCATAAAAAAATCAAGTTGGTTCTATCAGACTCCAAAAGACTTACTAGTCACAAATCTAGATGACTGTTTTTCGAAATTCAAAACATAAGAAGTGAAAAATTTATGTTTAATGGATTGGTTTTGACTATCTCCTAAAATACCAAGTGTTGTTTCAAAGAAACATAGTGCTTTATGAAATATAGGCTATAAAAAAGAATTTATTTAATATAATCATACCATAAAATGTTTGGGGTGTTATATTATTCCCTCCTTCATAAATTTCGTTCTCGAAATTTTATTTATAAATCCCACTAAAAATATGTGGGTGGTTCTTTTTCATGAAATCCTCTAGTTCCCATGTTTCTTCCTCTATATTATAGTTTCTCAAAAGAACCTTTTCTATACGAGTTTTCCGATTTCTCAATACCTGACCCCTTGTGTCAAGAATCCCAATAGGCTTTTCACAGTATGAGAAATCAGGTTCTAGTTCAATTTATTCTTAAGTGAGTACATGCATTGGGTTTGGCATGTATTTCTTCAACAATGACACATGGAACACATCATGAACTTTGGAGAGATCTGGTGGCATTTATAAATGGTAAGCTACTGCTCTGAGTATTTCCAGAATTTCAAATGGTCCGATATACCCAGGGCTTAGTTTCCCTTTCTTACTGAAACTTAAGACACCCTTTCATGGAGATAATTTCAGAAAGACATGATCTCCCACCTGGAATTCAAAATACTTTCTCCAGTTGTTAGTATAACTCTTCTTCCTACATTGGGCTACTTTAATATGGGATTGAATTGTCTTTACCTTTGTTATTGTCTCTTCAATAAGTTCTGCGCCTATAAGTTTCCTCTCACCAACTTCATCCCAACAAGTTGGAGTTTGATATCTCTTTCCATATAATGATTCATATAGAGCCATTTGAATACTAGAATGGAAAATATTATTTTATGAAAATTCCACCAAAGGAAAGTATTGATCCCACATACCTTGGAAGTCAAGAGAGCATGACCTCAGCATGTCTTCTAGAGTTTGAATAGTTTTTTTAGATTGTCCGTCAGTTTGGGGGTGATAAGAAGTACTCATACGAAGCTCAATATTCAAAGCCTTCTAGAGACTTTTCTAGAATTTTGATGTAAACTAATGATCTTGATCGAACACAATCAATAGAGGTACACCATGAAGTCTTACAACTTCATTAATATAAATTCTTTCTAGGCGCTCAAGTGGTAAATCCTCTCTTATTGGAAGGAAATGTGTTGATTTTGTGAGACGATCAACAATTAGCCATATTGCATCATTCCTTCTAGGTGTCCTCAGTAGTCTGGTGAAAAAACACATTGTAATATTATCCCACTTCCACATAGGAATAGGTAGTGTTTTTATCACTCCTTTGCGATGTTGTCTCTCTGCCTTCACTTGTTGAAAAACTAGACACCTTGAAACGTAGTCAGCAATTTCCCGCTTCATATTATCACACCAAAAATATTCCTTCATATCTCTATACATATTTGTGATACCCAGGTGTATAGAGAAATTTGAGCTATGAGAATCATATAATAGTTCCCTTTTTATCTCAGGTATAGATGGGACACATAACCTCTTCCCAAACTTCAGAACTCCTTCCTCATACATGAAGTTTTCCAATCTACCATCCTTAACAGCAAAAATTTTCTTGTGCAGATTCTCATCATCAGATTGAGAGATTTGTATCTTCTCTAATAAATATGGTTTGGAAATCATTTGAAACAGAAATGATGTTTCCCCTTCCTTAAAAATTACCATATCTATCTTTAGTAGATCCATTAATATAGTATCTCTCTCAATCCTCATTTGAGTCAGAAGTCCGTGATCTTTCCTACTTAATGCATCTTTCATCTTATTTTCCTTTATTAGGTGTTAGTGTATTGAACAATCGTAATCTTTGAGTAACTCAAGCCATCTTCTTTGCCTCATATTGAGTTCTTTTTGTGTGAAAATGTATTTCAAACTCTTGTGATCTGTGTATATCTCACATTTTCCACCGTAAAGATAATGTCTCCATATCTTTAGAGCAAAGATTACAGCTGCTAACTCCAGATCATGTGTTGGATAATTTGTCTCATGATTCTTCAACTTCCTTGATGCATAAGAAATAACTTTATCATTTTTCATAAGGACGCAACCCAACCCATTCATTGATGCGTCATTGTATATTACAAATCCATCACTTCTAGATGGAGTAGTCAAAATTAGATCATTGACCAATCTTATTTTGAATTCCTCGAAGCATTTTGTACATTCTCTTGTACATACAAATTTAACCCCTTTATGTGTGATCTTGGTTAGCAGGTTAGCCAGTCGGGTGAAATTTTGAACGAAACGCCGATAGTAACCTGCTAAGCCAATAAAACTGCATACCTCAGTTATGTTTGTTGGCGTAGGCCACTCTTGGATTGCCTTTTTATTCATAGGATCAACTAAGATTTCATCCTTAGAGATAATATGTCCAATAAAAGAAACTGATTGAAGCTAGAATTCACACTTGCTAAACATCCCATATAATTCATTTCCTCTAAGAGTTTTTAGAATAGTCCACAAATAATCCTCATGGACTTCATATCTTTTTGATTATACTAGGATATCATCGATGAATACCACAACAATGTTATCAAGATATTCCTTGAAAACTCTATTCATTAAATCCATGAAAACCGAGGGTGAATTAGTTAGTCCAAAAATAATCATTGTAAACTCGTAATGCCCATACCAAGATCGAAATGTTGTCTTAGGAATATCTTCTTTCTTCATACGCAGCTGATGATATCCAGATCGAAGGTCAATCTTTGAAAATTATTGTGATCCCTGAAGTTGATCAAATAAATCATCAATATGAGGTAGAGGATACTTATTATTTATTGTAATAGCATTGATTTCCCTGTAATCAATGCATATCCCCATGGATCCCTCTTTATTTTTGATAAACAAGACTGGGGCTCTTCATGGAGAAACACTAGGTAGAATAAATCCTTTGTCACTCAACTCCCATATTTGTTTCTTTAGCTCCACTAACTCCACAGTGTCCATTCTATAGAGAGTCTTTGATATAGGTCCTTCACCAAGAATTAAATCTATAGAGAACTCAACTTCTCGCTCTAGAGGATTTCCAGGTAAATCCTCTAGAAATACTTCAACGTACTCTTGCAGTATACATACATTCTCAATTTGAATATTTCTTTCCTCACCCATAGATATTGGGTTCTCTTACTCTCCAAGAATTTCATTCAATAGAGCTACTGGGGTTGGGTCTAGATACAAATCTGATGGTGAGGTCTCTGCTCTAAAGATAAGATATTTTACACCATTTTCAAAAATTGTAACTTCTGTTTTATTGCAATAAATCTTCGCATCATAATTTGATAGCCAATCCATACCAAGAATTATATCAAATTTAGTCATTGTAATGATGATAAGGTTAGTAACTAAAGCACGTTTTGGTGTTTGGATGGGGACTAGTCGACATGCCTTTGTTGCAAAGATGCATCCCCTAGGAGTTTTGACTAATAGCTCCTTTATTAAATAAAATTGGACATGTTTAATTTTCATGGAAAACTGGGAAGATATAAATGAATGCGATGATCCAAAATCAAATAAAGTGTTGGATAAGTTTGAGGAAACAATTAAAGTACCTGCCACCACACCATTATGAACTTTAACTTCCGCGGTTGTAATCGTATAAACTCTCCCTTGTTCTCTTGGTTTTTTATGAGGCATGTTTCCTTGGCACTTAGGAAAATCATTTGCATAGTGTCCCATCTCTGTACAATTGTAGAATTGAACATCATCAAATTGTTTCCTCCCCTTGCATTCATGATATTGATGACCATTTTCTGCACACTTATAGCAGACTCCCATGCCTTTCAAGCATTTCAAAGATGATCCTTTCCCCAGTTCTCACATAATGGGAAATTCTTCGTTCCCTTATTCTTCTTTGGTGCTTCACCTTTCCCTTAGTTATCAGAGTACCACTTTTTATCTTGGTTTCCCTTAAAAAAAATTTATCTAGAAAATTCCTTCTCTGTTTTTATGGCACTTGATACAATTTCATCATATGATGGATATTTTTGAGAATCCAGTGCCCTTCGAAGACTTGGCTTAAGACCTTCAAAGAAATGATCAATCTTGTCTGCTGAGTCGCGTACATAATCTATGACATCCTAATTCCATGAATATCATTTCAAGGGACTTGATCCATTGCTCATCAACCATTGGATTAGTAGTCCCGCTAATATATGGGGGCTTCTACCACATTAAATGATCCAACATAGGTGTGGAATAGTTATTCGTTACAACCTGAGTAAGTTGTCCCAATATGGTCCTGATCTGATCTTCTCCAACACTGACTGTGTTGACTTGCTCAGTGGGAAGATCCCTACGTTTCCCACAAGTATTGATTCCCCTTCTTCCAATAGACACCATTTCTAAATAATGGAGCACACTATATTAGGGTATGAATCATAATGTATAATCGTAACTTAACTAAATATTTAGCATAAATTGAGATCCCATGCATGACTAATCTCATAATCAGAAAAATGGTTTCTTTGAGGAATAATTTAGATTTCAATCCTTCATAATGGATTATAAAGAAAAAAATGAATTATACTAAGCATATCCTTGAGAGTGTCATAACAAAGAGTGAAGTAAGACCTGTTGTCATGTACCAGGATACCCCGGGTTAATCCCAAAACTCCTTGTTGGAGCTTTCACTCCTAGGTACATCTGTGCCAGAGCCACCTCTACCTGCTCATATCCAGACAGGGATATATTTGCTAGAAGTATTCACATAATATATTCCTTACCAAAATAATAGGATATTTTTGTACATTTATCCTCAAATACTACCTTAGGGATTTGTTCCATACTATACATTTCCTACTCTAGTTTCCAAGTTTTCTACTAAACTTCCTATGATACCAACTATAACACCCCGACCCCTCTAGACCGGAGCCGGTGCATTAATTATTATATTTTCATGGTTAAAAGGAATTAAAATCCCGAAGGAATGATCATTTTAATAGTCTTGAATAAACTATATACATAAATGTAACTCAATTTATATTGTAAAATGTTACAAAATACAATACATAACGAAAACTAAAAGCTGCATCCACAAGAACTCAATAAATGATATCCTCTTTGTCATCTGTTAAAAGTAAAAAATGAAAGGGGTGATCTCAAATGCTCAGTAAGGTTTAAAAATAGCAGAATCTTGAATCAATAATAACTGGATTGTAAACAATTTGACATAATCATCATGGCATGGTGAATAAATGAAAAACTCACGCCATTAATAAACTGAAAATGAAACTGCATCCATAGATTTTTCCACAGCGAAAACCTCATGGATAGTAATAACTGATAATGAATAAAAAGAATGATTATTAACTAGATGTCATTTATCTGGCACATGATACCATAATACCATAAAAACGGTTTACTTCTGTGGGTAGAAACCCGTTTGATTTTTGGAAACGAACTCAAAGGGTTTGTCGCCAAACTGATTTCTCTCATGAGACCTACCAATGCATCGAGGGGATATAGCGGGACCCACCCACTACTGCATTTTTAAATCATTATTTATACAATTATTCAATAAAAGAGAAATAAACTTTTTCAATATCTATATATATTAGGGTATACAGATTCATCAATATTTCCATAGTTAAAATAAATTTCCAAATAAACACCGCATGTAAAATGGTATACGGTTTAGAAAACAAACATATCCATGATATGAGATTATGGATATGTAATATAAATATAATTTCAAATGAAAAGTGATCTCAAATGGGTAGTAGGTACACCACATAAGGATTATTAGGTACACAATACAAAGTTAGTCACAATAAAATAGTAGTTGAGACAAAGTCTCTTACCACAATGTAATCGGTTGAATCATATGACCAGAACTTAATAAAACTCAAATTAATAATTTAATAACATTAATATAAAGATAATAATGTTATTATAAATCAAATGGCAGTAAAAATATACCACATACAATAAATAAGTGGTGAACAATGAAAATATCACAGAAATGAGAGTGAGATGAGAAACCCATTACCTTTTGCTTGAGTGTGTTCTTAGTTTGTTTTAATGACCTGAATAATCAAATTTAGATTCATTAATTAATAATTACATAACATAATATACATGTAATTGATTTATTATAACCTTATTAGGTTCATTCATGTCCCTTTTAATGGGTTTAAGAGGTTCAATTTTATTGTTTTGGAAGCATTTTCTTCCTTGGTTTTCATGATTCATTTAATTGCTTTCATGAATTGAAGTTCATTTGAAATGTGGTTAAACATATAGAATTGTTAATATATATTATTAGTGAAATTAAAGATATATAAATGATCTTATAATTATTTTTGGTTACATACCATAATGATGATTCATTAGTTAAAAGTTTATTACAAATATTTAGATTAACTTGGTTGTTTTGTTCATAATGAACTTATTTTGTATTATTATTTCATATTATGAGTGTGTAAATATTCCAAAATAGTAATGATATTAAATACATATATTATTATCTGGTTCAACCATTAAAATGGTTTCATGAGCAGTAATGAAGGATAAAGTGAATAACAAAACTCCGCCGTCCACAAAGGTTATAAATTGGAACCTCATGGATGTTGATTTCATTTATAAAAATAAAAAGGGGGAGTAATAATATTGATTATGTTTATTCCATTAGCATGATATAATTCCATTATATAGATGATAATTTATTTGATCATGGTAATTTGGATAGAGGAGGTGAGGAGAGAAAAAAAGAGACGAACTTAAAAATAAAAGAAAAGTTGAGGGATCCCTTATGAAAATTCGGCAGCCTAACGGCGTCGCTTAAAATTTCATAAAATGAAATGATGATAAAAAAAGGGTATCTCATCATATTTAAATAAAAAGGAAAGTAATAAGAATAAATAAAATCAAACCCCAACATATTAGAATGTAATTTCAAATAGATAACTTAAAATAAGTGTCGACTAAAAGAAGAGAATGAAGGATTCCCTTACCTTGTAGAGTAACTCCTAGATCTTGAAGGATGAGACCTTGGGAGATTAAAGACACCATGGGATGACTCCTAGAGAGGTAAAACCACCAGAGATTCTAGGATTAGGGTTTTTTAATGAAATTATATGAATGGATGAGTGGGTATTTGTAGAAAAAGAGAGGTAGTTTTTTAATAATTTCAAAGGGACACCTCATTAGGGATTTTTTCCAAACCATGGGCTTTCCCATGGTATTTTCCCATGGTTTAAGCCACTTGGGACACCTCATATCATAATTTACTGTAAAAAAGTTTACCATACTTTTATATTTAATTATTACATCATTATGATGTCATTAAACTATCGAAAACTCAAAACTGTATTTTTATTATTCATGAAAAATTCAAGTATTTTAGAAAAATCTGAAAAATTCACCATAACCATTTTTCAACATGTAGAATTAAAAAATAAACTCCATTTTATTAAAATAATTTTCTAATTATTTTTAATTTAATTTTTAAATAAAATCATAGTTAATTTTAAAAAATAATTTTTAAAGGTATAATTAGTTCTATATCATATTAAAAATTCAATTAAGATATCATTATTGTATTACCTTAAAAAATAAAATATTATAATTATTTACTATTTATAAGGGTCATATTACTATTCATATTACTATTCATAAGGGTATGTTACTATTAATCGAAAAATAAAGTTGGTTCAATCAGACTCTGAAAGACTTACTAGTCACAACTCTAGATGACTGTTTTTCGAAATTCAAAACATAGAAGTGAAAAATTTATGTTTATTGGATTGGTTTTGATTATATCCTAAATTACCAAGTGTTGTTTCAAAGGAACACAGTTATTTATGAAATATAGAATATAAAAAATGTATTTAATAGAATCATACCATAAAATGTTTGGGGTGTTATAAAGATATTGATTTCTTACAAGTGGCCCCTGATATCAAATGATATGTGATCCAAGACCAACTAGGAAGTTTCCTAGGAACCATGTTCAATGTTAAAATATTGAGCCCCTAGATATCCATAATAAAACAAGTTAAATATGGTTTATGGATATTGAAATTAAGAATTATGGGGGAAAATGATTGGAATCCAAAGAGAACTTGTCTCTAAGAACTCCAACCACAAGATTCCATAAAGGATATCCAATCCTTTGATAATTTGATAATTAATAAAGAATATAAAGGTTAAAAGAAAAAATCACCATAATAACAATAAATTATTTCATTAATGTCCCAAGAGTACAAGGGGTATAAATATATAGAAAAAAGGTGATATAAAATCCTACCACCTTGTTTCTACAAGTTAAAAAGCATAAATAATACATTTGATAATTTTGGAACACATCGATGACTCTAGGAACAACTAGAAACCCCTTTTGGAAAGTAATTAAAACCATCCCGCTAATTTTGAAATTATATCCTCTAACTTTAACTTTGAATATTACATGGGTGGTTGTACTTGAAAGTAATAACACATCATGAGTTAGGTTTTTAAAAGCATGTTTCAGCCTTATTTAATGTAATTATAGGCCGAAATTCTTCCCCTTAAGAAAGTGTATTGGGATTATCCATGGATATTCATGATTAATCCTTGTTAGTCCACCTCAATTATTTTAATCCATGTTCTTTTAATTGGGCCTCTAATTTCTCATAGTGGGTCTTGTTTATTTGTATTCTACCCTCCTCACCAAGTCTGCCTTCAACCCCTAGATTCCCATATGTGCCATGATTCTCATTAGTTTCCATGTTTTTCATGGTTTTTTTAAATTTGCACAAATTTTTAATGATTTCCAAGGGTTTAAAGTTTTTTTAGGTTTTTAGAAATTCGCATGGTTATATGGTCATTTCTTATGTTATTTATACTTTTGTAGAGTTCATAAGTTTTTTCCATTGTTTTCAAAGGTTTTTTAGTATTTTTCATTATTTTTATGGGTTTCTTGTTTTTTAATGATATTGTTAGGGTTTAAAGGGTTTAATAAGGTTTTATATGTTTTCTATAATTTTAATTGGTTTTAAGGACTTTATAGGGTTTTTATTATTCTTAGATTTTTCAAGGCTTTCAATGTTTTCTAGGTTTTTCTGTTTATTTAAAGTTTTAAATATTTTTAGGGATTTTTATGTCATTATAGAGTTTTATAAGAATTTATAGGGGTTTCCACAATATTCATGTGTTTTCTAAGAAATTATATAATTTTTAACATATTTTTAGGGTACTCAAGGGTTTTATAGGGTTTTATAGGGTTTTCTAGTGTTTTTATGGGTTTTTATAGTTTTTCATAGTCTTCACACTTTTTAATATTTTTCTAGGTTTTCAAGAGTTTTTTTTGGGGGGGGGGGGTGGTTAGTGTTTCTAATGGTTATATAGGTGTTTATTAAGTTATTTAGTGTTTTTCAGAGTTTTTATAGGTTTTAAATTGTTTCCATGTTTTTTTAATTATTTTCCAATATCTTAAAAGGGTTTCAGTGTTTTTTCAGGATTTTCATTGGGTTTTAAGGGGTTTCTAAGTTATTTAATGATTTTAAAGGGATTTAAGGGATTTTTAGTTATGTGATTTTTCCTTTGTTTTTAGGGGTTTCTAATATTTTATAGTGTTTTCCTATGTTTTTAATAATATATGTGATTTTAAGGGTTATTTGGTTTTCTAGAGTTTTCGAGTCTTTCCTGCATTTTTCAAAAATTTCATGTCTGTTATAAGATTTTATATGGGTTTTAATAGTTAAAGGTTATTCTAGGTATTCTATAGTTTTCTAGGTTTTCTATGATTTTTCATAGTTTTTCAAAGTTTTCACACATTTTTAATGATTTTCACTATTTTCAAGAGTTTTTTGGGTTGTTATTATTTCTCATTCTTATATTGTTTTTTTTAATATATTTAAGATTTCATAGAGTTTTTAATCAATTTTACATATATTTCATGGTTTTTGGTGTTTTCTTGGGGATTTTATTAGGTTTCCATATTTTTTAATATTTTATTAGGGTTTGAAGGGTTTTTGAAGGATTTATAAGTTTTTTTTCAATATTTTCAAGGGATTTAAAGGATTTATAGAAATTTTATGGTTTCCTAGATTTTTTTCATTTATTTATAGTTTTTTATATATTTTTAAAATTTTAAATGTTTTTAGTGGTTTTCATATTTTTCTAGAGTTTTATGGGAATTTTTAGGATTTTCTAGGGTTTCCTTGGTTTTTCATGGGTTTTCATAATTTCCACACTTTTTTAATGTTTTTCAACATTTTAAATTGGATTATTATTTTTATGATTATCATGGTTATATTGGTATTTCATATAATATTTGGGTATTTTTAGATTTTTAATGGTTTTTCAATTTTTTTCATGGGTTTTTAGTGCTTTTTATTTTTCTTTTCTAGGTTTTCATTATTTTTTCATGAATTTATGGCGGTTTTAAGTGTCTTTAATGATTTTATAATTTTTAGGATTTTAAATGTATTTAAGAGATTTCTATGGGTTTTATGGAGTACTAGAGGGACTAATACTAGGTAGAGGTTAGTGATATGGATAGAAGGAGGTTCATTATAATTTTTAAAATGAAAAAAACCCACTCTTACTTCATAGGCTGGACTTGTTTTCATTTTTATTTTTGTGGTATTATATTTGTCCCTTTTCTTTCCAGTACTTGTCATTGTACTATAATGGAAAGGTTTTAGATGTATGCATGTATGGTTACTGATTGTTTCTACATTTTAACATTATATGGTCATGAAGATTTTTGTGTGTATAGCTATATTAGGCTAAGGAATCCCATGTGTGTGATATGCCTACTCAATGCTAGTCTCCAACCCTAGACTATTGGAGGTGGGATTGCGGAAATCGCTACATGGGCCCCATTGGGCCCCGTCGTGAGAGAGTGATATCAGAGGATATGGTTCTACCTTAAGACCATAGTTTTGGCATTAGTTTACGTTTATGGAAACAATGTAAAGTGTTACAAGTTCTTCCCTCAGACCATAGACTCCAATATTGGTGTCATGACTGATGTATCTATACACTAAGACTCTAATCACCTTCCTTTTGACTCAGTACATGTCAACATTGGTTGCATGGATAACATTATTACTTGCATCATATTTGAATGGGTTGTGGTTTCCATGTACTTATGGACTCATCTCTCTATATATACTCATTGAGAGTGGTATATTTTGACTATTTTAGGAGGCCTCCATGATTTTTTATAGTAAGGATTCAATAGTAGGATCATGAGGATGATACTCACAACGAGGAGGCTTTGATACATGGACTTGTTCAGGAGATGTCACCTCATAGTGATGCACATTTCACACCACCACTATAATTATTATCATTACCCATGTACTATTTTTTGATATTATATGTATTATTTTTGAGGCTAGGTGTAGAGACAACATGTGATTTCAAGGCCCAATGTGCCTAGAATAAATGTTTGAAATGTTATAAATATATTAAATAGAATGCATACTCAAATTTCCTAAAAAATAGGAATAAATTTTGAATGGGGGCTTAAATCATAAATATGATGGATTTTTTGAGTTTATAATATAGGTTTTACATTAGTAATGGCATAACCTTTATCGGAATTAGCCATTTGTGAAATATTTATCACGGGTGAAAAATTAAGAAAATAAATTAATTAAATAATTTATTTTGTTAAGTTGATACAGTGGCTATTTTCTACTTGTAAATATATGGTTATAGGATTTTCTCAAGGTTATATTCTCAAAAATCAGATATTTAGACAACTGTTGGGGAGATTTCATGGAAAATGTTGATGGATTGGGATCAGATCCTAGATCGTTGTGACATTGAAGTTCATGGATCTCATTAATGATGAAAATGTAGAACTGTTATTTATCAACGATTGATCAAAACATTAGGTAGTATGTTTTTATTTGTGAATTCTATCCCTTTTCTTAATCCTAAATGAATTCAGATCAATTACACAAATAAAATTGATACATTCATTTTTGGTATAATTAAATTGATGGAATTATTATTTTTGTTCATTTTTTATCTTCCCCTCTTCATTCATATCCTTATAAGAATATAAATTGAGGAAAAATGAAAAAAAAATTAGGTTCATTTCTAATGTTTTGTTTCTTTTGTATTTCTTTATCCATTCTTCCCATGTTCATAACAAAAATTTTATTTTTTCATGTGGTTCAACGAATACCCAATATTTGATTGTTGAACGACTATTATGTGATGAAACATATCAATAATGTGGGTGAGGTTCATGATCAGTGTTGTGATCGATGTATGAAAATGGTGGTGGATGAATAAAGGTGGAGTATAATGAATTTTCAGTATTCGGTCATCCTAGTTTTAACGCACAACAATAGATGGATCGATATTAGTGATTTCCGAGTGGATTTGAACTAGGATCCTAGAGATCGAGGAAGGAATGGGTTGACTGACTGTAGAAATTCATACTATGGTGAGATCAGTGGTTATAGAGATGTAAAGTTTGACATGAAATAGAACCCAAGTGTTATATAAAATCCCAAACAACATGGTGTGTATTTCGATTTAAACACAGTGTGGGCCCCTTGGATGGGATGCTAGGGTTCTGGTAAAATTAAATATCATAAGTCTTGTGACTTGGTCACATTCTATGTGACCCATCCATGATAGTTCAGAATGTAAATTGAGAAGTACAAAAACTTGAGAAAAAGTACACAGAAAGTGGAATACCATGTAATTAGACATAGATAAATATAAGTGTACATGGTTCAGTACACAAACAAGGCCACCAAACACAAACACGACCAAGAAACACGAGCGGGATGTCATGTGCCTCTATATGCCTTGTAATTCTTCTACATAATGTGTATGTAGAGACTTACATGTCGTGTGAGTCTTTTCCACACATGCAGACTTAGTAATAGGTGGACACATAGTGTACCCCAAGCACTATTAGAAATTTAGTCTATAACCATAGTTTGAAATCGTGGCTATAAGCCCAAAAATTGTGGCTATAGGGTTCTCCCTATAGCCACGCCAATAGTATCCATGGTTCAATGAACCATGGATATAAGGCTTTAGCCACGGTTTAAAACTGTAGCTATATCCCTTCCCATTTCATAAAAAAAATCCAACACCCCCCCTGAGGACAGACCCCCCCTGCACCCCTGGATAGACCCCTTGTGCACCCCTGGATAGACCACCCCTTGCACCCTAGACATACCCCCTTACACCCCTAAAGAACCCCCTTGTACCCCCCATGCACTCCTATATAGACCCTCTGTGCACCCCTGGATAGACCCCCTTGCACCCTGGATAGACCCCTCTTTAACCCCTACAAAACCCCCTTGCAGCCTTGGATATACCGCTCTTGCACCCCTAGACAGACCCCCCTGCACCCTGGACAAACCCCCCCTTACACCCCTGCAGAACCCCATTGCACCCCTGTATAGACCCCCATTACACCCTAGACAAACCCCCTTACACCCCCTACATACCCATTCCCCCTTGTACCCCCTTACACACCCCTTGAACCCCCTGCACACCCCCTTGTCCCCTTGCAGACCTGCACACCCCTATTGGACACCCCCAACACACCCCCCTCCTGGAAAACTCCCCACCTCCTGGACACCCCCTGGACAAACCCCCTCCCCCGGGACAGACCCCCTCCCCCTAGACAGACACCCCCCTGAACGGCATCCCCCATTTCACCCCCTTTAAACACCCCTTTCACCCCATGCACACCCCCTATCCCCTTGTAGACCTCCAAACCCCTACTAGACACCCCCACTACCCCCCCCCCCCTCTTGGAAAACCCCCACCTAATAGGTAGACCCCCTCTCCCCTAGACAGACACCCCCCGAACAGCACCCCCCTCTACGGACAGACACCCCCTTGCACCCCCCCCACACCTCGGTCCCCTTGCACACATCCCCACTGCACACCCCTTTCCCCCATTGTTGGACCCCCTTGCACCCCCCACACCCCGGTCCCCTTTCACACACCCCTAATGCACACCCCTTTCCCCCCCATTGTTGGACCCCCTTGCACCATCCCCCCTACTGGAAACCCCCCTTGCACCCCCCTTGCACACCCCCACTACACACCCCTTTCCCCCTTGCCCCCCTACAAGACACCCCCCACCTTGAACCCCCCTGGACAGCACCCCCACCCCCTAGACAGACCCCCCTCACCCACACACACACATACATCCCTTGCACCCCTGGTCCCCTTGAACACACCCCCTTACACACCCCCACTACACACCCCTTGCCCCCTACTGGACTCCCTTGCACCACCCCTGTTAGACACCCCCTTTCACCCCCTAGACAACAACAACCCCCCCCAAACATCATCCCCCCCTTACACATACCTTACACCCCACACACACACATCCCTTTCACCCCTCGGTCCCCTTGAACACCCCCACTGCACAACCCTTGCCCCCCTACTGGACCCCTCTTGCACCACCCCTGTTGGACACCCCACCTGCACCCCCTGGACATCATCTTCCCCCTGGACAACCCCACCTACACATCCCTTGCACCCCCGGTCCCCTTTCACCCCCATTTCACACCCCCACTGCACACACCTTTCCCCCCCGGACCCCATACTAGACACCCCAACCTTGCACCCCCTAGACAACAGCCCACCCCCTGGATAGACACCCCCTTGCACCCCCCCCCATATCCCTTGTACCCCATATTATCCTTTCACACACCCCCTTTCACACCCCCATTGCACACCCCTTTCCCCCCTTCTGGACCCCCCTTGCACCACCCCTGCTGGACAGCCCCCTACACCCCCTGGATAGCATCCCCCTCCCCCTAGACAGCAACCCCCCTACACATCCCTTGCACCCCCCACACACATCCCTTTCACCCCCCTCGGTCCCCTTTCACACCCTACTACACACCCATTTCCCCCCTACTGGACCCCCTTGCACCACCCATGCTAGACCCCCCCCTACAACCCCCTGGAGAGCCCCCCCCCCAAAATCCCTTGCACCCCCACTCACACATCTCTTGCACCCCCCAGTCCCCTTGCACACCCACATTTCACACCCTCTACCCCCTGCTGGATGCCCCTCGCACCACCCCTGTTGGACACCCCCCTGCACCCCCTGTATAGCTTCCCTATGGATATCATCCCCCTTGGACAGTAGCCCCCCTACACATCCCTTGAACCCACAGTTCCCTAGCACACCCCCACTGCACACACCTTGCCCCCCTGGACAGCAACCCCCCTCCCCCTTACACATCCCTCACACCCCCACACATCCCTTGCATTACGAACAATAAAAAAATAGAAATGATAAAAATATTCTATTTTCAACTCATACATTAACGTCTTTCAACTTACACTTATGTTTGAGGGGTATTGGCGTGTACCTATAGAAGAAAATAAAACCCACTTAATATCTCAAAACCTTGAGTAGCACCAACAATAAAAAAAGTGTTAGATACATAATGAATACAAGAAATTGGTTACATTATCTTAGCCTCCAGGAGAATTTTTTTTAGAAATTCAGGACCCATACAATAATAATGAAGTTTTTCACCAACAAGGTACCAGGTAATGAAAATTTGATTCACTGAATAAACTAAAAATACCTAAAGGTCACCATTTCTAGCCACATCATATTACACTTGATTAAATATATCAAGCACAAGAGGTCATCCAATAAATTTTCAATTTGATTTTAAAATTTACAGAGCATGTGTGATGGGATATCTCACATGTCATTAATTTCAGTTGTCATTCAGAAAAATTCTAGATTCAAAGCATAATAATCAAAAGATCAAAGGAATTACCAGAAGTTTTCTCTAAAAACTTGAATAGCTTAATTATTTCATCATACCAAATTGTACTTTAGATGTTTTAAGAAATATCTCTAAAGACCATTAATAATGAAGGTATAAAATATCAGAACAATCATACTCTTTGAATGATGTTTTGCTGTAAAATGAATTACAATGGTGGAAGAACTGGCATAGCTGCAAAAACTAGGCTTTTCAGACCTACTAACCCTCTAAATTTTGGGTTGAAGAAGCAGTTCTTAGGACTGTAAATTGAAGGTGAAAATGGAAATGGTTACAAATCCATTTCTTAAAAGATGAATTATTATGCTACAAGTGAACATAATGATACATGATCTGTAAATGGACACTGCTATATCAATATAATGAAATGCTAAGATGATCTATCAATAAATTCCTATTTTCTACATGAGAGTATAAAACTTCGGTTATACGGTTGGATAAAAAGATCTAAATGATCAATTTCTGTAAAACAAAAATTAAGGGATTGGGTGATCCTAGATGTCAAATAGACTTAAATTTTTTGAAAATAAATCCAAAGTGTTGAAAAATCAGGTTGGATATTGACCCAGAGCCATTTATTTATTTGAGTTATGAATCTCATATTGATTTTCTACTATGATGGAATTTTAAAAACACCACTCTCTCTATCTCATGCCTAGCCATCCACTAAACCTAACTTATCAGGCTTCATGCTGCCTTTGGCCACCAAACCCTGATTTCAGCCTCCCAGGACACAGCCCAGCGCAGTGACCACTTCCTCCTCACCCCCTCCTGTAGCCGTGGAGCCTCTTCCAGGTACGACCCTTCCCCTAACCCCTACACCAGCCCCCTAACCCCCACCCCTACACCAGTCCCCCTATCCCTCTGCACTACCCCCACCTCCCCCCGCACTAGCCTCCCCCCTAAACTAGACCCCTCCTCCACAACCATCCCCTAACCCCCCACACCACCCCCAACCCCCTAGCCTGCACCAGCCCCCAACCCCCACCCCTACACCAACCCCCAACCCCCCTGCACCACCCCCACCTCATCTCCTATACTAGCCTCTACCCAAACCAGTCCCCTCCCCCTAAAACTAGTCCCCACAACACCACCCCCAACCCCTAGCCTACACCAGCTCCCCTAGCCTACACCAGCCCCCCAACCCCCCACTTCACCACCCCCACCCTATCCTCTATACTAGCCTCCCCCCAAACCACCCCCACAACCATCCCCTAACCCCCCCGGGCACCACCCCCATCCCCTAGCCTTCACCAACCCCCCTAAAATTTTCAAAACAACAGTTAAACACATGTATTATTTCGTAAATAGAAGATAGAATCATGAATAATTGAATAATACCAATCTTGAACTGAATTAAAATAAAATTAAATCTATAAATATTGATTAAAAAATATAAACTCACATGAACAAGACATTATATGTAATGGATTCATATAAAAAATATAGTAACTTAACATGCTGAACAAAAACTAAAACAACCATTTTGATTAACACCAAATCAAAAATCATGACTAGTATGAGAAAAAAAGATCAAATAGAAGTGATCTCCAACAAAACAAATCAATATTAATCTGTAAAGAAATCATAAAAAGTACACTGATATTTTTATGTGTTTATAGAATTAGGAAGAAAGAATCACCATAACCAGGTTTCCCCAAACACGGTAGAAGAAAATATGTTAACCTCATGGAACCTCAGTGGTGCTAAAGTTTCCCTTATTCACTTATTTTTAATCATTAGTAACTCATTATTTTTCATCTAACCTGGTTCAGGTTTAACAACATATCAATTAAAAAGTTGAACTTGTATAGGAAGACAATCAGAAGTCAAAATTTCCCTTTTGAAGCCAGCAATGAAAACCATAGACCACAGGCTACACAACACCCATTTTAATCTCAATATTTCTGATAGGTAAATATTCAATGAAAAACAAATGAACTACAATAGTGAAAAAAATGTATGAGTTGGTTTTCCAACCCATACCTCGGGAAAAATTTTAAGGTTCAAGATATAGTGAAAATAAGAGGTGCAATGAGCATTCACCATAAAGTAATTGAAAGAGGATATAAACATGAATTATAATAAAACATCATATAATGAGGAAAAGGAGTCATAGTATGAGCCAGAAAGTGCAGCAAAACTCCATATAGAAAATCTTGTTGTAACATCCACTTTTTCTACTCTTTCATAATTATAAGTGTTTCACTTCATCAACAATAAGTCTTCATATTCTTCTTGGACCAACCTAATAATCAATAAAATAAGCATTTTTGAAACCTATATCCAAGTTAATCAAATTCAGATTCAACTAAGCATGATTATATGAAATAGAAATTTCAATCATTCTATCAGATAGGCATTAACATATAGTCTTCAATAAGAATGTCCTTAAACAAAAGCATTATTCTAAAATCATTATCAAAGTGAAGCATAGAAAACACCAGTGATTTCTAATTCAATAGTTAGATCTGATTAAGAACTCAAAACATGATTTCCACTAATTTTCAACTCCAATATAGAAATGTAATACAATAGAAAATTAAAAATATAACATTTTATGATGAAAATAGATAGGTAACCACAAGTGCATGGAAGTATATAATCATTCATTCTCCTCACAGCTACACCAATATAACACTATTAATTTTAAAATAATGAAATAATGAAGGAGTGGAACCACAAGTGCATGGAAAAAATAAAATAAATGTAAAAAATGATGAATATAATGAAGGTTTCCATTATATAATTCTATAGTTAATTATATAATAATCTCTTATAAAATAAATTCAACCATTAAATAATACCCTGAAATGACCCAAGATATCAATCCATTCACTCTCTCTTTAGTGTGTTAGGTTAGGTAGTGAAAAAAATTATTTTTGATACACTACTTTGACATACCCATGCTAATTGAGAATGTTTAATCACTCCTTTATCACCCCTCACTCCCCTGCATCATATTATAAATGAATGAAAATTATTTTAGTATTATGTGTAAACCAAATTAATAGATAAAACCATGCTAAAATTTAAAGGCGCATGGATAATAATCTACTACTCATATAGAAACAATCTAATTTCATGAAAATCACACTAAAGAAATTAAAATAAAAATTCATTTAAATTTATGGATTTTGATGGGGAGATGTCTCCTCAACCACAAATTGTAGTCTAAACATCATCACCATATAAAACAATTAACTAATCAATAACCATTATGACATATTATAATTTTTTTAGATCAATATATTTATAAGTGGGAATGAGGTTATTTATCTAATGTCCACATCAAGGCCATCTTACACCTATTATTTCAGCATCGATAGATCAATCTCATTATTCATTAGATGGGTTACATGTGTCTATATTTGAGGGTTGTTATGTATTTATCTTAACTCTTGAATCTCCTATATTTTATTGAAACTCTCCCATAAATATTAAAATAATATTTAAGAAAATATTTCCAAGATGTAAATTTTCTATCTTTTGAATATAGAAAATCACTTTTCTCCAGATTTTAACACCCATCAACAATTTTCCCATGTTCCTCTCATTGAATTTCAACATTTCCTAACCAATTCACTCATTATCTAGCTCTGATTTTTCAGTTTATAATGTTGGTTATTCAGTTTTTTCCTATTATTTTAAAGACTCTAATGGTTTAGGAATTAATGGATTAGGTTTTAAAATAGTTTTCCCACTCTTGGGAATAGTCACAACTTTGAGTTGTTCATGAGAGGTTTGTGTGTATCAAGATTATTCTATGATATTAAGAAAGGGTAAACCTGAGTGGGAATGGGTTCCATAGCCATTTAAATGTTTTATATATCTAATATCAATGATGAAAATTGATAATTCATTTTCAATATTTTTTTTAAAAATTATTCTAATAATTTATATGGAAAAGATTGGATTTGATATAGACACAAGGATGCCTATTATGCCACTAGGGTACAACGAGAGGTGACTATTGGGACCCATAAACAAGGATATCATTAGATTAAAACATATTCCAACACAAATAAAAAAATGTTTTTTAGTTTTTAATAATGAAAATGAGTGTTCTAGACAAAAAGATCCTCATAAGTATCAAACATAAGAAGAAGTTCCTTAATGGTCATAGAAGAATATGAAATGGTATTATAAGGAAAATGTATCTAATGTTTCTTTGAATGATATATAAATTCCTAATTTTTTGGTTTTTGGATAAAATATGTACCTCACACAAGACTTGAAAAAAAAAACTTTTTACAGATATCAAATATGATAAAGGTGGATTGGTTCTATTTTCCCCTCATGAATAAATCATGATCCAAAAACAACTTTTTAAAATAAATCAAAGAGTTCTGATAAGGTACAAACCAAGTTCAGAAAATAATCAAACAAAAGGGAAGACAAAAAACTCTCACACCTAGAATTATTCCGGCCTGTAATGGTAAATATCAGGAGCATTTGTGATGACCAGATTTTCCCCCTCCCCTGGAAGTGATCTGAGATCTGCGAATAGAGTAAACTCTTATTCATAATTCTCCTTTGAACCTAGAAAGTCTGCCACTATGTTTTGTTCATTCCAAGCATGAAGAACCTCTAGGTTATTTTTCATAAATAATTTTCTTCTGCATATGGTGTATTCAGTAGTCCATGGCATGAGACTGCATCCGAGAAGGGAATTGAAGACCATTAGAGAATCTGTCTTAATGGAATTAAGAGCGATATGCTTCTACTTACGAATGGTGAGACCGCTGGGTAGAGAATTAGCCTTGGCTTGTAGCAAATCACAAGTTACTAACTGAATTGAGAATGCCATCATAACTGATCCCCAAGGATTCTTGAGGACACCTCCCCTCTCAAATAACCCAAAATACAAGTACCATCTGTTTTTATCTTCAAACCCGATCTGTGTGAAAGCCATTTGATCCATCTGCCCATATTTGCACTACCTACACTAATGGGGCTATAAGGGACATTTATAAATGGTCTCATAGAAGGGGAAGTGGTGTTATCCTTACATAATTGTATCAGATTGATCAAAATGATCCTATTGTAGAGATAGATGCATGTTTTTTAACCTGTGTTGCCATTGAAATTGTTGGGGATGAGGGAGCTGTGGTGACATAGGTTGTCGGGGATGAGGGCACCACGGTGAGAGAGGTCTTTGGGGAGGAGGGTGCCATTGTGAGAGTGGTGGTCAAGGATGAGGGTTCTGTTGTGGGAGAGTTTATCAGGGAGGATGTAACCGTTGTAAGAGAGGGTTGCATGGTGAGATCATTGGGGAGATCATTGGGAGGAGGATATGTCGTCAGGGAGGAGGGTTGCGTGGTGATAGGGCTTCAGATTGGGGAGGAGGAGGAGCCTGATATAGATTAAAATAATGACACCCATGATGTAAAATTGATTTAGCCACATAGGTTGAATTATACCATGGAAATAAAAAAGCTATAACACTACTGGAAAGTTAAACTATACCAATGGTTGAAAACCATTGGTATATAAGGGAAAACAGTTGGTTAGTCCTCCGAATGGGTATATATATACCAAAGGTTTCTAAATAACCATTGGTATGTGGTGAAAAAAATCATATCTTCCCAACGGTTACCTTAAACCGTTGGAAAAAAATCTATACCAATCGTTTTAAACCATTGGTTTACAAAGCATTCAATGTTTTACCAACGGTTCAAAAACCATTGGTATAGTTTTTTTCCAACGGTTTCAAGAAACCATTAGAAAAATTCATAAGTCCATTGATATACTAACGATTTTGTAACCATTGGTATACCTTGCACATTTCTTTCACCCCTATACCAATGGTTTATAACTGTTGGTATAATATTAAATTTTATTTCAGTAGTATACCAATGGTTATAAAACATTGGTATATCCTTCACCTAGATTTCATAAAACTGAACTCCCAGACAGTATTCAGAACCTAATACACCTATAGGGAAGCTAATGTACCTAATCCAATACACTACACCGAATCCAATATCACCTACACACAGAATCTAATACGCAGAAGCCTCCAATATTGCATACACAAGACTCCAATGCACCTACAGAAAATCAAATACACATGCAAGAAAAAGCTAATACACCTGAAGACACAAGCCAATACACCTGAACACATAATCCAATATTGCATACACCAGAATCTAACATTACATACATTGTGCAAACTACATTCCATATTCACCAAAAGATAAACCTTTTAGAAAAGTCCTCCAAGTTCTAGTAGTTACTTTCCAAACCCTCGCCTTCCACATTACTAAATATTGAAACCAGATAATAGCTGAATGTTTTCTCATTAATTACTCTCCTTAATTTGACCATAGTGTTTCCCTCAATTTTATCTCCAAAATCCTATTCCTTTGGTATAAATCACTTTTGATTCTAGATAGATCTTTCAAGATATTTTCTAGTCCTTTATTGTTATAGTTTTCCATTATATTAACAACATCACTTTAAGATGAATAACCTTTCTACAGAACATACAAACTCTCTATCATAATAGAACAAACGTCCTCTAATTTCTACAAATTATACTATAAAAAATTAAGTTGAAACCTATGTGTTGTAACACTATCATCAATAAACATTCATATTCTACTGAATCTGAAAAGGGTATGTAATTTAGACTATCTTCCATGAATTAATAAGTATTTATCAACTAATATCCAAGCGACACAATGATTAATTGAACATTCCTCTTGAAAAAAAAAATAATTAAAAATAAAATTTCAAACCCAAACTCCTTAATAACACTACTATTTTTTGGTTAACATCCTTTCAGAAACATAAAAAACATCCTTACCTGGGGAACCCATTAGTATTCCAACCAATCTCAAATTCCGAGTCATGGTAATTTGGTCAGCCAATAAACTATAACAAAAAATTAATACCACCTTTTGGGGACATGTGGAGAATACCAATTTATAAAAGTTATATATTACAATTGATAAAACTATAGTGATTCAACATTTGAGACTGGGTAGTCAAGGCACTACATCCATCACTCTAATCCACCCATGCTTCCAGTTTGGTTTCCTCATTTTTCTTCCAAATGTTATTCCATTTGATGAAAATGAACATGAACAAAATAAAGAATGATATAAAATCAAAAAAGAACAACACTAGGAAATATTTGGTTTAGATGATAGTAATATTATATTAGGAAGGGGTGGGATGTCCAGGGGGGTTGTCTAGGGGGTAGTGGGTGTCTAAGGGGGTGGGGTGGTGTCTAGGGGGTGGGGGTTGCCAGGGGTTTGTCCAAGGGGGTAGGGGTGTCTAGGGGGTGGGGTGGGGGGTTTCCATGGGGGGATGTCCATGGGGGTTGGGGGGCTTTCCATGGGGGTCGGGGTGTCCAGGGGGTGGTGGGAACTGTCAAGGGGGTTGGGGGGTTATTCAGGGGTTTGGGGGGGGATGTCCAAGGGGTGGGGTGGTGTCCAGGTGGTGGGGGAGGGGTGTCCAAAGGGGTAGGGGGTGTCTAGGGGGTGGGGGTGTCCGTCAGGCTGGGGGGTGTCTAGGGGGGTTGTCTAGGGGGTTGGGGGTTATCCATGAGGGTGGGGTGTCCAGGGGGTGGGGGTGTCTAGGTGGTTGGGGGGGATGTCCAAGGGGTAGGGGTGTCCGGGGGTGGGGGTGTCCAGGGGGTTGGGGGGGATGTCCAGGGGGTAGTGGTGTCCAGGGGGTGGGGTGGTGTCTAGGGGGGTGGGGTGGTGTCTAGGGGTGGGGGGATATCCAGGGGATTGGGGGGATTTCGAGGGGGTGTCTAGGGGGTGGGGTGTCCAGGTGTTGGGGTGGTGTCCAAGGGGGTGGGGGCTATCTAGGGGGTGAGGGGTTGTCCAAGGGGTAGGGGTGTCCAGGGGGATAGGGTGGTGTCCAGGGGGTGGGGGATATCTAGGGGGTTGGGGGCTATCCAAGGGGGTAGGGGGCTATTCAGGGGGGGTTGGGGTGTCCAGGGGGTGGGGGTGTTCAGGGGGTGGTGGGGGTAATATTGAGAATTACCTTTTTTAGAAACCTATAACAGTCCATACACATGGTATGATAGCATAATTTAGTAACTATATTTACACACTTAGGAAGATATTATTGAGGATCTTGATTACCATCATTCATATATAGACTTTTATAGTGTTTCCATCTTTTATTTCGTTATAACTTTAAACAAGGAAGTGATGATTGTGGTTAATATTAAATACAATAACACATTTTTATATACCATTTATCTAAAAATATAAAAACATTTTTAGGAATATAAACCATAGGCATAAAACACTTTATGAAATTAAAAATTAATATATAAATTCTTCTATCATTCAATATAAATTAATAAAACTTCCACACATCTACCTTCTAAATATAAAATTGATAATAGAATATCTAAATTTTATATAAATATAAAAATATACAATTAAAATATGGATTCCAGTGGGGGTGTCCAGGGGGTGGGGGTGTCTAGGGGGTGGGGTGGTGTCCAAGGGGGGTGGGGGCTGTCCAGGGGGTTGGGGGTGCTGTCCAAGGGGGTAGGGGGTATCCAGGGGGCTGTCCAGGGGGTTGGGGGCTGTCAAAGGGGTGGGGGTGTCCAGGGGGTGGGGGTGGTGTCCAAGGGGGTGGGGTGGTGTCTAAGGAGGGTGGGTTCTATCCAATAAGGCGGGGGGGGGGGGATTTCTAGGGGGTGGGGTGTCCGGGGGGTGGGGTGGGGGTGTCTATGAGGGTGGGGGGCTGTCCATGGGGGGTGGGGGATGTCTATGGTGTAGGGGGAGTTGTCCAAGGGGGTAGGGAGTGTCTAGGGGGTGGGGGTGTCTAGGGGGTGGGGGTAGTCCAAGGGGGTAGGGGTGTCCAGGGGGGCTGTCCAGGGGTTGGGGGCTATCCAAGGGGGTAGGGGGTGTCTAGGAGGTGGGGGATGTCCAGGGGGTTCATGGGCTATCCAAGGGGGTGGGGTGTCCAAGGGGGAAGGGGGTGTCTGTAAAACTTGAGATTTTTATGAGAAATATTTCGTTTTTATGTTATATAAATAATCAAAGGAATCTTTCACTACACACAACGCTAGCTTGGCTTTCTTTACACGCAATCATGACCTTCCTTGATAGCTTGTGTTTCACGCAATACCGAGTTTCACTAAACAACGATATGCTATTAAAATATTATTAAAACTAGCCATTATGAATAGTAATACCCAATTTTTGAAATTTTATAAATTTTATCTTTCAAAATGGACTTCATTTTTGGATTTGGAATATCAAAATTATCCTAGGGTGAATTTTTGGTATTTTTTTGAAAACTTTCAATTCTTGATGAATAGTGAAAACACCGGGTTACTATTTAAAAACCAACTTTTTATTTAAATAATCATGTATTTTATTTATATTTATTTTAGGTCAAAATTGATACATAATACCTATATAAGTTCAAATTAATTCAATGGAGTCATTTTATAAAAATTTTAGATATGTAAAAATTTTATTGAACTTTTCACCGTCTTTTACCCAACTCCTAGGAGAGTTTGAAAATTTACATAAAATAGAATTTTACAGCTTCTGTGAGTGGAATTTCGAAAATATGAGAGACACGGTTAACATCAAGGAGTAAAATGTGGTTCAATAAGATAAAAATAATTTTTGGTGAATAATAACTTTTTACTTTTATTTACCACTGTTAAAAGTAAATACGGTAATTAAGGGTAAAAATGGTATTATTATTACCCTAACACATGTACTAATTCTATTGGATAAGTTTAATTCGGCCAAAAACAACTTTCGGAATAAAATATGACCATTTAGGTCCACTTGGATTAGATTAGGACATTTAATATTATTTTATTTAAAGAAAAGCTAAAATAGTTAAGATCAAAGTTTAATAAATAAAACATTTTTAATATAGGGTTATAAATAAGATAAATTATACTATAAATATTCATTAGAAAGATAAAAATATTTCCTACATAATTTTATTTTATTTATAATTTTTATACATTAAATAAGTTAATTTATTTATGACACAATGATGATGCAGTAATTACCTTATTAATAAAATATTAACATAATTGATATTATAAATACCCAAATAAATGTAATTTGAGACTTTTTATGAATTAAACTAATTTTATAGGTTAATATGACATGTTATTATTGATTTAATTAACGTTTATCGAACTAATCATGCTGTTATGATTTTCACAAAAATTAAGTACCAAATAGTGTCAAAATTGACATAAAATAGTTTTTAAAACAAATATTATATTATGAATTGTTATTTTATTCCTAAAAACATAAGGTTAGGACAAATGAATTATATAAGGTTATATATATTAATAATTAACCACTTGGGGTCCTTTTGTCTTGTTATAGTAAGTTTATTAACCATATAGTGTAAGAAAACAAGAAGACACGGTAAAAGTAAAATTATTTAACTTAAAGTTAAATCTAAATGATAAGGTTAAAATATTAACCTAAACTTGTCTAAAATCTATTGGTTGAGAGTATTTCTACCCATACCCACCTTATCTTCAAAATAAATCAATTTTGAGCTATTAAAAACCAAATATGACTTTATTATAAAATAATATTTTTAGTTTTTTCTAAGGTTCCCCTCTCCTCCCTTATAAAGGGGCGCCTCCTACCTGTCCTCCTCACACCACTTTGAGCCTTCAAGCTCGGCCAAAATATGACAATTTATCTTCTCCACTTACCTAGAAACATACTAGAGGTCCTGGTATTCTTAAAAAACCACCTTTAGTGCCCTAAGAGAAGATTAAGAAGAGGCACTTCAAAGAAGAGGTAATGTCCGTTACCGATTCTTTAAACTTTATTTCTTCTTATACTTCTTATTCTTTAGTTGTTTCATTATGAAGTAATAACATCAGTATCAATAATATACTGATATGTTATTATAAATATTAAACAACCCTATTTCAACTTCTATACATCCTACAGAAAACGAAATCATCGTGCATGCATACGTACGGAATATCGTCTCCACGCCGTGGTGTAATATGTTTTCCACCACCACCTTACTTGTATGGGTATAATGGTGTAAATAATAACTATATATGATTATTGTAAAGTGATATTGATTATGAAATAGTATATATATACTTCAATACAATTCCACGATCATGGGAACGATATCATCGCTTGTGCGTACGTACGGCCTACCGTCTCCACGATGTGATGCGACTCGTTCTACATGATATTCAATGATTAATGATTATATAAATGAATTTAATGGATAAATATGATATATATTACACTAATAACATTATGTAAATGAGGTATCTATAACTTTAAAATAATAATAAGAATTTATTCAACAAAACACGCATAAGAACAAAAAGCAATAAACACCCGAATACCAAGTAGCAATGAAATATTACTAATAAGAAGCTAATAATATGACTATATATGATATCATAACAATGATTAAGAATCTGGAATAAGTCAATAAAATTATTTAAATCATTATACAGGAGGTTCGGACACATACGAAGCAAATCGGACCTAAGGTAAGGGAAAATCTCAAAATCTCATTTTTATCCGAGATTGTTCATACTTTGGTATTTACTGGGGTGTATTTATCATCCACATACATGTTTCCTCAATATTTAATATTATTTATATCCTCATACAATTTTTTAAATAAAATTTTACCCTTCTATGAGTTTTTAGAAAAAGATTTGAAAGGAATCTTTTGTCGTTTTTAGTACGATGTACTTTTTGACTTTTCCGGCCAAAGTACGAGAAGAATGTTTTTTTTAACTTATACGGCCTGAATGGACTTTTATAAAATTATTTCTATGAAGATTCCTTTACAAGTTTTCAAGTTTAATTTTAATTAACTTCTTTTAAAATTGTATGACATGTTAATAAAGGAAAAGAGTTTTTGAAGTAGAAATGATATTTTCCTCAAGAATGGAGTTCAAGTGTTTTATCAAAATTATTTTCCATCTAAGATAATATAGGGTTCTGTTTCTATCCCTATTTTTATATTGATTTGATTATGTTATGATGGAATTGATTTTATGATGTCCTTTTATCTAATATGGATTATGTAGTGATGCCATGATATTTAAGAATCTCATATTTTTTACATGGGTTATGCTATGATTTATGATTTTGTGGCACACATAAGAATGGTTTCAGTATGAGATGGGTGGGAACTATATCTCCCTCCAATGCATTGGGTAAAGATCTATATCTCATGAGATATACATGGCTGTAACGGCAGGTTAATCCGGTTCAGTGATACAAGACTGAAATGGGGAGTGAACTCGGTTCAGAAATGGACTTTGTCCGCTAAGATAGTCTTGGCACTGAGTCTTGACTACTAAGAAATGATTCTCTATGATTAAGTGTGTATGCCAAAAAGTTTCATGTTATGATTATTGGGATTACATTTCACTACTATGATTTATCCCATGTTATGAAATTATGATCTGTTTTGCAGGTTAAGATTTCCAAAATGTTATGTTCTTATGATTATGATGTGATTGATATTTCTTTTGTTTACCCTTACTGAGCATTTGAGCTCACCCTTTTGTATGTTTTCTTTTCCCCAGGTCAGGAAGAAGGGTATTAAGTAATATATGCCAAAAGGGACTCTAGATATGATAAAATAAAAGGGAGACATTGTATATGATTTATGAACCAGTTTTGTATGTTTCCCAGTTTCTAAAGACACTATACTTATGTGGTCCTTTCATGGTTTTGTTATATGTTGTAATAAGTGTGCTTCAATTTTGAAGTAATAACAATGTATGTAAAGTATGGGTCGTTGTATTTGGTATTAGAGGAAGGGTATAGTCAACCTTTGGAAACTAGGATGTGAAAGCCTTAGTAAGAACCCTAACGATATATCTAAGCATAGAACACAATCATAGTGTTTTAGAAATGGCCATGAATAACCTATGATAAGACCTTAAGTGTGAAATTTTATTCTTGATTATGTGGTTTTCCTATTATAATTAGTGTTTCTCATACTATTCTTCTTGGTTTTAGTCAATTTCTGGAACTCGAAGGAACCATGTTAATGCGGAATGCGACGGGAAATGAAATGATTGTCCCCCTGAGAAACCAAATGTTATGGGAGCTGGAATGAAAAATCTTGTATCCATGCTCGCACAACTTTCTCAAGCTATGAATAATACAGAACTTCCAAACAATAAAAGGAAGGAGCAACATTATGTTGAATCCTTCATGAGGCAGCATCCACCTTCATTCAGTGGGTCTACTGATCCATTAGTGGCTGAACAATGGATCAGTACCACTGAAAAGATATTTTCAGTTCTTTAATGTTCTGAACATGATAAAGTCATCTTAGCAATATATCGTTTGGAAGGTGAATCTGATCAATGGTGGAATCTTATCAAGAATACGAGGCCAAGAGATGAAATTTATTCCATGGAATGGGACGAGTTCAAGAACTTATTTTTCAATAAGTACTTCTCACATATTCTTCGAACAAAGATGGAGAAGGAGTTTCTTGAACTGAATCAAAAGGATGATGAATCTGTTGGTACCTACGAAGCAAATTTTACAAGACTTCCAAGGTATGCTTCTGGGATTATTATCCAACCTAAGAGTAAGATCGATCGATTCTTCAGTGGCTTAAAACCATGTCTTCGAAAGGTTTTAGCCATAAGGGACTTCAATAGATACGAGGAAATTGTTCGATGTACTCTAAAGGTTGAGATGGAGATTAGAGTAACCCATCAGTCATATTCATTTGATAAGAAGAGGAAAATGGAATTCAAAGGGAAATCTAACGACCATACTGAAAAGAAGATGAGATTTCCCTTATGCTCAAAGTGTGGAAAGAAACATGGAGGGAGTTGTCTTAAAGGGACAAGTAAATGTTTCAAATGTTGAAAGGAAGGTCATCAGGCATTTGAATGCTGCAATGATGGGAATAATATGTCTAGTGATGCGAACAAAGAAAATCCTACACAGAGTGCATCTATTACACTTCAATGTTACAAGTGCAAGGAAATGGGGCATTATTCCAATCAATTCCCTAATCCAAGGGTTTTTTATGATGATCGACATCAAAAAAATCTTAAGGCCAAAGACAAAGGAAAGTCACATGCAATTTCTATCAGCGATGTGGAAAATGATAACAAAGTGGTGAAAGGTACACTTACCATCCACTCTAAAGTAGCAAATGTTTTATTTGATTCTGGATCCACCCACTCTTTTATTTTTGAAGAATTTTCTAAGGGTATCACCATATTACCTCAACAATTAGATGTTGGGTTAGCTGTGACAACCCCTAATGGTACAACAGTCGCATCAAAAGTTTATAATTCTTCTATAATTGAAGTTTGTGGGAAAGTTCTTCCTACAAATCTTGTGATTCTTCCTATAGTGTAATTTGATGTGATTCTTGGCATGGATTGGTTTTCTTTATATGGAGCTCATATCAATTTCCAAATAAGGTAAGTCACATTTCATATTCCAGATCAATCTATGATCGTCTATCAATGCAAGAATGAACATAACCTTCAAGTGGAAATTTCTTCCATATTATGGGTCTTGATTCCACTAAATGAAGGTTATTTATCTCAAATAGTTGGAGAGAAACTCATGATTAAGAATATGCCCATTGTAAATTAGTTTAGTAATGTCTTTACAGAGGAATTTCTAGGTCTTCCACCAAATCATGAAGTTGAGTTTTCAATTGAAGTCATACCGAGTGTTATTACCATTTCAAGGACACCTTATAGAAGGGCCCCAATTGATTTGCAGGAATTGAAGAAGCAACTACAAGAGAATATTGATAAGGGATTCATATGCCCTAGTGTGTCACCTTGGGGAGCACCTGTTCTGTTTTTTAAGAAGAAAGATTGATCAATGAGACTCTGCATTGATTATTGAGAACATAACAAGATCACTATCAAGAACTAATATCCTCTCCCATGCATTGATGACTTATTTGACCAACTACGCGGAGCTCAATACTTTTCCCAGATTGATCTGTATTCAGGGTATCATCAATTAAGGTTCAAGAGGGAGGATATACCAAATATGGCTTTCCGTACAAGGTATGGGCACTATGAATTTATAGTGATTCCATTTGGTATTACTAATTCCCCTGATATCTTCATGGATCTGATGAATAGAGTATTTAGAGACTATCTTGATCAGTTTGTGTTAGTATTTATAGACGATATTCTTTTCTATTCAAAGAACAAGGAAGAACATGAATATCACTTGAGAATTGTATTAAAGACCCTGAGAAAGGAGAATCTTTATGACAAATTTACAAAGTGTGAATTTTGTCTTCATAAAGTTTCGTTTTTGGGTCACATAATCTCAAAAGAGGGGATATCTGTGGATCCAGCAAAAACAGAGGTTATCAAAAGATGGTTGAGACCAACAACAGTAACTAAGATCTGAAGTTTCTTGGTTTGGCAGGATATTATCGACATTTTGTGAAAGATTTATCATGATTATCTAATCCACTCACCAGGTTGACTCGAAAAGGAGTTAAGTTTGTGTGGACGGAGGAGTGTGAATAGAATTTCAAGGAGTTGAAAATAATGTTATCCAGTGCACTTGTGCTTAGACTGCCTTGTAGTGGAGAAAGGTTTGTGATCTATAGTGACGCATCCAAGAAGGGATTGGGGTATGTTCTCATGAAAAACGATATGGTGATAGCTTATGCCTCACGAAAGTTGAAAATCCATGAGAAAAATTACCCAACTCATGATTTGGAGTTAGCTATGGTAATCTTTGCATTAAAGATTTGGAGGCATTATCTTTATGGTGAAAGATGTGATATTTATACTGATCATAAAAGTTTAAAGTATATTTTCACACAAAAGGAGATGAATATACGTCAAAGAAGATGGTTGGAGATGATTAAGGATTACAACTGCTCAATTCACTACCACCCTGGGAAGGCAAACAAGGTGGCAGCCGCATTAAGTCAACAAGACCATGCTAGCTTATCCATGATGAGGATCACAAAAGATCCAATATTTATGGATTTACAAAGGATGGATCTTGGAATTATAATGGAAGGGAAAAAATCTTATCTTTCTCAAATGAATGTTCAACCATCTATACGTGTAAAGATTAAAGAGGCACAGAAAGAAGATGTAGAGTTACAAAAGAAGGTGAGAAATGTTCCTGGATTCAATCTTGATTGTGATGGGATAATAAAGTTCAGGAATCGGGTTTGTGTTCCTCCCATCCCAAAATTAAAGAAGGAGCTACTGTATGAGGCTCATATTTCTTCATTCTCTATTCATCCTAGAAGCACGAAGATGTATAGGGACCTGAAAGAGTACTTCTGATGGGATGGCATGAAAAGAGATGTTGCTGAATATGTCTCTCGATGCTTGGTTTGTCAGCAAGTTATAGCTGAGAGACAGAAGTCTAAGGGGATGTTACAACTATTACCCATACCCGAATGGAAATGGTAAAACATCACTATGGACTTTGTCACCGGACTTCCTAAAACATCCAAAGGAAATAATTCTATCTTGGTCATAGTTGATCATCTTACAAAGTCGGCACACTTCATTGCTATTAGAGAGGATTTCTCTCTAGATCAGCTTGCCAGTATATATGTGAAGGAAGTGGTAAGATTGCATGGAGTACCACTTTCCATTATATTTGATCGGGATCCGAGGTTTACCTCAAAGTTTTGGCGAAATCTTCAGCATGCTCTGGATACAAAGTTGAGTTTCAGCACTGCTTATCATCCTCAGATAGACGGTCAGTCTGAGAGGACAATTCAAACTCTAGAAGATATGTTAAGAGCTTGCTCTATGTATTTCAAAAAAGGTTGGGATCAACACCTACCTTTGGTGGAATATTCTTATAATAATATCTTTCACTCCAGTATTCAGATGGATCATTATAAATCTCTCTATGGAAATAAATGCAGAACTCCAACTTGCTGGGATGAAGTTGGGGAAAGAAAGCAATTAGGACCTGATCTTGTTGATGAGATGGCAGAAAAGGTCAGATCTATTCGAAAACACATAAGAGCAGCTCAGAGTTGAAAAAAACATTATGCTGACAACTGAAGAAAAGACCTAGAGTTTGAAGTGGGTGATAATGTGTTCTTACAAATATCCTCTTGGAAGAGAGTAATGAGATTTGGAAAGAAGGGAAAGTTGATCCCTAGGTATATTGGTCCTTTTGAAATACTAGATCGTGTCGGGAAGGTAGCTTACCGATTGGAGCTTCCACCAAATCTCTCTCAAGTTCACGATGTGCTCCATGTATCTCTCCTGAGAAAGTACATACCTGATCATTCACATATACTCAGCTCAGAAGTTGTACCGCTGGAGCAAGATCTTTCTTATGAAGAACAGCCAATAGAGATTCTGGATCATAGTAAAAAAGTCCTACAGAACAAGACCACTCGCTTAGTGAATGTGTTATTGAGGAACCACCAATTAGAATAAGCTACATTGGAGGTTGAGGATATGATGATGGAGAGGTATCCTCATCTGTTCGTCACAAAGTGACGAATTTCGAGGGAGAAATTCATTTTAAGGGGGGTAGAATGTAACACCCGATATTTTTATGAGAAATATTTTGTTTTATGTTATATACATCATCAAAAGAATCTTCACTACACACAACACTATCTTGGCTTTCTTTACACGCAATCGTGACCTTCCTCGATAGCTTACGTTGTACGCAATACCGAGTTTCACTAAACAACGATATGCTATTAAAATATTATTAAAACTAACCGGTATGAATAGTAATACCCACTTTTTGAAATTTTATAAATTTTATCTTTCAAAATGGACTTCATTTTTGGATTAGGAATATCGAAATTAGCCTAGGGTGAATTTTTGGTATTTTTCTGAAAACTTTCAATTTTTGATGAATAGTGAAAACACTAGGTTACTATTTAAAAACTGACTTTTTATTTAAATAATCATTTATTTTTGGTCAAAATTGATACATAATACCTATATAAGTTCAAATTAATTCATTGGAGTCATTTTATAATAATTTTAGATATGTAAAAATTTTATTGAACTTTTCACCGTCTTTTACCCATCTCCTAGGAGAGTTTGAAAATTTACATAAAACATAATTTTACCGCTTATGTGAGTGGAATTTTGAAAATCCGAGAGACACGGTTAACATCGAGGAGTAAAATTTGGTTCAATAAGATAAAAATAATTTTTGGTGAATAGTAACTTTTTACTTTTATTTACCACGGTTAAAAGTAAATAGGGTAATTAAGGGTAAAAATGGTATTATTATTACCCTAACACATGTCCTAATTCTATTGGATAAGTTTAATTCGTCCAAAAAAAACCTTAGGAATACAATATTATCATGTAGGTCCACTTGGATTAGATTAAGACATTTAATATTATTTTATTTAAAGAAGAGTTAAAATAGTTAAAATCAAAGTATAATAACTAAAATATTTTTAATATAGGGTTATAAAAAAGATAAATTCGACTATAAATATTCATTAGAAATATAAAACGATTTACTACATAATGGTATTTTATTTATAATTTTTATACATTAAATAAGTTAATTTATTTATGACACAATGATGATGTAGTAATTACCTTATTAATGAAATATTAACATAATTGATATTATAAATACAAAAATAAATGTAATTTGAGACTTTTTATGAATTAAACTAATTTTATAGGTTAATATGACATGTTAGTATTGATTTAATTAACTTTTATCGAACTAATAATGTTGTTATGATTTTCACAAAAATCAAGTACCTAATAGTGTCAAAATTGACATAAAATAGTTTTTAAAACAAATATTATATTATTAATTGTTATTTTATTCCTAAAAATCTAAGGTTTGTCCAAATGAATTATATAATGTTATATATATTAATAAGTAACAACTTGGGGTTCATTTGTCTTGTTATAGTAAGTTTATTAACCATGTAGTGTAAGAAAACAAGAAGACACGGTAAAAGTAAAATTATTTAACTTAAAGTTAAATCTAAATGATAAGGTTAAAATAGTAACCTAAACTTGTCTAAAATCTATTGGTTGAGAGGATTTAGACCCATCCTTACCTTATATTTTAAATAAATGAATTTAGAGCTATTAAAAACCGAATATGACTTTATTATAAAATAATATTTAAAGTTTTTCCTAAGGTGCCCCTCTCCTCCCTTATAAAAGGGAACCTCCTCCCTCTCCTCCTCACACCACTTTGAGCCTTCAAGCTCGGCCAAACCCTACCAATTTCTCTTCTCCAATTCCCTAGAAACATCCTAGAGGTCTTCGTTATCTTCAAATACCATCTTTAGTGCCCTAAGAGAAGATTAAGAAGAGGCGCTTCAAAGAAGAGGTAATGTTCGTTACCAATTCTTTCAACTTTATTTCTTCTTCTACTTCTTCTTTTTTAGTTGTTTCATTATGAAGTATTAAAATCAGTATCACTCATATACTGATATGTTATTATAAATATGAAACAACCCTATTTCACCTTCTATCCATCCTACAGAAAACGAAATCACCGCGCGTGCGTACATACGGAATATCATCTCCATGCCGTGGTGTAATCTGTTTTCCACCACCACCTTACTTGGATGGGTATAATGATGTAAATAATAACTATATATGATTATTTTAAAGTGATATTTATTCTGAAATAGTATACATACACTTCAATACAATTTCACGATCATGGGAACGATATCATCGCTCGTGCGTACGTACGGCCTACCGTCTCCACGATGTGATGCGACTTGTTCTACATGATCTTCAATGATTAATGATTATATAAATGAATTGAATGAATAAATATGATATATATTACACTAATACCATTCTGGAAATTAGGTATCTATAACCTAAAAATAAAAATAACAATTTATTCGACAAAACACGCATAAGAACAAAAAGCAATAAACACTCGAATACCAAGTAGCAATGAAATATTACTAATAAGAAGCTAAGAATATGACCATATATTATATAATAACAATGATTAAGAATCTGTAATAATTTAATAACATTATTTAAATCATTATAAAGGAGGTTCGGACACGTACGAAGCAAATCAGACCTAAGGTAAGGGAAAATCTCACAATATCATTTTTATCCGAGATTGTTCATACTTTGGTATTTACTAGGGTATATTTATCATACACATACATGTTTTCTCAATATATAATATTATTTCTATCCTCATATAATTGTTTAAATACAATTTTACCCTTCGGTAAGTTTTTAGTAAAAGATATGAAAGGAATCTTTTGTCGTTTTTAGTACGAGGTACTTTTTGACTTTTCCGGCCAAAGTACGAGAAGAATGTTTTTTTAACTTATACGACCTGAATGGACTTTTAGAACATTATTTCCATGAATCTTCCTTTACAAGTTTTCAAGTTTATTTTTAATTAACTTCTTTTAAAATTTTATTACATGTTAAGAAATGAAAATTGTTTTTGAAGTAGAAAGGATATTTTCCTCAAGAATGGAGTTCAAGTGTTTTATCAAAATTATTTTCCATCTAAGATAATATAGGGTTCTATTTCTATCCCTATTTTTACATTTATTTGATGATGTTATGATGGAATTGATTTTATGATGTCCTTTTATCTTATATGGATTATGTTATGATGGCATGATATTTAAGAATCCCATTTTTATTACATGGGTTATGCTATGATTTATGATTTTGTGGAACACATAATAATGGTTTCATTATGAGATGGGTGGGACCTATATCTCCCTTTAATGCATTGGGTAAGTATTTTTATCTCATGAGATAGACATGGCTGGAACGGCAAGTTAATTCGGTTCAGTGATACAGGACTGAAACGAGGAGTGAACTCGGTTCAGAAATGGACTTTTTCCACTAAAATAGTCTTGGAAATGAGTCTTGACTACTAAGAAATGATTCTATATAATTATGTGTTTATGCCACAAAGTTTCATGTTATGATTATTGGGATTACATTTCACTATTATGATTTATCCCATGTTATGAAATTATGATCTCTTTTAAAGGTTATGATTTCCAAAATGTTATGTTCTTATGAATATGATCTGATTGATATTTCTTTTTTTACCCTTATTGAGCATTTGAGTTCACCCTTTTGCATGTTTTCTTTTCCCCAGGTCAGGAAGAAGGGTATTAAGTAAGATATGCCAAAAGGGACTCTAGATATGATAAAATTAAAGGGAGACAATGTAGATGATTTATGAACTAGTTGTTTATGTTTCCCAGTTTGTAAAGACACTATACCTATACGGCTCTTTCATGGTTTTCTTATATGTTGTAATAAGTGTGCTTAAATTTTGAAGTAATAACAATGTATGTAAAGTATGGGTCATTGTAGTGTCTAGGGGGTGGGGGTGTTCAGAGGAGTGGTGAATCAGTCATGGTAAATCATCAAGTTATGTTTTATTATTTATAGATAAAGAAATAAAGATAAAGTTACCTACCTAATCACACACATATTCAATCACAACAAATCGTCAAACATCATCAAACATCATCAAACATCAAATGTCAGTAATATCAGTCAAAATGTAACAAATCAATTTGTCCCTCATGACCATCACTATCATCACCGTTATCATTATCCTCACCCCCACCCTCATCATCATCCCCATAATCATTATCTCCCTCCTCAACGCCCTTCTCTCTCTCTCGTACACCTCCTCAGCCTCCTCCTAGCCCTCCTCCTCACCCTCGTACTCCTCCTCGACCTCCTCCTCACCCTCCTCCTCTACCTTGGTCTCCTCCTCACCATCATCATAAAAACTAATATAACTCCCACTTGGTTCACCATATGTATAACACATTGACGACATATATTCATCACATGTTGTGCTGGCCTCTGGTGAAAGTGTTGGATGCAAACTTCCATCAGTTTCATAAATGCAGTGTTTGCCATAGAAGACTATTCTGCCATCTATGTGGCCCATTTTTCATCCTGTTCTGCCTGTGCCTTAACCTGTTGGAACTCGGTGGCACTACAAATTGTACCTTAGGAGGGACAATATCTCGTCGGGACTATACTCTTCCCAGGTCGACAACGTACTCTTCTAGGGTGCTCATCTCCCAACACCTGATGTAAGTGATCGTTTGGCCCAAAATTGTCAGGTTCCTGGGCATCAAGGGACTCTAAAGAAACCTATTACAAATATAAATAGATTATTAAGTTACAAAATAGATATAAAAATTTTAAATAGACATATAAAAACTTAAAATCAGCTGGTGAGTCAGTTCATTAACAACACTTTCATCTTTCTTCCTTTGAATCGAGCAAAACAATTTTCCTCGAGGCACATGTCCTTCAATATTAAATTTTTCCTTCTACAATGACATTGAATGTAGTAAAACATAATTAAAAATAGGTTAAAAATAATTAATTTTATAACTAAAATTATATAAAAACATTAGCAATTAAATAAGTTATGGAGGAAATAATTTCGATTTCAATTCGTAAAGAAAAATTATAAACAACTGCCATACCTGCTTTCTCTCATTATCTAGAATTGTAGTACGTCCCAATGTGCGAAGGTATTTTTTAGAATCAATGTTTTTTTATTTCTTCCAGATGATTCATAAATAAAATTCAATAATAAAAAATATAGTTTTCACGAAAAACATGAAATTTTTTATTTAAATACCTCAAATGTGATTAATACCTTAAACTAAGTATACGTCCAATAAGTAATCATCTGCTGATACTGTTCTATCATATAGTCAACAATTAAAGGGACTACCTATAACTCTATGTCAACTCTAGCATGCCAAACAGTATACAACTCGTGCTTATAGGCTCTCTAATACTCACATAAATCCTTTAGACGTGCTGGCTGTGCACCCTCACCATCAAAGAAATTAAAGAGAAGTTGACATAAAAATATTCATTCATATAATTACAAAAAATAATATATTGCATTAAATAAAATAGATTTTTTACCCATATCTCTTTCCAAGCATTATCCTTGACTTCATTGGAATCTGTCTCCATAAAAGTGGGATGACAGGAATGATGTCGGAGTATTTGGCAAGAGTCGCCATAAAACTCCGACATTGTTGCAATGTTTTTTCTATAATTTGACTATCTTCATTGTAGTCCACCATCAACTGTGTGTGGAAATTACACACAACATGCATGCATGCACGCCCCCACACCTTCCTCCTATCAGTAGATGTATCTGTTATGAAATAAAAACAAATATTTTATCAATACATGTTATAATGAAAATAAAAAATGGTATAATTTTTTTAGGGTTCTATAGATATACCTATGGCAGTCTGATCAATAGATGCCACTGGATCTGTAGAAACTAAAGGAACACCTTGTGTAGGTGGAGTGGGTCCCAATGTATGCTCCGCAGGGACATAATCTAGAGGAACATGAGTTGAAGAAGATGGAATATAAAATCCCAGAGAGAAGTAAGTAGAAGTAAAATAATATGGCACATATGACTGGCTGAATGATGGATGGAGAGTGGGAATCATCATCAGATATGGTAAAGGCGAGTGAGGAGACTCAGATGTAAAGGGTGGTGAAAACATGGGAGACCTAAATATCCCGTGTGTCCCTAATGACACACTGGGATCAGAATGTGGGATTGATAGTATTTTAGTGGGAGGGGAAGGGTCTAATCGAGTATGCTGACCAGATCAGATATCTCTCATACCACCCCCCTCGTACGAACACCCTGAATATTGGGACTACTACTAGGTTTCTAATCAAATAATTGTCACCTGAGAGATGGATCCTCCAAAAATTTTTAAAACAAAATTAATCACATGACATTATATATTATTTAAATATATATATTTGAAATAAAATACTCACTACAGGCACTAGTGGTGGAATTCCCATCTCATCCATGCGATGATTGTTGTCCATCATCTTTTTTCGTCGCCTCTCTTAAATTGGTTGCATTTCCTGCATTTGAAAACAAATATAGAATTAATTAGAAAATGATAACTAATGTGTAACCCAAAAAACAAAATATATGAGAGGAAATAGAGGGAATAATTGATAATTTAACTATCCATTTTTAGGTGATATTGAATGGATATATAACGAATTTAATAAATCGTACAAGATGTAATAAAAAAATTAATTTTGAGTAGGATAGTTATTTACTAAGTTTCATCAGTCTATATATTATGAATTATTAAACCCTTAATATAGTTGGAATTTATTATATAAATATACGAACAAGGATAAGATATCTACCTACAAAATAACACAGAATTCAGAATACAAAATACATATCATTCTATACCACTGGTCTATAAATGCACTTCAAGTGTATAATGATCTCCCCAATTCAAAACCATTAAATATCATATTGTGTCTTATGCTTGAATTTTATAATATGTGTGTTGAGTTGACTGTAGAATATATATTTAAGAGGGATCTTTTATAAAACCCCTAATTTGAGTAATTTCAAAATGCTATCACATGTTGAGTTTATTAATGTAAAACCTTTATGTCTTGGTTAATTATATCTTCTTTTATATGTTATCCCATATAGACATAAATTAGATTAACAAAAGTCTCTTAGGGGGTCTCTAGGGGGTGGGAGGGTTGTCCATGGGGGTTGGGGGGGGGGCTGTCTAGCAGGGTACGGGGTGTGCAGGGGATGGGCAGGCTATCCACGGGGGTGGCAGGGCTGTCGAGGGGGTAGGGGGTGTCTAGGGTGTGGGCAAGTTGTCCACGGGGGTGGGGGGGCTTCCATGGGGGTAGGGGGTGTTCATAGGGGTGGCAGGACTGTACAGGGGGTAGGGGGTGGGCGGGCTGTCCATGGGGGGTGGGGGGCTATCCAAGGGGTGGGCGGGCTATCTATGGGGGTGGAGAGGATGTCCAAGGGGTTGGGGGTTATCCAAGGGGGTTGAGGGTGTCTAGGGGGTGGGGGTGTTCCGAGGGATGGGGGGTCCTTGGGGGATGGGGTATCCAGAAAGGGTGGGAGGGCTATCTACAGGGGTGGGAGTAGTCCAGGGGTGTGTAGGGTATCCAGGGGGTGGGTGGGCTATCCACAGGGGTGGTAGGGATATCCAGGGGTATGAGGTGTCCAGGGGGTGGGCGGGCGGTCCACGGGGGTGGAGGGGCTGTCTAGGGGGTACGAGGTGTTTAGGTGGTGAGAGAGCTTTCCATGGGGGTGGTGGGGTTGTCCAGGGGGTAGGGAGTGTCTAGTGGGGTGGGCGGGTTGTCCATGGGGTGGGGACTGTCCATGGGGGTAGGGAGTGTCTAGGGGGTGGGTGGGCTATCTACGGGGGTGGAAGGGCTGTCTAGGGGAGTACGGGGTGTACAGGGGGTGGGCGGGCTATCCACGGGGGTGGGGGATATCCAGGGGGTACGGGGTGTCTAGGGAAGTGGGTGGGCTATCAAGGGGTGTGGTGGGCCTGTCCAGGGTGGTAAGGGGTGTCCAGGGGGTGGGCGGGCTATTCAGGGGGGGGGGGATTTCCAGGGTGGTAGGGGTGTCCAAGGGGGCCATCGGGCTATCCACGAGAGTGGCGTGGCTGTCATGGGGTGTAGGGGGTGTTTAGGGGGTGGGTGGGCTGTCCATGGGGGGGGGGGTTGTCCAGGGGGTGTCTAGTGGGGTGGTCAGGTTGTACACGGGGATTGGGGGTGTCCACAAGGGTGGTTGGGGGCTGGCTAGGAGGTTGGGGGCTATCCAGGGGGAAGGGGGTAGTCTATAGGGGTTGGGGGTGTCCATGGGGTGGGGGTGTCCAGGGGAATGGGAATCAAGAGTGAGAGGCCACTCACATTTCAAAGATCCCACGATAGTTAGAGTTACATATTGAGCATGTAACAATGGTTTTTAGTTTTTTATTATGGAAATTGGTGCATGAGGTGTATGTGTGATAAGTGAATTAACAAAGTGTGGTTAATATATGGGAATCAAGAGTGATGTAGTACTTGTATGAGCATTCAGTTTGATGTGGTATTTTATGGGCATCATGTATGGTGTGATTATGAAATGAGAATATGATGGGATGTGGGAAATGATGGTGTATGATGCTTCTAATATGGGTGTTATTGGATGATGGTTGCTGTGGAACCACCAGGATAAGCTATTATATGTTTGGGATATGGCAAGGCACATGTATTTTTAATAGATTTAAATGATTTAAGGGTTGGGAGTGTACAAGGAAGAGGTTTGGGAGATTCATGTTGGTCTATATCCATTCACAGCATGACACTATGTGCGATATAATGAAATATTTATAAAGAGGTGGGGGGCCTAATGACCCATGGAATGAATATACAGCTTACACTATGAATAGTTCTATGAGAAAGAAAAAGGCTATTTATTTTGATATTAAAATGGGGTTTTATGGTTTCCCATTCGGTTGAGCTAGTAGTGTACTTCTCTTTCCGTGGGTATGTGTTGGGAAAGGACCATGTGACAATGGGTGATGTTAATCACTAGAAGTGAGGTGACATAGTTTTTTAAGATAAGGCAGATAATTTTGACCATTTTTTGTTGGAAAAATGGTTCACAGGTGGTGATAGAGGCTTTCTAATGGCGTAGCCTAGGATTTTTTTGATGCCTCTCACTGTGGTTAGCCAATATAGTCATCTCATTCATGTTCACATAGGATACAACCCATTGAGGTGGTGTTGACCACACTTTGTGGACAGAGACCACCCTAGATTATGCGACATAAGAAATGGGGGTGACGATGGGTACGAAGAAGGTGTTTCTCATAGAAGGTCATGACTAGTGGTGTCTGAGCCCCCCACCCCTAGCTCCCGACTGTAGCCCCTACCTCACACACTGCACAACCCCCCACACCCCCTACAACCCCCACCCTGAATAGCCACCCCCTAAAGCCCCCCCCCCCAATCAAACACCCCTCCCACTATACATCCCCCCAATCCCACTGCACACCCCCCTACAGCCCCAACTCCCACTGCACAACCCCACCCCCCCATATCCACCCCTCCCACTGCATAGCCCCCCCTACACACAACCCCCCCCCCCCACTACACAACCCCCTATATCCAACCCCTCTCCCCACCACCTCCCCCTGCAGTCCCCACCCCAACCCCCACACAACCCCCTCACCCCCTGCACCCCCACCCTGCATAGCCCCTATACTACCCCCATTACTCCCCCCACATAGCCAACCCCCTCCCACTACACACCCCTTACACCCCTAATATCCAATCCCCTCCCACTATACACCCCCCCTATAGCCAAACCCCCTACATCCCCCTACAGCCCCCCCCACCTCCCCTACAACCCCCCTACATTGCACATCCCCCCCTCACCGCTTGCAACCCCCACCCTGCACAACCACCCCCTACACCCCCCACTGCACATCCTATCTATAGTCAGCCCCTCCCACTGCATAGACCCCCCCCCCACTCCCACTACACCCCCCTATAGCCCTTACCACTACACAACCCCCCATACAACCCCCTCCCACTGCAGAACACCCACCCTCCCATTTCACAACCCCCCTATCGCCTAGCCAACCCCCTCCCACTGCACAACCCCCTCCCACCCTACATCCCAATACAGCCCCTTCCCACCCTACAACCCCCTCTCCCAGCTCCCCCTGTTTCCCCCACCCCCCACACTACACAACCCCCTCACCCCTTGCATCCCCCACCCTACACATCCACCCCTATAGCCCCCCCCCCCCACATCCCCCACTGCACATCCCCCCTATATCCAACCCCCTCCCACTGCACAACCCCCCTCCCACTGCACCCCCACTGCCCCCCTCCCACTGCACAACCCCCCCCCCCCATAGCCTACCCCCTCCCACTACACACCCCACATAGCCAACCCCTACCACTGCACAACCCCCTCCCATTGCATCAAAAAAATTTATGAAATGGAGACCCATAGTAGGTCTCCCTACCATTTAAGAAATCACTACCATATTGGATTAATATAATAAGAAATCACAAAAAATATCACTATAAGACATGAACTATGCTTTTAATCCAAATGGTATCAATAGAACACCTAAAAGGAATTCTATGTAGTGGAATGATGCTCAAATGAACTATATTAAAGGGAATAACATTCCATAGATCCAAATTTCTGAATTAGAAGAATCATCATTTGAATAGATATTCTACTAGAGGAATCATGTATTA